>OX638371.1:79763172-80963172 GCA_951812925.1 Calliopum simillimum | reverse complement strand
TTTTTACAAATATCTCTTTAACAGTTATATTTAGAGAAAAATTTTTTAGGACACTGTTGTAGCTTATAAAATTTTCTATAAAAATGACCTTTGAATTGTTTTCGTACGACTTATAACTCAGGAGATATCTTTATTCAAAATTTTAGAAAAATTAGTAAATTGTGAATGACACTTATGAGTAGGCACAGTGATGTGTCAAGCTTATAATTACGATAACTTATGAACGGTGACTTGCACGTTTAAAATAAAAACAACTATTTATAGGGAATAACTTGCGCTACAAGTCACATATTTCTTTTTTTCATATCACCTATAGTTAAGGAGATATTTTTCCCACAAACCGAAAATTTTGAAAAAAAACGTTTTTTCAAAATGGCTCCTAAACGGTTCGTCCTTGAAAAAAAATTGTCGATGCATTTTGTAGAACGTTCAATTCCTGTTTGTTCGTCAGACTTGAAAATCATTCAAAATTGAACATAGTAGGGCGCATAGAACAATATTCAATTTTGAATGATTTTCAAAACGCTATATCTCATGAAGGGTAAGTCTGACGAAAAAACAGCTCGGAGAGACCCTTATAGGGAATTGAACGTGCTACAAAATGCGTTGACAATTTTTTTTTTAGGACGAACCGTTTAGGAGCCATTTTGAAAAAACTTTTTTTTTAAAAATTTTATGTAACTTGTAGCGCAAGTTATTTCCTATAAGTAGATGTTTTTATTTTAAACGTGCAACTCACCGTTCATAAGTTATCGTAATTACAAGCTTGACACATCACTGTGCCTACTCATAAGTGGCATTCACAATTTACTAATTTTTCTGAAATTTTGAATAAAGATATCTCCTGAGTTATAAGTCGTACGAAAACAATTCAAAGGTCATTTTTATAGAAAATTTTATAAGCTACAGCATTGTGCTAAAAAATTTTTCTCTAAATATAACCGTTAAAGAGATATTTGTAAAAAAACTGATTTTGGACGCCATTTTTCCAATATGGCGGCTCGAGCGAACACGATACGAGGTAGCAAAGTTGAAATTCTGAAAGAGCACATCGAAATCCATAAAATAACTCATTTGCAGAAATCCCGCAAAACTTTCCAGGTAAAACTACCAAATGACTGTACTACAAAAAATTACAAATTTGAATCACTCAAGGGTTAACTGAGAAATAATTTTGCGTGTATTGAACTTCTATGCGTGTGTTTTATATGTATCGGTTTGTTTCGCCGAAAATGCATACATTAAAAACTGAACTTATGACACGGAAACGGAAATGCACTTAACTTGCGCATGTGAGTGTGCTTATGTGTATGCGTATGTGTATAGAACATAAAATACTTACTTAGCTTTCGGCATGTGACTATGTATAGTGTGATTTATTTGATCCATGTGTGTACATTATTCAAGTGCACACACATGTATGCTAGACCGGGTCGATTTTGTATGAAGCAAAATAAAATCATCCCAAAACCGACTCAAAGGTTAGAGGGACCCTTAAAAACGAAATCTGCATCATTTTCTCTTGGGCATCCATTTTCTAATGAAAAAAAAAAGTTATGACTAAAAAACATGCTTTTTGGCCAAAAAAAGGCCTTCAGTAGAATCAAAACTGCTCCATTGGTTTTTCTTAGAATAAAAAAAAATATGCAGATATCGTTTCTAAGAGTCTCTTTGAGGTTTCGGGATGGATCTAAATTTCGACTCAGTCTAATGTATGCTTATGCCAAATGAAATTTTCAAAATTCAAGAGTTGCCACTTAATTAAAAATCATGCTTGACGTGTTCGTATAACGCATGAAATATTTAAGTGTTTTTATTTTTTGCGTTTTTTCAATCAACATTTATTCATTTTAAATTCAACACGAAGCTAATAATCATTTTAATTATAAAGAGTGAAAATCGCGAACACAAAAAAAAAAAATAATAAAAAAAAAATTCAAACTTTTGCTATATCCGTATAACTAATTACTAAAAGCTGCAGTTGGCACGAAGTCAAGGATATCAGTAGAACTGTTTCCAGTGAAAATCATAGGTAAGCATGTTAAAACTATGGTTTAATGAGAACATGGAAAATATGTATGTAGGTTATGCTACAATTACTCTACAAACTTACTTATTTTAGTGTGCTAAGGGTCTTTGAATGGTTTTCACACTTAGAAATAATTTGATGGTTGTTATACTTGGGAGACTCACAATAAAATTTTCCAATAGCTCAAAAATATCGCGTTTTTACTGAGAGAATTTTACGAATGAAAAGAATGACTTTGTAAACAACCAATATTTATGGAGAGAGTTTCATGAAAAAAAAGCACTGTAAAATTGTGTAAGTTATTTTCGTATAATTTATAGTTGAAGAGATTTAGTCTAGTGGAATTAGACTTTTCAATAAAACGATCCATTATTTTTTTTTAATTGTTTTAATTTATAGTTTTAAAGTAGATACTAAAATTTGAGAACGAGATCACTGCACACAAAAAGTTATTCAGGCCCAAGGGTCAAGAAATTTAGTATCTCGCTAACAGTATCTGTACCAAAAAATGTTGGTCATTCATAGTCGTTTATCTCAGATTTTTTTTTCGACTAGTTGTACTTATTATCTCAGTTTCTACCATCCCAATGTTCCAAGGACACCTTATAGAATTGAAGCCCACAAAAAATCATAAAATTTATCTCCGCGAAGTTTCCTCAAATTGTTGAAATTGAAGAAGTTATAGCGAATCTAAAACCTCAATAAAAAATATGAAAAACAGGATGTTTCAAGAGCAAAAATTGCTCCTAAAGCTATGCAAGACTTTTTTTTTATTTATTTGCATACTGTTTGAAATGTCAAATGTTAAAAAAAAATATTGCATAGCCTTAGGGAGCGATATTCGTTTTTGGAACATCCTGTTTTTCATATTTTGTACTGAGGTTTCAGATTCGCTAAGCCTTCTTCAATTACTACAATTTGAGTAAACTTTGTAAAGATAAATTTTATGATTTTTTGTGGGCTTCAATTCTATGAAGTGTCGTTGGCATTTTATGGTGGTAGAAACTGTGATAATGAGTACAACTAGTCGAAAAAACATTTCAGAAATATGACTTTGGTGAATGAAATGTAACCCATGTCCAGTCATTTACAACGATTTACTATACTTGTTGATCGAACGTCAAATGGTGTAGATATAAGAAAAAAAACAAAACCGTATCGAATTTAGAGGCCGAAAAAAAAAAAATGTTTTTTTCCTTAAAAATTTTTCAATATTAGCTGGGGGCGGAAATTCGAACTTTTTTTTTTGTATGGGTGTCGATACTATCTACTGTACACCATCGAATCCAAAGCAATTTCGCAAGGCAATTTGGAAAAAAATTTTGTTGATCGAACATTGAGGCTCCTTTAACATATTCTTCGGAGCTTACGGTCCGATCTTAAAGTAAATATTTCAGTATTTATGTCTCGAGACATATGCTGCTCCAAACATCATTTACATCAATTACTACCTTAATGTATTACCCTAATGTCCGAAAATTAGAGCTCGCAAAATATAATTAAACTTTTCTTAAGGATGTATTACGCATTATCTCAATTTTTTGGAAAATTTAGTTTTTTATACCGTCCGATTCGTAAAAAAATTCTCTATTTAAAACTGCAAAAACTATTTTAATCGAATAAATAGGTTTTGAGATAAGCCTGATTACGCTAGTTTACAAATGAATTAATTTTTTCTGTGATCTGAGTGCCACTATCAAATTCTTATGTAAAATGACTCGCTGATTGCGAAAATATTTATATTTTTTTTTCTACGGATACGTTTTCGAGAAATCCCCTCTTTCCTGTTTTTGAAGGAGGGGAAAAAGATGATCTCATATAATTACAGATATCTCGTAAATTAGCAAAGCTAGCTTAACGTGTAAGACATAAAACGAAAGGTAATAAAATTATTCATAAACACCTGATATTTTATTTTTCGATCAGTTTTTTAGTTTCAGCGTTATTAATTAACATTTCAAAAAATTTTGATTTTTCTTTTGAAAAATCGAAAAAAAAAAGTTTTTCAATTGGGATATTTTCTTGAAAAAAAAATTCGGTAAAATAAAAAAACTTCATTGAGCAAAAGTCCAAAAAATCTTTATGATAAAAAGGTACTAACCGAGAAAATCGATTTATAAGTAACGGAGTTATAACCAATTAAGTGAAAATACCAATGTTCAAATTTAACTCTATTTTTGTAATTTTCCTTGCATACGGGTACAATTTTGAAAATTTTTTTTTGCGATTCGTCCGATTCATATTTATTTTGATTAGGTGGACCATCATTAGTAAAAAGAAATAACTTTTATATTTTTCGCTCGTGTAGTGTTGCCGTATTGGAAAAAAAAAAAAACAATTATTCGAGGTGTCACTTAACTTTAACTGATCTGTTAAGAGAACGTCTCATTTAATTCCTCATCTGAGGATCTCACTCGAAAGGGAAATAAATTACCTTTTTGACTTTAGCCCATTTGTTGAGATCGGATAAAAAATAGCCAATCTATAGTAAACCAAATTTCAAATTTCAAGCAAAAATCTTTCTTTAACCCCGTTAAGATTTTCTTGTTCGCAATAATAAACTAGTAAGGGTGTTACCTTTGGCATGGCCATACATTAAATACCCTACACAGCAGTATTTTGAAAGTTTTGCTTATATGGGAGGTGCCACGCCTTCTTGTCCAAATTCACTCAGTTTTTTCTCAGAGTTTGAATTTATAGTTTTTAGCATTTGAGTGAAATTTGGTTGGATTATCTCAAAAAATGTTTTCAGTATAGCGTTTTGAATCTTTTGCTTATATCGGAGGTGCCACGCCCTCTGGTCTGAATTCACCCAGTTTTTTCTCAGAGTTTGACTTTATAGTTCTTAGCATTTGATTAAAATTTAGTTTGATTATCTCAAAAAATGCTTTCAGTATAGCGCTTTGAAGTTTTTGCTTCTATGGGAGGTGCCACGCCCTCTTGTCCAAATTCTACTGGTTTTTTTTTTCAGAGCTTGCGCTTACAATTCGTAGTATTTATGTGTATTTTGGTTGCATTATCGTGAAAAAACTCAAAAAGTTGCATTTTGAATATATTTTTTGTATGGGCGGTAGGCGTGTCCGTTGACCGATTTCGCTCATTTTCAACTTCCCGAGCTAACTTTGACGCCAAAGGCTGTGTACCAAATTTCATTAAATTATCTTGCTTAGTTTTCCCAAAAAGTGTATTTCCACACACAGCCAGCCAGCCAGCCACCCAGCCAGCCAGCCAGACAGACGGACATGGCTATATCGACTCAGGAGGTGACGCTGATCAAGAATATATATACTTTTCTATATCTGCCACGCCTCCTTCTCTGCGTTACAAACGGAAGGACAAAGTGAATATACCCTGGGTGTAGGGTATAAAAAGGTTAAGTTCTATTACTTTTATCAGCAATATTATTTATAAAAAAAAAAATTTGAATCAATGTGAACCAAGATCGGATGAAAAATGACAGCTCTATTTTAAATTTAGTGAGTGAACCTACTAAATTACTATCTATTTAATTAACATAACAAAAATTGCAGATGTTTATTCACTAAATCTCGAATAGAGCTATCATTTTCATCCGATCTTGATCCACATTGGCACGAAATTTTTGTAATAAAATATATTGTTGACAAAAATAATAAAACTTGACCTTTTTTATTATTTCGAACAAGAAAATGTTAACGGGGTTAAAGAAAGATTATGAAAATCATCGAAATTTGCTTGAAATTTGAAATTTGGTTTACTAATGAGTTCCTCAGATGAGGAATAGAATGAGACGTTCTCTTTACAGATCAGTTGAAGTTAAGTGACACCTCGAATAATTGTTTTTTTTTTTCGAATACGGCAACACTACACGAGCGAAATATATACAAATTATTTTTTTTACTAATGATGGTCCACCTAATCAAAATAAATATGAATTGGACGAATCGCAAAAAAAATTTTTCAAAATTGTACCCGTTTGCAAGGAAAATTACAAAAATAGAGTTAAGTTTGAATATTGGTATTTTCACTTAATTGGTTATAACTCCGTTATTTATAAATCGATTTTCTTGGTAAGTACCTTTTTATTATAAAGGTTTTTTGGACTTTTGCTCAATGATGTTTTTTAATTTTTACTGAATTTTTTTTCAAGAAAATGTCCCAATTGAAAAACTTTTTTTTCGATTTTTCAAAAGAAAAATCAAAATTTTTTGAAATGTCAATTAATAACGCTGAAACTGAAAAACTGATCGAAAAGTAAAGTATCAGGTGTTTATGAATAATTTTATTACCTTTCGTTTTATGTCTTACACGTTAAACTAGCTTTACTAATTTACGAGATATCTGTAATTATCTTTTTCCCCTCCTTCAAAAACGTATCAATAGAAAAAAATATAAATATTTTCACAATCAGGGAGCCATTTTACATAAAAATTTGATAGTGGCACTCAGGTCACAGAAAAAATTAATTCATTTGTAAACTAGCGTAATCAAGCTTATTTTTTTTTCAAGAAAATATCCCAATTAAAAAACTTTTTTTTTTTGATTTTTCAAAAAAAAAAAAAAAATATTATTTTCGCAATCAGGGAGTCATTTTACATAAGAATTTTATATTTTATTTGATTATCTCCAATTTTGTAGAGATAATGCATTTTTTTCATGTACGCTTCTCATAAATTCAACGACTAATGCACAAGATATTTGATTATGTCCATAATGCTGTTTTTCATATGTACGCTCAAGTGATGTAGTAAAAATTTTTGATTATCTCCAGTGAAAAATGTGAAAAAGTTATTTTTGATTTTTGAAAAATGCGCCATTAAAAAGAGCATCCCTGAATTACCCTAAATCAGGTGTTACAATATTTAAATATATAAAAACATTCAAGAAATACCAGAATAAGCGTTTGCCTTAATATCTCGAATTGGCAAAAATGGAGATAATGCGGTTTTTCATATGTACTCCATTAGATATTTTTATATAAATGTTGATCTTCAAATTACTATAACTCATGACCTGTAAGTTGTAAGAAAACAACTTTTGCGACTTTGTAGGAAATTATCTGAGCTACAAACCAACATTTTTTTTTTTTTGTAAAAATAACTCTTAGCAAAATTTTTGTAAAAAACTGATTTTCTCGGCGTTTAGTACTCGATACCTCTCAAAGAAACTACTTACCATTGGAAGAACACAAACACAAAAACTCAGAATTGATACTATGACCTAGAATAATGATATAATATTTAGGGAGTGATTTCTAAACTTCGATCCAAATAAGTATCTAACGATCCGAAACAAAATGAAACATGACGATTTAAAAGTCGGTATAAAACTTATTTATTATTACATATGTTTAAGTGATGTCCGAATTCTACCAAAATCAAGCGTAATGGACCACTCTTGTCGAAGTACACGAACGAGAGAGGTTCAATATAGTGCCATCGAATGTAATGAGAATTACCGTTTAAAGAACAATGAAGTAATGCCATGACGCTAGGTCAACCAGCTGCTGCTGTTTATCTATAAGAAAGCATTCTAGATCGATAAAACTTTACGAGCCCTACCAAATTTTACACAATCATATCCATATCATAAAATGGTAATTAAAATATTTTTCATTTCCTAGAAAAATGCTTAATTCCTAAAATATTATACACCTTAATTTGATAATACGAACAAAAAAATAAGCTGTCAAGATTTTGTGCAAATCTGCTCTTTTTAAGTTTACCCTCGTACATAAGAAGGTAGCAAAAAAGCTGTTCTTAAATTCTATGTTTCCTTATTAAAGTAGTGCAAAGGACGAACTGAATTTAAAGCCAAAGAAAAACAAATAAATTATTGCAAATAATAACCCTTGACATACCTAATGCCTTTTTGTTAGCAACGTCGTCGTCAGCAACATTTAAATGAAGCAGCCCTAAAGAAGTTGGCTCATTTTTTATGACCATAAGTTCTTTGTCTTTATACTGTTTGAAAGCCTCTTCTTGTGTTTCTGAAGAATCCACGACATTTGTAAAGGTGTTGCCGGGATCTTCTGTGTTGTCCTTACAAATAGCTGTGTTTGAATTTGTTGTTGCTTTTGTCTTTGCTGTTGCTGTTGTTAACTGCATTTTAGTGTCATCATCGTTAAAATGCTGTTCATGTTGTGTTTGCTGTTGCTGTTGGTGGTGTTGATTTTGTTGTTGTGATTGTTGTTCAAGTTTTTGCTCTTGCTGCTGTTGCAAGTAGTTTTGTAAACGTGCTAACAGTATGTCCTTTTTACCCGTTATACTTAAACCATGTTCACGTAAATGCGTTTTTAATTCGAAGACCTTCAATTTGGAAAAATCGTTGTCTGCGTTGGGAATGAATGGATTTTATGTTGTTGTTGTAAGTTTTTGATTGTAATTTTTTGTTTGTTTTGTTGATGACAAAATAATAAAAAAATAATAATTGCAAAATGTGTGTGAGAAAAATATGTAACATTAGGGTAATCCATGAAGTCGATTAAACATTTTTTTAAGCACTCTACTTTAGATTTCATTTGATAGGGAAATGTATCGTTAATTTTTCTTCAAATGCCAAATAAAACGGTTCGCAGCTTCTTATTCCAGCTATTTCATGGTTTCGAAATCTGTCCCAAATGAAATCCTAGCTGATCGTATTTTAAAATGAGGTCGAAAACGGTACATTTGAGAAAAATATAACAGACCAAAACCAAAATATTAATTTTCGATGTATTCGTCGGCTCTGAATCCAAATCCAGTCTTTGAATCGCTCTATCACGTGTGGTTTTTGAAATCTTGTAACCTAAAATTACAAAAACACAATTTACGAGTCTTCAAACTAAGCTATAAATCAAGCTTGTATGATACTTTCTTAAAAAGTTATGAACACTTAAAAATGATACAGGAAAGTTAAAAATCGTATCTGGAATGGTTCTCATATGATTTTTCACTCCATGGTGTCATTTTCAAATGGTCATAACTTTTTAAGAGGAAATTGTACAAGAGCAGTTCATAGCTTATTTGGAAGACAAAGAATAGTATTAAGAGTTAAACCAATTTCGTGTGCCTTCTATATGATTTCAAAAATTGTGTTTTTGAACTTTTAGGTTCGAATACCTCGAAAATCATGCGTGATAAAGTAATTCTGAGACTGGATTCGGACTAATTACCAAAAACTACATCGAAAATTACTATATTGGTCTGTTGCGTTTTTAACAAACGTACCATTTTTCGAACTTATGTTTATTAAAAAACGATCAGGTAGGATTACATTTGGAAGAGATTTCGAATCTATGAAGTAGCTGGATGGAATAAGATGCCGTGAACCGTTTCACTAATCATTTTCATGAAACTTCTGTTTGATTGAGAAAGGTGTGCAGAAAGTGTTGTGTATCTAAATTTTTGGATACATTTCTTTCTGGTCAGACAAATAGCTTATTAGAAAATGCTTCTTTACTCAGATAACTCAAAAACATTTTTCGAAATCTGAAAGATTTTTCACTTTATTATATTTATTGGGGTGGGGTGGTCGTTAAATGCAAGGTCATGATAGATGAACGTCACTCGGCTTCAAATTTCGAAAACAAGTTTCACTGATTTTTTAAAATTTTTATTTTGAGCCCGGATTTTCCCTGTTACGACCTGATTGGTCCTTTGATAAATTTGTCCATCTGTCTGTTGAAATTACGAATATGACCAAACGGATAAAACTAGTTGCATGAAATTTCGTAGAGATAACACTTAGGGTCGTGGTCTGATTAGGATTAAAACTGAGCGTGACTGGTTAATCTTGACGCATACTTCCCATGCAAAGTTTTAGAAAGCCTACATGTGTGGTAGGCGTGAAAATTAACAGATCACGTTCAGTATTATCTGTACCAATTTTCTACAAATAACTTTATCCGTTTGGTCGTAATTGTAATTTCTATGGACAGACGGATACATTTGCGAAAGGCTAAACAGGACTCAACATAAAAACATAAAAAATCAACATATAGAGTCGAATGACAACCATCCATCATGACCTGGCATATAACAGTCACCCTAATAAATACAATAAGGTGAAAAATCCTTCGAATTTCAAAAAATGGGACTTTTGAATTATCTTCTTAGTAAAGAAGCAGTGTGATCAGGGAGCTCAAGCCCCCCGAAATTTTCTAAATACCTTGCAAGAAGACGTTACAATTATTTTGTGATTTTGAGCAATATAGATTGTTGGGCTGCTCTTGAAATAAATTCCTATCTACGCCTCTGCTCGCTGAATTAAAAAAAATTACTTAAAAACATTCATGGATTACCCTAATATTTATATAGAGATGGTAAAACTTGCTGTGTGCGAGTAAACAAAAAAAAAAAAAAAACTAAAAAAAATTATATACCTTCAGTAGCTACAGTGGAAGTCTGTTTATCTGGTAGATGTGTACTTGTAGAAGTTTTTTGTGTTTGTTTGGCCTTGGAATGCGAAGCTGAAGCCTTTTTATTAGATTTGCCTTTAAATAAAAAGAAAAAAATGAAACAAAAGAAGCAAAATAAGGATCAAAAAGAACAAGCAGACAAACAAATATATAAATAAAAGTGCAAGGGATAGCACATACAAAGAAAAAAAAAGGTATAAGCAAAGAAGAAGAGGAGAGAAAAAAATGAAGAAAAAATCATGCAAAGGAAAATACATAAAATCAGACGTGAAAAGAAAAGTATGTTAATAAAGAATGCTGAAGTAAAATAAAAAAAATGTTCTTCATCAACGCCCATTTAAGAAAATTAAATGATACTGGGGGTTAGATGAACACTCAACTAAAATTACCGTAATAGATTTCAAAATTGTAAACAAAAGCTTTTGGTTCATATATTGCATATCAAATAGTTCGTACATATTAAATTATTTATGGTATAATATTTAAAAAACAAAAGAAAATAAAAAAAGAAAATACTTTAATATAAATTCAAAAGAAGAAATTCACGCACTGGCTTCCATGTTTACCTGGTCTGCCAACATTCAGTTAAAAACGTACACAGGTACCCAAATAAAGCGAACCTTTTGTATTCATTCAATCACATAAAAATGAAAATCAGTGAAAAATCCAACATATTCGCTCAGTAGGTCGTCAAAAAGAAAAACAAACAAAAAAAAAAAAAAAAAACTAAAGGAAAAATCAAATTGAGTGAGCTTTCCTGTGGCCAAAGTGGATTCAATTTTTATTTTTTCTGCTTTGGACAGCCGAAAATGGAAAAACCGTAAAATCGACTGAAATTTTTAAATTTCATTTTGACTCTTTTGATTTTTGTCGATATGGGATAAAATTGTTGAATTTTTCAATATTTTAGTCAACGTCGTTTTATCGATACCATAGAGAAAGACTGTTTGGTTGAATTTGCATTTGACAACACTGAATTGTATGCAGAATTTTAGAATTTGCTTAAATCAGGTCAAATAAATATGCACATGCATATATACCTACACTCACGGTCAAAAAAAAAGCCGATTTTAATTTTGTAAGATATTTTAAAATTGTTGTGTAAATCAATATTTACCCTGATTTAACTGCCTTAAGTTAAATATTACTAAGTTTAACATTATTAACATCACTCGAATTGAGGTTGGGGCTTTTGCCCGGCCATTTGCTTGACTTAATTGCCAAAAGGTCATTATATTTATTTGCCAGTGCAAAAATAAATAGCCCGTTATTGTTAATTTATCGAAAAAATACAGCGAAACATACTGGTGAGTGAGACATAAGTCAATTTCCAACGATGACAAGGTGCAGAATTATCTTGAAATATGACTTTTGCTAAGTGCTCGCTTAGTCGGTCGATGCTGTGTATAACACCAATTTTAATGATGTCAATCTAAACTTCGGAGTCAATATAACCTTCCAGGAGAGGAATCTCTCCAGCCCATTGGCTTGTTATCGCCCCCTAGTCCACCACATATGGAGTGCTTTGTACACATTGAAAGCTATATTTTTCATTTTTTTTTTGCGGCGTACCATGCAACCCAAATCGGAACTGATGAAATTTGTTTTGCTGTCATCATAGAATATGACTTTAGTCCAATCGTTATACACCAAATTCTTTTTTTCTTTACACCAGTTTAATGAGAAAGCCCGCATTTTGTGTGTGAAAATCGGTTTTTTCGCAGGACTGTGGGCAAAAAAGTTATTTTCTTTCAAGCGGCGCTATACAGCTGAGGTGCTTATTTTATATTTTGGTTATCCCTTACCTCCGCAGCAATTTTGAGAACAGTTTTAAGCCGATCGCGCAGGGCTATTTTTATTACACCGCTGTCTTCCCTCCCAGATGTTTTTCTTGGACGGCCACTTCCAGTGCAACGCAATAAACTCTCTGTTTCCAAAAAACTTTTCAAAATTGTCATACGCAAGACTTACCATATCATATCTTACGCGATATATCCACATTCCTTAAATTTTGCTTCTTTAATGCAATCATATCAATTTTTTGGATTTCGGTCAAAACCCTTTTTTTTAAATATCGTTGTTTTGACGCCAACATATATGAAGTAAATGCAATATTTGACAACAATTTTTACTTATTAGTCATACTGCATACTAACAATCTTAAAAAAGGGCGAAGACCCAACTATTTTAGCAAAAAATCTTTGTCGGCTTTTTTTTTTGACCGTAAGTGTACATACTATAAAAATCTATCGAAGCTCAGGATAAATATAAGTTTCACGAGGTTAAGGAAGCTAATGTTGCGAAATTTTAAATAGTTTCATCGTTCTACATATAATGAAAAATTTAAAACTTGAGGTAAATTAATTAATACTAGAATTCGCATTGTGGCTGAAATTGGAACACTTATTCACAATTTGACTTTAAAGAGACTACGCAACTATAAAATTAACGAAACAAACTCTCATTCGTAACCATGTATGCAAATTTTCTTTTTAGGGGCGTGAAAATTTCATAAAAATCGACGTAGCAGTTTAACCGTGATAGCGTGCTTCTATTTGCGGGCGTAGCACCCCCCACTCACTAAATAATAAAAATCGGTCCGGCACATAGTGGTATTGCTACATACATGTTTTAGAAAAAGAAGAAGGAGTGTTCCAATAACAGTGAAATTTTGCATGCTACGTAAGATATGGCTAGTTAAGAAACATTCCAAAAATGGGCGTGATATGACAACGGGCACATAGAAAATGAACTAAAAATCAAAAAAAGTTTTTTTTTTTTTTAAAAATAGTCATTCTCGATGTATGAATCAATTGTTGAATACAAATCCAGACTCAGAATTGCTCTACTACGTGTGGTTTTTGAGATATCCTTACCTGAAAATTTTTAATTTTCAGGTTATATAGAGGACTTATTAAACATTTTTTGCTATTAATTGCATTATATAGTACTATTCTTTGTCTTTAAATTGAGCTATGAGTTGATCTTTTTGACTAGTTGTACTCATTATCTCAGTTTCTACCATCCTACGGTGCCAAAGACACTTCATAGAATTGAAGCCCACAAAAAATCATAAAATTCAACTCTACGAAGTTTCCTCAAATTGTTGAAATTGAAGAAGTTACAGCGAATCTAAAACCTCAGTACAAAATATGAACTAGTAAGGGTGTAACCTTTGGCCTGGCCAAACATTAAATACTCTACACTGCAGTATTTCGAAAATTTTGCTTATATGGAAGGTGCCACGCTCTCTTGTCCGAGTTCACCCAGATTTTTCTCAGAGCTTACATTTATAGCCCTTAGTGTTTGGGTGAAATTCAGTTCACTTTCAGTAAAGCATTTTGAAACTTTTGGTTATATGAGAGGTGCCACGCCCTTTTGTCCGATTTCGCTCTGCTTTTGCTGGTAGCCTGTATTCACTGTTTTTATTATCTGCATGAAATTTGGTTGGATTATCTAAAAAAAACACTTTCAGTATAGCATTTTGATACTTTTGCTTATATGGGAGGTGCCAAGCCCTCTTGTCCTAGTTTACCCAGTTTTTGCTAAGAGCGTGCATTTATAGCTTTTAGTATTTGGGTGAAGTTTTGTTGAATTATCCCAAAAAACTCTTTCAGTATAGCATTTTGAAGCTTTTACTTGTGTGGGAGGTGCACGCCCTCTTGACCGAATTGGCTTAGTTTTTGCCTGAAGCTTGTGCTAACTATTTCTAATACTGATGTGTATTTTGGTTGCATTGTCGTTAAAAATACTCCAAAGTTGCATTTTGAACATATTTTTTGTATGGGCGGTAGGCGTGGCCGTTGACGGATTTCGCTTATTTTCAATCCCTCGAGCTAATTTTGACGACAGAGGTAGAGTATCAAATAATTTTGTACGGAATTTAATTTTATGATGTGCCCGTGGCACCTCCTTAGAGTGGTAGAATCTGAGATAATGTATACAACTAGCCGAAAATCTGAGATAAATGACTTCTATGAATGAAATGTAGTCATGTCAACAACATTTACAACGATATACTATACTTGTTGATCGGACGTCAAATGGCGGAGATATAAGAATTTCGAGGCGAAAAAAAAAATGTTTTTTCCTTTAAAATCTTTCAATATTAGCTTTCAAACTGGGGGCGATCATTCGAACTTTTTTTTGTATAGGGGTCGATACTACCTATTGGTCATACAAGATCAATTTACAGCTTATTTTGAAGATGAAAAGAACAAACAAATTTCATATGTCCTACTTATATATTAACCTCAAAAATCATGTTTTTTGAAGGTGAGGATAGAACATTTCTGAGACCGGATTTAAATTCAGCTTTGAGGAATAGATCAAAAATTACTAATAAACAAACGTTTTTCGACCTTTTTCAAAAACCGCATAAAACTAGAGTATCTAAAGATCAACATCGGTCCATGTTCAACAAAATTGGATATGTTTGCCTAGTTTGCTTGTGTTATTACTTCTGTACATTGCAGACGAAATTTTGATTTGAGCTTTTTGTATGGAAAGATGAATTAATCTAGAAAAACGGTTAGCACCACTGAATTCCCCGTACCCGAATTAGGTAAGAATAAAATATTTCCTGCAAGACAAAAAAAAAAAGGTCCCAAAGGTCACATAGAGTTGAGTAATATTTTTTGTGTAAAAACCACTTACTCGTACATGTCTTTTTATACCCTACACCCAGGGTACATTCACTTTGTCCTTGCGTTTTTAACGCTGAGAAGGAGGCGTTGTAGATATAGAAAAGTATATACATTCTTCATCAGCGTCATCACCTGAGTCGATATAGCCATGTCCGTCTGTCTGGCTGGCTGGCTGTGTGTTGAAATACACTTTTTGGGAAAACTGAGCAAGATAATTCAATGAAATTTGGTACACTGCCTCCGTCGTCAAAGATAGCTCGGGGGATTGAAAATGAGCGAAATCGGTCAACGGACACGCCTACCACCCATACAAAAAATATACTCAAAATGCAATTTTAGGAGTATTTTTCACGACAATGCAACCAAAATACGCATAAATACTAAAAATTGTAAGCGCAAGCTCTGAGAAAAAACTGAACGAATTCGGACAAGAGGGCGTGGCACCTCCTATACAAGCAAAAGCTTCAAAACACTATACTGAAAACATTTTTCACTCAGACACTAAAACCTATAAATGCAAGCTCTGAACAAAAACTGTGTGAACTCAAACAAGAGGGCGTAGCGCCTCCTATATGAGCAAAATTTTAAAAATACTGCAGTGTAGGGTCTTTAATGTTTGGCCAGGCCAAATTTTACACCCTTACTAGTTAAGATTAAGATCGATTGTCGTTTAATTTTTCGATTAAACCTTAAAAAATTAACTTTTTCAATTTTCCAGCAATTTTTTGAAGAATTTATAAGCATTTTTTTTTTGGTGTTCTCCTGAAATGATGTCCAACTTTTCTCAAACTAAAGAACTATGGTCAGTCTCTACTAAATGTTACTTTGTTAGTTTTTGTAAAGTTATTTTTTATGAAAAAAAAAAAATAAAAATTCACTCTCACAACGTCATATTGAACAAAAACACTTTTCCGTGCCTAAAGCAACTTGATGGAAAAAGTGCATCAAACTGGTAAACTAAAAAAGCCAAAGGAAGGACTACTTTTTAATACTTTTACACATGTTAACTTTAAAGTTCTATAAAACAAAAGTTTTACAAAAAAGCTTTCTACATACATATTTGGCTTTGAAAAACTAACAAACAGGAAGACCATGCTGGAGCATGTAATGGGCGCATAAAACGTAATAGAACATGACAACAAATTCTGTCAAAAAAAAAAGAATGAAAGAAAAAATATGAAATAATGAGAAAATAAACTTTGACAAAAAAAACTGGCACCCAAATAATACAGCACCAAAATTGAATTAAATGAGCTTAGACTAATTTTGCATTTGGACAGCAACAATAAGTCCGTAACTTAAAGTGTTTTCAACTTAAAGCATAAAATTTGCATTTCTCTTGTACTTCGCTCTAATATCCATATTCTTGAAGACAATACTTATCATGTGATTTTGACAACTTGCCTGACAAATTGTTTAAGTTTGTAAATTTTCAACTTCTCAACTTTATACTCTGGCTATAGCATCATCTTATTGAATATGAACGTAAGGCACCACTACAATTTTGCAGGACCAACCTGCTGCCAGCCTTGCCAGTGTTGGACGTAATTCACAAAATTTTTAGTTAGAATGATTAACTGTTTTGTTTATAAGTTGAATAAATTAGTCATGATTGAATCATTTGTCGAATGAAAAATTAGTCTTTAGTAGCCTGTAGCCTGACTGTAGCCGATTAGTTTTTAGTTATCAATCAATAGTTTCAATCAAATTCTATACTAACAGATAATTTTTTTAATCAAAATAAGAGATCAGTTCTGCACATTTTTTTACAATACATTCTGGGGAAATAGAGTTTTATGTGAAACGGATTAGTTTATTTTCATGATGAAATGACTTTTTTATTAACATTTATTATTTCTATAGTTTTTCCATCACGTAATCACTCTCTTAATTAACATCGGATTATAAAAAATAAGAAAGAGCTGGAAAAGAGCCAAGAAAGAGTTTTTGAATTTTTTTTTTTCAACAACTTTATTATAAGAAACGAATTAGTTTACTTTTTAAAAATTAAAAAAACTAACAGATCCAGAATCTTCTTTAGTACAAATATATTGCTAAAAAAAATTTGTTAAAATTGGTTCAGTATATTTTGCGCCAACGCCTTACATAATGTTTCCATGTAAGCAGCTTTATATTGTATAAGTGGTATAGATATTATAGACTGATTCAAAAAAAAAAAAAAAAAAATAAATTTTTAAAAATGCCACGATTACGCCTAAAAATCTGAAAGAGGTCAAAAAAGTGAGCTGAGATTTTCGCTCAACTTCGATTTCGGGAATATCTGGGGTTGATGCGGTTTTTTTTTTTTTTTGGTACAATCTCAAAAATTCTCAGAATGAGTTGTACGATGTATGAATTTTGTTGTCTTTAATCAAGGTATATAAAGAAATAAACTGGAACCTAAAAGCTACCATATATTTATGTTTTTTAGCTAAAATACCCACAAAAAACGTGTTTTCGAAATTTTCCCCATCTGCAATCTCTAAATCTTAATTTTGGATGAAACTTGTTGTTCCAAGATAGTTAAAAAATCACGCAAAGAACAATTTTTAGGACCATCTAACCCACGAAAAGTATGCGTTGCTTTTTACACATGCAAAAGAATGTTTCACAAATCTTGGGGCCTTAAGCCAAAAATAGTTTTGTGGATGTATAAGGTCATCATCAGACCAATTCTGACCTACGGAATTCTTGTCTGGTGGAAGGCCTTAAGCAAGCAAACCTTTTTGGCAATTTTATCAAAAATTCAAAGAATGGCAGGCATAGAAGTTAGCGGAGCTGTTAACACTGTGCCTTCAGCTGCTCTCGACGCTTTGCTTCATCTGGAGCCTCTTGATATTAACGCCAAAGGAGTTGCAGCAAAAAGTGCTATCAGGTTGAAGGAATCGGGCTTCTGGAAGTCGAAACCTTATGGCCATGGCAGTATTTTTGCACAATTCCCTGGTTGTGATATCGACAATGGAACTGATTACATTAATCCCACTTTAACGTTCTCAACCAACTTTCAAGTGAAAATACCTGAAAGGAAAGGTTGGACTCCGATTCTGAATTCCATAGAAATATACACTGACGGCTCTAAAATGGAGTCTGGTGTAGGTGCGGGGATATTTTCCAAGGACTTGAATAGCAGCGAGTCTTTTGCTTTACCCCGTTACTGCAGTGTATTTCAAGCGGAAATTCTGGCTGTGTGGAAGGCATGCTAAATTATTAAACCCAAAATTTATGAATGTAGTGACACTTTTGTTATTTACGTTGATAGTCAGGCAGCCATTAGGGCCCTTGGGTCCAATATTACTAAGTCTCGGTTAGTCCTTAGCTGCAGAAAATCCCTATGTGAAGTAGGGCAGCTATGTAATCTTACAATATGTTGGGTTCCCGCATACAGTAATTTCGTTGGTAATGAAAATGCTGATGAACTTGCTAGAAAAGGGTCTTTAACTGACATAATTTCTGAAACCTATATTATGAAACCACTTGCATTGATAAGAGCCAACATTGACTCTAAATGTATTTTGTGGGCTAATTTTAGATGGTCAAACTTAACTACATGTTTTACGTCGAGGGCGATATGGCCACTGTATGATGCTAACAGAACACGTAGAATTATTTCCTTAGATAGGCAAAGTCTCAGAACTTTAATTGGTGTCATTACAGGGCACTATTTTATAGGCAGACACGCTTCTAGATTGGGCCTTACTGACATAGGAGATCTTTGTAGAAGTTGTAAAGATCCTGACGTCGAAGAGTTCATTTTTTAATTCCTTTGTGAATGCCCAGCGTTGGCTAACCGACGTTATAAGGTGTTCGAAAGTCATATATAAAATTTCCAAATGGTTCACAACGAAGTAATATATCGGGTATACAATGGGCCTAATCGCGGCTTAAGTTATGATGGCAACTGCCATCTCCCGCGCTTACATAACCTAACCCATTATTTTCAGTTTTTATGGGTCCTTTTGACCCCTTCTTCTTCTTCTTCTTCAAATACAGGGTTATAATGGGAAAAGTTTTCTACGGAAAATTTTATTAGGGCTACCAAAGGCGAGAAATGCTTTGAACTTAAGAAATATGCGTAAAACTGTAATTGAATGCAATAAATGAGTAGCAAAAAAAGTTTTTTATTCCTTCATATTTATTGCAGTTTTCAGTATTTCTCCTCTTTAGTGAGCCCTAATGAAATTTTTCGTAAAATGTTTATGTAGAACACTACCCAAGGCTTAAAGAAGTGCTTCAAAAAATCTTCTAAAGTGTATTTTTTGCACCAATAAGCGCAAGAACTCCGTAAGAACTCTTCTTTCTTTTTAACATTGCATGTCCTAGGATGTAAGCGCTCTTAAGTTTTCCGCAGCCTTACTTTAAAAGGCCTTTTAAAGCGCTTATTTGTAATGCTGTTGTAAGCGTGTGATAGAAACAGATTCTTTTTACATACATTTATTAACTCTTTAGACTGCTACACCAATGCCTGATGATATAAAGAGGTGTAAAATTGTATATTAAGCAAATGCTGTCCAAACAGAATTTGACATTCGAATGTTTCTACAGCCTTATATAGAATCATTGTGTAATCACTTTCAATTCAATTAAACAAAAGTAAATAAATAAGAGAAAGGAAAATAAAAAAGTGAAATAAAAAAAAGTTGAATAAAAAATATTTCAATAAAAAACAAAAATAAAGCAAAAAGTCACCCGCGCTGGGTTCAAACCCATGTTGTTCTTACTGCATCCTTACATAAAATTATTGTGTAAGTGCTTCTAAATTTCTATTGGGACAGGCGCTTTTAAAGTGCTTGTTTAAGAAGCGCTTGAAATTTTTCCTCCTGTTATTTTTCTGACTAAAGAAATCGGATAGGGGATTTAGTTTTCACACAAAAATCAGACCAAAATCTTGCACAACACTGCTGGCTGTGGAAAAAAGTTTTGCATCATTTCTATTTAATCCTTGGGGATGTAACAGACTGTAAAAATGGCGACAATTCTAGATAAACACATTTGAACAATTTGAAATCTTGGCTCCTTTGGGATTATTTTGACTTTGATTTTGCAAATTTGTGGCAATCAAATTTAAATATACGACTGCTCAACTGATATAAGTACGTATGTATGTATTTATAATCAATCAGTGCTCATTCATCATTAATCAAGAAAATAAGGATTGGTTGGTGATTAAGCAGGAAAAAGGCAAGAAAACGCTTCACTTCTGTTCTTTTTTGGTTCAGTTCGGTTGGTTGCTTGGTGATTCTTATCCAACAAGCATGAAAGCATTGAGGTTTTGCTTGAACGCCCATTATTAATTAGGAATTTGTTTAGTTTTTCTCTTGGTATTTGGGTAATATACATACATATAAATTAGTAGATATATACTTATGTATACATAAGTAATGGTAATTAATTGTGATGCTTTCGTTTCAATAATAATTGTGTTTTCACCAAGTTGTGTGGAAAATAATGTTTATTATTTTTAATTAGAATGAACCTTAACTAGCTGATTAATTAGGACATTTATGGGAAAATTACTAGAGTGTTAATGTGTTTGAATGTGTTTTTTTCGCTGATGCTTGTGTTTATATTTATGTTGGAAAATTGTATATTTTGTTAAATTTTAAGAAATTGAAAAACCAGCTGACAAAAGGCCAAGATTTTTTTTGTTTACATTTTAGTTTTTTTTTTTGTTCTCTTTTAAGAATCATCGTCTTAAGTATAACCCGAACACTAAAATATTTTGGGAAAATGAAAAAACATGAACATTTTATTACAACTTTTAGGCAATATTCTCACGTTGTAAGCATCTCTGGTGACCCCTTTAAAATTTTCCGTAAAATGTTTTCTATTTTTTATAACCTATTTTTTGAAGAAGGGGTCAAAAAGACAGGATATAAAGGGTTAAGATGTTCCAAAAAATTGTTCCTTGCGTGATTTTTTGCTGACCTTGGAACAACAAGTTATATCCAAAACTAAGATTAAGAGTCTTACAGTTGGGTGAAATTTCGAACACACGTCTTGTGGGTACTTTAGCAAAACACAATATGTGGTTGATACTATATAGCTAGTTACCTTGATAAAAAATTTGACAACTCAGTCCGAGAATTTTTGAGATTGTTATAAAATAAAAACCGAATCAACCCGGGACGTTGCATAAATTGACATTGAGCGACCTCTTAAAAACATTTAAGAAAATTTTTAAAAATCTCAGTTCATTTTTTGACAACCTCTTCAGATTTTTGGCTGTAATCGTGCAATTTCCAAAAAAGTTTTTTTTTTTTTTTTTGCATCAGTCTATTAAGCACCCCAAATAGACTGGCAGGAACTGGCACATTATTTTGGGTATTTCACAGTCACAAACATTCATATTAATAAGAAAAACTAAAACTAGCCAGAATTCGGTCGAATCAGACTATGTAGACAAAAGATAAGGTAGGCTACTAGAAATATATTAACTTAGACCTGTATTTTATTTATTACGAATCTTTAAGCATAAATAATTTAAACAAGTGATGATACAGTGACTCACATAATTGATTACGCTTTGGCTATGAATGCAAGCAACTAATAAAAAGTCTGAAATGGGTTTGTATTTTTAATTTGTCTTTATTTTCATAAAACTGCATTAAGTAAAGGAAAATAAACAAGTGACAAATTCCACGAAAACTCTTTCTTAAATAAAAAATAATAAAACGAAATCAAAAATACTCAACGTGATCAATTTTGTGACTTAACATTATGAACCTTGGAAACTAATGTTAATATTTTGTACAGCTTCCTATGATGATTTCGTAGAATTACACTATCAGACTCTGCTGTTTTCGACCTTCGATTTTCGTAACTCTGCCAACACCTCTATTGGTCATACCCTCATCATTATTGAGCCGCCTCTTAACTCAAACTTTGTTGACTCAAAGGGCGTGCAAAAGTTAAAAAGCCATTGCGTACAGTGAGGCTCAGAAAGTTGCGTTTGGAGTTTGCAAAATGTTACAAAGAATGGAGCGCTTACGATTGGGAGAAGGTTATATGGTCAGCTAAGACCAAAATAAACCACTTAGGATCGGACGTTAGTGAGTGGGTTTGTAGGAGTAAGAGTTCGAGACTTCGGCCACACTACGTTAAGCCCACACTTCAGTTCGGAGAAGGCTCAAAAATGATGAGGGTGTGTATGACCACTAGAGGTGTTGGCAGAGTTACCAAAATCGAAGGTCGAATAACAGCAGAGTCTGACAGTGAAATTCTACGAAGTCAATTGCTTGGTACTTTACAAGATTTGAAGGTAAATGCTTCGATTATTGTTTTTTAGCAGGACAATAATCGAAAACACACTCGAAAAACGACACAAAAATGGCTTTCAGGTAATGAAATTACAACAATAAAATTGCCCTCGTAATCTCCAGACCTCAATCCTTTTGAGTACCTATGGCGCATATTGAGAAAATCGATGGAAGGTGAAACTGGTACTCTTAATGCATTTTGGCCTAAGGCTCAAAATGCTTGGGATGCTATTGCTCCAGAAATTTGTGAAACTCTTCTAGATTGTATTCCCAGAAGAATAAAAGCAGTTATTGATGCACTAGGAGGCTGTACAAAATATTAACATTAGTTTCCAAGGTTCATAATGTTAAGTCACAAAATTGATCACGTTGAGTATTTTTGATTTTGTTTTATTATTTTTTATTTAAGAAAGAGTTTTCATGGAATTTGTCCTTTGTTTATTTTCCTTTACTTAATGCAGTTTTATAAAAATAAATACACATTTAAAATACAAACCCATTTCAGACTTTTTATAAGTAGTTTTTATTCATAGCCAAAGCGTGATCAATTTCGTGAGTCACTGTATAATAATACAAATTAATAATGATTTTTCAAACAAAGCAAAGTTCTATTCCAAAAAGCCAGAAAATTATGTTTACATCTGAAAAATATACTAAGTGATTTGTGAAAGATCACAGCTGTTCATAGAAATTTTATAAACTAAGACAAAATGTACTACTTAGAAAGCTCATTTATGTATTGAATGTAGAAAAGTGCTTTCAATAATTTGATTTTATTTTTTTCAAGTGCATGATAGTAAACTGAACAACTTTTCAGTGGGTGCTTAATATAAACATATGCACTCAAGATATGAAAGTGCTTTGATAAAATATTATTGACATCTTTCGTATTCAACAATCCATCAATTTTCAAAATATGTAAGTACATAATGTACTCGTAACTATGATAAGAGTATTTTAACCAAAATTTTTGTAAACATTTATTACACTTGAAGATTAGCTTTATATTGAATTTGCGAAGACCGCGGACTATGGTTAATAATATTTTCTTATTTCAAAAATATACAAACAGACTTTATTAATTCTATAAAGCAAAGTATTCAAAATTACATTACTTGAAATACTATTTTTTATGCTCCTACATCAGCTCAAGTGGTAATACTGTCAAAAGGTTACATTCGAAAATTCTTAGATACAGCAAGGAAACTTAAGCCCTTTGAAATCATTGAAAATATATTTGCTAATTTAATGTCTTATATCCGATTTTTTTAATTTAAGATTCATTTACGAATACGTTTATCAATTTGGAATTCAAAATAGGATCTGGACAGAGTCACAGTCTTTGCTATGGCGGCACGATGGGCAATGGTTACTTTAGAACGTCACAAACACGTAAGGATAAGCGGTGAGTAAAATTATAAAGAAATTATAAAATGAAATCAGAATTACCATTTGAGTTGATTAGGTCATTTCCGCTATTTTTAATTTGTTAAAATTTTTTAGTATTGCAAGTATGGGCGACTTTTTAAACGTTAGTTTCAATGCATTACAACAACTGTTTTTTTGGAAAAAATGCTTTTGGAATGCGTTGCAACTGACGTTAAAGAAGTATTTCCATCATTGTGCTCCACTTAGTTATTCAAGTTTAGTTAAAATATTGCCATATTCAAGCCAAAACATTGCAATAACACTTTCATAATACAGAAAAAATTTAATTTAAAGCTAAAAAAACAAAAACAAAATTCTGTCCCTTAAGATATACATATGTAAAGCACAAAAATATTTACTTAATAAATTCAAAACAGGAATGTTGTCATGAAATTGTTGCATATTTTCATACAACTGATTTAGCAAATTTTGCAAACACAAAAAAACCAACAGAACATGATACACATTCCAAAAGACCATGAATAAAAATATGAAAAATGAGAAATTTCTACAATATTACCATATTTTTTTTTTATTACTATAAAATTTTATCTTTCGAATTGTGGCTTGGAACTATTTCTACAAGAGAACAGATATCAATATATGAAACAAAACACTACAACCGTATACGGTACGCGTACCAGCTGAAAATTTTTTTGTCTCCGATTTCGCTCAAATTTGGCAATATGGTAGATCCCGTGTGCAAAAATAATAATCCGGGAGGATTTGGTTCTAGTACCATTTGTTGTTAAAATACATACAGGGTATTGAAGTTGGCGTTTTTAGTAATTTTTATGAAAAGGGTGTTTTTTCAAAAATTTATAGCTTACACCAAAGTTTGATATATCTAAGTAACTGGTCCTATTAATTTTTAAGTGTTCTTTTTATAAAAAAAAATATTAAAAAAATTTTTTTCACCAACGTTTTTTAGAAATATTTTTTAATTTTTTTTTTAAAAAACCCCACTTAAATTTTTTTTAATGTATCGTTCAAGCGCTCAGTTCCAATTTGTTGCATACAACCACGGCTCTATTAACAGATTGACCAAGAGAGGCCGGCCGCCACAAGAAGTATTTTTCTTTTTGTTAAGGAAGCAACAAAAAATACTTTGAGAAACGTTCTTTTAAAAAAACCTTACATATATTTTAAGGGTTGCCACCTGATTATTTTCTGAAATTTTCTTAAAAATCATGCCTTTTTTAACTGAATTCAAATTTTAAGCTTAGAAAACGCTCAGATGAACTCTTTAAAAACTGTACAAAAACTTAAGAGTTGCCACCTGTTTTTTTTTTTTGATAATTTTTCCTAAGCCATATATTTAAGAAAATAGAAAAATTAATTTTAGTCTCAAAACGCTTATATAAAATTTTTAAAAATCCAACATTTATTTTTGGGGTTGCCACCTGATTATTTTCTGAAATTTTGTTAAAATCATACTTTTGAATTGAAATTTTTGGTGTCAGGAACTGTCAGATAACTACAGATTGTACAGATAGCGAAAAAACGCCTGGAAACCCTAATTCGGCAACCCTAAATTTTTGTTTCGTTGTTTTTGGACCCAAGATGCCAATTTATTGAAAGAAAATTTTGATTTTATCAAAAAAAAAAAAACCAACCCAAAAAAAAATTACTGTGGGTTATTGGGTCGAACATATAACTTTTAAATACAGAAACTTAAGAAAGAAACACAATTTTGCGAAAAAACACCTGGCAACCCTAAATTTTTGTTTCGTTGTTTTTGGACCCAAGATGTCAATTTATAGAGAGAAAATGATGATCTCAGCAATTTATTGAAAGAAAATTTGATCTTATTAAAAAACCAGGTGGCAACCCTATAAGATTAGTATGGGTTTTTGGGTCGAAAGTTAACTTTTCAATAAAGGAACTTAACAACAAAGTGCAATTTTGCGAATAAAGTCTGGCAACCCTAATATGGCAACCCTTAATTTTTGTTTCGTTGTTTTTGGACCCAAAATGTCAATTTATAGAGAGAAAATAATGATCTGAGCAATGTATTGAAAGAAAATTTTGATCTTATTAAAAAGCCAGATGGCTACCCTAAGAAATTACTTTGGGTTTTTGGGTCGAAAATATGATTTTTCATTAAAGAAACTTAACGAAGAAATGCAATTTTGCGAAAAAAGTCTGGCAACCCTAAATTTTTCGTTCGTTATTCAAAATTCAAAAAAACTTTATCTGATCTTTTCTGAAACCAAGATTTTCAATTTAGTCACAAAAAAGCGTGATTTTAACAAAATTTCAGAAAACAATCATGTTTGATTTTTTAAAAGAACGTTTCCATAAATGTATGGAATCGTTTCCCAATTCCTTTTCCATAGACAAAAGGAAATGCGTCAACATTCCCCAGTGTGCCAGTAACGGATCCGTAACGGATAAAAAAGCGGAGATATGAACCGTTTGGCACACTGGGTCAACAGAAACATCGTTTACACAAAAATGACACAAACATTTTGTCCAACCAAGGGAAACAATAAGCGTAAATCCGGACCTGCACACAACTTGTATGATACAAGCAAACCCATGTGTTGGCTGTAACGTTGCGTACACAGTAGCCTGTGCTACAACATGCCACAAGAGCAAAGCAGTCGGCAAACATGCTGCAAGCTACGAACGTTCGAATAAACGAGCTGCTCCAACGCTCGATCTGCTTGTTTTAGATTTGATACAATGCCGGAATGCTCGAACAGGTTCGAACAGTTCCTTGCACACCCTTACTTTAAAGCTGAAAATCTCCTTTCTTTGCATTTTTTGAAGTTGTGTAACAAGAAAATATAATTTATAGCCACAAAACCTGATATTAATTGAAAGAACCATATTTTTTCTTTAAAACCCACTCCAGGCTATACCTACATATTTTTTTTCCCCAAAACGTCAGAACCTAAAAAGTCAAAGTAGTATAAAATCCCAATCACCTCTATCATCTAAGACGATATAGTCGTCAGAGATGGAAAGAGATAACAGTCATTGCAACGGATCGTGTAAGATGGATACATTTCATCTAGGACTTATACATACAGCTGAGTAGGGCTGCTAAATAACAAAGGAACACGAACAAAAAATATGTGAAAAACTAAATGAAAATGAGTTACACTATTTTCGGGGATATCACTATATGCCAGAATGCACCGTTTGCCATAACTTTTAGCAAGATACTTTGAGATTTTGTTCACGCACTTCAAAGTTAGGACTCGGATTAAGCGTCGATAAATGCTAAGCGATTCTTTTAACAGTTGAAAACAAATTTCAAGGGAATTGGCAACAAAGTGTTAAATTCCCACTGGAAATGAATTAATGTTTGTCATTTTCGAAAAGAATCTGTTGGAAAATACTTTGTGTGTATGCTTTTTAAAAATTCTTTAAATGTTTTGTTTATATGGAATCCTCAAGAGTTTTGAAAAAGAAAAGTTGCTGACTGGCGCCAACGTCAAGGTGTTTTTAGTCACATTGTGTCATCTTATTCACCGCACGTTCGTTTTATTTCGTGGAGTTAAGACATTATCAGATATGCATTGCTGTATTTATATGGCATATTTAAACATGCAAATCTACTAAGTGTACGAGCAAACACAATACGTATCAGAATAAGTACCTACATTCATACATTGTATGTAACTACCTTGTTTAGAGAAATCAACAGCTTGGCGCTGATGGTGTCACTTAAAGTAATTGTTTTTCTTGCAACTTGCTAGTGTACTATGTCACGACCTGTGGGATATGCTCGAGCGGATTTTCACTTAGAATTATTAAAAGGATTTTGCAATGAACTGTGCAATTAAATAAATTGCATATGCTAAATCATGAAATTGAAAAACAAATGGTAAAAAAAAAAATTCTTCTATGGTTAATTGTTGTTTGCCCCTTTAGATACTGTTTCTTAGCTTACTTTGATAACAGACTAACTCACGGTTTAAGATATATTTCTATAAAATTTTTAATGTTTGGAAAAACTGGTTTCCGAAAGATAGGTATCTCTGAAACATTGAATTGCATTAAATCAAATGTGAAGATCTCTTTTGTGGATAATCAGTTTGTTAGAGAGAAGAGATCTTCCGACTTTATATCGTATGACTCTCTGTTTCAGAGATATTCTTCAAAAATCGGTTTCTCGAAAAGTCGACAGTTGTAGGAAAATATCTTGATGAGTTGTTCGAAAAAATGTGATAATACGGTTTATAGAGAATTTATTTTTCCATAAAATTGAGCGTATATCTATTTTATATAATTCAATCTTTATCTAGAATTTTTTTAAACTTTTCTTTTGACATGGCGTCTACTTGTGATAAATATTTTTATTTTATAGTTTTGCCAAAGTATCTAATATAATTCAATCCTGTACCTAAAATACCCATTACAATAACATGATATCCAAAGAGGGCTAAACATCTTTCAGCTTCATAAACTGCATTTATATCGTAAGTATTTTTATGGAGATTAATTTACTGTACTATCTCTTTTGTGAGGTGTTAAATATATATGTATATGGGTGGGTTCTTGTCCGTGTACATATGTATGAATTGCTGTGACATTCTTGCGCTTCTTTTATTGCAATCGAAATATTTCTGACATCTTTTTCGTTTTAAGCGTCAAACGGCAATAAATTATTGGCAGAATTTGTAAGTATGCGTGTCTATGCACTATAGGTCAAAAAGCACATTTTTCTGGCCAAAATGTCTTACGTTCATATCATCATGCTCTAGACTAAAAGAACAATTCTGAAAAAAATCTTAACCCTTGTACTACCGGGACAAAAATGATACGTTATAAATTTTTTAAATTATTAACACATGCCAGCAAGGTTTTGTTTCCAAGCATTTCCAACGTATTTTTATGCGTAGAATTCGAATCCGAGGTCAGAGTTGACCCATCACCTCAGAAATCGGAGATAATTGAGGTTAAACACACGGAAAATGGCTATTTTGGCTATTTTTGAGATTAAGTGCAGACTGTAGAGAATTTTAATTTTTTTTTTTTATCAAATTTATAACGTAGTTCTATTCTGTTTCTTCAAAATGAGCTCTTGAAAAAAAAGTTAAAATCGCCACTTGTTTGCGTTATTTCACCACAATGCAAATACATCAACTTTGACACATCGCTGATGAATTTAAAATAATTTTTTCAAAAAAAAAAAAACCATTTTTGTATATGTTGAAGTATTCTTCGTTACACTGCATCCACAAAAATTCAATACCAACACTTGTAAAAATTGAATTTTGGCCAGAAAAGAGTGTCTTTTGACCTACAGTCCTATGTATGCATAAAAGTATTTATGAGCACGTATGTATGTATATGTTAAGGAACTGAAAGGGATTATATGATGCCTGTCGTACCAATTTGAAAAAAGAAAAAAAATTATTGGAACTCAATAAGCCTGTCGAACTTTGTGAGACCAAATACACAAATCAAAAGTAGTAATAAGTCCAGAATTAAGGAAAGAAACAGAACCAAAACTAGAACCAGAACCAGAACTAAAACTGAAACCAACGCCAATACCAGCAAAAAAAAAATCCAAATACAATCCTTAGTACAAAAGTTACTACCAAAACCAGAGAGGAAACCGAATTCTAAGCCGCCACAAACCAAAACCATACAGGGCCCTGATAATGGTGATGGTTCTGGTCCTGTCTCGAGGCTGAGAAAGCAGACAGTGCACTTCTTGGGTGCATCATCATTTCTATGGTGCATCTCCAATCGGGACGATATCATATCTTCTATGATATTTACCACTTTCAGATTTCAATTTAATTTTCAATTAAGGACCACAAATTTGAAGAGCCGTTTGTATCGCCATCTTTATAATGCACTTAAGAATGGTTAGGCAAAAATTGAGGAGTGGCCGTACCAAAGTACCATTTGGAGGCAAAAGTAATGTCAAACATATTATGTGGCATAATAATCAGTTATTTGACCGGTATAATTTTTGTAACATAATGCCATCAATTCCACACTATCGAGTTAATTTTTCGTTAAAACAAAAAATAATTATTACCATTTTTAACAAAATGTCTCCCCATTCATATTATGACACAACTTTGGTACGGCCACTCCTCAATTGATTTGTTGAATTAACTAAACTTTATTGAGATGAAATATTTTAAAAACATTAAAAATATATCCTACTGGCTTCAAACAATATACATTACAGTGGGTCGTTCACCATAAAAAAAGGAAAACTGTTTTCTGGTCACCATTAAAATATGTTCCTTGACTTATTGTTAGACTTTTTAGAAAATATATTGAATCTGGTTTAAACTTCAATAATGCTAGAAATTTTTTGGAGCAAAAACGCATATTTTTTATGGAAATCTTTTTTGTTCGGCAAATAAAAAAAATTCACAAAAAGCAAGGGTATTGTGGATTACGTGGGTAATCCGGATGTTTTCCATAGCATACATAGGATTAACCGTTATTCGTGTTCAAACTTTACGCCGATACGTAAAACTTATGTCCGTGTGATTTTATGGAGTCATGAAGAATGCGCCGAATGTGGAAGTGATACTTTTATATGCAACTTCTGTACCAAATAAATATATGTTGCAATATGGACTAAGTATATAGTCCATATAACACTACATATTTCTATGATCTTCATTTTGAGTATTTTCAGTTTTTAATTTTTTTCTTTATCCTATGCATCCAAAAAAGAATCAGAATAATGGTGAATTGTTTCCTTTAATGAATGAAATAAAATTAAATGTTTTGTTTTATGCATTTTGAGTTTTATTTAAAAAAGCAACATTGGTGATCCATATTTCCCTCCCTTACCCTGCATAAAAAATGTTTAAGTTCAAAACGTTTTGAAAAGTTGTTCTCTGCGTCAGGACTTTGATTTTACAAATATTGTCAAAATTCAAAAGTGTGGAACACATTGCCTAAATATATGCTACATTTTTGCATAATTTCAAATATGCTGCGTTTTAAAATAAGATGCGATAAGGTTTGTTGGTTATAGCATACTTTTATGCTCTACGTTATTTGAAACTTTATAAAAAAGTAGCTCACTTCAAGGCCCAATTTTAAATGGGCGACACATTTAAAATTTGTCACACTTCTAAAATAAATATTCTGAGACAGAAAGCAACCTCCCAAAAACCTCTGATGCAGAACTTAAACATCTTTTGTGTAGGGGAAAGTGGGGAATCGTGGGCCATGGGGAATCGTGAGACACCGCCACCTTTTGGCAGTATGTCGAGATAAATAGTTAAATGCAACTGTAATCGTTTTCACTTAGCCTCAACTTATTTTTAGATTGGTTGGTGACAAACGTACGCGTTTTATTTGCTTTGTACAATACTCGCGTGTTTGATTTCCATCATTCTTGGACGAATTGCTACGACAAAACACAGGTAAATATGTTTTTTATTATCGTTAGACCTTTGCCTTTCAACATACAAAAGTAATTTTGCATGACACTTCAACAAGTCAATTACACGCCGTTGTTTTGCAAAAAGTAGCTTGTGGGGAATCGTGAGCCACATCGTGGGCCACCCGTGTTTTGACAGTTTTCGTATCAATACACATTTGTATGTTGTGTTTATGATGTTTTGTGCAAAATGGAGGCTGTGAATCAATAAATAAAACAATAAATACATATTTTGTATCAAATTTTCCTATTTCTTTGTTAACGTATCTGATTGATCGTGCATAACCCTGCTTTTTCATTTTGTCGATTAAAATAACTTTGTCATTTCAACTAATTCAATAAAGTTTTGCATCATAATTGTTTGATTTTTACTAAATTTTCCACCATTTTTGAAAATCGCAAAAACACTAATTTTTTTCAAACCACGAAAAGTCGGAAAAAACAAAAGAATTGTTAGAAAGTGTAATAGTCAAAAGTTACCTAACTTCATGTAGAATAACATACCATATTACAATTTCCAAATTTTTTTTTTGAAGATATTTAACAAAATAAAAACGTGGCCCACGATTTTCCACCTTCCCCTACCATTTTTTTTTGTGAATTTTTTTGCGTTATGTAGCCTTCCACACAAATTTTGTGTTTTGGTCAGAATATTATTTGAAAAGTTTAACGATAAACCTAGGAACATATTTCAATGGTTACCAGAATAATTTTTTTGGCGACTCACCTTTATATACATTAGAACGGGTCGATTTTGTATGAAGCAAAATCAATCATCCCAAAACCTACTTAAAAGATAGAGTCGATCTTTGTTATGACCAAAAAACATGGTTTTTTAGGCAAAATGGCATTCAGTAGAATCAAAAGTGCTCCATTGGTTTTTCTCAGAATGAAAAAAAACTATGCAGATATCGTTTTTAAGAGTCCATCTAACGTTTGAGTCGGTTTCGGAATGAATCTAAATTTCAACCCGGTCTAATATACATACACATTTATATGCGTGAACTGCATTAAAAAGCGTACTCTGACGAACGCAAATACATACATAAGTGTTGAAGAGACATAGGCTTTGCTTGATCGTTAGCTGGTGGTGTTAAACAACATCCTTCCGTTGGTTGTTAACAAAACGGAAACGGAAATGTGAATTTATATGTCCAAATGTATGTGTGTGTGTGCTCGTGTAAGTGTCTGAGCAGCTGTCAAAGTGCTTGTAACATTTATTTTTTGTTTTTTTTTTTCTGTAACAGACATTGACAAAATTGAGTTGTAAGAGTTTATTCAAAAACGTACAAAGAACGACAGTACAGCATAAAATAATGTAGCATATGTTGAGGCGCACAAACAATGATATGGAAGAAAAAATAACAAAAAAACGAGTAATACTTCAGTTTGATTCAAATGTCAATGTAAATACCGGCATGTCTGTATGTCAGCATCATATTAAAATGTAACAATAACAATGTGCCTGCACCGTAGATATATAGTATGTATGTATTTAAAGTAAGAGAATCTGATTATAGAGTTGATAACGACACGTGATATGTGAATATTTACTACATACTATATGTATATGATGTTACACGTGTTTATGAGTGTATGTGTGTTTGATGATATGAATATATACTATGTATACATCTGTGAACTTTTGACAAAACAACCTAACTCGAAACTGGCAACTTTTCAGGAGAGCCCAAAAAAAGATTAACTACTTTTCAATAATGTGGCTCAATTTCGTTGATGCAGCGTTGAATCTCCTTTTTCCATACATTTTTACTAATCTTAAAGTGTCAGCTTTCTAAGTACAAATCTTGCATAAACTATGGGACAACCTTATATCTCTGGAACAAGAAATCATAGAGGTATGGCGATTATACCAATGGAAGTTTATTTAAATTTTATATTTAGGACTAAAAAAAAAATTGTCTTATCTCGACTTAGGTTGTTTTGTCAAAATTCCACAGACATGTACAACATGTATCAACTTAAATGTTGATATAAATTTCACAACACAGCTAACTTTTATATGTTGCTCAAATTTATGTACGTACATATAAATACGTATGTCAGTATATCCTTCCAAATGTGAAAAAAAAATTCGACACACACACTGAAAATCGATAAATGATAAAATGTTATTGTTGCCTACGTTTGTCTTGCTGACAGTTGCGGCAAAATATTTGCCTGACAACTTTTAATAAAAATGTCGATGTGAATTATTGACATTTCAAAATTTTCACACGTCAATTCAAAAAATAATTTGTTTTTTAGACATGAGGGATTTATGAAACATAAAGATTTGCTTACGTGATATGTGAAGGATTACACTTGTTACCTGAAAAAGAAAGAAAAAATATTTTATGAGTTTCCAATTCCATATTATGAAGATTTTATAAAAAAAAAAGAATTTTATATCATATATTAAATAAGTATTTTATAACAAACTCAGTCCTTTCGAATTACTATTATTGTTAAAATTGAAACTTTACTAACTTTATACCAGTTACAAATAAAGTTCACTTAAAAAAAATACTTATTCTTATAGTACGGTCATTTAGAAATTTTTCGTGTTTTCAATTTTTTCAAGTATCTCGCTAACAATGTGAAAACTATTTGGTAACCGAATTTGGACCATAAAAATGGATAAGCGCGTTGATTGATTTAGAAAAAAACTTTTTCTGTGTTTTTGGACCTCACTGCGTAACTTTGCATAAAAACATGGGCTTGGCAGAGTTAAAACGACCAATAATTACCGTTGGGCAATTTAAAGTTTTCAAATACTCGTATCTATCAATTCCTTGCTAGTTCCGAGATTATTTTTCAAAATTGATGTATTCTTATAGGAATTTCGAGTTCCGAGTTTAGTAACTCGTCAATATCTTCAAACGGTAATCTTCGAATCTAAGTATAAGACACATATACTTTGGTATTTATAAAACTACTAAGTTGCCAACATCTCCACTAGGTACATATTTAGTCAAATATTGACTTTGAGTTTGTTGAGAATTCAATAATGAACATTAACACATATGATCCACGCCAAGTGCACCAGCTCAAAAATTTTTTTTTTCTTCGATTTCGCTCAAATTTGGCAATATACGTAGGCTATATATATTTCTGTCCTAGGCAATACTAATGTCAATAGCTAAAATCTGGCAACACCATAATAAAGTTGGACATTTTTTAACATAAACGTACTCAGAACGTTTTGACGTACGACCATCATTTGTGTTGATAACAGTAACTTGAAAAAATCAATTTGGCTAAAAAATAGAATTAACTCGTGAACATTTTCGTGCGATAATTTTTCACAACTTTCGACGTGAATTATCACGACAAGAGTGCATCGATGAACTTAAATCTTTGTATGGCGATAAAGCACCATCCTATAGCACTGTGTAAAACTGGTGGCCGACGCTCGCTCAAAGACGAATTCCATGAAGGTCGTCCAAAAACGGCCGTTGTGCCAGAGAACATTGATGCCGTGCGTGAATTGATAGTGCAAGATCATCATGAGACACACCGTGACATAGAGGCCTCCTTAGGCATTAGTTCCACTCCAATACATTCGATTTTGCATGAACACTTAGTTGTAAAAAACGTTTGTTCTCGTTGGAAACCCCAATCGCTTGAATTATCAATGGAAAAAATAATTTTCTTAGCTCACTGTAAACAAAACAAATAACACTAGGTTTTTTTTTACATTTTACGTACATTTTAGGACATTTTTACTGTACTATAACTCGAGAAACAATTGAGATAATGACTTCATTTAAAAATTATTTTGCTTGCGCTACAAATTATGTCATCACTACTTTTTGAAAAATCAACACCCAGTGGGTGCAAATGGAAAAAACTGATTTTTTGTAACTTTGGCGGCTTCTACCGCTCAAAATATCATCTTATGTATATCGCGTACCAGATCAAAAAAACGTAGAATTTTTTCTGTCCGGCCAACAGGAAACGAGATAAATTGAATCAAACATAATTCAAGATGGCGGCTAATGCGCAACGGTGGGGAGGTCACCTTTTGACGTTAAGCTTCTGTAGTGGTCCTAAAAACATTTAGCAAAAAAAAATTGCAGTGCGCAATTTCTTCTAGGTCTTCATACATTTTTTGACAACTTTAATTTTTTGATTCCGAAAAACTTTTAAAAGTTGTGGTTTTTAATTAAATGAAAAGTTAAAGTATTGACTGACAAATGTTTTAACTAAATTTTCAACAGAACGATGATGCTTTTTTGAAATAGAAATGTCATAGTCATAGTTTCCACAAGAATGGACGCGCCTTTGTGTCGTCTACCATATGAGTGAATGAATGAATGCATGACCTGGTTGGATTTTTTCTATATGAGGAGCTATGCTTTAGACTTTTTACATTCCATAGTACAATATTTTATTTTAATTTTTTTGCAAAAAGTTTACAGAAGAGCTGCAACAACAAAAACTCCATACTATTATCTTTACATTTTGTTGGTTGAAACAAGTTAGATAATTTCGAAATCCGATTACTGAGTATTTAAGGGTACTTTTTTGACATTAGTTACATTTGATTACTTGATTATAGTATTTATTAATTTATAATATTAATATTCTTTAGTTAAATATAGTAAAAAGTCACACATAGATTCATTTCGTTATATTAGAGATCAAAGATCATGAAAATATCAAATTTAAAATTTTACTTTTTCTGTAAATTCCACCAAAAGCATCGCGATATTATAAAATTTTTAAGCATAAATATTTGCGTTTAACCTCTACTAATTTCCAAATATTTGGACATAAGTTTCTAATTCAAATATTTGAAGATTTTTTTTCTGCATTTTCTATCTTTAGTAGGTACTCATTTAATTTTTCTGTTTATCTTTTTTTGCGCGTGTTTTTATTCAAGTAAAGATATAAAAAAGTAAATTTATTTATACTTGAATCGCCCAGGGGTCAAAATTCGACCACAAATGTATTAAATAATTTTGGTACTTTTTGGACATTTTTTTTGTTTCTATTTGGTACAAAATAGAAAAGTTAATTTATCAACCCTGATATAATTCAAGCGAAATATAAACAAAACAATAAACATGAAGTCAGTGCTATGCGTTTTGTCTTTCTCTTTGTGCTTTATTGTTTTTTCAGCTCTGTGACCGTGTATTTTGTTGTTATTTATATTGAAAAATTTGTATTTAATTTTACCTGGCTTAAAGTCACAATATTAACATAATTTTCATTTTGTGCACATCTACAAACAAATACCTTTCTAATGATGTATAATTTAAAGCCGTATTCCATTACTAACATAGTAAAAAAATAAGGACAAGTTTTTTTTTTTTTTGACACGTGTGGACATTCAAAATATATTGTGTATTTATAAAAACTTATAAGTTTCTTTTTTGCAGAAATGTGTTATTTCAATAGAATTTAGAGTAAAAATAAAAACATATTATTAACTTGTATTTTTGGTAAGGTATAAAATAGTTTAAAAATCTATTAATACAGAGTATCGGAAATGTGTCTCAACAACACTAACGACAATGCGGCATAGCAAATGGTTGCATTCAATAAGTAGGCACCATAGCACTGCTGCACAGATGCTGCCAAGCTTTGTCTTACGGTCAGCACAAATACAAAAGAGGATGCAATACAAATACAAAAGTGCTGCATGTGCTTGAATGGTGTATGAGAAAAATAATGATGGCGCCAAGAAGGAGTAAATTCTTACTACTAAAATGGGACTATTAAAGAACGGAGCAAAATGCATACTGTGTAACGAATAAATAAATATTTAAATGGGCTTTAATACGATGATGACGATGTCTTATTCTTTTTTCAAAAATATTAGCATCAAATCGCAATAAAATTGTATTTCAAAAATGCATTAAGGGATGGCTATCACATTTTTGTTATACTGAAGCACGTTTATGACTGGTTCACAGCTAGGATACAACTAGCAGCATGTTGTTCCTTTCATTTATTATCTGCTTGTTGTCCTTGCCAGCTACAGTCTGTCTCCTTCAATGCGACAATTTTTTTTTAGAACTCTTTCAAGAAACTATAAAAAGGGGTGAGAGGAGTCAGTACAAGGAAAGTGTACAGCGCCTAATAAAGACAAAGTTGTGTATCACGTATTTGGTACACTTTGCGTGATACACATACGATATTCTACGTACATACATAGTTTCTTTTAAGACAAATTGTTGCCTCCTGCGTAGTTCACTTTCATAATTCTAAAAGTGTCAGCCATGTAATGCATTTTTAAACTTTATAGTGAGTGCAGACGTGCGCTTGACTTTAAATTGCAAAATATCGCGTGGGTACTCAAAATTCGCGCAATTCAATTTTTCTTGAAGTACAAAATTTTGTTTGAAATTACGGAGATTTTTAAATAAGTTTTTGCAAAAATTAGCTATAAACTTTATATGTAATTTTTTAAAAAAAAATCTTTTTCACTGAATTCTTTATAAAGGTTTTTATATTATTACGAACTCAAAAATGTTTGGAATGAATAACGTGGTGGCTCAAACTCATCATCTTGAATCCAAGTATATAGAAAGTAGTGATGAGCAAAATAAATCTTGGTTTTGATAGTTTTTTGAGTCCAAAACCAAGACGCTGATATATTGTAATTTCAAGACCAAGATCAAGGATGCTATGGTCTTAGTCTTGGTCACGATGATTATCAAAATCAATACGCCTTTTTGGTATTGGTAATTTATAGTTTAAAGGTATGTCATACCCTTTTCAAGAATAAAATCATCTCTCAATTCAAAATTTGGCATCTTAAAAATCCAACGGCTTTGTAAAAATAAGGTTTGAAAATTTTTAAATACTCAACAACCTTTAGAAATTTTTTTAAGACCAAGACCAAGACCAAGACCAAGATTAAGGCGAAGACTTAATGCCCAAGATCAAGACCAAGACCAAGACAAAGACAAAGACCAAGGCCAAGACCAAGATCAAGACCAAGACCAAGACCAAGAACAAAACCAAGACCAAGACCAAGACCAAGACCAAGACCAAGACCAAGACCAAGACCAAGACCAAGACCAAGACCAAGACCAAGACCAAGGCCAAGACCAAGACCAAGACCAAGACCAAGACCAAGACCAAGACCAAGACCAAGACCAAGACCAAGACCAAGACCAAGACCAAGACCAAGACCAAGACCAAGACCAAGACCAAGACCAAGGCCAAGACCAAGACCAAGACCAAGACCAAGACCAAGACCAAGACCAAGACCAAGACCAAGACCAAGACCAAGACCAAGACCAAGACCAAGACCAAGACCAAGACCAAGGCCAAGACCAAGACCAAGACCAAGACCAAGACCAAGACCAAGACCAAGACCAAGACCAAGACCAAGACCAAGACCAAGACCAAGACCAAGACCAAGACCTAGACCAAGACCAAGACCAAAGCCAAGACATAGACCAAGATCAAGACCAGGACCAACACTAAGACTACTATAGCTTTGGTCTTGATTTTCTTTTCACTACCATCTTATGTGAGCTTAACAGCAATCATTTATCGTTTTTATGGCTCTTTTTGAAGCCTTTTCTTAAAACTACAACCTAGTATGCCAAAGTATGGTCTAAAATATACCACGGAAAATTTTTCTATTCGCCTTTTTCTTAAGTTTTAAGTATAAGAGGCCCCTAGTGAAATTTCCCGTAAAATTTTTTTTTTTAGATTTTAGAGCCTCAGTTTAACCTTTAAATCTCTGGCTTAGTTTTCGAGATGACGACCGATGGTTTTTTTTTTTTTTTCTGTTCCTGAAAAGTTTGTCAGATGACCCTGATTTAAATTAAATTAAACAAGTAAGGGTGTAACCTTGGGCCTGGTCAAACATTAAATACCCTACATTGCAGTATTTTGAAAATTTTGCTTATATGAGAGGTGCCACGCTCTATTGTCCGAGTTCACTCAGTTTTTTCTCAGAACTTGAATTTATAGACCTTAGTGTCTGAGTGAAATTTAGTTGGACTACCTTAAAAATCTCTTTCAGTATAGCTTTTTGAAACTTCTCTTTATATGGGAGGTACCACGCCTTTTTGTCCAATTTCTCTTAGTTTTTGCTCAGAGCTTACATTTATAGTTCTTAGTGTCTGAGTAAAATTCAGTTTGATTATCTTAAAAACGCTTTCAGTATACCGTTTTGAAGCTCTTGTCCGAATTCGCCTAGTTTTTGTTGAGAGCTTACATTTGTAGTTTTTAGTGTCTGAGTAAAATTTAGTTCGATTATCTCAAAAACCGCTTTCAGTAAAGCGTTTTCAAGCTTTTGCTTATATGAGAGGTGCTCTCTTGTTCGGATTAGCCCATTTTTTGCTTAGAGCTTGCCCTTACAATTCGTAGTATTTATGTGCATTTTGGTTGCATTTTCGTTAAAAATACTCCTAAAGATGCATTTTGAATATATGTTTTATATGGACGGTAGGCGTGTCCGTTGACTGATTTTGCTCAATTTCAATCCTACGATCTAACTTTGACGACGGGGGCAGTGTACCAAATTTCATTGAATTATCTTGCTCAACTTTCCCAAATGTTTTTCCACGCACAGCCAGACGGACATAGCTATTTCGACTCAGGATGTCACGCTGATCAAGAATATATATATTTTTCTATATCTGCCACGCTTCTTTCCCTGCGTTACAAACGGAAGGACAAAGTGAATATACCCTGGGTAGGGGAAGTGATGCGATTCTGGTATAGTTTTGTAATGTGGTATAGTCGCATATCTCCGATTCGTATAAGAACTTGTGTATGTCATATGTTTTATACGGTCAGAAAACATGAAAAACCAGGGATGTGTTGCTGTCATGCATCAAACATAATTTTTCCGCTGTCAGTGAACGAAACATATAATCTCATGTGGCCGATTTTTTTTTCGCAAAAAATTTTGTTTTCTATGGAGTTTTTATTTATATTCAACTAAGGTAAGTGCTAAATATAATGGAATAAGTGTTTAACTGTGTAAATTCACAAAGTTTCCCATTTTAATTTTATAATTTTGTAATTTCTAGAAATCGGCCAATGTGGTACAGTTTAGTTGGTTATATGGTATAAGTATAACACATTACCCGCCCACTTTTCAAGTACAGGTTTTTTGACACATATCTGACATTTATCTGACATATGTTAGATTATGCTCTATAATTTCTTCTTTTATAACTGTACATATTTTATGGAGAAACATTCTGTAGCCCATACTTCACTAATCATCATATTTTATAGTATGCCACATTACCCTACCTACCTGCCAACTTTTCAAACACAGCTCTTTTGACTTTTTCAGATTTTGCTCAATAATGTTTTTTAATGAAATTGCACACATTTTATAGAAATGTATTCTGTAGTCAATACTTCACTGATCAGCAGATAAAAATTTGGCTGAAATTGATCTAACGGTTCGCTTGGAAATTCCAAAAAAAGATTAGGTGTGCCACAATGGCATCGCTTCCCCTATAGGGTATAAAAAAGTCTTAATCATTTTTGGATAAAATCAAAACAATTTTTAAGAGACATCAATGCTGAACATTCTAAAATTAGCCACATTGAAATATTTCCTCAGGTTTCCCTGAAATTGTCGTTTGAATTGTCGGCCACGAGAATCACTTCTGTCTTTATCCCTTGCGATCGCCTTGGTTTTTTTGCAACTATCTTGAAAACGAAAAATTGCCCAAAATCAAACTAAGCACCAATTATAGTGCAAATTAAGAGCAATAAGTTAAGCCTATTGTCAGAATAAAAATTCGTTTTATTTTGACATTTTTCTACTTCAAAAGTGTTCGACGGTCACGTGCGACACCATGGAAATGCCCATACTTAAAACATTCAAGTGGTTTCTATTTTTTGTTTGTGGAACGCAAGAACACTGTTATATGTTCGTGACAATAACAAGGGTTAAGGATATAATTTTCTTTTCTTTTCATATCTGTAGTATTATCCCTTTGTAGCTATAAATAAATAAAAAATTTCTTATGAAAACAGATAAAAAAGGGTATTCTGAATATCTGAAATTGTGCTGAAATTAGTATATAAAAAAAAAAAAGATAGATGCACACGTATTAAATTATAATCTGCAAATTGATGTTAACAACATAATTTATGTCACCAACTTTTTTGGGATTACATAAAAACAAACAAAAAAAAAAAAATGTCAATCGTTGTCATTGTTAGCAAATAGGGGCAATCTAGATAAACGTCAATTTGACTTGTAAATGATGAATGAATTAATTCATTACATTACACATCTACCAAGTAAAATAGGCCAAAACAATTTAATGATGTAAGAAGCAGCCAACATTTATCACGTGTTAAAAGTGAAAATGTCGGTGAAGTTCAAGTGATGATTACCAAAGAAAGAAGCGCTTGTGGAATGAAAGAAATAATAAAGAAGTAATGGGCAAAAAAAATTAATAAAAATGAGTAAACGTCCAAAAATATATGCATATGTACTCTTAAATATGCGTTTACACACAAACTTGGTTTTAATGCTCCAAAGGGTATGTGAGGCGTGTGCACACTAATTGTTGGCCTAAAGATGAAGATGAGCAATAAAAACAAAAAGCAATAGAGAAAGGTCAGAAAGGCGTTTTAGCAGCAGCACCACAATATAAAAGCCATATTTATTACGACTCAGTTGAGAAATAAAAAGACTTATTATTTGTATATGCCCTAAGCTGTGCTTAATTGGAATTAATTATTTGGTGGCATTACGAAATCAGCCGTCTATTTAAGTGGAGCTCTCGATGCGTTTTATTGCTTTTCCTTGGAAATACTAAACAGAAGTTTCTTAAGTAATGAAATATTCCAAGCACCTATTTCTCAAAGTTCAGTGACATTAAGTTTTATACAAAATTTTTACAAAACATTGAGAAATCGACCCTTGGTTAAACAAATTTAACTCTTAAGTATCGATTGATTACAAATAACAACATAGTTACTATTGGCATTGGTTACAAATTTTATTTTAATGAGAGTATGTTCACTCTTTTATTCAAAACAACAGGAATTGCATGATATATTTGAGAAAAAAAATCTATGCGCTGCATAAAATTCTTGCAGCACCACTGGTTACTACGAATGACAATGATGATGCCAACGACCACTGAGAGTGAGATTAACAAAAGCACCGGAAGTCTGTTCTGAACATGATCCATGGTTACTAACGTTATAAAAAGAAGCAACAACAACAACACCAACTTAAATAACAATACAGGGACAGGAAGTCTGTTCATTCATACGTGATGCATTTCAGAAATGACAACAACGAGAAGAACAACCAAATGAATACAACATTGAAAGGTGTAAGGGACTAACGAAATAAGTAGCGTGCAAACACAAATATGGCGTAATCATTGTATACGTACTCTCGCAATTGTGACAGTTCGCCGACAAATTGTACACACGCAACTGTCAAATTTAACAATGAGAGAACGTTAGATAGGTAGATTGGCTTATATCATAGCAGTTGGAGTCAGCTCCATCAGCTTCACATTTGAACCTTTTTATTACATACATACATAATGAACCCTTGTCGCCGGTATCCAGATATATGCGTACCCTCTTTCTAGTTAATAATTCAGAGCAAAAAAGTTCTATTACTCTTGCATTAAATGGCCCATGTGTATGACACATCTCTCAACCGTGTTCAACTGTCCATTTCTTTTGTTAACCTGTTATGTATCAGTATTGCTTCAAATTTTTTAGTGACAAAATGAATTCAACTTGTTGCGTTAGGAAGTAACGCCCAAAAACAAAAACAAAACCAAAACTAGTAAGGGTGTAACTTTTGGCCTGGCCAAAAAATAAATACCCTACACTGCAGTATTTTGAAAATTTTGCTTATATGGGAGGTACCACGCCTTGTCCGAGTACACCCAGTTTTTGTTCATTGCTTGTATTTATAGTTATTAGTGTCAGAGTGAAATTTAGTTGGATTATCTCAAAAAACTCTTTCAGCATAGCATTTTGAAACTTTTGCTTATGTGGGAGGTGCCACGCCCCTTGTCCGATTTCACCCAATTTTTGCTGAGAGCTTTCATTTATAATTTTCAGTGTCTGAGCCAAATTTGGTTGAATATCTCAAAAAACGCTTTCAGTATAGCGTTTTGAAGATTTTGCTTATATAGGAGGTGCCACGCCTTCTTGTCCGAATTCGCTCAGTTTTTTTCAGAGCTTGCGCTTACAATTCGTAGTACTTATGTGTATTGTGGTTGCATTGTCGTGAAAAATACTCCTAAAATTGCATTTTGAATATATTTTTTGTATGGGCGGTAGGCGTGTCCGTTGACCGATTTTGCTCATTTTCAATCCCCCGAGCTAACTTTGACGACGGAGGCAGCGTACCAAATTTCATTGAATTATCTTGCTCAGTTTTCCCAAAAAGTGTATTTCAACACACAGCCAGCCAGCCACCCAGCCAGCCAGCCACCCAGCCAGCCAGCCAGACAGACGGACATGGCTATATCGACTCAGGAGGTGACGCTGATCAAGAATATATATACTTTTCTATACCTGCCACGCCTCCTTCTCTGCGTTACAAACGGAAGGACAAAGTGAATATACCCTGGGTGTAGGGTATAAACAAAACAAACACAAAAGCAAAAGCAAAAAAAAAAAAAAAAAACAAAAACAAATTAACACTCATATTATTTTTATATAAATTTGGGCGATAATAACGCCCCAAAAAATATAAAATAACGGCAATAGGAAAAAATCCCGAAAAAAAAACGAAATAACACCCAATCAAGATATTGTAACTACGCCCAAAATAAAAACGAATTAATGCCCAAGGAATATGAAATAACAGCCAAAAAGAAAAACCAAATAACGCCCAAAAACGAAATAAAGCTTAAATTTATTTCATATAGGGAAAATCTTTATGGTATTTTTTTTTTGGGCGTTTTGTTTTTATCTTGGGCGTAATTACGTCATTTTATTTATTGGGTGTTATTTGCTTTTATTTTTTTTTTTTTGAGCGTTGTTTCTTATCAACATTATTTTATATTTTGTGGGGGTGTTATTATCGCCCAAATTTATATGGAAAAAATTATTTTAAGTCCAAATTTTGGGCGTTATTTCTAAAATGATTGTCGCCAAAATTTATAAGAAAATAATTTGGGCTTTACTTCGATTATTTTTCGGGCGTTGTTTCTCAACGCCACACAGTGTTCTAGAATGCTATTCTAGCTGGTCATAACTCTTTCCTTGTTATTTTTATAAAAAATTTATAAGTTTTATGTTTTGGGGGTTGCTGACTCTAAATCTGTAAACGATTTTTTAAAAATCAAAATGGCGGACAATTTTCTTAAAAATTGATTATATCACGACAAAATTGTGGCTGGGGTGTTTTTGAGGTTGCTGATTTTGAATTCGATATAATCTTTTTTCTAAACAAAATGGCGTACCCAAAATGGCGAATCCAAAATGGCGAATCCAAAATGGCGGACAATTTTTTCAAAAATTGATTACATCACGACAAAATTGTGGCTAGGTGGGTTTTTGAGCTCGCTGATTCCAAATTTTGGATATAAAATATTACTGTCATATTTCAAATATTCCGAAAGTTATGGCAAATTAAAATTTCGGGCCGTATGGAAAGTGGGTGTATTCTTTTTCCGATAACGCTCATATTCTAAAAATAACTGTATGCTAATAATTCTTTGGCAGATGTTAAATATTATTGTTGTACTTGAAATATTTCCGAAGTTATGGCGATTTGAAATTCTTTGCTACATGGGAGGTGAGCGTGTCCTTGGCCTAATTGCATTCATTTTCGACAATGCTGTCAATACTATCTCAGATATTTAACATTATTTTTGTACTTCAAATATTTGCGAAGTTATGGCAATTTGATATTTTTGGTTGGCGTGTTCTTGACCCGATCGCTCCCATTTTCAACAAATAAATAGATGCTATCAATACAATTTCAGATATCGAATTTTTTTGCTTTACCTCAAACAGTTTGGCTAGTATTTGTTTTACGAAACTGCAGCGTTGCTAGAATAGAGTAACTTAGGGTAATGTGGTTACCTTTTTTCTTTTTTGCCAATTTCTATCAAAGTAATGGTAGTGGGTTAGATTGGTCAACTTATTTGTATGTATTAGTTATTCTATTGTTTTTACTATTTGATAATTCAAATACTAATATATTAACATTTTCAAGCGTGGAGCCAGTTAAATAGAAAGTACCTAAAAATTGCTGAAAAATAAAAGTGTCGGGTAATGTGGATTACCCTGTCCAATTCCTACAGTAATATCGTTATTCGCAATTTTTGTTGACTATAAGTCTAGTAGTATTTTTTTAGATTAAATTTGCTATGAAAGAGCTTTATAGGCTTATTAAAGAATTTTTTTTAGTAAGATAAACCAAATTCATACTAACAAGTGTATAAGTAATTAGGGTTACCGAATCATACGTAAAAAAACACTCCACATTACTCAAACTTGGGTGTCCCTCACATGCAATTAGCTTTTTAAGGTGTAATAGTAATCAAAGTTGATATACGGTATATAATATGGGGTAGTCAACATTACCCGAATACATCACTTTTTTGAAATAATCATTGATTATATAAAAGGAACATAAAATCAGACTTGCTTATGCAATTTTTCGTTGAATAATAGTTCAATAATTGCAATAGAGTTTTATAAATTTAAGAAAACAGAGTTCTGAGGAAGTTATTTAGTTATCACACCGTACTAAAAATAAGTCAACTTGACCTCACAGCATATGCTAAGAAATTACACGCGGGTAAGGACCATAATAGAAAAGAGCGTTCACGTTTTAATGCGCATAAATAACCAGAATTGAGGCGTTGCGTGCATTAACGCCCCAAGTCGAAAAATGGCATTTCGAGATAATTCAATTTAAAGTTTCTAAATGCTGTAAAAAAGAACAAACCATCATTTAAACCTTGAAAAACAAGTTTATTCAATTAACACTAATAAAATGAGTAAATAATTACCGCTAACACATAATACTAACGCATATTGACAGAATTATCGAAGAAGGAAAAATTTAAATTATAGGGCGTTTTTACGTAAATCCATTTGACTATCACTGGAGTAACGTTAGCATTTTGCTTGGGAAACCGGCAAAACTGTTCCGATTTTAATAATTTTTTTTTTAAATGAGGGGAATGAAATATACTTTCACCCCAATTATTTATAAATGTGCGTTTTTGTTTGTTTCTTTAAAATTACAATTTTATAAAATGCATGCATACATTTGCATCTAAGTTTTGCACTTGGTAAATATTTTTTTTTTCAAACGGTTATAGAGATTTTACGAAATTTGGTACAATGTTCTATATTAGTATAACTTTAAGACTGGGATCAATTCTAATACTGTAGATACTCATAGAAAGGCGTAGCAAATGCTTTAAAATTATAATTTATTTGGCAATATTTCGCAAACTGTGGTTAAGTTTGGTAGACAAGTGCTGATTATAAATAGCGTAAAGTGGATGAGATGGCAAGAGTGTCACACCCATTTTTAAAGAATTGAATATTTTGATTCAATATTATACAAAAGCGGCGCAATGGATTTTAATGAATTTATAGAATATTGAAATCAAAAAAAATTTTCGAATTCTTGTCTTTTTTTACTCTTTTGACGATAACTTCTTTTGGATCAAAGATAGGAAAAGACAAAATTCGATAAAAAATAGAGATAAAGTTTCCTTTAAAATGCTTTATTAAAAAGTTTTTTAGGCTAAAAATTTATTGAAAAATTTGAAAAATTTATTGAAAAATTTGAAAAATTTATCAAACATAGCAACTTTTTTACCCGGCCGGAAGAATGGATTTAATTCAAAAGCAAGGTGCCTTACGAAAAAAGTGTATTAGGCAGAAAATGCTTAGAATCGTCCAAAAAATATGTGTGAATTTTTTCGAACATTTTATAATTTTTCAAAATTTGGCTAAAAAAAAAAATCTAAAAAAAATCACACGTACTCTTTGGACAATTCTAAGCATTTTTTGCCATATAAAATTTTTTCGTTCGGCACCTTGGTTTTGAGTAAAAACTGTTTTTCCTACTGCGAACTGATCTATGCAAAAACGCCCCAAGTCGCACTACGCCCTTCTTGCATGCAACTCTTTGAACAGTATATATATATTGCATAGGGTGTCCCTTATTTGGGAAAAGTCAAAATTTTATGTCGCGCTCCCCCAGAATCGAAAGACTTTGAGATAAAAATGAGATCCCCCAAAGGACAAGTTTTTTTAAACGAATTAACCTGTGTCACGAAGACATTCAAATTTATATGAAAATTAGCATAGATTTTATATACTTCTTGTTTTAACTTGCTGGGAATCGCGTTGCCTGAAATATTTTTCGCCATCAAATGTGTATCTTATTGTTTTTCGGGTCGCTGAATACGATACTAGTGTCAAAATTAAATTTTGACAGCTGTCAACGGCTACGGAGCTGTCAAAACTCACAAAACTTCAAAATTAAAGAGTTTTGACAGCTCTGTAGCCGTTGACAGCTGTCAAAATTTAATTTTAACACTTGTATCGTGTTCAGCGACCCGAAAAACAATAACATACACATTTGATGGCGAAAAATATTTCAGGCAACGCGATTCCCAGCCAGTTAAAACAAGAAGTATATAAAATCTATGCTAATTTTCATATAAATTTGAATGTCTTCGTGACACAGGTTAATTCGTTTAAAAAAACCTGTCCTTTGGGGGATCTCATTTTTTTCTCAAAATCTTTCGATTCTGGGGGAGCGCGACATAAAATTTTGACTTTTCCCAAATAAGGGACACCCTTATATTGCTCTATCACATTCTGTGATCGTTATTGAAAGTTGAAATTAAGTACACATAAATTTGAGGACCCAAGCTTTTCAAAAAAGCGATGGGCGCAAAAGCCTCAATTGTTTTACAGTCTTTAATATAAGAAATAAAAGGGTGCACCACATTACCCGCATAGTCCACATTAGCCTAACTTACTATAGAGAAAAGTCGCTGAAGAAAAACTCATCGTTGTCCAAAAAGTGGTGTGAAGGGGGTGGACGATAAATGCGCAGAACCTCATATTACACACATAAATGATCGAGCCGTTGCAACTCCATAAAACTTTTTATTTATAATACACAGAGTGCAAAATTCGTAAATTTGGGAAATAAAATTAGAGGTTTTTTGTGATGATCCGGATATCCTTTTTATTAAAAAAAAAAAAAAACAAACATCTAATTACGCAAATCTTCAGAAAATAGATCAAGTTGTTCTTGCCATAAGTTTCAGGAGGTATAATCATTTAGTTTTAACATATTTTAATAGATTTTGAAATAAATTACCATTTTCTAAATTCATTAAGTTTCAGACGCAAAACCTCAGAAATGTTATTATTTCTTGGTGTTCTTTGACTTGAAATATGTTATCTATATAATTTACTTGAAATTTGTGCAAAGAATATATTACTTTTGACTCAAAAATTTTCAGAGTTATGACCGGCTAGCGCTCTCTTATAGACCAATGTGCGCCTATGCTGAATAGTGCCCTAGTGCGCAAAATCCTCAAAAAAAAAAAAAAAATTGTTATTTTTAAAGTGAAGTTTTCAAAATGTCAAGTGTAAATTGTGAAGTGTGAAACGTGAAGTGGAAATTGTAAAATAAAAGTATGAAGTGTAATATGCAAAGGTTACTGAAAAGTATGAACTGTTATATATAAAGTTTGAAGATGGAAGTGAAAAGTGTGAAGTATGAGTGTGAAGTGTTGAAGTGTGAAGTGAAGTGACGCAAAATAAAGGTCTTAAACAATAATGAAGTCATTAGAATTTTTTGCACAATAGTAACGGGTTAAGGCACAATTCAGCACCAGTGTTGTTAAGTGGTTTAGAGCACATTTCGCATTGTTTTGGTCATTGTTTTTGTTTTCATTTCAACGGGAATGGCGGTGGAGCAACACACAAAGCGCCTCTGTTGCTGACCAGTTTTCACGGCATCGCGCGTGTTTACACGCTGGAACCTATAATTTTTATTTTATGACTGTTTAATGTTGTTGATGTTTTTTTATATACATAGAGGAATATATATTTTAAGAAGGAATGTATAAAGTTAGGAAATGTTGCTGTGGTGAATAAAATATTTTCCCAAAATGCACAAGTATACCTTCTGCGTTCATTTTAAGCAAGCGAAATAATTTCACAGCATCGTAACGACAGTGCGAGTTCTTTTCAAACCACTCTAATCTATAAAATATATACATACATAGTTCGTGGTAATAAAAATCTTTTTTTTTGCAGGATGCGAGTAAACGACTAATGACGACACATTTGTTAAAACACATCTTGTACATCAAACAAATGCTAGAAAACCATAAAAATTTTAGAACTTCATATTTTTAGTACTCACATTTCTGTTGACCTGAATGTGTGAACTTAAATCACATCACGTGCATGTGTAGCCAAAATCAGAACGATGTTGTTGTTGTTACAAGTTTCTATTTCGCGCAGTTATCATTACGTAATACTCATGTGATATTTTGTTATATCACGTGCATTGTAAAATCATGTCACGCAGTTCTAAGTCCGATGCTTGCAACAAGCAACGGTTCATTATGTTGTCCAACTAATAATCCCATAAAATTGATGTTTTCACTTGTGTTGATATTGCTATTTTATTATGATGTTGATATTTTTATTGTTCTTCAAGTTGTATGTTTAATAAAATAAAATGAAAATAATGTTTTAAGGAAATTAATCTCTTTAATCTATTACTTCCCACAATTTCTGATATAAGTTGATAACCCATATGTCTCGTTATTTTCATTTCAATATTGTTTCTGCAAAAAATTAAAAACAACCTAATATCCGTTGAAGGCTTTGCTTCCCAGAATCTAGAGCAAAGAGCGTTTGCCAGAAGATTGGCTACCAGTACCATCAAAAGTACTGACAGAAGTGCTTTTAAACAGGGTAAGTAAAAAACTAGATTCAGCCATCAAAAAGCAACAAGCAGGATTCCGTTAAAGAGATCGAAGGAGCATTTATGAGGATCAAAGCTTTAAACCACAACAATTGATTTGCTAAAAGCATGGTTTTTGACATATGCCAAAATTCTATACACTCCCCTCTTCAGAAATTGAAATGAAGAGCGTTGGTCGTATGGTTGAACTACATGGTTCGCTTGTTAACTTGCGAAAAAAGCATGATCTAAGCGATTTTCGAAATTTTTGAGGGATGACATGACTCTCTGTATCATTAAAATTCCTGACGAAAGTTTTCCTAAGCAGTATAAGCAAAAAAAATGTATTCGACCATCCGAAAGCAAAAATAACGATTTTGGTGAAACTGATCATGCGTGGATGGAATTTTTTAATACATTAAGGATAATCGTGGAACAGTCTTGCTACTACACTACAGCATTTCTTATGCAAAGTGGGCTTGGTGTCAAAAAATCATTTTCCACTTTTTTTCCAATTCGGAAAAAAAAATTAACGCTTAGTAAATATTAAATAAAAACCATATGACAAACGCCAAAAAAATTTGTTTTCATTGCAAATATGGCCAAATATAATAATCAGGTAAATCTCCGAAAAATGTACCAAAACTTGCCTTTTTTTGTCCATACCTATTATTTTATGTTATTTTTGAACAATTTTAGAAAAGTTTATCTGAGCGGTTCTGTAACCAAAAAATTAAATTTATTCAAAACAAGTTAGAATTATATAGGGGAATGACGTCAGGGTTGGGCCATTTTTTAACTTTCCTCTGTATCTTTTTTATATATTTGAATATTAGTAAATTATTTGCCTTATTTAAAAGTTTGGATCCTAATCTGTAACATACCTTTAGGACAATTCGCTGCGATTTCGGAAAAAAAAAGTTATTGACGAAACTAAAAAAGAAAAAGTAGTCAGGGTTGGGTCATTCCAGTCAGGGTTGGGTCATTGCAGTCAGGGTTGGGCCACCACCAAATACCGATCAAATATGTACTAAAATAGTGTGTAATGAATATGTATGAAATTTTTGAATGTTTTTCATTCGATTATACAAAATTTCGATTAAAATCTCCATAACATTAATCTGAATCGCAATTTGGGCATACATAGTAACTTTTTGTGCGATTGACGCACTTCAAGTAAACGTCTCGCTTGCATTCAATGCATGCGATTGAATTGTTTCGATTCAGTTCCGCTTGCATCGGTTTCAAGCATATAATGCCGAAGTCTTGATCCACATCTTCGTCGGAAGAGGATTTTTTTGTGCTTTTTTTCGGTAGGCGACCTGGTTTAGCAGGTGTTGTTTCTGCGTTCAATTTCTTCGCGATTTCGAACGTTTTTTAGGCGTTTTCAAAGCATCGCGCAGCTTTTTCTTTTTACGTAACTCTTCGCGGTTCTCTGGGGAGGTTAAGACCGTGCTTTTCATCGGGCGATTAGATTTCACTGTTGGCGCAGCCGCTTGCAGAGGCCCGACCAATGACAATATCATAGAAAGAGTGATCTCATGATGTGTTTAATGTTCTGTGTTCCGAGAAACCGATTAAGTAATGTTATTTTACTGATTTGAAATAAAAATTGATGTGGCACAACCCTGACGGCAAGCGTGTTTTTCGATCGCTCAATACTACATGCGAACAGGTTAGGGAATCGAATTTTCCCTTTGGAAACTTGTTGTTGGTTCACCCCTTAATGGATATATATACTTAATTTTTCGGCGTCATTGTTCTTTTCCAAGTTTTGAGTCGTTTTTCACTGCTATTATAAAGTTTTTTGAACTATCGAAAACAACACGAAGGCACAAAAATTTTCACTGACAATCCCGGTGACAAGCAATGCTTAAAAAAGTTTTCTGGCATCGAGAACAATAATTCGACGCTATAACACAGATGGCAGCACTTGTCATATACGAGAAATAGCAGTGGCCCAACCCGGACAGCGTCCCAACCCTGACGACATTCCCCTAAGATTTTGAAAAATAACCAGGCGGCAACCCTAAAATTTTTTGTTGGATATTTGATAAGTTTATTTAAGCGCTTTAAGATTAAATTTTTATTTTTATTTATTTTAAGAAAATATAAACTCAAATAAAAAAAATATATTAAGAACGCAAAAGGCGCATCGACAACCTTCCCTGCAGGCAAACGGACTAGTTTAAGTGTAGTTCATTAACTAGTTCCTTATTAACCAGTACTAATCCGGGATCGACCCCTGTTACATATAAGCAACTGTTTTTTTTTTTTTTGTGTTGATGTCCTACGAAATTTCAATTGACCCCTTTTGCATTACTTTTACACCAGTCCAGGGGTAGTTATGGTGAGAAGTAGTTTTTTAACAACTAGTCTAGGTTGCTTATATGTAACAGGGGTGATCTTGGACTAGTACTGGTTAATAAGGGACTAGTTAATGAACTACACTAGTCCGTTTGCCTGCAGGGAAGGTTGCCAATTCTACATATATAAAAAAAATTTTTCTATGAGGTAACACACAAAAACAGTAGCTGAAATATATATCGGTCGTTCCACGGTGGATTTTCATTCAAAAATTTTTTTGACCCGAATTATTTTTTTTTGCATTCTTTGACTCAAAATAAAGGACACGTATTTTTTCTTTTCGTCAGGATATGCACATTTCTCAAGTTATGAATTTTTCAATTTTTCAAGTTCAAAAAAAGTTCCTCTTTATACTTGCTAAAATCCAAAAGAAATATTTAATTAACAATGTATCAAAACATGATGAAATGTATGCTTTTTTCTCAGCTTTCGAATGAAGGATATTACAAATCGATCCAAGTAATTGTTTATAAAAAAAATGACATTTTCCTGAACAAATTAATTTTTTTCAAATTTGGCACTGTTTTTTTTCGATTTTTTTGCGGAAAAATATTTTCTTAACACTTTTGCAGATACTCTCAAAATTTCAGAATGGATCGTCAAGAATTGTGGCTGCAATGAATTTTTAAACTTGTGAGTTTGCGCTGGGAAATGCGCGCACGATAAAATCTCACCTTAATTTTTCAGTTTTCTTGCTTTGGCAATCATAAATCGACAAACGCGACAGAAATGAACACGCTTGACGCGAACCTGAGCGAGCGCGCGCATTTCCCAGTGCGAACGCACAAGTTTAAAAATTCATTGCAGCCACAATTCTTGACGATCCATTCTGAAATTTTGAGGGTATCTGCAAAAGTGTTAAGAAAATATTTTCCCGCAAAAAAATCGAAAAAAAAACAGTGCCAAATTTGAAAAAAATTAATTTGTTTAGGAAAATGTCATTTTTTTTATAAACAATTACTTGGATCGATTTGTAATATCCTTCATTCGAAAGCTGAGAAAAAAGCATACATTTCATCATGTTTTGATACATTGTTAATTAAATATTTCTTTTGCATATTAGCAAGTATAAAGAGGAACTTTTTTTGAAATTGAAAAACTCATAACTTGAGAAATGTGCATATCCTGACGAAAAGAAAAAATAAGTGTCCTTTATTTAAAGTCAAAGAATACGAAAAAAAATAATTCGGGTCAAAAAAATTTTTGAATGAAAATCCACCGTGGAACGACCCATATACATATAAACAATGTTGGAAAAATTTTATTTAGAAAATGGCGTAATATGCAAAAGGAGCAAATTAAGTGCACTAAGAAGCGGTAAGGGACAGGACGGAGAATGAGTTTTTAACACTTTATGCTTTAATTTCATAGTAAAATATTAAAAATAATTTTTTTTTCTAAGTTATTCGTTCAAAAGTTCTAGGATTAAAAAGTTAAAATATCAAATTTTAATTTAAACTTGGTTTTGAGCCCCGGGACATTGAATGGTAAATTTTTTGGAGACTCACCCAATCATATTATGACGCAGAACATGAACAGCTCTATAATATTACATACAAATTTAACAAAGCATTATTATTATAAGAAAATAAAAACCTTAAAATCTGTAATTCAATTAAATTTTTCTTGTGAAAAAATACTTGTAACTTTGAGTTAGAGTTACACAAGAAAACAGTATTTGAAACCAAATTCTTTTCCATATTTTTGAATAGTTTTTTCAAATGCATACATTTAAAGAGAAGAATTAAATATTTTTATTTTAAATTTTGTTTATAAAATTCATTTTCCTATTAATTGTCATAATCATGTATAGTTGTAGTTTACTAGCTGTTCTTTGTACCTTTTAGGCATACAAAATATGATTAATTTTACCAACATATACATAGTAGTCAATTACAGCGGCAACATTTAAAGGTGAAAAGACAAACCCAATTTCTCTCACAAACCAATTTACATGACGAATCTCATTATACATATATACGATTACAAGCATAAACATCCTCTGGATATATACCCATGTTAAAGTTCATCATTTTCATCACAACATCCCGGCAAATGCGCTGCCAAAGTTTAGTTTTGTATATCAAACACCGCAATCTTGTTCATGTTGTCGAGGTTCATCGTGTGTTTTGGATGTGGATGGATGTTTTGTAATTTGGTTAACCTCAGCAAGACACCAAACTGTGGTTGATGTTGAAAATTCAAATGTTGTCATTCACCAAAACAACAACCAGCAGAAATGACAATACAACAAAAAACGACAGATGACACAAAGACAAAGAGACACTGTGTCTGCTCGTACGTTCATTCATTCCGGCAGCTGTCCGCCCCTTCAACAGTGTGTTGGTGGTGGTGGTGGTGTAAGCTTCTGTGTTTATGTATGCGTCATGTTAACGACAAATAACAAGAGACAACATTGTGTGATAGAGGTTGGTTTCAAACAAAAACAAAAAAATAGAAAAACGTCATATCTCACAATGATGTAGCGACTGACTGAAACAAAAGCAACAAACAACAAAAAAGAAAGAAAAATGAAAAACCGTAGTACCGCTCACATTTAGCCGCATCCAGTCGCGCAAGTTCGTTTCAGTGTCTAACCAAACTCGACCGCGAAAACAACGAATTTGCCCGCTCACAAAACAGTTAAAAGTTTTAACAACACAGTTTAAGCCACATCTGCAGCTTTTAACCAAACTGAACTGAACTAACGGTTGTTGATAAACAAAACACCACCACGCGGTGTGTTGTTAAGGCGCCATCTAGTGTACGATTTCGTATGTGTCATTCATTAATTGTGTGGAAAGCAAAAGTAAATGAAAATAATTAGATTTTCTTTAAGTAAATTGCATTAATTTCAGTTTTTACGCATTTCAATTAATTCGTTTTGTCTCGCGGTGTGTTTTCGTCACAAGAAAGAAAAGCAGAAAAAATTAATTTGGTCGTTTTGACGCCATTAAATGGTGTCGCAGTGTTACCATAGTGCTGTTACAAATGTTGTGTTTATTTTAACACTTTTTTTTTTTTTGGTTTTAGGCAACACCTTAACACTACGTTTGTTTGCTTAATTTGATATATGAAATTTTTCGTTTACATAATTTTGGAGCTGCAGGGAGTTTCAATTGGAAAATTGTCATAATTTTGGTAATTGAATTTATTGAATAAAAGAAAATTAATTTTAGTTTTATTACGTTATTTTATGAAATTAGTTTTACTTTGTTGAATGGAAAACTAAACTTTTTCGCGCTCCGTTCTGTACAAATGTGTACTATATAAGAGTTGCAAGTCATCTGGGTGGGTCTTCGGAACAACGATCAAAAATATTTGTGGCAAGGCGAAGGTTAATGTGATGAAGAAATTTATTTTTTTGTTTTTTATTTATTGTATTTTTATTTTATTTCGCATTATTCTTAAGTTTTAAGCATATCGTGCCTCTGATGACTCTTATTTTTTGGAATGCATAAGAACATAAGATAATAGGTTAAGACTTTTGTAAGGTGTTAAGCTTAATAACAATATATGATTGATGTTAAATTTGAGATATTATCTTTTCTTATATCTATACTGGACTGACCCAAAAAAAACCAAAGGTGTTCCAATATAAGAGGCTCAGCACTTAAAATCTTTGGTAGGGTTCCTAGATTACGTGTATGAATTTTGGTAGAGAAATATTGATATTTTGTACTCGCGCAAGTGCGTAAGGCGCATTTTATCGTAAAAATTAATCTTTCAGCATCTTCAGCGACATCGAAAGTATAAGGTAGGACCACAAAAACCAATGACAATCGCGCAAAATCGACAGATATCCCCGCTGACCGGCAATGAACAATAATGCGTCTAGACGGCGCACACTGGGGCTATAGAAGTGATTTGGTTCAAAACCACCCAGACATCGGAATTTTTATCGAAATATAAAAATTCTTAAAGTGGGATATTCGTTTTGTCAAACTGAAGAATGGTACGAAGCTTAATTTCCTAAATGTGACTTTATTACAATAATTTACCGAGTTACCGAGATACCATTAAAAATCTTTTTTTACTCAATAGGAAAGAATCTGACGAAAAAAGTGTACTAAGCAAAAAATGCTTAGAATCGTTCAAGCAATTCGTTAGATTTTTTTGAAAACTTTTTTTTTTTTTGAATAATTTTTTTTTTTTTCGAAAATTTCAAAAAAAAGTTTAAAAAAATTCCAAAAAAAATCACACGTATTGCTTGGACGATTCTAAGCATTTTATGCCTGGTACACTTTTTTCGTAAGATGCTTTCCTCTTGAGTAAAAAGAGATTTTTGCCTTTCGCGGGCGTTAAAAGCCAAAAACTCCCATTTAGCGTCAGAATCCCATCTTGAGTCATATTTAGGAAACTAATTTTCGTACCATTCTTTAGTATGACAAAACGAGTATCCCACTTTAAGAATTTTTATATTTCGATGAAAATTGCGATTTGTGGGTGGTTTTGAACATGGAGTCCCCAGTGTGCGGCGGTTCAGTCTGTGGCCGATATCTCGAGAATGTTTTGTCCAAAAATATTGTACAACCACTCATTTTGTTCGTCACAGCCTAGGCTACAAGACTGGTGTCCGAGAAAAAAAAACAAAAATTTTTCCTACGAAAATCTCATATTTTTTCGTTTTTTTCGAGAGATATCTGAATGTCTCGAAATCTTGGAATCTTTTCCAAAAACCGGCCATGCCATCGTCTTAAAAAAAATTATTTCTATTCTATTTTTATCAATTTTCACGGGCTGAAAGACCACCATTCTCGTACGGTCAAGGCAGCGGCACCTATCGCACTTGCGCAAGTACTAAATGTCAATATTTTTTACCAAAATTTACACTCGCAATCTAGAGACCGTACAGAACATTTACAGTGATGAGCCCCTAAGATCAAAACACCTTTGGTTTTTATTTTTTGGGTCAGTCTTATCTATACTTTGAATCAAGACAAAAAAATTGAGATATCGCATGACACATTCTGAACATTTTTGAGATCGTAATAATTTATAACCGTATAAGGGCGTGATTTTATGTAGAATGGCTGTGCGCGACCTCTAAATGACTTTCGAAAAATTTGAAAAAAAACCCTCACCTTACTTTTTTGACACCATCTTTTAAATCTTCCAGATAAAGACATCTCCAATGTACATTAGGCAGGGTCGGTCTCCATACAAAAAAAAAAAAAAAAAAAATGTTGGGAAAAACCGCACTTTATTTGAAAGCTTACCTCGAGAGTATCTAGGAAACAAACAATTTTTTTTTTTTTTTGGATCACTCTAAAAAGAGCCAAAATGGTCTTTTTTCCACAACTTAAGCAGATGATTTCAGGTGATTAAAAATTGTAAATTGTAGTAAAGGGCTAAATTAGGCCTACATTTTTTTTCTCAAAGCATTTAAACCTCCGAGGTAAGATTCGACTAGTGAGACCCAGTTTCTGTGGTTTGTATCCCCCAAAATGCAATTTTTTCTTTATATAAATAAAGCAAATATTTGAGATTTTTTACACCAGAACACGCGAATAAAAAATGCAGGCCTATATAAGCCCTTTACAACGATATATAACTTTTAAAAATACGGCATCACCTGTTAAAGTTATTGAAAAAATACCATTCTGGCTGTTTTCAGAGTGGTCAAAAAAATTTTTTTTTTGTTTCCTAGATACTCCAAGGCTTTCAAATAGGGGGCGGTTTTTTCAATATTTTGTTCATGGACCCAGCCTAATGCACATGTGTGTATATCTAAATATTTGATATCGTTTTCACACATAATGAAAAGTGCATTCAAAACAAAATCATTTTTTACCAATCAATTTTTGGCTTCATTAATCCGTTCATATGGCACGCAAACACAAATAAATTACGATGTTTTTTGGCATGTGGTGCCACACTAAAATGCAAAAACCTCAATTAATTATACCATCAAATTACAAAGTTTACCTATGTAATAAAAAAACAACAATATGCAATTCTAGTGCCAAATATGCCAAATTACCTACATATTTAATGAGATATTGCCAATTATCAGCATAACCGACCGCAATAAAGCAAATACTCTACCTACGAACATTAAAGATTTTAATTTATTGTGTTAAGCGCAGTGGAAATTTATTGGATTTTACTAAAGTTGGTGACTTTTAACGGCAATGCAACCGCATATTTAAACCAATTGTTAAATGCCAGCTGCAATGACAACCACAAAAAACGAAAAAAAAAATTAAATAAAACTACGCAAAAAATGACAATAACAAATATTGGCAAATATTACTTTAGTTGAGTGAGTTGCACATGCAAAGTATTTAACAATGTGTAAATTGATTTAGTGTGGTAACACTGGCCTAGTTTTGGCAGTACGAGTATTGTCTAGTGAGCACTGGGGATATTCGATATTTTGAAAATTCGATGGGTTAAGAGAGACAATCGAATGTAGAAATTGTATGCTTGTCCTCGAGAAAGAGTTTTAAAATTCTCAATAAAAAAACTACGAGTCATGAATCAAAACAGTTATAAGCTCCTGATCAAGACGCACTTCACTCCTGAGAATTTATAAAAGAAGAACACAACTGTGCTTATTTTGAGCTTTCACTCAAATATAACTTTTTCGAGCTTTTAAACTTTTGCGTTTACATTTTCAATTGCATTAATAAAACAATGCGAGCATTTCCATTAATGCCGAAAGCTTTTAAGAACTCCCTTTCTTTTAAGCACAAGCATGAATTTAAAATTCTTTTTTTAGTCACAGCACTAAACTTATTGTAAAATAAAAAGCTCTCACAGCACGGATGTTGAGAATTCGTATCTATCCGCATTGTTCCCAATCCCACTTTCACACGAAAGTGGATATGAAGTGGAATGCAAAACTTTTTGAAAAGTCCGCAAAACTAATGAGCTTATGATACGACTTTTTAATGAATTTTGCTTTTTAAAGCTGTTTTGTGAATGAAATTTAAAAAAAAATACACACATATAAGCTCCAGGGTTTTTACTATTTAATCGAGTGATTTTCAATCTTTATTGCGTAATTAACATTGTAAATATTCTTTAAATAAAAAACTCCTAACTAAAAATATGTTTTCCGATGACGAGTAAAAATTCGACGTTTTATGATTTTCGAACTCATTGTCTGTGTGAGTTATATATCATGGTGTTAGCGAGAATTGTTTGAAAACAGGATGCCGTCTAATTTTGTTTTTCAAATTGTAATGGAGCATCCAATAAACATACATAGAGAATGAAAAAAATCTTTCTGAAATTCCCTCAAATCAGAAAAAAATCCTTTATGTGACATCTCGGCCAATATATTATTTTGACAGGCAAAATACGAGCAGTTATAATTTCAATTGCGTTGCCGCAGCCATTGTTAACGCGAAACTCAATTAAACTAAGTCAGGCCAGTTCCGAAATCCGTGTGGTCTCAATAACTTTTCATTTAGGAGGCTTTATGATGAAAACAGTGAGTCGAGCGATAAAAAGTATTAGAATCTCCGTTATGGAGAATTACAGGTTCTATAAATAATATTGACTTTGCATTAAGGAAAATGTAACCGTTTAGGAAATATTCTTAAAAAACTGCAAAAAGTCGAAAAATTCGATTTTATCGAATGTTTCCTAAACGGTTACTTTTTCGTAAATGCAAATCAATATTATTTGTAGAACCAGTAATGCTCCAAAAAGGAGGTTTTAATACTTTTTATCGTGAGACTTACCATTTTTATCTAAAAGCTTCCGAAATGAAAAGTAATTGAAACCACACGGATTACGGAACAGGCCTGAATAAGTTTAATAAAAACTATTTTGCTGCTTGTTTATTTGTGTGTATACTCACAGCTGTCTAAAGCCAAAAAGTTTGCATTTCTACTGTGAAAAATAAAATGCCTTGAACAGTCGTTGAATAGGCCTCACAGCTGTCTAAACCCAAAAAGTTTACATTTCTACTGTGAAAAGTAAAATGCCTTGAATAGTCGTTGAATAGGCCTCACTTCCACATCGAAAATAAAAAGTAATAACAAAATTTTCGAAATTAGGCGTACTTGAAATTACACGGAACAGGCCGGTATATATAAAATATCGATACTTTTGTATTCACTTTATTCGTATCAAGCAACAAAATAATTGACTTACCAATATTTTTTAAAAACTTTATTCTCCGTTGAATACAATTTTTTGTTTCAACTTTATTTTATTTGTCATATTGCATGACATCTGCAATAACCGTAAAAATATTGCAATGCAATCAAAGAATGCATTTTTATTTCCACGTAAGTAACGTGACAATCACATGCGATGCAGTCTTTTTTGTTGTTGTTATTTGGGATTTCATATATTTTTTTTTTTGTGTTCTATAGGTATTGTCATCACTGGCGCAGTTTTCCCAAAAAATAAATAAATTTAAAATATATGTATAAAATTTAACATTTAATTTTGGTTACTCAATTTGAATTTGCACACTCGCACGACATTCATAATCAAAGAAAAAAAAAAAAAAATCATTCCTCGATGTTGGTTAGCGATGTCATGCAACTGTTGACGTGTTTAAACCCAATTTACTGTGAATACAACCCAAGTTAATGCTCGCTTTTTATTAGCGGTTTTCTTTTAACAAAATTAAATAAAATGTTAAGTGTGTTAATTGCACTCAAACATTGTTTTAGTAAATTTTGTGGGTTAAAATTTAGACACACAAAGGTCCCAATTTGTACAAACAATTTTTTTTTTTCTACAAGTGAAATGTTGAGCAAAGGAAAATTTTGACATTTCTCCTGGTCAAAAGCGCAAAAAATTTGTATAAAGTTAAATACGCCAGTGTACCAGTTGAAAAAGTTTGATGTGACCGATTTATTGTTTGTCGATAATTGTAATTTTCTTAGGAAGGCTGTTTTTTTCAAAAATGCGTAGCTTATATCAAGCTTTTTAAATTGATAAATGTATGTACCTAATCTTATTGGTTTTTAAATGTTCTTTTTATAAAAAAGTATTTAGAAAAAAAAATTGTTAGCAATGTTGAATTTTTATTTAAATCCTTTGTATGGGGGCAATAAATCAATCCAGCAAAACGGTAAGCATTAAATTTCCCGTACCCGAATTAGGTATGAATGACCTAACTATTCATACACTTATTTTTTTTTCAGAATTGGCTCGTACTGTTTGTAGCATTAGTATATGGGGCATTCCATTGTGACTAATGGGACATTTTTGCTATAGATCATGACAAATATGTAAATAAAAATAGCTAGGAATTCCAATTTTTTGACTTTTTGAAATCCCGGAATTTTCTGGCTCAGAAATTTGAATCCCGGGTAACTAATAACCAAAGCATTTATAGTTTTGCCATATAATCTGGACCTTAATTTATTGGATATGAAACCGGCACATGAGCAACATATTTCTGAATTAATAAATTGAATGAATTGAAGAAAGATAATTGTGTTTCAATTACAAAACATACCTATCAATTTCTGTCATCAAAACTTTCTGGTAAATAAACGTCAGAGTTCTTTTCCGCCTTATACGTACACTAATTCGTTAAAAATGCAAAAGCTCATTACCTGTATCGACACATGTACAAGTTATTTCTTTTTGATTTTTTAACAAAAAGGCGTATAGGGCAAACGAGGATTCGGGCATGGTTCATTTTCAAATTTTGAGAAGATACGTTTCATCCCAATTTTAATAAAAGGAAAAGCCATATTTTCATTCATATATATAATTGGGGTTGAATAAAAATTAGAAAACGTGGTAAAAAGTCTTTAAAAAGAATACCGAAAATCCCGGAATTAATTGATGTGAATCGCGGGATTTTCAGGACTGCAAAAAGGCCCGGATCCCCGGACTGAAATCCCTTGTCATAACTAAGTTATTTTAAGCCCTAGGACTATGAAAACAGCCGCGAAAAATAACTAAGGAACCCTTCTTTAATGAAGTATAAGGAAGTTTAAAAAGTTAATGTTTTCTGTCTTAAATTGTTGTCTAAATAAGTGTGACTCTCGTGACGCTCTTCTTCATTTATTAATTTAAGGAAGAACTTTAGCCCAACTACTATTTAATGAATTTTTTTTTTTTAAGTTGCAACTGAAGAAATATGTGACTTTAAAATAAAACCAAGCTATTTTGATGAAGAAAATATAACATTTTGAATTTGTGACTCGACGGGATATTCTGCTCTAACTTGCGGCACAAGAATAAAATCAGTGAAATTTTTGTAGTGTATAATCGAATTTTTGATATTTTAATGGTGTCTATTGTAATAAGTAGTAACTGCCAAGGACGATCTTTGATCTATGCCGCATAAGCCATGTGCTTATAAATCAAATTTCGATCAATTTGCTTTTCGATCAAAAATCGGCCCAAGGCTGCTAGACTGCAGAAAATTAGAGAGAAAAAGTCCTTCATTATAATTTTTTAAAACTTCTTTTAGAGATATGCCAATAATGGACATTTTATATTATGATATTGTTTAAATGGAGGTAATCGGATTAAATTTAATATTTTTACTCAGTTTTCGTTTTGGAATGGAATGACGCATATACCGTGAACAATGCTCTAAGCATTTCAAGTGTTTTTTTTTTGGCATGGTTGGTAGGCATCTCCCCAAGCTATCTTTGGCGACTGAGGTAGTGTACAAAATTTCATGGGGATCAGTGAACATTTTTTCTCTCTCCCGGCAATGAGGATTTTTTATTTGAAATTTGTATATGAACTTTGTATTTAAGCCCCTTTCAGAGATGCAAAAAAGAGAAATGCTGGCGAGGAAAAAGAAATATGGGTCGGTGAATATTTTGTCAGGAATTTGCCTTGCTTTTTCACCCACTTTTTTTTAATTAAAACTTAAAAAAAAATAAATCTCATTGTTTGTCCATTCTAAAAATAGTCTTAAAATTTGTCATATACATTAAAGTTTTTTTTTTAATTTTTTTTTTTTAATAATCGAAGAATTCCATTAAGTTGATTAAAATAGCACTTTAGTTTTGAAAATTGAAAATTTTTTAAAAAATTATTTAAAAAAATTGTTTGGTTTTTTTATAAAAATTTTCTTTAAAAAGCAAAACTTAAAAAAATTACGTGATTTGACTATTGGCATTTCGTTTAAAAAAAAAATCTCTGTTTTTTTGTTTATTTTTTCATAATAGAAATATCTAGGCAAAGATATGACTCAATGGGTCTTATTTGTCTAAAGGCTATAATATTTTAGAAATCTCAATTCAAAACTAGAAAAAACGGGCTTAGTGTTTTTTCCACTTGTAGTAATATATGAAAGCAGAGAGAAAAGTAACTTTATAGTGCACAACAGTGTGACAATATGTTTCTAAGCATTGATAGGAATGAATTTTACATCGATTACAGCTGGCGTATTTCATTCTTAAATACGTAATAACTTCGTTAATAAGTAATTAGAATTTGATTTGATTCCTTTGAAGATTTGCTTTTAAGAATTTATGCTAATTGAAAGCTAAATTAAGTGTCTCGTAATTAAATTTTATCGACAATTTACGATAGGAGTATAATCTTTACATCAATTTTTCCAAGCACATTTTGTGCTTAAACATCTTGGACATTAATCACGATTTTAATTTACAAAATTTAGCACTCAGCATTTGCTTAAAAGCACAATAATTACTGCAATTACTCAAAAACTTTTTTTTGAAAAACAAAAAAAAAAATGGCAATAAACTCATTATTAACTGAAACTGAAGCTGCTCATTGCTAAATTTCACTCTTGTCTAATGCATAAAATCCAGTGGATTATTTTAAAGCTCGTGCATGAGTAAAATATCTGAATGAAATAATCACGAGTTTTAATGAACAAAAGAAAATTTCAATAAAAATTAAGCACACAAAGTAGAGCATAAAAAAGCCAGAAATTAAAAATAAAACAAAAAAATCGTAAAACAATAAGCTGCGTTAAAATAAATAAACAAAAAAAAAAAAAAATGCAAAGTCAATTAATTGTGCAATAAAAAAGTAAAGCCACTAAACAAAAAAAAATCGTAAAACAAATGCAAATTAACATTTAAAAAGTTGTGTTTGTTGACGGTTTTTGTGGGCTTACTGGGCGCGTTGCACAGTGGTATGCTTCCATACATTTGATGGAGAAAAATAGAAGGAGTGCTCATATGACAATCAAACTGTGCATGTCTGATTGATTGCAGCATGTTAAGCGATATTTTAAAATTGGACATGTTGCGTCAACGGATACGCCTACCTTTTCAATACAAAGACAACCTTTTTTTATGTGAAATGAAAACGAAAAAAGATGTTGATTTTGAATTCGCCATTTCTACTGAGCCATTTATGTAATCCACATAATTTTTAAGAAAATAACTCTTAAGTGATTTAAGTGAATTTTTTCTAAGACTAATATCACTTTTAAGGAAAAGCATTAATGGCGTCTATTTAACGAATCATTTTTCTATAAAACTGCAATATTAGAATTAACAAATTTAGTGGTTGAAAAAATTTCCGCCAAAATATCACTGTACTCTGTAAAGCGGCGTTGCGTGAATGTATGCTTTTGTTTTAAAAGCGCTCTTGTACTCTTTTGACTCATAAGGGTGATATGAAAATGTGTTCGAAATGGTATCGAAAAATTACCAAGATCTTGAAGACGACTTCCATAATTTCAGTGACAGAAAAGTATCTAAATATATATTAATATGCAAGACAAAAATTTGTCCTCCTCCTTTTACTATGTTGAAAGTAGAGTACGACTTTGAATTATACACCATTAGAAAGGTATTTGTGTGCAGATGTGCACAATGTTAAAATTATTTTAATACGTTGCCATTAAGCCAGGTAAAATTAAATGCAAATTTTTATACCCTACACCCAGGGTATATTCACTTTGTCCTTCCGTTTGTAACGCAGAGAAAGGGGTGTGGCAGATATAGAAAAGTGTATATATTCTTGATCAGCGTCACCTCCTGAGTCGATATAGCCATGTCCGTCTGTCTGGCTGGCTGGGTGGCTGGCTGGCTGTGTGTTGATATACACTTTTTGGGAAAACTGAGCAAGATATTTCAATGAAATTTGGTACACTGCCTCCGTCGCCAAAGATAGCTCGGGAGATTGAAAATAAGCGAAATCGGTCAACGGACACGCCTACCGCCCATACAAAAAATATATTCAAAATGCAATTTTTGGAGTATTTGTCACGACAATGCAACCAAAATACGCATAAATACTATGAATTGTAAGAGCAAGCTTTGAGAAAAACTGAGCAAATGCGGACAAGAGGGCGTGGCACCTCCCATATAAGCAAAAGTTTCAAAATGCTATACTGAAAGCGTTTTATGAGATATTAGACCCAAATTTGACTTAGACACTAAGAATCATAAATGAAAGCTCTGAATAAAAAATTGGGTGTAATCGGACAAGGGGGCGTGGCACCTCCCATATGAGCAAAAGTTTCAAAATGCTATGCTGAAAGAGTTTTTTGAGATAATCCAACCAAACTTCACTCAAATACTACAGACTATAAATGCACGCTCTAAGCTAAAACTAGAGGAACTCGGAAAAGAGGGCGTGGCACCTCCTATATAAGCAAAAACTTCAAAACACTATACTGAAAACGTTTTTCACTCAGACACTAAAATCTTTAAATGCAAGCTATGAACAAAAACTGGGTGAACTCGGACAAGAGGGCGTAGCACCTCCCATATGAGCCAAATTTTAAAAATACTGCAGTGTAGGGCATTTAATGTTTGGCCAGGCCAAATTTTACACCCTTACTAGTTCAATATTAACATCGACAAAACACTGCGGCCGTGCTGAAAAACGGATAAAGCACAAAGAGAAAGACAAAAAGCATAGCAATGTACTTACGTGTTTTTTGTTATGTTTAAGTTTCACATTTGTCATTGTGCCAAGGATGATAAATAAGCTTTTCTATTCTATCCCAAATAGCAAAAAAAGTACATAGTGTCCAAAAAGTACCAAAACTATTTAATACATTTGTGGTCGAATTTTGATCATAGATTAAAGAATATTCAATAATGTAATAGTCTTATTCACTCCCTATCTAAAATGGGTCAGCGCATGAAAATTAGTTTAGAAATGTCATAGTTATGGATCATTTTTGTGAGTTTTGTGAAGTTGTGTCAAATAATTTCACGTTTTGAAGTATTATAAAAATCCCTAAATTGTTAAACATACCATCTTTCAACCAAATATATTTTGGAAAAACAAACCAGTAAGGGTTTAGCCTTTGGTCTGGCCAAACATTAACTACCCTACACTGCAGTATTTTTAAAATATTGCTCTTATGGGAGGTACCACGCTCTCTTGTATATGTTAAAATGTTTTCAGCCAAGCATCGGGACTCATCACGGGACTCATCAAATAAAGTGCTCTTGATATCTAACTACAATTAGATGATCTCGATTACGCTGATGACATTTGTTTTTATCGTCCAGACATTTAAATATTTGGAAAGTTAACTAAAAGACATTATCTTGAAATTAAAAGGTCGATTAGAAAATTAACGCATAGAAGACATAAACTGACATTGAAAACATCAAAAGATTTACATATCCAGGCAGTATCATCTCAATGGGCGATGGAGTAAGATTAACTTAAGAATCTCAGAATAAAAACATGTGTAAAATACGTAAAAAATATGGATATGTTTGGTTGTCTCCACCAAAAGTTAAAACAATTTAATGGTCTGATACAATCTTTTTTGCAACACCTTTATGCTACACATGTGTATTTTTAGTTTCATATTTTCAAGGTAACATTGTTTACTTTCAACAATATGGGTTAAAAATATATAATATAAATGAAACTTTTTAATAACAAATGAAAAGAAAAACATTTTTGACGTTCTGCTTTTACGAGTACGTATTTACGTTAAAGCTTTTTGCTAAATAAAATGGTTGAAATTTTAGCTTCAAGTCGTATGCAGCTGCAATGATGGCAGGATACTTGTGATATTATCCAAATGTCTGTTGTTTTTGTTATTCCACTTCATTTCTCTTACGTTTTAGCTGAATTTGCATTGTTTTATGGTTGCGTTATGTTTATTTTTATTGCTAAACGCGTCTGTAACAAGGACATTTGGATTGCTGCTGCACTGCTGTTGCATTTAAAGTTTACGACAATTTTTGAACTTTTGTTTGGTTTTATAAATATTGTATGTATCTTTAGTATCTTTAGCATACCCGCTTTATTTGGCTGAAATTAATTGCAAAAGTTTAGCTGCATCCATTTCATTCCTATTCTTATTTATAGTTTTGATGCAGCAGAATGAAAATATTTAATTTCTTCAATTTACCGTTTATCATTTTTTAAAATAAAAAATTAAGCTTTTAAAATTAAATTGTATGTCAGCGTATATTGATTATATCGTCCTTGATGTTATATTTCACATTTCAACGAAGATTTTTAGCCGTATAAAAATACAAAATTTAATATTGTCCGAAAAGAAATATATTAAATTTTGGTTGAAATGATATTGTTACGAAGTTAAGTTTTTACACTGAAGAAGGAAAATGTTTTCGTTAAATAAATTTATGAGTCATCCTTTGCGTAACCGACTAAGATTCGGCTTGACATCTCTGATTTTTAAGAAAATTGATGAAAAGTTAGTATTAACTGTGGTAAAATGATTTTCGAAAATTCCAAAAATTTCAAAGATGGCGGCCATATAAAGTTGGATCCAACCTTTGAGTATCCATATGTGAAAATTCATAGCTCCTCGGTTTTTTATCCGCTTTTAACGAAATTTTCGGGGTTAAAAGTAAATTTTATTACAATTATTTTCCAGCCCACAAAATTGTAGTATGTTTAACGGTTATAAAGTTATGAGTTTTTGAAGTTGTATGTATAATGTTGTGGTTATCATGAGTCGTTGGTGCGCGTGCACTACCATATAGCGTAGACACCTTCCGGACGGTATTTTTTTTAAGATGGCCCCTACACAGAAAAAAAAACTAACGGTAAAATTAACTATAAATTTTGTATTCAATAGTTTTTCAAATTTTCTATAGGAAACAAAAACAACAATTCAAAATTTCGGAATCAGCTTTACTTTTCTACAGTTGAATTCAAGTGTACATTTTGTATTCCATAAATTTTTTTTTTCATATGAATAACATTTTGAATTGAGTTTTTAACAGGTTCATAAAATTCTCACATTGTTTAAGAATAAATCAACATAAGTTTGCTAGCTGTATTTGAAATGGTGTAGCCGTAGAAGTTGTTTGCTACAATTTCTACGACTTTTTGGGAACGGCTAGTTACAGCCCTTCTGGGGTGCTAACTATTAAACCGTTCCAAAACAGTTTTAACTGTTTGGAACAGTTTATATTGTTAGCTGACCTTTTAAGAAGGTTATTTTTACTGTAACTGCTTTGAATGGTTTGTAAACCGAGCAAACTGTAAATTTACAGAATTCAACGGTCCAAATACCGAAATTGCGGGTTGGTGCAATTTCTATCGAAAATCTAGGTTAAATTAACTGTTTTCACAGTACCTAAACATTTTAACAGCAACTTTACAGTACTATTTTTACAGTAATTTTACTGGACTGCACAGTCAATTTAACCTTTACTGCGGGTTGGTGCAATTTCTATCGTTGAAATCGGTTGGATTGACCGATATTTTTTTTTCTGTGTAGTGAAATTTTTTTAAATATTTTTTTTAGAATATTTTAACCCGTTACAACCAAGTTTTTGGAAAATTGGGTCGAAAAGGCTCATAGAAATGTGATACAATGGGTTAATATCTTCTGGAAGTTTAACATGATATCAAGCAAGTGACAGTTTTCTAGAATATCTTTACCCATTATATCCCGTTTTCATGGCTCTTTTTGACTCTTTTATCCAAAAACTTGGTTATAATAAAAAATTTCACTAGGGTTCACTGAAAAAAATACCGTCCGGATGGTGGCAACCCTATATGGTAGCGTACGCGTACCAGTCACGTCTGCCATAGAAAGTTATTCAAGGTCAAAGGTTGCGAAAATCAGTTTTTAGCAAATATCTAGGTAACGGTTATTTCTATAGAAAAACGTTGTGCCACATTTTTGTAACTAGGAAAATTACCTGTCAAACGATGTAAGAAACTTTTTCGTACTACTTACAGTTAAGAAGATATCCTAACTAAAGATATATGTTGTGTATAAGTGTAAAGAGTAGTAGGAAAGTTTATTTTCAAAATACTGTAAGTGAGGCACCGTAAGTTGTACGATTACAAATTTTACGACTTTATATAGGAAATTTTCTGAGCTACAAATTTGTTGCCAGACATATTTCAATAGAATTAACCCTTAATGAGATATTTGCAAAAAACTGATTTTTGCAACCTTTTCAGGCCGATCTCTATTTATTTTTGATATTTTTGCCAGAAGCATGGTCGCGAGAAGTGCTATTAGACTTAAAGAATTGGGTTTCTGGAAATCGAAATCTTTTGGTCATAATAGTATTTTACTCCAATTTATGGGTTGTGATGTAATAGGTGGTACTGACTACCTCTTACCACATCTTCTCTTCCCAACGAACTTCAAGGTGGTAATACCTGAAAGAGAAAACTGGGCTCCTTTAAACGCATGTTTTGAAATATACACGGATTGGTCAAAATTGGATACAGGCACTGGATCAGGCATTTATTCTAAGCCTTTAGACTTAGCAAAGTCTTACAGACTGCCGAACGACCGTAGTGTCTTTCAGGCAGAGGTTTTTGCTGTTCTTAAAGCTTGTGAATTCCTCAATGCCCATAAGTCCCAATTTCTTGGAAGCGTTGTTATTTACATTGTTAGCCAGGCGGCTATCAAAGCAATCTCATCAAATTACATCACGTCGAAACTTGTGTTAAGCTGTAGAAATATCCTTTGCGATATTAGCGAGGACTATAATTTAACACTTTGCTGGGTTCCAGGTCATAGTAATTTCGAGGGCAACGGAATTGCAGATGAACTGGCTAAAATAGGGTCAAACCAAAATGCCCTTTTGGCTGTCCTTTCAATAAAAAAACCCATTAGCGTAATCAAGGGGAAAATCGAAAAAAAATGTATTCAGCTTGCTAATTCTAGATGGTCAAATCTTCAAACTTGCAATCATATTAGATCTATTTGGCCATCATATAGTATAAATCGTACTAAGTTTTTAATAGCAATAGAGAATCATAATGTACGGATCTTAATCTTAATCTCTTACTGGAAATTGTGCCGTGGGAATCCATGCATCTCGTTTAGGTTTCTCAAACATTGGCGACCTTTGTAGAAGTTGTAAAGACCTTGATATGGAAGAAACAGTCTTTAATTTCTTTTGTGAATGTCCAGCGCTTGCGCTTAGACGTAGAAAGAATTTTGGTCATTTCAATTTGGAATCTCTTGACTCACTGTCTGAGGTTTGTCTTAAATCCATATGGAAGTATATATCTACATCCAAGTGGTTCTCTTTCTCTGCTAAAGCTCTTAGTATCGGGTATACAATGGGCCCTTTCTCGAGGCCTAAGTTAATGATGACAACATATTCATCTCCCGGATCTAACCTAACCTAACCAGGCCGGTCTCTCACTTAAACAACCGATTCAGCACGGCAAACTGATGGACTCGTAATAAACATGTCTTAAGCTATCAATTTCCATATAAAATTCCACTCCATTTTTTACGTTTTTTCGTGCTCAGCTCACAGTCTATATATTATTTGACAAAACTTTAGTTGTGACTATGCTTTTTTAAGCCTTAAAACAAATCGAAACAGAAATAAAAGACACTTATTTTACTAAGTTTGTCACAAGGAAATTTCGAATCATTTTCTGTCTTAGATTTGTTTTTCAACCCTTTCAGGACTAACATATACATATGTCCCATTTGAATTTTTTACTGCAAGACCCATATTTTCTTATCGATTGGAGAGAGACGAATACTCGTCGATAGAGAAAAGATATATATGTTAGACAATCAGAGCTTTATAACCTTAGGACCTTACAAGATCATCCGATAGACAAAATATTGTGGATTTTTATAACCAATTTTCAGTAGATTTTATCTCGAATGATAAGAAGTATCTATGCAGAAAGTGTAATAGATTTTCATGTTTTTAGAAATGTCAAGATTCATTGATGTATATTTGTACAGATTGCTTACATAAAATGGGACACCCGTACTTACATTTTGAGCAAATTTAGCATGTCAGACGTTTCATTCGAACGGTTCTTTAAAAGTTGTTTTTTGTGTATGCTCCAGTGTACTCTGAATGGCTGTATTTTCTCGAAAAGATATCGAGCCTTAAGCGCCAAAAAGATTCAACCGACAAAAAACAAATTTTACGGTAGAAGCTTTTTTTGAATTTACTTTCCTTACATTGTAGTACAAAAGTCAAATTTTGCTTTGCGTATATCTTCGTAATGGTACATTTTACAGTTATGAAATTTGAAGGTAAGATGTGTATGGTCACAAATTATCGATTTCTATAAAAAAAAAAACGAAAACTTGAAATCTTGTCGGTTAAGTCTTTTTGGCAGTTATGGGTTGATATTATTTGATATAACAAAGACAAATTGCAATATTTCTAATTCAGTTTAAATTTTGTGAAAAGTTTTTATATAAAATATTTAATCGGACGTTTCACGAAACGAAAGTTGTTTTGGGACTTACTTAAAACTATGTCTTGTGGCTAATCCTGCAATACAAGTACAAAAAAAAGGCCGTAAGAAAAGTAATTGATAAATTGATGAAACATTATACCAGCTCAAGGTATAAAGGGCCATCAAATCTGAAGAATCGTCGAAAGCAATTGATTAGACCGTAGTCAACAACTGTATAAATCGGCGCAAATTACGATTTAGAAATTAGCTTTTACATATTGAAACAAAACGTTCGAACGTTTCAAGATTGTATTCAGGATAGGGAATTTCTTTCTTTGTCCTTTGAAATTTATATTTTTGAGAACAAAAGGTCTGAACGCGCCTGAATATGTAGATTTTTAAAACTTTTTTTGGAAAGACCATTCGCTCTTACTTAATTCGAGTACGAGAAATTTACTTTTACTTAGGTACTAATTATGCTAGAATGGCTTGGAAAACGGCTATTTTTGAAGAAAATTCGGTTCCGTCTGTAATCATTATAAACAAAAGATTATAATTGAGTTAGCTAAAATTTGTTTAAAAATTATAATATGCTATCAAAAAAATTATATCAATTTATAAATGTTCAAAAAATAAAAATTTTGCAGAAAAAACTATTAAAACTAACTGTCAACTTATGTGACAGCAACGATTTCAATAAACCAATTCGACACTACCGTCAAACCGTTAACTGAAAAACTTTCGATGACAAAAGCACAACAAACGCCAACAAAACTCATTAACTGATTGTTAAAAGTTGTCGGCGAAACTGCTTTAAATTGCTAACTTTAATTTCAAAATAGACAAAAAAAAAACTAATTAAAAATTTCACATCTTATCGCACGAAAAATTAAAAGTATAAAAAAAAACTTTTTAGAAATTTTGATTAATTTTGTCCAATTTGAATAGAATGAAAATTCTGTAGAACTTTAAACGTATCGAATTTATTTTCCAACAATTTTCGTTGTTAAAACTTTTTGGTTGTTGGTGAAAGGAAAAAAAAAAAAATATCAAAAATATTTCTGCCACAAGCGCTGAAGCAACATAAAACATTATCGACGTGAAAAAACAATGAAATTTTTTATTATTATTTTTACTTTTTACTTGAAGTTCATGTCTGATGAATGAATGGCGAAAGCCACACTTGTAGGGTTGCCAAGTCAAAAACAAAAGTTATATATTCAATAAGAAATATGGTTGGACTTAAAGTGCCCATTTAAACAATTTTTTTCAAAGAGTTCTGTGCATTTTAAAAGCTTATACTGCTGCAAAAGCAAAAATCTAAAATCAACAATTGAATACAATTCTGGCAACTCTTAACTTTTAAATATCCCCATAGCGAACATCATCGCTACGGGTAATAAAAGAAAAAGTAACATTGGAAAACATAATAATTAAATTGAAAATGTCACGTGGCGCTACTTTTATGGCATCCTGTCAACGAATGACACCAACAACATCAGTTTGACCGGAAACGGAGCGCGCAATATTTCAGGATTTCTGTAGTAATTAAATGGAGGTGTCCAATAGCAACAAGCAAAGCTTTTCTGCGCATTAACATTGAAAGTTTGTCTCTGACAGCCAATCAGCCTGATATCCCGATAGCTAACGCTGAAAATTTCATTTCCCTATGGCGCCCACAGGATTGTCAATATTTTTCCATCAGCGCACCACTGGTGCTGTGCGCTTCTGCTGAATTAGTTATTGATTGGTAGATTGAAAGTAAAGCACGGGCGCAAACACTCGGGGTTTTGCTTTGTGAAATGTCACTCACTTAGAGCAAACAAGCCTTTGAGAGAGTGATAGAGTGATGAATGTTGTGTTGTGTTGTATAGTCTGTTTTAGTGATGATAAATTGGTTGTACGTGCAGTGGTTTAAGCTCTACTCAATGTTAATGATGATGTTGGTCAGATTTCAAAACAATTGATTAGCTTTATGGATTATTTTTATGAAATATTGAATATCAATTAATTATAAACTGGAATAAATTACTTAAAAGCATACGTATAATAATATAAACGAGCAATTTATTAGTCATATGAAGATTAATATTTTTCATTAAAAAAATTTGCATTTTCACGGAAAATTATGAGAATGGCAATGTAATATTTTTCCAATTTTTATTCTTGTTTTTGTCAAAAAACTACTATGTCTGCAGCCCTGGTATTTTCCATTTGATTTTGAAAGCTAAGGATATCCCATAAAAATCACGGAAAAATCTAAAAAATCCTTTTCCGTTGGGTTACTTTATTTTTTCAGCCAGACGAATCCGCATACGGTAAATTCATCAATTGTAAAAGTTTCGAGCTAGTTTTGAGCGTAAAACGTTTTCCGGAAAACACTTAACTTCCTGGAAAATTCCAAAAAACATATTTTTGTGGATACATTATTTTCGCACTCAGACGAATCTGCAGGAAAAGTTGACGGCAATATCATTTGTCATATAGGAATCTCGAGCTAGTTTCGAGTTGGTTTTGAGTGTAAAACTACGAATTTTTCCGGAAAGTCCCAAAAAATCTTACTTCATGGTTTTCACATGGCTTTATGGCTAGCTATATTTTTTCAGCCAGATGATTCCACAGAAATGGTTTTCAATAAAAACTTTTGGAACAGGAGTTTTGAGCTAGTACTCTCTCTAGGCATACTTTTAATGCACTACATTTTAATAGGGACTCCCGATAAATTTCACAACGCTAAGATCGTCAAAAATAAATCCTCATCGGAGCGTCACTAGATTTTCCAAATGAATTTTGGAACTACGCGTACATACGTTAAAGGCCGTTCAAATGTGCAGTCTTACGACCGCAAACCGAATGAGCAATCAAATCTTTGGAAGTGCAAAGAAAGCACAGACCTAACCGCAAGTAAGTCTGTACGTATAGACGGTAAGACTGAAGTTTGCACAATCCAAAAGTTCGGCCGGTGTTTCTTCACAATTCTAAAGATTTTATTGCGCTAACTAGGCTCCGTAGAAAAAAAAAAAATTTAACAACAAAAGGAGGTTTTATGCGATTTTAAGGGAAAGTTAAGGGTTTTGCGGAAAATGTTTTATGCTTTAAATCAACTCTAGCTATGGCAATTCCTATGACAAAAAATATTATCGCCCAATTTTTCTGAAAATAAAGAAAGCCATAAGATAAGGTTTTTTGGGATTATCAAGAAAATTTTTTGGTTTATCGAAAAATACTTTTCGCTCAAAATCAGCTCAAACTTAAGTAGCTCAAAATTAGTGTGTCAAAAGATTTGGTTATCAAGAATTCCAGTGGGTTCGTCTGACTGAATAAATAAAGTAAGGCATATAAAGTTTCTTAGAATTTACCGAAACAGCTCGAAACTAGTTCGAAATTGTTGTCTAATAAGATTCATCGCAAACTTGTACAGTATATTTGTCTGGATATAAAAATAAAGTTAGCCAAAAGTTTTTTAGGATTTTTCGGAAAAATTGCGGGCATTCCTGAAGTCGCTTTTCGCTCAAAATTAGCTCGAAAATAGCTTGAAACTTCTGTAAAAATAAATAACATCGCTGGCTATTTCTGTGACTTTGTCTGGCTGACAAAATTAAAGTTAGCCATACAATACATCTTTTTCGATTTTTCGGAAAAAGAAAAATTTCCCAGACAGTTCGATACTACTGTTGAAAAGCTCGAAAATAAATCGAAATACGCAACCGAAATTCATTATACTTGTATAGACCTGATAAGTATATTAGTGTCAAAATATCTTTAGCGACTCCTCATATAGGGGAGATGTGTGTACCTTGGTCCGCTTCTCAGTTTTTTCAATGTGCTGGATTTTCCAAAAAAGTTTCTTTAGTTTTTTGATTAAGTTATATTTCTACAATACTTGCAGCATCAAATGACGTGACAATGATATTTCTATGTCTTACCATTGAGTAGAAATATTACTTTTTCCGTTGCAATCTTAAACGGTCCAAGGTACACCATGCAAGTGTACCTTGGACTTTTAAAAATAAAAGAGAATACAGTGTATTTTGGCAATAAATTATGAAAGAACCATTTATTATGTAATCAAAAGTAACATTTTTTTCAATAAAAAAAAAAAATTAATCATAAACAAAAATTATAACACAAAAAGTGCATTTAGTAAAAAACAATTAATTAAACAAAAATGGTTGCAAATAAATACATCAATTGCGTAAATAATAATAATACTATTATATTGAGAGGCGATTATGGCTTCCTGGTTGCCCGTCGAAAAAGGCTCGCTGGTCAATAAGCTAGGTCCAAGGTACACACAGACAGCATGTTTTAAAAACTGTCAACACCCATAGCACATGTTAATGAAAATACATCTAAAACACACTAAAAGCTTGAAACAATAACTAAACTTCCTTCCTGATGTTGCAAAACTGAAATTTTTCGAGTAAGTTTCTCACAAAACGTTTCGTAGCGTGCTCCAAAAACAAATTTTTACACACAAAAAACACTTTTTCCGTTGCTTTTTATACACGCAATACAGCTTGACGGTCTGAAGTCTACTTATATGAGTCACCGGTATGAGTGGAAAATTCCATAGAAGAACATTATCGTACACGTGCAACTGTTGAGTGGCAACCAGCACTCGGACCGAGGTACACTCGGACCAAGGTACACACATCTCCCCTATTATTTTTTTAAGCTTATGTATTTAAGTATTTTACGAAACTTTGAATTCTTATGTAGGGCAGACTGGGAAGGCATCAACACATTTTTTTTTTAGCCTTATATATGGTAGCCATTCGAAATATGAGAACATGCATTGGCTTGTCTCAAACCTTAATTATTAAATAATAAAATTTTGGTCAAAATATTCTTGCAAAAGTGTTGCTTGTTGGTTTTTTTTTTTTTTTTGTAATGAATGTAAAACGTAATTTTCGCTAAATGTGCTGGGATAGCTTCGGCATTTGGTATAAGGTAAATAAATAAATAATAAATACATAAATAAAATAAATGATAAAAAACTTTTTAAAAACCATTTTTTGACTTCACTGAATATTTTATTGCATTAAATAGGTATTATAAAAAAAAAAAAAACATATCAAAATGTTTTAATTCAAAAGAACAAGAAGCAAATAGTTGTAATTTCTTGATGTTTAAATCACAACGCTTCTACGCAGCGCAAAACATCTGCTATGATTTTTTTCATCAATAGGATCTCCACGGGTCGTACTTTTATACAGACTCGTATAAAACTAAAAAGAGCCAGAATAGTATGTTCGGTAGAGTTTTGTTCTGCCGAATGTACCTCAACACAAGACGTAACTTTTCCAGCTGTAAAGATACAGTTGGCAAACTTTGTGAGGGTATTTCTTATTCATAATGGGGAACTCCCCTTTAATAAATATTTTTTTTCGATGGCTTCTTCATGCCAAAAACGCCATTGCAAAAGGTACTCCAACGCCGAAGCATCCCTACTCTCCCCTAATCAAAAAGTAAATTTTGGAATTTTTTCGATTTTTGTTTGTTATTTGACTTTTGAATTCCCTGTTTAAAAATTTTCAAAACATTCCCTACAAAATTATTGGCGATAATTTTTGCAAATATTTATTCATGATAATGCCCAATATGGTAGAATTTAAAAATTCTTAATTGTTTGGGTAAAGTGATGCTCAAAACGATTTGCACTTTCTTATGATGTGGTTTCAAATTTATGAGTATATCAACCAATTATAGTTAATAGCTAAGTTTTCCATTAGGTACACGACTGTATTAATTTCAAACTCACCCATTAAAATCAAAGTGCAGACAATTACCTGAAAAAAAAAATAATTTATTAATTTTATGTTGTAAAACATTTTACATTTATTGATGATGTTAATACAATTTTATCTTTAATTTAATTAAAAAAAAAAACAAAAATCATGGTCAGTGAAAGCTAAAAAGTAAAACATGTAAGTTGTTAATAAAAGAAATAAATAAAATCAATTCATTTCAACTGACTACAGATTTAAGCCAAAAAAATAAAAAATTAATCCTACAGCCAAAAACTACCACGATACTTAAATCCAAAAAATTATACAAACACAATTTTTGAAAAACATGGCTTGGGGGTATTGAATGCAAAAATTGCTTACAGATGTTGTTTATGTTAGAAAACTTTGCATTTTAGAGAGTTCATGTTCACTTTAGTTTGTATTGAAGGCACGCATACAATAAAACTGCATTAACTGCATTTGGTAAATGAAAGAAGTAAATACATTTACTTATAAGGTCTGACAAAATTGGTTGAACTGCAGATTCAGAGGGCCAGAGCAGGGTGATGCGTTAAGGCCTTCTACTTTTGCCATTGGCATTCTTATTGGAGAAAGAGCAACTATAGTCCTTGATCTTTCTTTAATATTTGGTCTCCATTACAACTGCCTTTCAAGAATAATAAGTTTCAATCTGAAATCCTACGTCAATTCCATTGACTGCAGAAGGTTCGATGATTGAAATTTTATATTTTATACTGAATAGAACAAGGCCTTCGTATATGCTATTTTTTATACCCTACACCCAAGGTATATTCACTTTGTCCTTCCGTTTTTAACTCAGAGATGGTGGCGTGGCAGATATAGAAAAGTATATATGAAGCAAAACATGCCAAGTGTACCAGCTTAAAATTTTTTTATCTCCGATTTCGCTCAAATTTGGCATTTTTTTCACCAAAATTTTTTACATTTAAAAATACTTTTGAATTTTATTTAAAAAACACCCCCCAGATTTTTAAAAGTACTTTAAATTAAACCATAATGATTTTTTTTTTATCTAAAAAAATTTTTTTTTTACCAAAATTTTTTACACTTAAAATTACTTTTGATTTTTTTTTTTTAAAAAACGCCCTTCGATATTTTTTTAAAAGTACTTTTGATTAAAGCATAACTTATAAGCTTTAAAATGATGTAAGATTCAAGATGGGATTCAGACGCTACATGGGAGTTTTTGGCTTTTGAAAGCCCGCGGCAGGCAAAAATCTTTTTTTACTCAAGAGGTAAGCTTCTTACGAAAAAAGTGTATGTATGTATGTATTCTCCTTTAACTCCTAGGAGGAGCATAGGGCCAATATGAAATCTCTCCATTTGTCACGATCCCTTGCGATGACTTTGATCTCTTGCCACGATTTTCCCGATTCTTGGATTTCCTTTTCCAACGACCTTTTCCAGTTGGTTTTGGGTCTACCACGTCCTCTACTGCCTTGTGGATTCCACTCAAGGGCCTGGCGACAAACTTCGCTGTGTGGTTTCCGGAGAGTGTGACCAATCCATCCCCATTTGCGCAGCTTGATCTCGTTTGCTATAGCCTTCTGTTTGCATTTTTGATGTAGCTCGGCATTTGATATAGTGCGAGGCCACCAAACCTTTAATATACGCCTTAAGCATTTGTTGACGAATACTTGCAGCTTGTTTGTTAGTTGTTCAGTAACAAGCCATGTTTCGCACCCATATAACAAAACCGATTTCACATTCGAATCAAAAATGCGCACTCTCGTTTTGGTGGATATAACGGATGAAGACCATATTTTGTTCAGTTGAGCAAACGCGCCTTTTGCTTTTGCTATTCTTGAGTTGATATCCTCTTTTGCTCCACCATCCATGGAGATAATGCTGCCTAGATACGTGAAGCTATCGACGTTTCCGATGTCATCACTGCCAGCTTTAAACGTCATGTCATTGCTTGCGTTTAGCTTCATGCTTTTAGTCTTGGATACGTTGATTTTTAGGCCGGCCTTTTGTGATTCCAAGACAAGGTCTTCAATTTTGCTTTGCATATCTGAATGTTTGGACGATAAGAGGCAGATGTCGTCAGCGTAGTCGAGATCTTCCAGATGTTCGGTAAAGTTCCATTGAATACCCCTTTTGGCCTTATTAAGAGCTTTATCTAGGATATCATCAAGAACGATAAGGAAGAGTGATGGTGATAGTAAACACCCCTGCCGTACGCCTGAATTAGTGGTGAATGTCGGTGACAACAACCCGTTGTGTAACACACTGCATTTAAAGCCTTCATATTGTGCACGTACTAAGTTTATGGCCTTTGCGGCAATACCTCTTCGTTGCAGTGACGCCCAGATGTTTTCTCGGGAGACACTGTCAAAGGCAGTGCTATAGTCAACGAAGACAAGTTGAAGTGCAGCACGCCACTCGCATGATACGAAAAAAGTGTACTAGGCATAAAATGCTAAGAATCATCAAGGAAATAAGTATGAAATTTTTTTTGGGAATTTTTTGGAAAGTTCAAAAAATTTTTTTTTTTTTTGAGTAATTTTTGAAAAAAACTTAAAAAGAAAAAATTTTCAAAAATTATTTAATAAAAAAAAAATTCTAAAATTCCAAAAAAATTCAAAAAAAAAAAAAACACTCGTATTGCTTGGACAATTCGTAGCATTTTTTGCCTGTGTACCTTTTTACGTAAGATGCTTTCCTCTTGAGTAAAAAAGGATTTTTGCCTGCCGCGGGCGTTCAAAAGCCAAAAAGTCCCATGTAGCATCCGAATCCCATCTTGAGTCATACATCATTTAGTCATACATAATTTTTTTCACCAAGAAATATTTTTTTATAAAAATAACATTTCAAAATGAATGGGACCCAGTAACTTAGAATTATCAATTTACAAACTTAAGTGTAAGCTATAAATTTTTGAAAAAACACCCTTTTTATGAAAATGACTAAAATCGCCAACTTCAACACCCTGTATTTTAACAACAAGTGGTACTAGGACCAAATCCTCCCGGATTGTTGTTCTTGCACACCGGATTTACCATATTGCCAAATTTGAGCGAAATCGGAGACAAAAAAATTTTGAGCTGGTACACTTGGCGTGTTTTGCTTCATATATTCTTGATCAGCGTCATCTCCTGAGTCGATGGAAATACATTTTCTAGGAAAACTGAGCAAGATATTTCAATGCACAGTATGTATTCAAAATGAAATATTGGGAGTATTATTCCTGCTAACGCACTCCAAATAAGCATAAGTACTAATGATAGTAAGTATAAGCTCTAAGCAAGCTGAACTAAGACAAGTGGTCGGGGTATCTCCCATATAAGCAAAAGTTTTAATATGCCATAATGAATGCGTTTTTTGAGATAATACAACCAAATTTACCTCATAAACTAAAGATAAGAAATGCAATCTCTGATTAGAAACTCGTCACGGTGTCGAAACTCAATTAAAATCAATTTTTATATAACCCTATTTTTTATTGCATACATATATGTTTTCTTTTATAGAGCAACTGCTAACTATTTTTAAAATTTTTTGCTTACCATTTTTTAAAAAGAGGTCAAAAAACGGTACATTTGGAAAAAACACAACAAACAAAAACAAAAATAGTCATTTACGATATAGTTGATGGTGCTGAATCCGAATCCAGCCTCGGAATCGCGCTATCACGTACGGTTTTTGAAATATTCTAATCTAAAAGATTAAAAACACGATTTTTGAAGTTATATAGAGGACGCACTAAATTGTTTTGCTATTTTCGGACAAGTGAGAGTGGCACCTCCCATACACTCAAAATTTTCAAAATGCCGTAGTGATAGCATTATTTAAGGAAATGTGATCAAATTTCGTACATTAACTAGGGATAATTAGCGAAAGCTCTGAATAGAAACAAAAAGGCGTGGCACCTTTTATGAATGCAATATTTTCAAAATATTTCAGTGTATGGTATTTAATTTTTGGCCAGGCCAAATTTAAAATTTTAATTAATCAAACAGAATTGGTCTGAAGAGTCTTCTTAGCGGGAAATTAAACACATGTCAACATAGCAGTGGCTTATTCGATAAAATACAAAAAAAAAAAAAATAAAAGTTTAATAAAAACAACTCTCGCCCACATTAGTATTTGAACTCGGAGCACAATGCTGAAAGGTATATACAAATTTCTTTAGCTCATCAGGCTGCAGAATCTGCTGACGGTCTTGAGTAAAATTTATATTTATTTTTATACAATTTTTTTGAAATTGATTCCGAATTGATCGCAGTGTAGTCTATTTGCAATGCGAAAAGAGAGAATTCGACTTTTTGTGGTCTCAATGACAACTTCTGGAGTAGCCCGTGGTTGTGCAGGTTAATGTTTTCAAACTAAAATTATGTCACTTTTGAATTAAAAGTGAGATGAACGCATAGAAATGCATTAGAAATGCATTAGAAATGTGTACTTGAAAACTGCATTCATATTACATGTGTACTTGTATGTTTGTATGTATGAAGTGTAGTATACAATTTCCATATTCACCTGAGCCCACCTGAAGTTTTTAAAGCAACTTTAATTGAAACTGCATTCGATTCCCTCTGCTGCACTCATTCATTTGTTGTAAAGTTTTATTGGATTTTTGCTTACACGCACGCTCCTGATTTTACAATAAATCAGTTTATATTTGTACGATATCATTTACAAGAGAATCACGTGCATTGCGTGTGTGTAATACGTAAATGTAACTAAGTATGTAATGCAACAAATGTGTTTTTTAGTCAAAGGTACAAATTAATTAAATTTTTGTAATTTTTTTTTAGATTAAAATTGTTGATTGCTGTTAAACAGACTTTATTGGTAGGGAAAGACCTTTAAATATGCAAATAAGCAGGCACTTCAATACCCAATGACCAACAAATTAAAATGGATTTTTGGCGAGCACTTGAAACAACTCGCTCACATAGCTTTTTAGTCACTAGAAGTCTTTTGGACGTCATTTCGAAAGAAGTTGAAAATAAAGTTGATCACTCACTTCTTGGATTTTAAGAATTTGTCTCATTCTGGATCATTAGACCTCTACAAAACTCCTCCAGTTACTCGCAAATGTCTTCAGCTCTAACAATTCCAGCAATTTGCACATTTCTTGTTTCAGTAACCATTTCCAAGATGCTTTCAGACTACCGCTGCGTCTTCTGTTACTTTGTAGATTCCAAAGCTTCACGGAAGACTTGCATTTCGAATGCGATTTTCATAACTTTTTTGAAAATCGGACAACCTTTTTTTCTCTATTATTTCAGGATTTTGAGTTATCCTCTTCGATAATATGTTGTTTTCAATATCAATTAAGTGATTTTGCTACTCACTGCTTTGCACTTATCTCAACAAGTATTTCCTTTTCTTGGTGTCATTTCAGAAAAACCAAAGAATTTACGTACAACTACGTTGATCGCATTCGTTTGGCTGAAAGTTCGCTACAAGATCATCCCAATTATCCTATACGCGCATCGGGTTGGCGGCACACAAGTAAATCCGTATCGCATCTTGATTTGGCCACAAGCTGTCACAGCGCAGCTTCCGGACTAAATCATTGGCCAGCAGCGCGGCAATTACGTCCATCACGCTCACTGGACTATAACCATATAAATCGCTGTAAGGACGCACTCGACATCGCCGAATATTATTGGCGTATTGATCCGGAAGAGCAATACAACGACGAGGTGGGACAAAAGTCAGGGCCACATCAGCATTGTCAATACAAAGAGGCATTGTATCGTGATTACGGTGAGTTGTGCTAAGTATTTAAAATTTCAATATAAAATACTTAGCAAAAAATTAAGACCTTGTAAAAATGTTATGTCTGTTGCCCAGTGTACTAGCGACATTTAAAAAAAAGGCAGCTAACGAACCGTTTCATCAATTAGCAATCAAACGTAAATTATCAACTACGTCAGACTGAGCCAAGTTTATAAATAAATAGCCAGATTACTAGTTATTATTAAAATAAATACTTATTATTTTTCTCTACTTCCCTCTCTCACGCTCTTTCGCCCTTTAAATGTCAAATATAATTTTTTTCTTTTTTCATCTCAATTGTTGTACTTTTTTTTTTGCAAACAAAAAAGCAGCTGATGAAAATTATCATTCAACAAACAGCATCTATAGTTCACAGCAACATCAACAACAGCAACAACAACAACAAAAACAACAACAATCGCAGCCGCTTCATCATCATACGCAGCAGCAGCAGGCACAACCACAGCAACAACCGATACAACCATTCGACATTGGCAACGATTCATGCAGTTTACGTCGATCCCGCAGTCTTGCTGTGATCCGTGAGGAGACATTTAGTGATCTTCAAATTACTTCAACAAATAGCGGTCGTCGTCGGTCTCAGTTGATACCACGCGCAAGACTTGTAAATCGAGGATTCTTTCGAGAGCACGAGACTCGGTGAGTTTACATTTTCACTTATTTTTTTGGAGTTAAACTCTCTTTTTTTTGGGGAAATATGAGTCATGAGTACTACGACTTCTTCAATATTTTATTTAAAGTTGTCTAGAGCTCGTTTGGAACCATTTAGCACTTTCAAAAGAAACTTAAAGGTTAGAATATCTTTTTGAATTATATGCAAGAATAATAGATTCTCACTTCTTTTTTCAAATTTGTTAAAATTCAATATTGAACCCTCACTGAGTTAATTTCCAGATTTTGTGTAAAATTTTATTGCATTGCCTCAGCAAATGATTCCATTATCTTGATTTTAAATTTTCAACTCTTGAACGACTTCGTTCAGTTTCTGTTCAAAGCTTGCATTTTGAATTTGGTTTCATTTACTTAAATAATGATCTCAATATAAGGAGGTGCCAAAAACTTTTTTTTCGATTCATCCACTTTTTGTCAAGAGCTGGATTAAATTGTTTCTAGTATCAATACAAATTGGGTTGCATGATCTCAAATAACATTCTCAATAAAACTTTTTGAGCTTGCCCAATTCTTATCTATAGTTTGTTCAAGATATTTCCATATTTTCCTAGCATGTAGTTGTTGGCATAAACTTAAATCGTTCTTTGAATTAAGCGTTTTATTTTTTTTATTTCATTTTTATGGGCTAAAGGCAAATTTTATTAAATTATCTTGCTTTGTTTTGCAGTAATTAGTTTTAACTCTATATGGAAACAATAAAAAAAGCAATTTTTCAATTCAAGTATGCTATTCACCATGTTTTCCAAAGAGCTTAATTTTCGGAAATCGAAAAATTTATCTACGGTACATTATGGATTATGAAGATAAACGCGGTCCAACTAATTTTTTCGAAAATTTTTGTTCTTTTAATTTAGACTAAAAAAAAATTTAAGTATGATAAATTTATATTGAACAGTCATTTTTGCAATTTTTCAACAACAGACGCAAGTGTTAACATAGAAATTTATTACAAATGTTTCGGCTACTTTCACATGCACATTTATATATTTTCATATATAAACATGTATATAGCCTCATCAGATCAGTTTTAGTAAAATCTTGTCAGAAACCGTTCTACGAACCCGTGACTACGGTTTTCTAATGAATGAAAACGCGGTGCTCTAGCCAGTACGCTATTGAACACAGATAAAATTTTCTGTACAGGATCGCCTATATACATTAGAGCGCCCACAAGATATATGAAATGTGCAAAGTTGAAAATTTGTTTGCTCCCCGTCCATTTCCTGAAATTAGAGGTCAAAAAAATAAGATCTCAAAAAAATTTGAAATCGGTAGTAGAAAAAACCCAGCCGGTTTTCGATCAAAGGTCGAAAAATTGACTAAAAAAAGGGAAGTAGCTTTGACTGCCCGTTACTTCAAAACTGTTAATTTTTTCATAATATTTTCAAGACAACTTTTGTAGAGCATGACAAGGGCAACATTATCTTCCTAAAAAGTTTTGGTCCAAAAATTAAATTTGTTGTTGTTTCGGTAAAGAAACTTCAATCTTTTAAGAAAATTTTCATGAAATTTTTTCTATAAATTGGTTTTTTGCAATTTTCAAAGGGCGGAATATTTGTTCTAGAATTCTTATATTGCATAGAATTAAATGTTGATTAATTTAACACAAAAAAATTATGTAAAAATACTAAGTTTTAAGGTATGGAGCCGACCTCAATGTTGGAAAAAAATTAGTATTCTAATTTTTTTCTTTTAATCGCTACTTTATTCGATGCAACAAAATGCATTGCTAGTTGTTATTAAATGCATTATTTAGAACTGCTTTTTGCCTTCAAAATGAGCTATAAAATGGGCTTGTGCGACTTTTTTTCAAAAAGTTATGATCATTTTAAAATGACATCATGAAAGTTAAAAATCATGTATGGATTTTCTATAGCAATTGCCATATTACTATATCTTTTATAATGCTATTTTAAAATGGTCATAACTTTTTAAAGAAAACCCATAGAAGACCATTCTGTAACTCATTTTGAAGAAGAAAAATAGTACTAAATGACGCATTTAAAAGTCGTGTTTTTTGATCTTTAGGGGTGAGATATCTCACAAACCATAAGTGATACAGCAATTTTGCGTCCAATTTCGAATTCAGCATTAATAACTACATCTAAAATTACTATTTTGGTTTGTAGTCGTTTTTTTTAAATACCGTTTTTCGACCTCATTTTAAAAACCATCCAATAAACCGATTTTGAAAACTTTTTTTTCTTATTCAGTAAATGCTCACATCTTTGTGCAGTTCTTGACAACTTGATTGAAATTTTTTCCTGAGCTGCGTGCACGAAATTCGAAATTTTCGATTATCTCTGCTGAAACAGCCCAAAAACGCACTAAAACGAAAATAAATGCTATTTTCGTGTTCAGCAATCCCAAGTTAGCTTAGGAAATATGACTACTAAATGGTTTCTTACCAAACTAAAAATTAAGAAGAAAAAATAAAAAAATAATTTTTTTCTCTTAGCTTTGAAACGGGCTCCATTTCTTAAAAACTAATATTTTTTAGTAATTTTCCTTTAAATTAATTACCATTTGATTTCCTACAATATAAAAATTCCAGAACAAATATTCCACCCTTTAAAAATTACAAAAAACAATTTATAGAAAAAAAGTCATGAAAATTTTCTTAAAAAATTTAAGTTTTTGTAACGAAACAGCAACAAATTTAATTTTTGGACCGAAACTTTTTGAGAAGATAATGTTGACCTAGTCATGTTCTACAAAAAATGTCTTGAAAATATTATGAAAAAATTAACAGTTTTGAAGTAACGGGCAGTCAAAGCGACTTCTCTTTTTTTAGTAAATTTTTCGACCTTTGATCGAAAACCGGCTGGGTTTTTTCCAATACCGATTCCAAATTTTTTTTTGAGATCTTATTTTTTTGACCTCTAATTTCAGGAAATGGACGGGGAGCAAGCAAAATCAGAATTTTGCACATATGGGCGCTCTAATATAAATACATAGATCATCACTAGCGCCGTCTGCTGTGAAAAATTGCCAAATTGTTTTTAGTTGGTAACATACCCTGGTTTTGAGACATGCTACGCTAGCTACAATTAAAAAACATTTGGGGTAGGATATCTCGGAAACCATATCAGATATAGCCAAATTCAGATCGAAAATGTCTTTTTTTGTTCCGAATTGTTCAATTTTTCAAAAACCGTTTTTCGATCTTTTTTCAAAAACTGCATAAATCTTAACAATTGGTTTTTTCTAAGTCCAATTACTAATAAAATGAGCCATGTCTGCTCAAAAATGGTGCTTGTTCAACAAAATTACACGATTTTATCTAATTTGCTTGCTCTAAAAAAAAAAAAATCTTATAGAAACACAAGGTTCTAACTGCCAGGTATTAATATTATTTTGAATATATCGATACCTTAGTCCTATATATAGTCCTATCTCTACTTTTTGCGATTTTGAGATTTTTGCAGTTATGATATCTTTGTGGGCTTCTTTACCGTGAGGAAAACTGTGTGATGTCAAAATACCACTGAAACACCAAAATATTTTAAATATTTGTCTTATCTCCACTGAATATTCAAATAAGTCACATTTTGAAAACATTTTTTTTTTTTCGTTTTTTCACTATTTCTTCGCGTTTTATGACTTTTTACGACATTTTAGCGAGCAAATTTTGTTACACCCAAGGAGCACCCTTGTATCTCGGAACCAAAAATAAATAAAAAAATCCGTTTTTTCGTATTTTAAACGCGTCATGAACTTTTGACGACATTAAAGTGGAAAAATTTCATAAAATTTACTAAATTTGTCGTTTATTTTAATAGTAGTGGAATTTTATATGAGGGCAAAAGTAATGACATGCTATAAATTGGCTAAGATTTCGTTAGAAATTAATAAAATTGGTTAAAAACATTAAATTATGTTAAAATATACTATAAGTCAAAATATTGTATGTATCGTTATATCAAAATAGCAGCAAATTCTATATAACCACTGTTTGAAATCTTCTTTTTGCATTTCCCAACAATTGAAAAAATGGAGACAGGACTATAGCGCTCTAAGGTATTGATATGCAGACAGAACTTTGCAAATCCCAATTTCATTAATTATCTCAGAAACCATACGAGATAGAAATATTTGAGTAGCGTTAATCGAAAGAGCGTGGTTTATTTAGTAAAAAGCAATACGTAACTCAATTTTACAAAAAATATTAGTTAAAAATCTGTTGTTCTAAGGTCGCGTAGTATAATTAAAGTTCAATCCATTTTATTGGATTTGCATGGAGGTAAACAAGAAAGAATATCTTAAGCACTTTCCTTGAAATTGCTTTACTTAAGCTAAAGCTAGATTTGGAGCCTTAGAAAGCCCTTCTTCAATGCAAAAATGTACAAATTTTAACGACTATGTTTTTTCCCTGCTTCGGATCTTGACGACCAACCTATGATAATGATATTTTACCAACAACGTTGGTAACTTTGCACCGTTTATTCACCGAAATAAAGCAACAAGTTGCACATCTTACTCCAACTTCCTCTAAACTGAAATTGGCAATACAAAAAGGGAATGTGGAGTAGGGGCCGTTTTGGATGATTAAGTGTTCTCAATTTCATTTTAAACATCGCGTGTTTTTTTTATTTATTTTGTATTTTTTTTTTGTTTACAATAACGCTTGGCGTGTTAATAGGTTCTCTTCTGCCTTCAGAGTTGACGTATTCAACAGGTTGCTGCTGAGTTTGCAAATTCTTAAACTTTCAGTTGTGATCAACGCGGTATCAGGTGCAAAACAACGAAATTAAGATAAATAAAAAGGTTGTGTAAATTAAGTTGAAAGCGAAAAAAAAGTTGTCATAAATTGTGTGTTTGGTCATAAATTTCTTAAGATAAAGACACTAAATCAATAAAGAAAGGTGAGAATATAAAGTAAATATTGTGATGGATGTGTCTTCGTAACATATCCAAAATTATCTAGAGCTTAACAGCGGAATATAATTTTAATTAATTTTGAGCAATAGCAATTAAAATTCTTTGTAGTATTGTTCTAAATAAGTATCTGTTTCAAGTATAATCAAGCTTATAGAAAACTTAATTATCAACATATTTGCAAATAGAATATTGTACTTCCAACTTTTTTTTTGTTTTATATAAAACCCTCATGTGTTTGTTCAGAAAGCAAATTAAATTACTTATTTCTGTGCAAAAAATATCATCACATTTCAAAACAAATATTTGAAAAAAAGAAAAACTTGAATATGAAATTTATTTTCTTCATAAAATTTATGTAGGTACCCAGTGTGCCAAACGGACTCGTTTCGGATCCGTAACGGGTTCATATTTTCGTTCTTTTTATCCGTTACGGAATCCGTTACGTATCCGTTACTGATCCGTTTGCGGGAAGGAATCCTAAAAAAAAAACGAATCGTTTTTTCTTCTTTTATGGATCCGTTTCGAACCTGTAACGTACATCAAAAACGAATTCAAAAAGGATTCGCTTTTAATAATGTTAATGCTGCTTATAAAAAAAAAGAGAAAGGGTGAAGCGCTTATTTTTAATTAAAAAAAACAAAAAAACAAAAAAAAAAAAATACTAGCCCGGCCGGGAGTCGAACTCAGGCTCCCGGGGTATTACTCTTTCATAAACGACACGTTAGACAACTAGGCTATTGACCGATATGATGTTTACTTAACTGATGTAGACTTATTTGATGTTGAGATTTAAAGTTTGTATATTAAACAAATTTCTGTTGTTTTTTTATAAGTATTCTGTGTTGTTTTTCTTCCCATCTTTTGATAAAAAATGTTATATACTCAAATTTGGAATCAAAAACATTTTTTCAAACAGAGTTTGAAAAGTTTACAAAAAATCATACGCAATAAAATAAAAAGAAAAAAAAAAAAAACAAATCAAAAATATTTTTTTTATCATAAAAATTAAATAAAGCAAATCCGTTTTGAGTTCGTATTTGAAGTATTTACGGAATCGAAACGGATTTGCCCAGGTTCGAATCCTACCAGAGGTGGATTTTTACCCTTTATTTTTCTTTCTTTTTTTTCTTTTTATTATTTTTTAATTGCTAATAGGCGCATCAAAACGGTTTTTTTCTGTAAATATACAGCATTAACATGTTTAAAAGCAAATCCGTTTTGAATTCGTTTTTACATAAGTTTCGGATTCGAAACGGGCCCGCATTGCGGAATTTAATTTTTTTTTATTCGCTAATAGGTGCTTCAAAATGTTTTTTTTTTTATCTAAACAAAGCGTTTTGCATTCGTTTTTGATGTACGTTACGGGTTCGAAATGGATCCGTTACCGCGGATTACGTTTTTTATACCTTTATGAACTCGTAATGGATTCGAAACGGATCCTCATCCGTTTTTGTGCACATTGGGTATGTACTTATTGCATTGTTTCACAAAGGAATAAATCCTTTTGGAATTTTCACACTCAACAGCACAAAGAAATTTTTATGAAAAAAAACTGATGGTTTTTTTCAACAGTTTTTTTTTTTTTTTTCATTTACGCCCACAGCAACGCCCCTTAATCCAATTCAGTGCCATAATATAAATACGCGCTGTTTACACAGAATCTTGTGCATTTGGTTTTTTTTTTTTCGCTTTTTCATAAAAAATGGTGCGATTTTTCCTTTATGCCTTTATAATAAAGCGAGAGACAACAATGTTCACACAACTTTAAAGCTCTAAAGTACATACTCGTAGTAAACAACAACAAGAGTAGGGGTTATGCCAATAATAAAGTTTACTGTAAAATAATCTGCTTTGAAAATTGCAAAAGTTCACTTTCTTTTTTGAAAAAAAAAAATTATTTTCATTTTGTTGTAAATATGTATTCATATTTTTGTTGTTGTTGTTGCTGCTTTAGGGTTGCCAAGCAGTGGCTTTTATATTTAGTCTTTTGCTTTGCTATCGTTGGTTACAGCATCTTTTTTTTAGCTGAATTCGATGAGTTTGAGGTAAAAAAATTCTTTAGCAAGTGCATTACAAACTCGTTCATTATCTAAAATGCATGGTTAAACTTTTCATAGTTCATAAAAATTAAACTTTACTGTTTTCTTTGTATGGGTTACATGACCTAAAAATTATTAAAAACAAGGATAAAATTCAAATTACCCAAACTTTTTTATAGAAAAAAAAAAAAGTTGGATTCTATAAAATAACAAAAAAAAAAAAAAAAAAATTAAAAAAAATCTTAGAGAATTTTATTATTAAAGTCAGCGTTAACTTTATAAATCTTACTGCATAAAATCGTTAGTGCGGATGTTTGTCATCGCTTACCGCTTAAACCACTTATCGTATTGACACCATATGGTGCTTTAGTGCTACGATTGGTTTAAATTTAATATGAAGGGGATCGAACAAGGAGGTATGGTACCCCCCATACAAAAAACGTCAAAAAAGTTAGTGTTTTTGTGTGTTTTTTTGCCATCGCATCACGGCTAAGCCACTAAAACACACGTGGAAGTCATATTTTCACAATATCTGCGCCTAACCTTCGGTAAGGTTAATATCGCAAAAATGGAGGATTTAAAGGATTGAGCTTTGCACCCCACATACAAAATCTGTATGCGAATTAAACACTCAAAACGGTTTATCTCCGCACCTTTGGCAGGTATCAATTCAAAACTTGATGCCCGGATGTATATGGTATTTATTAAGATCCCTACAAGAAATAGACTAGATTGAAGCAAGGGGCGTTGCAACCCGTATACAAAAAAAATCTGAACATTCAATTATTCTGCACCTTTTGCTTATTATGATACTTGAAATAAGAATGTACATAGTTTCTTCTAAAAGCCATGCAGAAAATGGGGAATTGAACCAGGGGCGTTGTACTCCCATACAGAAAAAACGCTAAATCATCGTACCATCTACAGGAAAGGGCAATTTATAATATTTTTTTAGTATTTAGATTAATTTCAAAGCTTAATTATCTGCTTTTTTGACCTTTTTTGCAAAATTGATCAGAACATCAAAATCGGTTAAGAAATACCAAAGTTTTGTGAAGCAATATTTGCCAGTTTTTTTAAATTTTTTCAAATCTTGTTCTGCTAGGCATAGTTTTTTTAATCAAAAATTTCTCTGAATCACATCTTTGGTACAAAATACTTCCTTTTGACATAATCTTTTCGATGTAAAAGAGAATGAAAGATTGATTCCGCATACTTTCGAAAATGTAAAAAAGATATGTTTCTGCGAAGAAAAGTTGACGAATTTCAAATTTTTGAAATTTCTTACTTATAATGAATTCATACTCAAGTTTTAGATGATTTTCTGATTTATAGGGGAGAGGGCTCGGTTGTGAACCATTAGTTATTTTTATTTCCCTAAATGACATATCACCAATCTTTCAACAGTCAAGATCGTCTTCTGACATGCCTCAATTTTTGTGGTTATACCGCTGTGCACAGACGTATTGCTTGTGACAGCTACAGACATCATGTTTGAAAATCGATTGCGAAAACTTTTTTGATTTTTTTTTAAGTGCTATCCAAACGAGTGAATTTATTCAAAAAAAGTTAGTAAATGCATATATTTATTTAGTGTTTTGATTCTATTATACGATCCAATATTTGATTATGTCGAAATATGATTGGAAGTGGATGTTTTCAAAAAAACGTCTTGGCTCTAGTGGCTCGGTTATGAACCACCCGTTTTTCGTACTGGATTTGTACAATAATTATAAGATATCGTCAGATATATTAAAATACCGTGTTTTTATGTCATTTTACTTGGCTTGTGTTTCATTTTTTTAATTTTAAGCCATGTTGTAAGCATTTTCTCAGACGTTCTGGAAAAAAACGGACCCCGGATTCTGATTCACGACGTCAAAGTCCTTAGAAAAACATAGTCTGGTCAAAACGCCATGACATTTTTTTTTTTTTTTTGTAAACCTGTGTTATTAAGATAAAAAAAATGATGTTTGAACAATTCCATTTGTTACGATTTTTAAAGCCGAATTGGCGTTATTATAACTTGTTTGTCCTCCTGAGGCCTTCTGAATGAATAAAATTTCAATTTATTATGAAGTAATGGGTGTTTTACTCAGTATTTTCTGACTTTTACTAGGATTTGCCAGATGGTGCACAACCGAGCCTCTTTTTTGGAAGAGCCGAAAATCACGTCCTTAGAAAAGTTGAATTTTTATCAAAACGCCAATTCGTCTTCATAAAAAAGTTTCGTTTTATGTTACCTTTTCACCTGTATTTGAAATTATTCGATGCCTTTATTTTGTGAAAAGTTAGAGCCCAAAAACAAAACCCGATTCACAACCGAGCCCTCTCCCCTAATTTTCACATATTGAGCCCATAAAAAATGAAAACCACGAATATATCACGATATTGATAATTTTACTAAGCAATAGCAATAATGCCATAAAATTGAATTTAAACAACTGACACCCATGGTCCAATTCATGGGAAATTTTGGCTAGAGAGCTTTATGGGCTCAAAGTATATTTTGAAACACTTAATTTTTCCATACGAGAACAAGTTGAAACATATAAATCACACCCTGAATACTTTATGATTTTAGTGAATCAGGATCTCACAATCACTATATGCCCAAATACAACTATCATTACAACTTTAAAAATAAATACATTCCTCAGAAGACATGCTTGAGATTTTTATCATCTGAAATGAATAAGAGAGTGAGTGGGCAAGTAAATGTAAGACCAAAATATATAAATGTATCTAACTACATGAGCCAAGGAAACTTATGTTCCAGGAGGAAGTACAAGCTACTTACAGAGCTGTGACTGAGAGGCTATAAGTATAAGGAAAGATTTTGAGGACATGGGATATCTATATTCTTTCAGACGTCAAAGCGAAACTACAAATCATTAACATCTTTCAAATAACCTCTATACTGGTTTGGGTGTGTTCAACTTTTTTGGATAATAGAACATAGTGATATTGAACACAGACGAGCTTGGTAAAAACGAGCATCAACAAGACTTGTTAAAATGACTCCGGACCACCATGGAATTCTATATAAACAGAAGTACAAGATGGCAGTGACGACACACTGCGGGCAATTGGCAAGCCAAATCATTCATGCCAAATGTGTTCAAAAAAAGATCAAAACAGTTACTGAATAGGAAAAGTTTACAAACTGTTACAGGATTTCTCAAGAGACACTTCCCAGTTAAAAGCATATTTCTAATTTAAGATTGATTTACAATGACTTCAAAGGATTCCACAATAAAGAAGAGGAGACAGTTAAGCATATTTTATAACAGACTTAGTAACTTCTCAATAAATTTCTATTGAGTGGGCGATTTACTCATGAACTGACTATTAGTAATATTTACCATTCGCCTGGGGACTGACTTCTAATTAAAAAGTATGTTTTATATAAAAACATTTTTTGACACACAATGTAACGCATGACAAAAAATTAGCTATTATTTTTTTATAAATTTTTTTTTACAAATATTTGTCAATTTCACACAAAATATCAAATATAATAATGAACTTAAATAATTTATTTAATTTAACGTTTATTTGTTACCAAAATCGTGGAAAATTATAGCATGTGAATTATTAACGAGTTGTATCTGTAGTGCAAATATTGAAATAGCAATTTTTTTGGTGTGAATTAAAAACAAAAACAATAATAACAACAAAAAATTTATAGATTGTGTTAGTGCAAATTGTGTATCAATTTATCTGGGCTGCACGCAAAAAAATGATCTGCACAAATTGATTTTCAAACAGCACAAAGCGATAATCATCTCATGAAAAATTACGGTTTGTTTAAGTAGCTCTCATGAAAAAGTAATGGTACGAAAATAAAATATATGGTTCAATACCAGTCATCTGTGCAATATCTACCTAGAATTATTATCAATTCTTACTGATTGACATTGTAAAAAATTTTAGTGAAACATAATTTAAGTAATATTCTCGTAATAAACTAAAGACACGAAAGTGCCACAGTAGCTCAGCGGTTAGAGCGTCGTATACAAACACAAAGGTCTTAAGTTCGACACCATCAACATAAGATTTTTTTTTTCTATATTTTTAAAAAAATTAATTGTGTGAAAAGTAAAAAAAAAAAGTAAACAAGTGATTCGGACAAAAATTACGATTTTTCTTTACGGGCTACTAAAAAAATCAGTAAAAATTACTGGGATTTTCAAAGAATTTTACGGTTTACATTTTTCAGTGTGCATTAAATGCACTGGAGATAAAGGAATTTGTTTTGGTTTAGGGAATTTAAGTAGACTAAACAAATTCAAGTGGAGTTAAAGGATTATATTTCGTATTAAGTATAATAAAAAAGAGTGACTCGAATTTGTATAAATTTAACTGGTCGTATTTTTTTTAGAAATACAAATATTTTTTTTGCTTTTTAACTGATAGTGATGCAACACACAAAATCCCGAAGCAATCCCTTTAAGCGCAAAATAACCAAATAACTTATAATTTTTGAAAACCTGTCAAGATTTATTGTATTTCATTTAAGTTTATACACAATTGCGCCCATTGTTTGCGTGAAAGAGTGAAAAAATAACAAAAAAAAGCAGATTTCTATACATAATTTATGCCAACATTTTTTTGGCTAACAACAATGATGTATTAATTTTCCGCTAACATTATGTGATACCACAACGCATGCAAACCATGCGTTCGTTCACTTAATGCTCACTGTGGCAGCAGCAGCAGCAGCATTACCCTGGGCAATGGCATCAGCTACAACACTGCATCCATTGTACGTGTAGATAATTCATTATTCATCACTGACTGCTTTACTTTTAAATGAGAAATTTCAAATTCAATGTCAGTATAAAAGCGTTAAATTTGATGAAAGATGTTGCTGCATTAAGCGCGAGCACATAATGAATGACTTTGACTATAGAAGAGGTGGTACTGGCTGGGGGATTAGTAAGGTGGATTGAATGGGGTTTGTAGTTGCGGCATGTTGCGGTTTTCGCAAATATGACACAATTTCATAGTGACAACAATAACTGCAGTATTAACAATGAAATTATGCAATGTAGTGTTAGCATAGGGTGTTTGTGAGGAGAGGGAAAGCTTTAGTGATGATAAATGGTAGGGGTTGCAGGTAAAATTTAAACATACATTTAAGATGATTTATAAGATAAGTTAAGATAATGTAAAAAACATGTAAAAAGAAAAATAAGATTATGATGAAAAGACTGCGCTAATAATAAAATCTAAATTAAACAACAAGCAGCTGGTATTGCAGTTCCGAATAAATCGAATGCCTTTTAAGGTCAAGAACGCTTGGTGAGAGCATCTCAAAGCAATTTAATATTACTTATAAAGCTTTCTATGATCGAGTGAAATGGTGCCACTGAAGACAAGAACAGTGTCTCCGCCTCAGCTATACTACATTGAATAACCATATTTTTTTTTAATCTAAGCTAGGGGGCTCTGCCCCTGTTCGCTTCGCTCGCCAACCCCCGCGTAGCTCTTTCTCTTTTTAATTCTCTCTCTTCCACCCTGCGCGAAATATTATTTCTTATCACCTTGTGTTTTGAAATTTTTATTCAATACACAAATCTTCATACTGTATTAACACAGTGCTTTATGAGCTGTAACAAATATAAATTGTTACTGTGTTTCTCAAACTGTAGAAAGGACGAATTATTTCAGTCCTCCTCAAACTATATTGACACAGTGATTGTCAAATTGTGTTAGTCCTTCTCAAACTGTACTGACACAGTTATTGTCAAAAGCTTCTTTCTGCGCGAAAGACTTAGGAAGCGAACTCGATGTCGCGCGCGACTATGGCGACTGGAAAACTATTTTATAAGTATAATGGAATATTAATATGATTAAATTTTTCATAATTTTTGATTTTTTTTTGTTTTTTAACCATTTTCGACATTTTTAATCTTTTCTAAAACTTAAAGATTTTTTAAAAAAATTTACTTTTGAACATTTTGTGACTGTTTTAACATTTTTCAACTTTCTAAATATTTGTACCGACCTTTTCAACTTTTTTAAAATCTTCCCACATTATTCGATTTTTCAACCATACTAGTGATGAGCAAAATTAGACTTGGTCTTGAGTCTTGTTCTTGGTCTTGGTAATTTTGCGAAACCAAGATCAAGACGCTGATATTTTTGCAAGACCAAGACTGCTATGGTAATTTTCTGAGTTTTGCTATTAGGTATCGAAGCTTTTTCAATATTTCTAACTTTTTCAATAATTAATAACTGTTTCAACATTTCCATATTCTCTTAATATATTTTACGGAACAATTTCCGACTGTTTCAACATTTTCCAAATATTTTTGCCGACGTTTTCAACTTTTTTAAAATTTTTTAATTTTGGAATCTTTTCAACGTTTTTTAACAGTTTTCGACTGTTTCAACATTTTTCCATCGTCTGAATATATGTATCTTCCGACTTTTTCGACATTTTTAGACTCCCCCAAAATGTTTCACATTTATAACCATATTTCAATTTTTAATATTTTTAAACTTTTAAATAATTTTCCACTTTATACAGATATTTCGACATTTTCAATATTTTTCGACATTATTAAAATTATTCTGTCGCTTTTACAAAGATTTTGAACGTCTTCATCAACATTCTACCAACCTTTCAACAGTTTTCGAATTGTACGATATACTCAACCATTTTGGCACCATTTTTCGATAGTTTTATACTTTCTGAACTTTTTACGACTTAAGTACTTTTTTTAAGAGATTGTTTGACATTTATAAAGTAACATTTTTGCATTCTTTATAATTTTAAAACATCTTTGTTTTAGCAATTTTTTGTATCTTATTGAAACAAAATAATCTTCACAGATTTATGTCAAGTTTCCAAGATTATAAATCAAAAAACTATTTCGAACAATAGAAGGTTATTGCAACACTTGAAGCGCAACTGAACGACATTTGCTACTCGAGTTTCAATGCCTAAGCTGGGTGCATCCCATATCTATGGCATTCAATCAAACTACTACTATTGTTATTAAGCATCTCGCCAAGTTTTCATTATCAATAATTGCAATCCTATTGTTTGTCTTCCAACAGATTTAATTGTGCGAACAGTAAACATCATCATCATCACAGTTCACGGGAAAAGCTAACAAACGGCACTGAGACAGACCTGCAAAGCAACGGAAGCGGCACCGGCACTTGCGATTCGCACCAACATCAACACCATCTCAAGCAACAGCAGCAACTGCAGCAGCAACAGCACCATCATCATCATCATCACCATCAAGGCAGCAAGAACAGCGCTGGGAATAATCATCATCAATCACGTGAAGCCGATGATTATTACGATAACCTAAAGCGTTTAGATTCACTGGCAGTTGGCGGTGGTGTTGGTGGGGAAAATTTACATCCCTGGCACAACGATAAAAGTGACTTGGAAAGCTTAAATTCAGACTATTTCAAAAACTCATTGCATCAGAGTCACGAACATAAGCAACAGCAGGCACACCAACAGCATCAGCAGCAACAATTGCAGCAACAGCAGCAGCAGGCGCAACAGCAACAGCTGTCACAAACAGCAGCAGCAACAGATAAAACTGAACGCATTGAAAAGCCGCGTATTTATCAGTCGAGACGACAACAACGTACGCTCATAGAAAAACATACAATACAGCAACAAGCACTACAACAAAAGCTGACGACAGCAAACACTGGTGTTGACTCTTGTCCCGAAAATAGCCAAAGCAGCATTTTTCCAGAAACAACAACCAGCAATTCAGACGACCAAACTGATAGTCTTTCATTGTCAGAGCAAGAGTACGACCTCACACGCATCGAGGAAATCTTTCAGAAAACCCAACTCGATGCTGATGACATTGATGCGGAAAGCTATGAGTTAATCAGTCTTACGACAACAACACGCACACGCATTGAAACTACCGAAGAAGAGGACGAAGACGACGCAGACGACGGGACCGATAGAGATTACAAGATATTGCGACCGCATTCTAATGAACACACAACCACAACAACAACAGACACTGAAATTGAAGGCACCCTAAAGCGTGCACGTGCTTTAAGCGAAAATCTTGAAAAGCTTATAGCCTACGATTCCGTTTACTTATCATCAGAGGAAGGCTCCGAGGGTACATTAATCGACGAACATTGCGAGGAGTTGTATATACAACAACAACGAGAAGAAATACAAGAGACAACCACAACATCAACCACATTATTACACATTTCTATTGAGGACACAGTATTTGATTCGCCCTTGGCAATTGAGGAGGATACACAACTAGGAAGTGACACAGAAGAAGAGGAAATCGTAAATGACATAAAATCGGCAGAGCTTGTGCACACAAAAATTGCTCGAGAACAAGAAAATAATCACGAACAGACAAAAACAAATTGTGACATAGAAAACCAGCAGGAGCAGCAGCAGAGTGTCAGTCAATCGATTGCCTTTGATGCGACCCCAATTTATACGCAAATCCTTAAAGTTGAGCACGCTAACAGTAAGCTTCCGCCACCGCCACCCATCACCACAGTCATCAATACAACAACAACATCAAGTGCTGCCACAAAGCCACGTATCTTGGCTGTTGTTGAGAAGAGAAAACTAAAACGCGCCGCGGACACTGCATCAACTAGCATCGACCACAGCAGTGTGAGTCCTTGCCTACATCTGACACAACGTCCCGTCACCGAGGCATTGTATGCGTCTTTCAAACCCAATCTCATCGATAATCAATATCACAGTCTACCGGATGTCAATATTGGTAAGAGCCTAAAGGTATCAGAGCGCATCGATGCCAAATTAAGGTCATCTTACAACTTGAATAAATATCAGGTCAACGAGGAAGAAGTCATTGATTGCTGTGTTGTTGGTGGCGGCAAAGAGGGAACGGGAACGTCATCGTTGTTGCTTGACAGCCAAAGTAGCCACAGTAAGCTTAGGCAAAAAGACGATGGTGGTGTAACAACTGCGGAGATTTATGACTCAATCAAGCACTTCGGACGGGCACATCAAAAGGCACGACAGCGAGAATACCAGAATTTGCATGAGCCAGTGGTGGTGAAGGAGAAGAGCGACGCAACAAGAGAGAAAAAACAAAGAGTGGAAAGCAGTAGCAGTAAGGACATCAAAGCAATTAAGCACATTAAAGTAGAACAATTAAGCGAACAAACAGCACACGACGAAGTAGAAGAAGCTGTAAGCCGCGGTATACTGCAACAACACGGTGTATGCGAGAAAAACCACAACGACGACGAACACTCGAAACACTACGACGACGCGCCATTAGCTCCTGCAATTGAAAATAGCAACGTTGCTGCGGAAACGGAAATCTTAGAAAACTTGTCGGATGTAAACATACAAGAAGAAGACGAATACGTAGAAAAAGCGAAAGTAGAAACTCTACAAATAATTGAAACTGATGCCGATTATCTGGAACAACCAAAGGAAGCGCCAAGCATTGAAGTGCCAACATTCACTAGAGAAATCGAGCAACGGGCCAAAGAAATCAAACAAAGTAAGGTCAAAAAGAAACGGCAAAGATTAGAAGAATACGAGAGCGAAACTTTTACATCGGCAACTTTTCGTATACAAAAGTCAACAAATAACTTTACAGAGGAGTTAAGTAGTGACGGATTAACAAATCAATTCAAGATAATTGTTACCGATGCACAGAACAACATAATTGAAGAGGATTCAATTGAGGGAAATCATAGCGATAATTTAACCGACCAAAGAGAAGATATTATTAAACAACAGAATTTCAAACAAAATACAGTTAAAAAGATTGAAAAAATCAATTTGAATCCACAAAAGACACTTGCAAAAGAAAAAACACGTGGAGACAAATCAACAACTGTCAGTCACAATCATCATCGGGTATCCTCGCTTAAGCGCGTACCGTCCAAACCAAAGCGGTTGCCAGCAGCAGTACCAAATAATAGCCACCAGCAACAGACACAACATCAAGCGACGAACTCTGAAACAGCATTAGCAATCAAATCCAAAGAAAGACGTGTCCTCGGTACACAAATTTACAAAGCACGTCCCGTCAAGGTGCTCTCATCGAATGACTCATTTAGACGCGCTGCTGCTGCCATAAGTTGCAAAATGTCGCGTCCTCAAATTTTACACGTTGTCGATAATAAGCGTAGCGCTGGCGGTGGTGCAGATGCCATCACCACCACGTGCTGTGGTAATGCTGCACAAATTAAAGGCAATCAAGTAGAAAATGAATACATGAAGAAGGTCGATTCGGTACGTTGCTATTGGTCTAAATTAGCACAGAGTGAACAGAGCGACAAAGTAGCAGTGGATAAGGATAAAAAGCAACAAAAAATTCTATGCAATGCAACATCAAATAACGAGCAATTGGAGCAATCGAGGCATTTCAATTTGGGTGCCACGGCAACTACAACTACGGATGTTGCAGCAGCAATGCGTGCCAACAAAAATTCCAATGAAATGCTGCTAACAACGACGGCTGCATTAAACGATGAATTTTGCAGTTTTATGCCATCTATAGAAATTGTCGACTTAAATGGTGAAAAGCGTGCCACAATTGTGAGTGCAGTGCCACCCAATGCCACAGCAGCAGCAACACTTTCCAATGATGCCAGTGAGCCACAATTCGATCACATACGCTACAAGGTCATGAAGTCGCAACAACTCATACGTAGCAACATTTTGGCACGAAACAAAAAGGAAGCACAATTCGATGGACTCATTCAGTATCTGCAAGAGTACAGCTTCCAAGAATTACTGTCCAACAATAATGTGGTCATTGTGGAGCCAGTACGCACTAAAATTGAACGTCCACTAATGACAACGGCTCTGAAATCAGGTTACAGTGGTGGCGGCACAACAACACCATCGTCTGTAAGCACAATAACTGAGGCGACTACAAATCAATTTGCTGCCAAAAACAGTGAGACAGAAACTGTGACAAATGGCACAATTTCTCCTGCTTGTTCCTCGACGACGACAAGCGGAACAAACAAACAAAGTAGCGCAATTAAGCGTCATTTCTTCTACCAGCCAGTACGCGTGAATAGGGAACTTTATGAAGAGGAACTACCAAATCCAGATACAGTACGAAATGTGCGTAAATTTTTTGAGGAACATATATTACCAACACCAGGACTTGGCATTACGGTGCAGCAGCGATTGAATGGGGAAGGTAAGCAACATGACAAAAACAAACAGCTAAGTCCAAGATCTAGAAGAGCACGTAAATTCCGTTATCTAACGATAGACACCTCATATGGGCATGCCAATATTAGTAGTGGTGAAACAAGAGCAGCAGCGGCCGAGCAACACAAGGAATTACCAACACGTAAATGGGATACGGCCAGTCTTTCCAGTGGTATATCAAGTGGTGATTTATCTTCACCTTGCGATTGCAATGATGCCACTGATTCTGCTGGTGGCCAAAATCACAATCACAACGAGTCAAAGCATGAGTCAAAGCGCACTGAAGAGTTGAAAGGAGTGCATGTTAAAGATTTCATACGACGACACAATACAATTGGCGACGAAGAAACCGCTGTCGCTGCTGCTGCTACTGATGATGCTACTACTGTTAGCAAGGCTAAACGGCTACTTAGGCCACGTCCACGCAGTGTTTATGGCACCGTAGGGGAACATAGTTATTATCGCGATATTTATGAATACAATGCCAGACAGGGTTATGACGCAAGCGGTGGCAGTGGCGGTGGCACCATTTATGCAAGGAGGCGTTCAAATATTGCTGATGGCGAAATTGATATGTTTGCAGCCGAAGATGATGATGATGGTGACGGCGCTGATGGCGTTGATATTGATGACGACGATCTGAATGAATCGTATTATGTGAGTAATGTAAGTATCAACATTTTTTATGACAACACATAAAAAGGGTAACAGTTCAGGGTGTTGCCTAATGGAAAGAATGGGGGAAAATAAATAAATTTATTAGGTGCGGACATAAATAAAAAAGATATGAAAAATTTAGGGGTATTTTAATAAAGCATCATGCTTTATGATTTAAGCGAGATGAATGCAGGAAAATGTTTAAACGTAATGCTTGCAAATTGTTAATGGCTTAGGATACTCTCTTGGTATGGAAGTTTGGAGTTTGATTATCGAACATGAGTGACTTCTTAAGGACATTGCACCACATTTGGTCCAAAACTAAGTATTTATAAGAGACTTATGTGGTCACAAAATATCAACTGATTCTACAAATTTTTACAGAAAAATAAGTGAAAAGTTTTAAGTTTTCACCAAAATATTAAGTTTTTAAGAGAATGCTTAAAAAACAAAGAAAATAACTCACTTCTGGACTTTTTTCGTAAATTTCAAAGATACCAAGTTATGCAGCGTTTATATAGAACTTCGAATTCAAAAGAAAAATATTGTGTATTGAATTAGCTTAGTAATAGTTCGTTTTTTTGAATAGGTGAATACACTTCAACTTGAAAAAATGCACTGAATTTCCACAGCAAACCATAATAATATGAATGTAAAGCAGTCAGGCTTCCAACTTAGGAATTTTCACACTACACAGTAATAAATTTTGGTTTGAAATTTCAACTTTATAGGGAATTTTAGGGTTAAAAATTGAATTTGTTATAAAAATCAACTTTTTTTGTTAAGTTTTTTAACTTTTTGAAATTGAGTTTTGATACAAAACTTTGAGAAGAACATGCAAATTCTAAAGTAATTCAACTTTTTTTGTTGATTTTTTAAACTTTCCGCAGTTGATTTCCTTGGATAACACGAACACATCTTCATTCGGCTTTGCTTGGAACGTTCAATGTCTCTTGCTTGCCGATTGATTCAATTTGTTCTTCGGCAAAACACTGAAAAAATTAGAACTTTTGCTTGTTCTTCGGCAAAACACTGAAAAATTAGAACTTTTGCTTTTGCGGTAATTTCATGTCGCTATGATTTGCAACAAGTCTATGCTTAGGAGTGAATATATCAAGTGTGCTTGAAAGTTGTTTACAATGTTGGCAAATGCGCCAATGAGGCGACCAGTGACGCAAACCATCCGTACATTTTTTTTTATGTTGGTTCAAGAATTACGATGTTTCATCGATTTCGTTCAGAAAGTTCTTAACTTATTCAGTACATTTTTCTATCTTGGTTGGTTTTTTTTTCAAATTTTTTAGTACAAAATTTCAACCTTTTAAGTTGACCTCTTCAACTTTTTAAATAAAAAAATGAACCCTCAGAGTTGACACAAATTTCAACTTTTAAGTTGAAAAATTTAACCCAATTAATTTGGATAATTATACCAACATTTTTAGATTAAGGGAAAAATGTAAAATGGGATTTTTTAAGAAGCATACAATATTAAGGGGCACAAATTACAAAAAAGTAAAAATTATTATCTAAATGACAAATAAATGGTTGTAGTAGTTTATTATTTTGGTAATGAAGATTATTATAAAATATTTATTTATTTATTTATTTATTTATTTTATTTATTTGATCAATAAGTGAAGTGGTCTGACATAGTCATACTTAACTTTGCCTTAAAGTCAAAATTTTATGTTTCGGGTTTTATGCACTAAACACTAAATTCGTGTCTTAAAATTAACCATAAATATTTTTGTGATGATATAAGTAGATGAGATATTTTATGTTTTCTGTATGGAAATTATTGTTATATGTTTTTTTTTATGATAAAAATAACCACTTTCTAATAGAGATAAGGGTCAGTGGGTCTTATCAGTCTTACCATAGATATATCTAACCCAAAATTGGAAAAAATGACTCAACGCTTTTCACTTGAATAGAGACTATATGATAATCGCTAGATCGTATAAAACTTTATTTTTCCAAGCCCCTAGAAACCCGAAAATTTACTAACTTGAAATTCAATGAACTTTTTGGTACTTCTGGAATCAAAATGTTGTAATGTGGTCTGTCAATACTGAACAAATTTGTGCGATGTTAGTATCATTCGCTTCAGAATTTTGTTTGGACCAAAAAGTCTTTTTTTACCTCTCGCAAATTAAGTATGATTTTGCCAAACCTCATAACATATTAAGGCTGAAGCTTACTTCAGTAACAGTTAATATTGAGAAGCCATTATATCTCGAAAACTGTACCTCAGATGTATAACTTTTGTACTGCAATTAAAATATTTTTAATTTGAAAACTATTTTTTTAAAATCGATTCAGAAGTGCTATATAAGTTTTATTAAAAACTATATCCGGAATTTCTATAACTCCGAAATTAGGTTAGAGCCAGATTTTTTTTTTGTTGTACATAGTTTTAATTCCTGGACCCATAAAAAAGATATTCGGACAGTTGTCGCTGAAGTGAACTTGTTTCAATATTAATTAGTACGTGTACAAAAGTTTTGAAAGGTAAAAAACTCCTTAAAAAATAGGAACCATACAATTTAGAAAAAAAAAAGATACTATTCTTCCATGGTTGCTTGGGAAAAATATTTGAAATTGTAACTCAGTTCTGTAAGCGTTACCTATGTATGAAGGCATAAATATGAGTACAAAATCAGAACCAACTTTATTTAGGAAAATTCACGAATATCTCAAATGAGTAGACAGACCATTTTCATTTCAAAAATAGAGCACATTTTTAGTGATTTAAATATGTTAAAAAAATCATCAGCTAAAACTATGCAAATTAGTATTACGTAAAAAAGAAAGAAACGAAATCTGTCTGCTTAAATGATGTAGTTTGCCTTTGGGAACGTCTGTTTAGCAAATATTTTATTGTTATTGCGAAAGCAAAATTTGTTATCCTTACTAATGCATACACACACACACTAATAAAAATTTTGTATATATTTTCAGGATGTACTGGAGAAAATACGAGAATGCGGCTCTTCAGTGACATACTATGGCGGTCGTGTATTACCGCGTATATCACCAGAGCCACACAATAATCAGTATCATCACCATAACAGTACGACGACGACAGCAACAACAGTTGCTGGCAGCGATAGCAATGGTATTCATAACACGGCGACCACCATGACTTTGACAAGAGCACTAGCAAAGGAATTTGAGACTTGTGGTACTGAATGTCAAACCAAAGAGTGCCCACATAGCAAACAAATGAATGTCGGTGTAGCTGGTGGTGGTGGTATTCAAAAGCAGCTGACAACAACTGTAAAGAGGGAGCAAAAAAATGATGTATTGCCAGCATCCTTGTTGCCGATGAGAGTACAACAACAGAATGATCAAAATAATGATGCTTATTTAGGTAAGTCATCATCGTCATCGTCGTCACAAGATATGGATAACAGTGAGTACGTTAATATATGTAGGGTAAAGCATGAATGGACTTCTTTTTTCTGTTAAAGAGTAAAAATTTAAGCGGAAACTGCACAATGAAAAAATACCCAAAAAATAAAAGTACATTTCAACTACTTACACGTAGTACGTTAACATATCAGATCAGAAAATAAAAATTTTGTTTGGGGTAGCTATGTTCCAATAAGTGCTAGGGAGAGGAAAATATTGAAAGGCAGTGAATACTTTTCCCTCTAATGGCTTTCATAGAGAACCAGAAACACTTTGTTTTTAATTTTGAATACCGTGATGTGCGGTTAACCTACCCTAGACCCACGTTTAGATTAAAACTCACAAAGCTAACCCTTCCAGCGTTAAGAATGTTCGTTTGGTATGACGAATTGATGGAAATTTGACGTGAGTTCCGGATAAATTATAAAAGGGTATGTTAATTGGATCTTTTTCATACTAAAATGGCCGCAAAGGAAAAAAAAATTTAATTTCCCAGAACTTTACAAAATCTTTTTAAATCTGATAAACCAATTCTATCGTTAAAAAGCCCATTCATTGGCTACAAATTTTCCATCGTAAAGTTTTCTTTGGGGTGAAGCATGAAAATTTTAATTTTGTAAAACAAGTTAGAAAATTAGTTTTTTCCCTATAACTCCTCAGGGGTACATTTTACACCTCTGCTACCATACAACTTTTAGTTATTCTTAGCGTCCTTTATCACATCCTTGAGGCTTCATTACCATAATGGGCACACCCTGTGTAATAAACTAAAGCTTGTGTGTTCGTCCTTTATAGACTCGAAAACCACTCGACAAATTTTCATTAAATTTTTCCAGTTAATTACTATAGATAAGACAGAGTTTATGTGCTAGAAAAATATGCCACACCATTCAAAAACTACAAATTCAATATATCTCTGAAACTGTTTAATGCACAGTGACAAGATTTGTCGCATATATAAAGGGCACCGAAATAAATAGCATGGAAAAAAAATATGTCACGCCCTCTCAAAATATAATTCGTTACATTTCAAAACGGATCAAATATGTGGAGGCCACCAAAATAAATATCATCAACCAGCAAAATAAGCGGCACCATGTACAGTGGGAGATTTCACACATTTAGACAGAAAAAAATAACAAAAGTACTCCTATGATGCGTTGGCTATACCTTGTTAAGGAAAATTCGAAATACAAAATGAACCATATTTTGTATATGTGTGAAAAAACGAATAGAGATATCGGTCTGAAAATTTTAACAAATAAATGTCTTTACATGAATAATGTTGTGGTAGAATATGAACTAAATCGGTGGAGGTCAGTGGCGTTGAAATTTTCATGATCTTTGCCAGAAGATTTATAACATTTTTCAGAAGTTCGGTAGCAAATACATAGGATCGGATAAATATATCAAGATTAAATATCTATATTAAGGAGGATCCACCCAAATTAAGTGCAAATAGCCCAACGGACACGCCCACAAAATACATTTCGAAAAAGTTTCGCCTGGAAGCAATCATTGTGTCTTAAAAATTGCATAAAAAAAGAAGACACAAGTCGAAGAGATATATAGTATCAAGAGACGCAAAGAAGCACTGGAACAATTTTTTGAGGTTTGTATTGTTTACAAACGGTAGCTTTGACGAATTTAGAAGTTAAACGGCAGCGTAATTTAATCAAAAAATCTTCTCATCCGGAAGCGAAGAGATATAAATAGATTTTTTGTTTGAATTACGCTGCCGTTTAGCCGTTTCTAAATTCGCCAAAGCTACCGTCTGTGAACAATACAAACCTCAAAAAATTGCTCCAGTGCTTCTTTGCGTGTCTTGATAATATATCTCTTCACACAAGTGGAAGCAGCTCTTCAAACTGTATTAGCACAGTGATTTGTGAACTGTCACAAATATGAATTGTTACAGTGCTTCTCGAACTGTTAAATCACAGTGCTTCCTAACTCTGGAAAGGACGAATTACTTCAGTCCTTCTATAACTGTATTGACACAGTGATTGTCAAACTGTGCAAAGATTCTCTCTGCGCGAAAGACTTAGGAAGCGAATTTGATGTCGCGCGCGACGACGACTGAAAACTATTTTATATAATAGAAAGATAATAAATAAAACATACAGATATATTTTGAGATACATCTCGCGCATTTTTGAGATCGTAATAAAATAAAAACTGCATCAAGCCGAGATTTTGCACAAATTAACGTTCCATGACCTCCAAAAGAATTGAAAAAATCGCAACTCCTTTTTTTGACATCGTCTTTCAGATTTATGGGAGTAACGGGGAATTTCCCAAAATATATTTTTTTTTTTGCTGAATCAGACGAATGTTATTCATATGATAAGTGCATGACTTAAGAAAGTTAGTGATATTTACTTCCATATAATTTTAGTTCTAGTGATTTTAAGTTATGACCATTGTAGGTTTAATAAACTACACACTTGAGCGTACTCTTAACATGCTTTACACTAAAAACATTTTTACTTTTATCTACTTATTTACATTTTTTTCGTGTATTTAATATTGTCTCTTCCCCTCCAAAAAGGTGTCCGATTTAAGCTGATAAAATCAAACAGCTGCAGTAGTCGTCTAGAGTTAGCTGGCGCTGAAGATGAAAACAGCAACAGCAAACATAAAGGATCAACACACATGGAGGTTGTTGAAGAGCCACAGCAGGAGGATACCGAAGTGGTTAAGGATATCGTTAAACGTTTGGAGGCAACACGCAACACTGCATCACGTAACAACATAAAGCATGAGATACGTAAAATTGATAGCAGAACGAATAATGGCCTTAAGAGAGACCTTTTACATAGCGGCAGTGGCAATGAACAAAGTAACATGCTTACTATAAACAACCAAATGCCCGTCAAGTGTGACAGCGACATCACCACCACCACCACACCTAAAACCATCACCTCAACCAACAACAACAACATTAAAGAAGATGCAACACAAGTCACCGTAAATAATCACATCAACGTACCAATTTCAGTTATCTCCTCCATTGAAAGTTTAAATAAAGCAGCAACGGCGACTACGCCAAAAAGTATGCAACGTGAAAAATTTAACAATACTGAGGATGAAGCACAAAATATCATGGATAAAACATACCAAAGTTCTGCCATGGGCATACGTTTAGATATGCCTACTACAACAATGTTAATGTCGAAGGAAAAATGTCACAACAACAACTACAATAGCAACGACAGCAGCCAAAGCAACAACAACAACAACTCCAAGGACAATGAAAATGCTAATGGTACAAATACAACGAAAATTTGCCGCAATAAAAATGTCGATTTGGCATTCACAATGACAAAACAGCAACAACAACAACAACCACATACCAACACATTCAAATCCACTGGGACAACAAAAGACAATCGAAAATCCTTCAAGACGTTGGAGCAAACCGAATGGAGTGGAGATATAATAAAGAATACGCCGGTACTTTCACATAATGAATTAAAGGATATAATGCCAAATGTTGCCGTGCCAAGCGTAACAAAAACTTTTACACCCCATTTCCTAGTGAATAACAATGACAGCAACAACAGCAGCAGCAGCAACAACAACAACAACCACCAAAAGATATCCTTAGCAACAGCAGCAGATGACACTATGAGAATTATGGGTAAAAGTCAAAAGAATCTGGTGGAAAATTTCGAAAATGCAATCAAAACCAATGCCGATAAACCAAAGTTAATGACAACAACGCCAGCAGCAGCAACAGCGATAAAGCAACCAACAACGATTATAGTACCAGTAGAGATACACCAACGCAGCATGGAATCCGCAGCAACAACAAAACCAAACTATAAATCCAACGATTTGGATAAACTAACGAATCTCAGTTGTTGCAGTTCAACAGCATCGATTGACAAGGCTTTTGTGCGTCATTATGTTGCTAATGATAAAAGTCTTTTCGAAGGTCGCAAATACGATGATATTGAGTTTGAAGAATTTGAAGTTTATGATCCTTCAAAGGAAATCGAACAACAATTGGTGGAAAATCGGGATGACAACGGTCAAAAGCAACAACAGCATAACAAATCAAAAACATCGAGCATTAGTGATTTGTCATCGTTGAACGATGATAAAACAGATTGCTATGACAGTTTGGATGATAGACTATGAAACAGATGAGTTTTAAGTGTTCTTTCAAAGTTGGATTACATTGGCTGTTGAGTTTTTTCGTACATACATATGCTGTCTGTCATCATTAAGTCAAAGTTGTTGGTGTTGGTGCATTGCAGTTTTATTACTTGTATCTACTTAAATAAAGGTATTGTTTATTTCAGAATACTTATGAATATTTCAAAAACGAAATTTTTATTTTTTGTTTCTTTAGTTTAAATCTTATGTCCTTAGTTATATGAAGAAAAAAAAAACCTATTATAATGCCAAAAATATGCACAAATAAAAATATATTTACAAACTGAAATCTTGTGTTATTTCGGGATACTTTCTTATATTGGTTAATTACAATATAACTATTTCACATTTTTTATATGACTTGTAACAAACCCATTTGATCACCACAGTACACTAAAGTTTTACTTTGTAGACTGAAATAATTCTTACGAGTGATTTCCATATTAAACAAAGCAGTTTATAGTTTATTAAGTTTTAGTGTTATTTGACCAACCTTCATCTTCAGGTATGCAACCGTATTTTTACAAATTTTGTTCTTTGAAAATATAAAAATTTGACAGTAGGTTAGTCAAATAAAATGGAGTAGTAAACTTTTATGAAATTAAATAAATAATAGATACTTTGTTTAGGTTTCAAGCGTTTCCAAGTATGGTTGTAGTTCAAAAAATATTCTGTCCAATATTGACTTTTAGAAACAAGAAAATTCTGCTATCTTTTGCTTCTTTAAAATTTACATCAATTTTTGGTACTTAACCTAAAAGAAAATGTTTCATCCCACATAGAAATGGCATCTAACTTATCATTTATCACTAGATGACAATTTATACTGTTTTTTTGAGTAACTGTAATTTTAACGGTTTACACATACAGTAATTTTTTTAAATGTATAAAAATTAAAACCAAAAAATCGCATAGTACGAGTAAGCAACGCTCGAACAACTGAGCTACTGTGGCATATCACCTATTCCACGAGAGAACGAACCAAATTTTTATCATTTTATCTGAAAATTAAGATGTGATAGAAAAATTCAGTTTATGCAGTTCTATTAAGTCAATAGCAAGGAATAATAATAATACTGTCTGAACACAGATAGCTTTTTTTGTGTGGAGTAGTTTAATTTGTAATCTAGTGTTACCTAATTTCCAAGCATGATTTTGAAAAAAGACCATCGTTCAAGATCAAATGTATCCCAAAACATGTAAGTATGATACATTTTTTTATGTAAAATTTTTTGATAAATCCAAAAAAAATTAATCACGAAGCAAGAAATTATATTTTTTTGCGGAAAAACCCAAATTTTATCAAAAACTCGTCGAAAAAAACTTTTAACAAAAGTACATACAGTACAGAAAAGTACATAAAGTACAGTTGTGCTCAAAAAAATAGTAGTGATACTACCGGTTAGCTTGTTTTTGTCATATCTAACTGATTATTTGAATTTTCGATATTTTTTTTTACCAATTTGTAACGCTATGAAAGCATAATAAGAAGACCCACTAGTGTACATTTTTACGTAAATACTAGTTCTAATTGTTATTTGAAAAATTCGCAGTTGAGCTGGTTTTTGTGTGATCAAAATAATAGTAGAGTAGAACGGGGCAATGTCGTGCACTCAACTTTGACATGCTCGTAAAGCCGTACATCTCAAGCGAATGCGACGAGTAAGCATCCGATCGAAAGATAATTTCATTGGTTACATCCATGTGTAACAACATTTGTGTAGCGAGAAATTGTGTTTGTGTAAGTGAAGAAAAATTTGTGGGGTTATGTCGTGCATTGTTTTCCGAGTATAGTAAAGGTACCAAAATGTGTGAGAAATGATAGGTAGTAGTTCTATTAGAGGAGATTTAGCATTATCATGTATTTATTCATTATTATACAAGTGTAAAGTACATATTATGTTGTGTAGAGTAGAACGGGGCAATGTCGTGCACTCAACTTTGACATGCTCGTAAAGCCGTACATCTCAAGCGAATGCAACGAGTAAGCATCCGATCGAAAGATAATTTCATTGGTTACATTCATGTGTAAAAACATTTGTGTAGCGAAAAATTGTGTTTGTGTAAGTGAATGTGCACGACATTACCCCAACGGTCGTTTTAAAGGTCAACTTCGATAACTCGGTGAAGCCCAAAATTTTTTTGGAAATCAAATACTTCTTTTCTTGGCAGGATATTTCGTTTCAGAAAACACTTACCTGTTATATTTTCCCGCAAGGAAAATTATTTTTCTGATCCGATGAAAAAACACTTTTATCGTCCCGAAAGCGTACTTTTTGAAAAAAAGGTTACTCTGTAGAGACGAACTGGTGAAAATTGCTAGTATTATATGCATAAGCTCAGCAGGTCAGCAGGTCCCTAGCTTACGAACAGTTGGTAAATCATGCAAGTCCTTGGGCTAAAACAGCCAGTGCACGACATTGCCCCCTGCACGACATTACCCCGTTCTACTCTAGTGTATGTGAAAATTTTGTCAAAAAATTTGAACCGGATATTCGTAACAAAAAGGGTATTTTATAATCATTCATCAGTTTCTCATCGGCATGCAACAAAAACTTTTCCAAAAATGGGACAAGGCAACCATTGCAGTTCTGAGCGGCGTGCACTTATAAAAAATTGATTTCGAAGGACAAAACTGACAAGGAAGTGGAAAAATTAATAGGTTGTTCACCGACGATGGTTCGAAATGCTATCACGTTCACCCCACGCCTTGAAAAACGCGGTCGACCTCGTCTAATCTTCAAGAAAGAAGAAAATCGTGTGGTAAGATACTCAAGACTAAATCCTTTTGTGAGCTCTTCCAAGATAAAGGATAGTCAATGCGAGTACACAAACAGTACAAAGATATTTGCGGGAAAATAATTTGGCAGCACATAGCCCAAGAAAAGTTCCGCTTCTAAATAAAAAACATGTAGCAGCAAGAATAAAATTTGCTCAGAAATGGAGAAATATTTTATGGACTGATGAATCCAAAATTGTGCTTTATGGTGGAAGAGGGTCTCGGCAATACGTAAGACGACCACCAAATACGGAATTCGATCCAAGATTTACCTTAAAAACAATCAAACATGGAGGAGCTAGCATAATGATTTGGGCATGCTTTTCGTACAACGGTGTGGGGCCTATATATTGGATCTAAGAAATCATGCATCGGCACGTATACGTCTATATACTGAAGGAAGTCATGTTGCCATATGCTAGCGACCAAATGCCACTGAATTGGGTCTTTCAACAGGACAACGACCCCAAGCACACTAGCAAAGTCGCCAAACATTGGTTTCAGGCCAACGACATAAATGTTCTTGAATGGCCCACCCAGTCGCCAGATCTGAATCCCATTGAGAACCTATGGTGCGACGTGCGACGAATGCAGTCGCCCAATGTCGACCGACCAATGTTTCGCAACTTTGGGAAACAGTTAAAGACGCCTGGGAATCCATACCTGTCCAAAGATGCCAAAATCTTGTGGAGTCGATACCAAAGCGCTGTGCTTGTGTTATTGCGAATGAAGCCCATGCAACTTAATACTAGTGATAACGTTGTGTTTTAAATAACCTATAATTTTAAAAACGTGGCTATTTTGCAAAAGTTACAAGACTGCAAAGTTACCACTACTAATATTTTGAGCAGCCAAATTTTAAGAACTTGAAAACTTTAATTTTTTTATCCCAACTGCCTTGAAATCTTGTTAGTTATTTTTTAATTTCTCCTTATTATACCACTCTTATAAAAAAAAATGTATTTTCATTTGTTCAAAATAAAAATTCAGATATTTTTAAAGTCGTTTTCAATTTTAAAAAAAGCCCTATATGTCATGTAAAACATATTAAAATTTAAAATAAAAAAAGCTTGCGTTTTTCAAGATATTTTAGTTTTTTCAAAAACTTTGGCTTTTTTCAGCATTTTCAGAATTGCAAACTTTTTGTAGAAAATAGTAAAATAAGCTTTACTGCATATCAAACCTGATTAAATTTTGAGTAAGTAAAAAAAGATTAACATAATTGGTTTACAGGAACCGAAGTTGTGAGCACTTTTCTGAACCAGTTATTTTTCAAAATTCAACAACACAAAAATCGGGAAATATTTGCCCAACTGGTCGAAAAAAATACGTGTCCAATCAATTCGATTAAAGTACAACGTACCGAAATTTCAGCGCAATCAGTGATTTTCTCTCGTGGAATAGGTCATATTCATTTCTATCGTTTATTGTATTATTTAAATTATTTTTCAGTAAAATTTTTTACAATGTCAATCAGTAATAATATATAGTACCTGGAGACCGATCCCTGCTCGGTCAACAATAGCTCCGTTCCAGAACGAAACAAAAGTTAACTTTTGTTACCTTTTGTTACCTTAAGTCGACTAAATCTTGTTCCCGTATACAAAATTTAGTCAAATGAGAGCGAAAAAAAACATGGCTGATCATTTCCCCTCCAAACAAAAATAACCAAATTTTACCTAAAGAATTTCTTTAGTTAAGTTTTAATAAAGTCACAATTGACAAAAATTTTACAGTACGCGGTGTGTGCGTCAAAAAATAAATAAATAAAAAAAGAAACAAGAAAGCAAACAAAAGAAACGCAATTTAAGAGGCATCTATCCAAAATACATTTTGGTTAATACCTTCACCAGCAAGACCATCTCCTTGAAGGTGGAGCCTTCCGATATAATTGAAAATATCAAGGCGAAAATTCAAGATATCCTCAGATCAATTACGTTTAATTTTCGCTGGTAAACAATTGGAAGATGGACGCACTCTTTCCGATTACAACATTCAAAGAAATTGACTTTGCACTTGGTGCTTCGTCTGCGTGGTTTTTTAGCACAAGAAACTAATGCAACAAAATGGTCTGCCGTAAATGCTACTCCCGTTTGCATTCAAGAACTTCCAAATGCCGCAAGAAGTGCGGACATACCAACTACTTGCGTCCATAGAAGAAGTTGATGCAGAGGAAAGGAATGTGTCAACATGGGACGACGTTTCTGGGAGTTGGTCAGGAGACAGGCGTTTTTTCTATGTTCTTATGTGTAGAATATTTTTGTTTGGTGTGCAGTGAACATGAAAATAAAATGGTTTTATCATAAAATTTTTTTCTTCTAATTTTGCTATGGGATTCAAAATACATATTTATAAACACAAAATTATTTCATTTATTTATTTATGTTTTTAATTTGTGACAGTAAAAACTTTAGCGAAGTTTTTGACTAAATCTTGTTCCCGTAAATTTTGTAGTTAAATCTCTTGCTGAGAGCAATTTTGCTGTTACTCTCCAAAATTATTTAACTAAAGATTTAACTCAAAATTTAACTAAAAAACTTCTGGAACGGAGCTTATCTGATTTAATTATTTTAGTCAATGTTTTTATTCATAGCTATTTTTGTTATGAAACTTGTACCTTTTCACATCCAATGTTCATACTTTCAAAATGATAAATAAACCGATGAGAATAATAATAAGAAAAAACTCGGAAAGTATCAAATAGTAAACAATAGAAAAATATCAAAAACTCAAATTTTTTTTTTTGGTGAAATAGAATGCTCTAAAATAAATAAATGGGATATGCAACGCACCCAAAATATTTCGTCTCTTGTATGGGGGCTGAAATATCTTATCTTCAAAGGTTCATAACTCGGAAAATAAGAGTTCTATTGGAAAAATTCGAAAGGATATTTTGATAAGGGAGAGCGTAGCTATTCGATCCTATTAACAAAAAAGAATTTCACCTTTTCTTGTAGCTATGCTGTAAGACTGAACACAGCGTTTTCTTCAAATTGAAGCAAGGATAATTCAAAATCCTGCAAGCATAATGACAGTTCTGCTTTTGAAGACGTCAAAAAGTTCATAAGACTGCATATTAGTGTTAAAAAGTTCATTCCATTTTTTTTTTTTTGTGCCTAAGTTACTAACCAAAATTTTGATTTTAATTAAAAGTGGGCGTTATGCTTCAATTACTCAGGATCCAAATCCGCATACCAAATTTCGTCAAATTATTTTGTACGGGAGGTTCCACGCGCACCGGCAATATTTTACCCACTTTCAGGTCGTAGGTGCCTAATAGCAAATAGACTTCTTACAGTTAAATTAAAAAAAATTGCTCTAGTAGTTTTCTTTCTATAGCGTATTATATTTTTGTGGGCGGTGCCACTCCCGTCAACGAGTTTCCCCAATATAACGGTATGTCACATATTAATCCTTGTTTGCAGTGGTAACTTCTCCTTAATTTTCATTAAAATTGTTGGAGTGGTTTTCGAGTAATATTCAATCAAAATTTTTTAAAAAGGGGGCGTGGTACTTCTTCGATCCCGCCCAATTTGCGTTTATTACAAGGCATTGATAAGTAGTACCTACATACCAAATTTCATTAAAATATCTTGTAACATTTGCGAGAAAAAGCATTTAACGTATTTTGCTTGTATGGGAGGTTCCACGCGCAACGGCAATATTTCGCCCACTTACAGATCAGAGATGCCTTATAGCAAGTAGGCTCCCCACAGTTAATTTTAGAATGATTGCTTTATTAGTTTTCTTTTTATAGTGTATTATATTTTTGTGGGCGGTGCCACGCCCTTCAACGAGTTTTCCCAATATAACAGCACATTACATATTAACCCTTGTTTGCAGAGGTAACATCTCCTAAATTTTCATCAAAAATGCTGGAGTCGTTTTCGAGTAATATTAAATCAAAATTTTCAATGGTTAAAAAGTAGGCGAGGCACTTCTTCGATCCCGCCCACTTTTTGTTAGTTAGAAGACATTAGTAGTCAGTAGCTGTGTACAAAATTTCATCAAGATACCTTCAATGGTTTGGAAGTTATGATTAGATCAAATTTAAAATTTAGGGCGGTGCCACGCCCTCTGGTGGGAAACTATAAAGTTAAAACCTTGTTTATTCTTCATTTTAAGTTAGAGTGCATCTGTTAGCAAAGTTATATTAAAATCGCTACATCCGTTCTCGAGAAAAATTTGGGCACATATATATTTATATATATATATTAGACTGATTCAAAATAATCGAAGGTTTTCAAAACCTCGATTTTACAATCTAGATGTCTTCATTAAGCCGAAAAATGAAGCCCCAAAAAATTTCAGCTCGATCTAAGCATTTTAACTGGTCGCTCAACGAGCATTTTGATTTTACATTTGAATAAAATTGAAAAATTCATTGATTTTACCTATTAACTAGTGTAGGTCACTACAGAGAGATCTTAATGTTATGAGACTACGTGTTTTTATGCAAAATTTTATTACCTTTCAGAATCCGTCGTAAATCATATTTACATACAATCAAAATGCTCGTTGAGCGACCAGTTAAAATGCTTAGATCGAGCTGAAATTTTTTGGGGCTTCATTTTTCGGCTTAATGAAGACATTTAGATTGTAAAATCGAGGTTTTGAAAACCTTCGATTTTTTTGAATCAGTCTAATATATATATTTATAAACATACAATTTTAGCTCGTATAAGAAGAGAAGATAATTCGAGGCAAATATTGCAGAGCTGACTGCTACGCACTTTTAACTTTTCTACTCAACATTTTTTACTGTTTGTTTCTGTACTTTTTGAAGTTTAAACCATATATTTTACTTTCGTACCATTACTTTTTCATGAGAATTCTGTAATTTTTGATGAGGTTATTATCACTTTGTGCTTTTTTAAAATCAAGTATTGCTGATAATTTTTAAGCGTTGTTCTGGACCAGATAATTCTGAAAATTTACTTTTTTTGTTAAAAGATCTAGAAAAGAGGACAAGTGCTCATCACGAAGATTTAATAAGAAATTGTCTCATTTCAAGTCCCAATATATGTCAAAATGATTGAAAGCATGTAAAATAGAGGGACAGCTTAATAGATATATTATGAATTGGCTTGAAACATCTACTTCGTTCCCATATGCGGTGTCAAAAAAAGGAATCGGCCTGACATGCTATTTGTGTTTTCCGACACCTAAATATTTTAACAATGTAGATGAAATGATTTGAAGAGAAGTTAATGCAGATAATTTAAGATTCAGCGTTTCCGCTAAATTCGGTGTTTTGAATGCCTTGTAAACTACTCAAAGCTAAATGGCAAGGAATGGAATTTAAGAAAAAATGTGGCCTAAGTATAGATAAGCCCAAACCTGGTTTCGGTCACGAAAATATTGCCAGGCGTTTTTTTTTTTTTTTTTTTTTGACAAAAACAAATTCACACTGGGCCTTAGCGTAAATAAATATATTGAGAATTTATTCTCTTACTCTCTAGTTTGCAATCGTAAAAAAAAATGTCTGGAAGGGGAAAATTCACTGAAAAAATAAGGCAATCGGCAATTGTTTTGGAGGGAATTTTTTCAAGTTTATTGCTTAAATTTACTAACAAATTTTTGCTGGGGAATAATAATGTAGAAATGAATAATTATAAATAACGTTTGACAAATTAAAAAACTTTAGCACAACAATTTTATAGCTTATTGAAATAGCTTTCATATGACACTAAAATTTTTAGTATCCATCTAAGCGTTTCCAACCGGTTCTACTAAAACTACTTTATACTTAATTTTTTAAAATGATTAAGGAATCATTTTTTAATTAAAAAGCAAAACAATAACTTAATTTTCACAATTTTTAATTAAATGCAATTGGGAAATGGAAAGAAATGTCAACGATATTGGCTAAACAGCATTGCCAAATGCTTTTATTTATTTTTTTTTTTTGAAAAATGTCTACGGTCTTGGAAAAAGTCAGCGTTGCAAACTGGTTGCTTCTGAAAATGTCAACGATATTAAAATAAAAAAAAAACATCCCTGATGGAGGGGGAGTTCCCATTCATAAAATATTCACTACTTCTAGAGCTCCTTCTCTGAGAGAGAGTATATTCTCGAGAAGGGAAGCTCTTCTTCAGATTAACGACAAGGCCCACTACTTTGATTATAATATCTAGTGGATTTGGCATAGATACTGAAAAATAAAGAACATAAGCTCTTGATACTACAAGATATATTATTTCTTTGAACCCTAAAGGCCGCTTTACACTATCCCACAAAGTATAAAGATATGTCCAAATTGACATGTTGCAAGCAATGTGTGATAGTTTAAACTAGAGAAAAACAATCTAATGAAAAAGCGTTTTGATTTTTTTTGACAGTCTATACATGAAATTTGACATTCTTCCCCACATTAATACAAAATTGACAGTATAATGAAATTCTATTACACATTTTTTTCTGACATGTTGTAATATGATACTTTATGGGATAGTAAATATAAAGCGGCCTTTAATAAAACATACCCACTTCTTTGGATAAGTTTTTTGTATTTTTGTGGGGTAAAAAAATGCAAACCGTAAAATCTTATCTGATTTCTGATAATTTTATATTGAACTAATTAAACAGTCATTTTTGCAATTTTTCAACAACAGACGCAAGCAAGTGTTAACATGGAAATTGATTACATATGTTTCGGCTACTTCCACATACATATTTATATATTTTTCATATATAAACATTTATATAGCCTCATCAGATCAGTTTTAGTTAAATCTTGCCAGAAACCGCACTCGAACCCGTGACTCCGGTTTCTAATGAAAGAAACGCGGTGCTTAAGCGAATGCGCTATAGGTCACGAGTAAACTCTCTGAACAGGATCGCCATTATGAGTAAATCATAAGGCTCACAAGCGCCGTCTGATTTCGTTAACGAGAAATTGCATTTTTTTTAAACTTTTTGAGCTTTTTATTAAAAAAGTAAGTTTTTCGTATTTAAAAAACACAACACCACATGAAAACAAATGTAGTCATTCCTTACGCAATTTGTGACATTGAATTCAGATTCAGTTACAAAATTATTCTATAAAGCCAGGTTTTCGAGATATCCTGACCTAAATGTTTAGTAAACAAAATATTTTCTATACCAAATAAATAAATCTTGGAAGGGTTATTGAAAGTGCTATTCTTTTTCTTTAACACTCATTTTAAACTATATCGATATCGATATGTATAATTTATTACTAACATTTTCTAAATCTGATTAAGGTTACTGTTGTCATTGAAGTATACTGCAACGATATTTTTTGTCGAATCACCCATAGTACGTGTATGTAGTAGAACCACATTAACTTTTTTAATAATCTAGATTTTTAGTAAAAAAATATTTCAAATTAAATCTCCGACTGTGCGATGTTTATAGAAGAAGTTTTTATTTAATAACAAAAACTTAAGAGATTGAAATGAAAAATTATTCTTACGAATAAATTAAGTGCGTTTTCAATTGCAACATAAGTCAGAAGGCGAACTCTTTGAAAAGCTATGATGATATTGAAATCTTACTTTTGTAATAATAGGAAATCCAGCATAATTGGTTAAATATTTGATGATGACGAATTTAGCATTTGGTGTTTTGAACAAAGAACATAGTCCTCAAAAAACTATTCCTTTGGTAAGAGTACATTTTCAGTTTCTTTAATGAGAATAGCTTTGTATTGCACAAAATAAATACAAACGAACGTATTTTTCATTTGCTTTATCCAAATACAAATTTCCTTTCATATCAAAAAGTTTTCAATTCTTTACCAGCATAACAAGATATTTACACACCAGCCCCATTAGACGTTGCTTTGTCTCTTTTATTGTGTGAAGCACTCACTATTGTCACAAAAATTCCGGCATTTGGTTTGCTGATGGAAAAAACAAAAAACCTTTCAAATGCAGATTTTATGCACAAATCCTCACACCTTTTGCACTACCCATTTTCAGTTTCAATATATTCGTAGATATGCCTTGGAATATATGTACTTATGTATATGAACATATAGTATATTTTATGCAAGCACTGGTACTATGTTCAACGTCTTAATTCATACAACTGCCAAGTGTAAGAGTTTCCAAGTCAAGTGGCTTCCATCATCATGCTTACCTGAGTTGGATGTTTCTTCGTCGCAATCCTTTTCCGTGCAGTAGGTCCTTTCTCTGATATTCCATGAGTTCTAAAAATAAAAAAATAAAAATTATAAAGAAAAGTTAGAAAATAAAGTGAAAATATTTTAAATATTTAAATATGCAAATCGTTCGTTGTATGCAGTGTATAGATAAAAATGACGAAAAATTCAGAGAAAAAGCTAAAGAAAAACTTCAAATTATACGGATAGTACGTACCGTATCCTTGAGAAAATTGCATAATAAATAAAATTTGGCGCAATTATTTGAAATGCATGGCGATGCAGTAGAGAAAGCGTAAATACTTATTTATTTAAATTCTTGAAAAAGCCGATTAGAAAGAATTTATTCCCTTTAAAGCGCGCTAAAAAGTCACAGTCATTTTGGTTCAGCATCATGAAATCCAATTAATTTTAAATGCTTCCCCAAAGCGCAATCGTGTGTAAAAATGAAAAACTTCCACAAATATTAAAGCACACAGAATAGGAACCATTTACCATTCACAACATCTCCATCTGTATGTATTTTGGTTGTTGTTTTCCATCAATGACAACCGAAAAGTTCCATGTATTACCTTTGCACGTGGTGTGTTCGTACGTTTTTTTTTTTTTTCTTTTTTGTTTGTGGTTGGTAGCTTCATTTTGTATCGAATTATTGGATAAATTCAATCAGCCATAAAAATAAATCAAGCCTACTCAAATTGTTGGCTGTTTGTAAGGGTTTTCAATTTTGCTTACTCTCATGGTATAGATGTAAATATGTGTGTACAGTGTACATTGTACACTTTTTCGCACAGACGACTTTTTTTATTTACATACACATATGGGTATTTCCACAGAAAAGGTAACCGTGAGCCAAAAAATTAAATGGAGGAGACTTGTTATACTATATATAAATAGGCAAACAGAATCGGTTCAGTCCCTGTTTCTGTTCCGAAATCTCAACTGATTTGCTTGATTGTTTTTCTGTTGGAAAGGCTGTGAGGAGGAGCAGTGCATAGGACTATATTTCTTTAAAGTGGGCGGTACCACGCGCCTAAACGGAAAAAACGCTCTCACGGCTAAACAGCTGCATCGATTTTAACGAAATTTGGTATGGCTATAGGGTTAGCAATACAAAACGATAATATGGCCATTACGTTTTTCAGTGGGCGGTACCACGCCCCTTAATGGAAAAAACACTCTCATGGTTAACCCACTGCATCGATTTTAACGAAATTCGGTATGGAGATAGGATTGGCACTAAGGAACGATATGACCATTATTTTTTCAGTGGGTGGTGCCACGCCCCTATATGGAAGAAAAAACGCTCTCACGACGAAACTACTGCATACGATTTTTATGAAATTTGGTAAAAATATAGGGTTAGCACTATATAGCACGACAGCATGATTGATTTTTATGATTTTTGGTGCAGAAAGAAAAACTGTTTTCTCTTTAGTAGGAGTTACACGCCTCTAAATGGAAAGCACGATATTGCAACTAAGATAACCCGAACCCTAAGGAAGATTATTAAAAGTTTTTTGTGTTTTATCGTCTAGGGAAGGGTATAAAAAATTTTTTCTTTATGTTCTGGTCAAATAGAAATTGTCGAATTTCGGCCACAAGGCTAACTCTAGTATGTCATAATGTGTACTGGGAAAATTGGCGATATTACGCCCCTATAAAAATCAGTTCATCATACCTCTGAAAATATTTAGCGCACATGAATGAGATTTGAGACATTCTACGTACAAAACGCCGGGATAATTAATTTTCACATGAAAAAAGAAAAGATATCAATAATGAGATTTGGTACATATGTTAAATGGATTGCGACAATTAACATCCTTTGGAAAAATTGGTGATGCCATATCAACTTCATAAGATAAAGTTAAGCAACGTACACCGGGCAATACTGGTTATTTGTAAGTTTCAATTTCAAATTTTATTTGTATGGTGGAAAAAAAATGTCCCAAGCGACACAGGACGTGACCAAGGTTTATATTAAGAAAAAAGAATAAATAAGTTTTAGGTAAAATTAAAACCACTTTAAGAGACACAACATTTTAAAAATAGTCAAATTGGAATATTGCCTCAGATTTCTCTGAAATCAGCGTTTGAATTGTTGGCCGCGAAAATAACTTCTATTGTTGTCCTGTGTGAACGGCTTATTTTTTTACAATTATCTTGAAAACAAAACATTTCATAAAATCAACCTTAGCACCAATTATAGGGCTTATTAAGAGCTATAAGTAAAGCCTATTGTCAAAATAAAATTCCATTTTATTTTAACTTTTTTTTACTTTAAATGTGTTCGACGGTCACGTGCGGCACCACGGAAATGCCCATATGTATGTAAGTATACCGTGCATAGGTGTGTAATTTAAAGTAGTATGCCGGATTGAGCCATAATGATAAAATCGAATTTATGTTTGGGTTCATGTTGAGAATTTTTTGCATACAGACACACTTGTGTACATTAAGGTGAGTCGCCAAAAAAAAAAAAAAAAAAAAAATTTTACAACTGAACATATTCCTCAGAATACACTATGCAACAGCCAAATCTCCCAGTGAATGCCACTATCCATTTCATATGTAAAATGGGCTGCTGATTCCGAAAATTGCATTATTTTTTTTTTTTTTCGTGTCGTTTTCGAGATATCGGTCATTTTCGGTTTTCGGACCAAAAAAAAAAGATAGTTCCATTTAAATACAAATATCTCAAGAACTAATCTTTGTATTTTAATGTGTTATATGTCATATTAAAGGTAATTAAATTACCTACAAATGATATTCACATCACTTTTTGGTTGGTTGGTTAGTTTCGGCGAAATAAATTGATTTCTAAAAAAAACATTTTTTTTTTTCGGGAAAATTAACAAAAAATCAAAATCAACTGGAGATTTATACAAGAAGAAATAACTTTTTTATAATTTTTTTTGTTTTTGTATCATAGACTATATATTTGTGAAGAAAATAAGATACCACTCAAAAAAATCGATGGGAAAATGCAAAAGTTGTATACAATTCATTGATAATTTACTAAAATGCGTTTTTGCCTATTTTTTTCGTTTTTTTTTAGTAAACTGTCGATAATCTGAAACTTTTTGTAAAACACATGAGAAAATCCAAAAAATTCTTAAAGTTAGCGTGAAAACAAAATACCAGTGTCTCGTCGTTTTTCTCCAGCACGTCAGATTTTTTTTTAATCGATTTTTGAAGTTTTTTAATCCACTGTACATGAAAAAAACAAAAATAACGCATTCTTGTGTTAAATCGATGCAAATAACTATATGATCCTTATATTTGAGGTGTATCATGTGTTCAGTAAACTTATGCAGGATATTACGAGGAATATTTTTGTAGACAATTTTAACCGTCTAAAACCTCCACAGGTAGGTCTTTTAACCTAAATGTGGGGGGGTCAAAATGACCCATATGTAAGGGTCTTAAAGGGTTAAAATTGTCTACAAAAATATTCCTCGTAATATCCTGCATAAGTTTACTGAACACATGATACACCTCAAATATAAGGATCATATAGTTATTTGCATCGATTTAACACAAGAATGCGCTATTTTTGTTTTTTTCATGTACAGTGGATTAAAAAACTTCAAAAATCGATTAATAAAAAATCTGACGTGCTGGAGAAAAACGACGAGACACGGGTATTTTGTTTTCACGCTAACTTTAAGAATTTTTTGGATTTTCTCATGTGTTTTACAAAAAGTTTCAAATTATCGACAGTTTACTAAAAAAAACCGAAAAAAATAGGCAAAAACGCATTTTAGTAATTTATCAATGAATTGTATACAACTTTTGCATTTTCCCATCGATTTTTTTGAGTGGTATCTTATTTTCTTCACAAATATATAGTCTATGATACAAAAACAAAAAAAATTATAAAAAAGTTATTTCTTCTTGTATAAATCTCCAGTTGATTTTGATTTTTTGTTAATTTTCCCGAAAAAAAAAAATTGTTTTTTTTAGAAATCAATTTATTTCGCCGAAACTAACCAACCAACCAAAAAGTTGCTACAGCTTGTCTTGTACTGGGGGCGGGGAATCACTAATTTTTTCAAGGGATGTAAATTGTTCCGATGCAATTTATGTATGTCCCAAATCTCATCTTTATGCGTTAAATACTTTCAAAAATAAGACGAAATTTTTTAAGGGCGTGGCACCACCCACTTTTTCAATGGACATAGTTTGTCTCGGTACTCTTAATACATATACCAAATCTCATGCATTTCTGTTAAATATTTTTAGAGATATGATGAATTAATTTCTTCGGAGGGGTGGTACCGCCCAATTTTTCACTGAAAATTATTTTTCCTAGTGCACTTTACAGATGTACCAAATTTCAATTACAATATATGCGTCAAGTAGTTTTAGAGCTATTACAAATTAATTTTTAAAGGGGCGAGGCACCGCCCATTTTTTCAGTAAAAATTATTTGCCCTATTTTACCCTATAAATGTGCCAAATTTCAATTATCTGCGTTAAGTCGTTTCAGAGCTATTAAGAATTAATTTTTATTATCCTATGACCTAGTTTTTTATAATACTAAAGTAAAGTGAAAATTTCATTCAAATCGGTCTGTTAGTTTCCGAGTCCATAAATAACAATCATGCAAACAAAGAAACATAATCTCATTTTTATATATTAAGTGGTAGAAGTATAACACTGTTCAACGAATTTCAGACTTTTGAATTTATCTTACTTCGGACTCTGTAATTATTATTCTTTGCTATTAATATAGTAGGACTGCATTTACAAAATTAAATGTCAAAGATACCCCAGTTTTAACTAAAGGGTCCGCCAAATAACTTTTTTTTTTTGAAATAACTTTTTTTTTTTTGAGTGCAGCTTCGGCTGTGAGGCACGTAGCGCCGTCCTGTTGAAACCAAATGTTGCCAATATCCTCCTCTTCAATTTTTGTGAACAAAAATTCGTTCAACATTGCCCGATAACGATCGCCATTGACTGTAACGGCCACTCCTTGCTCATTTTCGAAGAAAAATGGCCCAATTATGCCTCTTCGCAGGCCCACTTAGCGAAGCGAAAATGCAACCATATTCGTTCAGCGGAAGGATAAAACTAATTATCTGTCAAATCAGACATGAGCTAAGTGTTACCATTCACGAAATAAGCACTAGTTAAAAAAAAAAACGTTAGATGGCGGACCCTGTACATCAAAAAAGTTTGAGTTCTGCATTAGAAGATTTGGGAAAGTAACTAACTGCTTAATGATATTGATTTTAGAAATATTAAAGATTTTCAATTTTCAGATATAGTACGCATTTAACATAACCTGAAAGTATGTTTTTTTTTTTTTTCAGTTTCAAAAATTAATAGCATATTTTCAGGGTATATGATGAAAGGGTGACGTGTTTGAAAGTTGAAAGCGAAAATCATTTTGCGCAGAACTTCAACTTTTTTGACGTACCATTTTTGTGTATTCTTTTCACGGCCTGTTATGCCATACAAAAATTTAAGCTCACGAAAAGTTTTTACCAGAATCAAAATATTTTTTGGAAAGTCCAGCCTAGAAACATATTCTAGTTGTAAATAGATTTATTTTTATTTTTTTTTTTGTATAGGTGTCGACCCACCTTAATATTAATATAAAATTAACATACATACATACATATATGCAAATAAGCTTTTTAAATCATTACCTACTCATAATAATAAATTATTATTAATGCTGGCTTAAATAAATCAGTTATCGAGGTAATAAGCTTAATGCTAAATGTTGCAGTGTTGTAACTGGAGCGCAATAAGCTAATTCTTTCTACTTTGAACTTTCCCCATATTTCAAACCAAAAATTCGCTTACATTTAATCAATAGAATGATTGGGAAAATGGTAATCGTTGATTACTTTCTAGCATACTTGATGTATTTTTATAACAAAGGCATGTTACAGATTTTCCACTCTAAGTTAAACCTTTTCAACATCATATTGATATTTTTTCAAATCAAATTAAACTTTTTCCAAATCATATTAAACTTTGCAAAAAATACTCTTAAAATGATTTATCTTTTCTTGCATCGTTATGAAATTTGGTATATAGATGAATATTTTGTCTAGCAAACACATTCCAAAATGTGAAGGGGTTGGCCAAGCGATTCGGAAAAAGCTTAATTTGATTGAAACAAATTTGAAAAGAGTTCAACGTGAAAGGTTTCACTTACAGCGAAAGTCCTGTAATAAATTTTCATTGCATGTAAGCCTTTTGATGAAAACTGGTCTAAGTGAAAAAGAAAAAACTTCAGAAAATATAGTAAATGTGTGATCAGAGTGTAATTCTTTCGGATAGAGGAACCTTTCAGCTTTTACAAAGTACATTTTCCAAAATTATATTGACAACAATAAATCAAATATAATTGCTACAAATTAAATATGCTGCCAAACGTTAAATGTTAAATTTCAACCTTTTGATATAATGCTACTTAGTTGGCATTATCTTAAAACCATATAAAGTACCCACAACATTAAAGGAATTTTCACTTCTTTTGCATATGTTAATCAACCGCAGCAAAGAGATTCTACAAAGAACCATTTCACACACAAGTGTATCTAAGTATGTACAAAAAGCCAAAATCATACATATACATATAACAAAAGCTACAAACACCCAAGGGGAAAAGAGACGCTTTAAATGGCTTTCTGAAGTGCTTTTTTCAGCCGAAAGCCGTTCCACTCCACAATATGCATTTTTTCTTTTTATCATTTCATGTCCTTTAGGATGTATGCGTTTTGAAGCTTTCCACTGTCTTCTGGAAAAAGGCATTTTGAAGCGCTTATTTGCAATGCGGCGCTAAACGTTCCTTTAATTAATAAAAACAAGCTGATCGGGCTGGGATTCAAATCCGCGTCCATACGGTAGATAGGATCTTTTTTTGTTCATTACATTACAATTACAAACTTGTCAAACCTCTAGACCACTGACCTATGTATATAATTAAGAAAATTTTGAAATAAAAATGTTTCTCCAAATAGTATTTGATATTCGAGTGCTTATTGCAGCCTTACAAAAAATAATTGTGTAAGCGCTTCTAAATTTTTATAGGAACAAGCACTTTAAAAGTGCCTTCCTAAGAAGCGCCTGAAAATTTTTCCCCTTGGAAACAAACACACATATGCAATTGCCAAGTTACTAAAGTTGACTATTTGTTTAAAGTGCCTTCGAAAACAAAGTCACCCAACCAGTCAAAAGACAAAAGTCTACACCTGATTATCCTTTTTATGCAACCCGGCCTACCTGTGTGTTAATGACGACAACAACTATAACGGATACAATGGGTGAAATGCTGCTGATATTTGTTAAACAAATGCACATAAAAGGGTTTCCCGGCTGAAAGCAGCCGGAGCAGCAAAAACGGTAGTAACATAGCATAAACGGTAGTCTACCATTGTTCGCTTTATCGTCTGAAGCAAAGTGAAGTGTATGCTTGTGTGTTAATAGTTACTGCATACACATGAGCATTAGAGTGGCTATTATTTATGTGAGTATAACACAATTTTTCATATTTAATTAGCAATTAGAGTGCTTTCAATATTTGAATACAGGGTGTTTAATATAACTACAACAGAATCACATACATAATGAGAATTACTGAAAAGCAGCAAAAAATATCAAAATTGTACGACAAATATTTTTTGAAAAAGTGTACATAAAAATTTATCAAGAAGTTTATGCAAAATCTGAAGAGCATGAAGAAAGATTAAAAAAATATCAAATAACAGAGGGCGACAAAAATAAAATCTTTTTGCGGCCTAATTTTTTTGAGATACCACATTAACTTAGCTTATTAAATACTTAAATTGTGAATTTTCTGCCTGAGTTGACTCTAGTTCTCTAGATATCCTTGCTCTAGGTTGCGAAAATAGTTGTTTTGAGACATTTTTGAAGTTATATCAACCGTACGGCAAACAGCGCAATTAATTTTTGCTAATGGCATCAGATAGCTATATCTTTCTTCATTTAATATTACTTTTTAACTTTTCCAATTACTACAAATCCCTTCTTTTCGAACTATTATAGATTGAAGTATAGGTATTACAACTCCATATAAAGACTAAAAAAATGTGGAATCTTTTGTATGGAGTTGAAATGCCTTTGCTTCGTTGGATAATAATTCGGAAAGTAAGGATCAAATTGGAAAACTTAAAAGGTAGGGTTTAATAACCGATTTCGTTAGCAAAAGTTAATTGCGCTGTTAACTGTAATTGTGATACAACTTCTAATTTGCCTCGATACAGCTATTTTTATACCCTACACCCAGGGTATATTCACTTTGTCCTTCCGTTTGTAACGCAGAGAAGGAGGCGTGGCAGATATAGAAAAGTATATATATTCTTGATCAGCGTCACCTCTTGAGTCGATATAGCCATGTCCGTCTGTCTGGCTGGCTGGCTGTGTGTGGAAATACACTTTTTGGGAAAACTAAGCAAGATAATTCAATCAAATTTGGTGCGCAGCCTTCGGCGTCAAAGTTAGCTCGGGGGATTGAAAATGAGCAAAATCGGTCAACGGACACGCCTACCGCCCATACAAAAAATATATTCAAAATGCAACTTTTTGAGTTTTTTTCACCATAATGCACATAAATTCTACGAATTGTAAGCGCAAGCTCTGAACAAAAACCAGGAGAATTCGGACAAGAGAGCGTGGCACCTCCCATATAAGCAAAAGCTTCAAAACGCTATACTGAAAGCGTTTTTTGAGATAATCAAACTAAATTTTACTCAAATGCTAAGAACTATAAATTCAAACTCTAAGAATAAACTGGTTGAATTCGGACAAGAGGGCGTGGCACCTCCCACAAAAGCAAAAGCTTCAAAACGCTATTCTGAAAACATTTTATGAGATAATCCAACCAAATTTCACTCAAATGCTAAGAACTATAAATTCAAACTCTGAGAAAAAACTGTAAATTTGGACAAGAGTGCGTGGCACCTCCCATATAAGCAAAACTTTCAAAATACTACTGTGTAGGGTATTAAATGTTTGGCCAGGCCAAAGTTAACACCCTTACTAGTTGCAACTTTACGCAGGGATATCTGGTAAATCAGAGTCAATTTTGAACAAATTTAGCTTTGTTCTAAGATAATTGAGGCGATTTTTAAACTAGCGAAGTTTTTTTGACATCCACCGAGGTCAGCTGTTTGGTACAAAATAGAAAAGTTCATTTATCATCCCTGGTACAATGACAAGTAACAAACGAAAAGAAAACAAAAAACATGAAGTCAGTGTCAATCAGCTTTTTGTCTTTCTCTTTGTGCTGTATCCTCTTTTCAGCTCTGTGTGACCGCGTATTTTGTCGTTGTTAATACTGAAAAATTTGCATTTAATTTCACATGGCTTAATGGCAAAATATTAAAATAATTTTAGCTATGTGCACATTTGCACACAATTACCTTTCCAATGTTGTATAATTCTAAGTCGTGCTCCATTTCTAACATAGTAACAAAGGTAGGACAAATTTCCATATTAATAGATAGATAAGCTGAGTCACTTCGAAATCAAACATCACGGATCAAATTAACCAACTAGTAGAATTATATAAAATCTGTGCAAAAGATATTTTAGCTAAGGCGCAAGTCCTAGGTTTTGAATGAATCAAATGAGATCCTCTCAAATAAACAGGATGCTGCTGAAATCTCCAGAGTTTCTTGCAAAATGTTGTAAGCTTCAAAATTTCGATCTTAATTAAGGTATGTAAATAATTGAAATTTGTTTTAATTTGTACAAATTGTTATCCTTTTTTCTTTAATATTGAGTTTTATTGATAAGTTTGATACATTGAGTCAATACAATATTTGAAAAAATTTGCATCATCATAAAATATTGGTTATTCATCTTATTTTTTAGAAACTTGAATGATTTTTGTTTGTTCAATAAAAACAAGCTCTTTAAAAAAAAAACAAAATGTGTCGAAGTATCAAACTATTTGTTGGAGATTTTTAAGAAAAAGTGAGCCTAGTTGTGTGCTCAAAAAGAGGATTTATACCTGAAAATCGCCCTGAAACGAACGAGAAATCCCTCGCGGAAATAATTAAAAATCGATTTCCATTCTCCAAATTGTTTAATTTAAACATTAAAACAATTAAACACATTATACAAGGGACACCCTTGCATTTGTAGTGTTTTTTAGTACGCAATATAAAAGTAACATTGTTGCAATAATAATAACAACATCTAGAAATGAACAAAAAAATAAAACAAAAAAAAAATTTTAAAATTTGCACTCTGTTTACTAGGTTGATTTTGTTGATATCCTTCTTTTTGTCATTGTAATGCCAACTTTTCTTTGTATGTGTGCTTCACTGGGTCGGGTCGGGTTGGGTCGGTGCTATTGTTATCACTTTGTTTTTGTATCCTTTTGAAACTGTTTTTATTTTGTGCTCCTCTTTGATGCTTTCATTATGCAATAAAAATGAAGAACGTGCTTAACAAGGAAATTGTTTTTATGTCTTTATTTTTCTTTTTTTTTTTAAAAAAAAGTTGACAGTACTCGTAGGAATGCAACGAATTAAAAAACGAGTAACCACAAGAATAACAATTTTATGTGTCTGAAATATCTGCAAATTTTCTACGATGAAAGGTGTTCGATTCACATCATATGGTTTGTCGCAAAAATTTTCTTGGTGTCTTTCGTCAATAAGAGACTGGGGCAGACTTAAATTTTGAAAATGTTTTTCCATCTAGCTAATTCTAAAACCATCGATATGGAACCATTTATCGGTATTAACAGATGATATATAAGCCGTTTATTTTGAAAGAGGGCTAAGTTTATTTCGGAGCAAAAGTAATGTCATAATATGAATTAGCTGGCATTTTGTTCTGAACGAATAAATTTTAATTCGGTCTTTACAGAAAGTTTACCACATTGTGTGAAATTAATGACGTTATATTTAAAAAATAATATCGGGCAAAAATTCGATTATTACGGCACATAATATGAATGTCCATTACATTACAATATACTTAAGCCACTTTCAAAATAAACGGCTCATATAAATGCAGAACATATGAGTCGTTCAGTTGCAAAACCAGATAACGCGATGTCAAAGCATATGGCAAAAACTCATCGTTTTCAAAGGGCATATAAATGCAACAAATTACACTAGACAACAGCCTAAATGCAACATTTCGCAAATTATATTTTCTAAACTAATTTGATGTCGCTGAGTCCAAAAAACGAGTTTTTTTTTTTTTCTTAGGGGCCGTTCTCGAGATAATCAAAAATTTTGATTTTTGGGGTTATATCACAATTTTTAAGAATATATTTCGAGAAACCCAATTTTGATCGAATTTATTTTAACACTATTTAAAAGCAAAATTTACAACGCTTCCAACAATGAAACAATAATAAAGATTTGATTAAAATTGGCTAAGTTATAGCAGGTTTCACTGAAATAAGAACTTTCGATTTTTTATTGAAAAAATAAACATGTAATTGAGGTTATTTTATAATACTGATATCATCAGAACTCAGAGGTGAAATTTTTTGAAAAGTGCTAGCGATAATTTCTGGATAAAATATCGTGACAGTATTTTGTGAACACAAACACTGGAAGCAGATAGAGCTAAGTTTTAGATCTCTTGTGCTTTAATTGCACGAAAAACAAATATTTTTTAAGAATTCAGAATCAAGTCATTTTCTCCTCACATAATAATATGAAAAAACCGATTACTTGTAGGCGTAGAAAATTCATTGCCAAGCAATATTCTTTCAAAGAATTTTTAACACGACATCCTTAAAGCGTGAAAAGGATTTAACAATTGTTTTAAATTTTATTTAAGTACTCGTCAACTGCAAGAAAAATGTTCAGAAAAGCTTTTTTATTTTGTTAGCTTCTCAATTATATTTTAGTGATAATTAATTTTCTAATGCTTTACATATTTTACTACTTTTTTGTTTTTTTTTTTTTGTAGTGCCTACATATCTACACGGATAGAAAAGTTTTATAATTTTTTTTAACGAAAATGGATTAAAATTAACGAACTTTTATTACTCTTCGTTCATTTTACATAAATATTTACTAAAAACTACCAATCATTTTTATAACAATTTAAAATATCTTCCTAAGCAATATTTCAATATTAGCATAGTAAAATTTATCAAACACGATAGTAAAAATTATTAAACAGGGATAAAATATTTTTTTCCATTATTTTACAGTTTATATTAAAAAAATACAAACAATTAAAACTACAAAAATAATGAATATAAAAAAAAAAACCATTTCTGTTTGTGTTTAGCATTGAGGGAGATTTCAACAAGGGGAAATATATTGTGTAATAAATACACATACAGTCTGATAGGCACGCTCATTAGCCACCTGAACTGAAATTTGTTTCAAAATGACCTTCTACCATATTATCAAAATTTATCATACTGCTCAATAAAATTTTATTGCAATAATGTGTTTCATAACTGAATCAGCTATGAATAATTCCAGTTGAATACATAAAAATTAAAGATTCTGAATTTTTAGCCAGCTTTCTTTAAATTTCGTTTTTCTTGACCTGACTCGCAAAAATGCCTAAATCTGTCGTTTGCATGCATTTAACAGCCCGTTTCTGATAATTTTCATATATTTTTTCTTGACTCAAAACCACACTAAATGTCAAATTGATGGTCCAAATAGGTTGAAAAACGGTATTTTTGAAAAAAAAAAACCGCAAGTTAAAACAAAAATAGTAATTTTCGATGAATATGTTGGTGCTGAATCCGAATCTAAGTTTTAAGGAAAATCATGCAAGACCAATTTATAATTTATTTTGAAGACGAAAAATAGCACTAATGCAGCATTTAGTCAAAAAAGAGTAAAACCTCAAAAATAGTGTTTTTGAAATTTTAGGTTAAAATATTTCAAAAAATATATGTGTCGTTAAAAATCAAAAAATGTATAAAAACATTTGTATTTTTCGCAGCACCTATCTCTATATACTTCGATTGGTCACTCTGAACAGAATTCTGAATTAATTTTATTGAATGTAGTACAATCATTTGGGAGAATAAATTGATGTTACCTGGAATGTTTTGCGGGATTTTTGCAAATGAGTTATTTTATAGATTTCGATGTGCTCTTTCAGAATTTCAACTTTGATACCTCGAATCGTGTTCGCTCACGCCGCCATATTGGAAAAATGGCGCCCAAAAACAGTTTTTTACAAATATCTCTTTAATGGTTACATTTAGAGAAAAATATTGTGGCGCAATATTGTAGCTTATAAAATTTTCTCTAAAAATTACCTCTTAATTGTTTACGAACGACTTATAACTCAGAAGATATCCTAATTCAAAATTTGAAAAAAATTAGTAAATTGTGCATGCCGCTCATGCCGCTTATGAGTAGGCACAGTGATGTGTTGAGCTTAAGATTACGATAATTCATGAACGGTGAGTCACACGTTCAAAGTAAAAACACTTGTTTATAAGGAATTACTTCCACTATAAGCTACATTTTTTTTCACATGACCTATAGTTTACGAGATATTTTTTCAAGAAACCTAAAATTTAGAAAAAAACCGTATTTTCAAAATAGCTCCAAAACGGTTTGTCCTAGAAAAAAAATTGTTCATGCATTTTGTAGAACGTTCAATTCCCTATAAAGTTCTCTTCGAACTGCTTTTTCATCAGACTTACCCTTAATGATATATTCCGACTTGAAAAGCATTCAAAATTGAACATAGTAGTGTGCATAGCACAATATTCAATTTTGAATAATTTTCAAGACGCTATACCTCATGAAGGGTAAGTCGGACGAAAAAACAGTTCGGAAAGACCCTTAAAGAGAATTGAACGTTCTACAATATGCAAACATTTTTTTTTTCTAGAACTAACTGTTTTGGAACTATTTTGAAAAAACGGTTTGTTTCTAAATTTTAGGTTTGTTTAAAAAAAATCTCCCAAATTATAGGTCGTCTGAAAAAAAAATCATATGTAGATTGTAGTGCAAGTAATTCCCTTTAAACAGATATTTTTACTTTGAACGTGTGACTCACCGTTCATGGGTTATTGTTATTTTAGGCTCAACACATCTCTTGTCGTACGGAAACAATTAAGGGGTCATTTTTATATAAGCTACAATATTACGCCACTATATTTTTCTCTAAATGTAACTGTTAAAGAGATATTTGTAAAAAACTGGTGTCAAAAACCAATATGGCGACGCGAGCGAACACGACTCGAGGTAGCAAAGTTGAAATTCTAAAAAAGCACATCGAAAAAAAAATCCCGCAAAACTTTCCAGGTAAAACTACCAAATGACTGTACTAATGTTCCAAATCAAAAGCATCTACTTCCCAATACTAATGGTAGGTACCCAAAAGAAATCCTCACTTAAAGCACCAATGAAAAGCATTTGATGGGAAGCAATAAATACTTACACCGTGAACAAAGTGTTTACAAGTATTTTTTTTTTTTTTTTTCTTTTACATATTTGTCAAACAAATTGAATATGAGGTAAATTTGTAAATCCAAATGCTAAAAACAAAACATATGTATACGTAAGTATGTATAAACGTATGAAAAACTAAGATTTTATTAGAATCCGTCACGCGCAATAAAAGTTTTTCCGTAACGATCATGTGTACGAAATTATCAATAGATATAGAAAAAACTAAAATTTAAGAAAATGTATAAATAAAAAGATGTGTGTGTACACGTCAATATTAGCAAAACAAAAATATTTATCTACTAAATGTGTTAAGCATCAGTGCAAATGAGTAGCTTTCAGTTGGAAAATTAAAAGAAAATTCGCAGAAATTTATTTTAAATTTCTATATACTATCTAGTCTAGTGTCATGCTGATGGCAAAGTGAATAAAATAAATTTATTATGTTTATTTCAAGCAGACAGCTTATAAATCAAAGAAAATAAAAGTATAAGAAAATATGAGATGTTTTATGATTTTCAAAACACAAACTTTTTGTATTTCATTACCATTATTATTTCACATTAACAATAGATATGTTTATTATGAAAGATCTTCAAAAGGATGGTCATATTTATTTTATTTTGTCTGCAATTTTAATGTAAGTAAAATGTTTTCTGTTCTAATTTCCACGAGACAATTCCATTGTGCATGATATTGATTAAGAAGTGCTTTCAGCAGATCAAAGTTAGATCGGGTTTTGTCATAAACAAGTCAGATTATCCATCATAAAACAATATTTATTTGTTTTTTTTTTTTTTATTAAAGATAGAAAACTAAAAGTCAACTCGAAAATGTTTTTAAGGAATTTTAGTGGAATTTCTATCCACAATGTTTAAGCTTCAATTATCATTCTTACATTGGTGAGACAATTCGACACATTGCAGTCTGCAATTTTTTACACAGTTCCCCTTTTACTGTGTGAAACTGCATACAGTTTTATTTAGAGTTTAGTCCAGACTAAGCTCTGGTTGATTATTACCTCTTCCTGCTACGAGCGTAAAAATTAACTTGTGATGAAAATAATGGAAAGACGTAGTTTCGTATCATTTTGCGGACAGTAATAAAAAAACAGTTTCAAGTGAAGTTTTGTACTCCGATTTTCTGAAAAATACAAAATTCGTATTTTTATGCAAATATGGTATAAGAAGTGGAAAAACGGTGTTGTATGTTCGAGAGAAATGTTGCGGAAGATCAACAAAAAAAAAATTGGTTTTGGTCGGTGTACATTTTTCCTCTCTTCCGAAAACTTTTAATTTTCACAAAATTTTTTCAAATTATCGGACATGTTCTGAAATCCGATTCATTTCGGAATCAGTATTGAATCAATTTTTAAGTGCTCTGCATTGCAACTCATAAGATGGAATTAGAATTATATTTCAATAAATAAAATTTGCTAGCGGTTCTTATCTGATTTACCGAAACATAACTCTGGTGTAATTTAGCGAAATGCCAAAAACCTAAAAACGCATTCAATACCGATTTCGATCGAAATTGGATTTTGGAGTAGGGGTGTATAAAATTTGCCAGATATGGAGAAGTTTTTAACAAAAAATTATGAGAAAATTCGGAGAGTGTAATCTTTGTTAGAAATAATTTTTTTTTGTAAATATATAAAAAATAGTATTGTTAAAATAATACTTATTACTATACTTAAGTATAATATAAAATAGAAAAAAACATTAAAAATATTTCGCAATCAGGCCAAATATTGATGGAGCTATAATCACTTCAGAAAAAATGGAACGTAAATCTTTGAATTTTTTAAAACTAATATCTTTTCAATTGCTTCCTTACCCTTTCGACCCGAAAAAACTGTGGGGTGCACAATGGGGGTTATCGTGAAGCAAGATTCCCGGAGAATTTTCTTAAACTGCAATAGAGAACGCACGGCAGTCCGAGAAAATTCCTCAGGAATCTTGATTCACGATAACCCTCAATATTTGCGATATGTTAATCCTAGAAACTTAATTTATGTAAGTAAAATTTTTGACCGTCTCTGAATTTAAATTTTCACCACCAGAGGCGCATCCGATCTATACTCCCAACAGATGTTTTTGATTTGAATTTTTGGGGTATAATGTCCTTGGAGTGGTTATAAGAAAAAAAGTGGTTACTAAAAATTGCATTAATTTTTTTAATTCATGCAATTTAAGTGACTTTAATAACCGAGTTATGTATTTATTCAAATATTTTTGGGATATATTGTCCCAACCGGTTCGAAAGGGGTTAAAAAAAAACACAAAAACAACATAGAGAATACTCTCAACTACTAAATAGGTAATAAACAAAAAACGGACATGCAAAAGTGAAATGGTGCTCGGTTTGGCATGGAATACTCTCCATATTTTAAGAATTTATGTAACACGGATAACAATATTTTTAAGCAAATAAAAATTAAATAGCAGAAATGTGTCAAATATTGAAAAATTTATAGCATTTTCAGTTCAAGTTCATTTTGAAGTTAATTTTAAAGTTTATTTTGAGTTTATCTCATATATAAACATAGATAGCTTTTGGTACAAAAAACCCAAAACACAAAATTCTGGCTTGGTCATAATTTGGCCTGTACTGAAAACTTATACTTTGCCACGTTAAGTATGGTTTGTCAGACCACATTCAATATACCTACCTGTGCTATTGAATTAAAGTGCTAAATGCTGTTATAATTACTATTCAAGTATTTAATTGCTTGTTGGTATTTGTGTTGTCTAACACATAAGGGGGGCGGGGAGAACTCTGAATGCAATAAAGCATATAGCATGCAGACTCTATGGCAAGTGAAGAAATTAACCCATTTAAAATTCTTTGTTAGTGGACACTCATGTGTCGGCAGTGAAGCGTGTTGTAAATTTTGTTGATGTGGCTTTTAATTTTTGTTTATTTTTTGCCTTGCTTTTTTACTGCTTGAATTGTTGGCAAATTGCGTTACGTTTTTCTCTTGACATCCCGGCAACAGGTGTTGACAATAAAAATTAGCAAAGGAAATGAAGCTTTAAAGCTTTTTTCCCAAACATTTCTTCCACATGTGTTGAAATTTTAAATGTATGTCATTTTTTAGTGTAAAAATGATAGCATGATCTTTTTGGTTTTAAAATAGAAAATGACGGAAGGTATATTTACGTTTTTTGAAGATTTTATTATTTTAATTAAAAAAAAAACATTCATGCTAAAAGCTTTAAAGTTTGGGAAAAGAACTGTTAGAATTATCTATTAAAAAAAGTTAAAAAAAAGTACATACGCAAAATTATTTCAAATGAAATGTTACGCATACGACATGTTATCCCTTCAATTGATTCTTTTCAACAGCAAAATTCTCTTAATACAAATTGCACAAATATATTAAAACTCTATAAAAAGTATAATAAATACATTCGCACACTCTTGTGAACACAAAAATTACACAAATACCCAAATACCAGTGTGTTAGTGTAAGTACAATAGAAATGAACATAAACATTCCGTTTTATGAAAACTGCAAGAAGGCGAATTTTTTGTTTTTGCTTTTTATTATAACTGTATGGTTAATACGTACATAGCAGTATATTTATACATACAAACAGTGAAGTATATATGTAACAGCACACACACACATCCATACTAACATAATATAGCTTATGTTGCTTAGTCATAATAGCTGCAATAATGTAAACACTTCCTTCCATGTTTTTGAAAGGAAACATTTGATAGCAAATTCAAGTGGCTTCAGAATTTTCTAATTTTTGTTTTCTTGACTTTTTTCTCGAATCGTTAAATGCAAATCGTTGCTGATGTTGTTGTTATTGAAGTGACTTAGATGGCTTTTATTGCGGTATTTAAAATGTCTTGGAGAAGAAACAGAGCTTAATATGTGCAAAACGCTAAGGATAAAAGTAAATAAGTAATATCATATGTTTGAATTTGATTCTGTTATAAAACATTTAAGCGTAAGGTTAAAAGCTTAGAGAAAATGATCTTTTATACATTGAGTGCTTGGTAAATGCCTTCAACTTTTTCATAAATAACATTATTTTTTCAGAAAATCCATTAAATAAATTTTTCATACGCAGTTCATCTGAAAAGTTCGCAGCCTTATAGTGAAGATAAGAAAATATATATTGTAATGGGGGAAGGGTACCGCCAGTGGGCAGAGTCCGGGTGTGGGCACCCCCCCATAACTTTTTACAGAAAACAAATGCGGCTGTTCTGACAAATGTTAAGCGCGTGTTATGACAGCATGAAGTTTTGTGCATTTACCGGAGCAAACAGACGCATTTGCTTGGTGCTGAGAAGAAAATAATTTTTGAATGAGTAAAAGTCAACACAAAAGTTTTTTTCAATAATTTTTCAAGTGCAATAAATCAAAGTAAATCAATCGAAAAGCTGAGTGCAATCTATATTTATGTAATAAATTTATTATATTTTGTGATTCAAGACCGAATGCAACCAAAATGTTCACACAACACAATTTGCTAATTGCTTGTCAAAGTGGCTATCAAAGCCGAGTATGGGCCCCGAATAGGTCCGGGTGTGGGCACCCCTCTTTTTTTATTTAAAGCGTGTGTTTTACTGAAATATCGTCGTGGATGCCAACGTTACGAATCTAAGTGGTAGTCTTATGCCATTTTACTCTTTTTTAGTGGAAAGGAAAGAACCAAAAAGTCCATTAAAGATATCGCTAACATGCAAGAAAGCTATTTTAATTGCATTTATTGCACTTCAGATGATTTGTTTGAATCAATGTGTCCCGAATAAATTAATTTTGCATTTTTCTCCATTTGATTGCGTTCTAATTCATATTTTCTCATTTTTAGCCGATTTTCTAAGGGTGCCCACAACCGTAGCCAATATTTTTTTTATCAAAAATTATCACATCACAATTTTTTTGATATTATTTTTCCAACTGATAAAATCAATTTACTTTCTTCACCAATAGTTAGCTAAGGTCTTTAGCTTTCCATTGACACTTATATGTCAGCATAATATACATTGGGTCAAAAGTTATGAGTCGAAAACAAAACGGTGCCCACACCCGGTACCCTTCCCTTACATTCAAAAAAACTTTAAGTCTTCAATATAGTCTTTTTTACTCGAAGCTTGTTACTTTACATTATTTCTCCAATACAAATTGTTTCTGATGAGCTATTTTTTAAATTCGAAAAAGAAAATAATCGTTAGGGGCGCAATCTCGTAAATAACCTGGATCGCATTTTTAACTATGTGTAGAAATTTTTTGAACTTGAGCTACGGTCTGTTCCGTAATCCGCGTGGTTTCAATTACTTTTCACTTAGGAGGCTTTTTGATGAAAATGGTGAGTCACACGATAAAAAGTATAGGAATCTTTTTTGTGGAGAACCACAGGTGCTACAAATTACATTCTTTTGTATGTATGAAAAAGTAACTGTTTCGGAAGTATAAGATAAAGTCGAATTTTTTGACTTTTTGCTGTTTTTTAATAATATTTCATAAACGGTTACCTTTTCATTAATGACTATCAATTTATTCGTAGAACCTGATAACGTAGAACGGATATTTCTTATCGTGTGACTTACCATTTTCAAGATAAAGCCTTCTAAATGAAAAGTAATTGAAACCACACGGAAAACGGAACAGGCCTGTGTATGTAAATTTGACTGATTAAAAAAAAAACGATTTTTGGAAATTCCACGAGTTATACCAAACATCTGACAGAGGACGTCTAAAAAGTAAGTTGAGGATTTTACAAATTTTTTTAAGGTCTTGAAGGTTGAAAAGACCTTTAAAAACGGGTTGTAATAAGTTAAGATGTTATGACGGCATTAAAAAAAAAATCCTAATGAAATAACGCCCAAAAAATAAAATGACATAATAACGCCCGAAATAAAAAACGTAATAACGCCCAAAGAATATGAAATAACGCCAAAAAAAGAAAAACGAAATGACGCCCAAATTATTTTCATACACGGAAATATATGGGAGTTATTTCGTTTTATTTTTAAAAAACAAAATAACGCCCAAAAACGATATAACGCTCAAATTATTTTCATACAAATAAATTTTGGCGTTAAATCGCTTTTGATTTTGGGCGTTATTCCATATTTTTTGGGCATCATTTCGTTTTACATTTTGGATGTTATTGGTCAGTTTATTTTTTGGGCGCTATTTCGTTTTTTTTTTGTGGGTGTTATTTCGTTCTTAAAAAAAAAGGAAAGTAAATTATGGTCATTCAGTACTTTTCTAAAATTGTTTTATTAATGTATTTTATTTCTAGTCCTTGATAATGAATTCCGGAGGAATTTGAAATATTGGAATAAATTCTTAATAATACTTTTTTCAAATACTTTTCTTTTTCCTGAGTTCTATTTCTACACTCGGAGCTCTGGACCTTGATAAAACTGTCTTCCCTTATATTTCTTGTTTACGATATTTTCTTTTTCACAATAGCTTTTCTAAAAATTATCTAAAGGCCTATGCTTTATCGTTAATAATGCTATTAGTATTACGTTTTGAGTATTATATTTGCATGGGCGGTGGGCGTGTCCGTTGACGGAATTCGCTAATTTTCAATCCCATGAGCTAACTTTGATGGCGGAGGCAGTGTACCAAATTCCATTCAATTATCTGGCTTAGTTTTCCCGTGATGGACAGACACCCAGACGGATATGGCTATATCGACACTGGGAATTAAAAAGATACTAAATGCTACCAAAATGTTATAAAAACATTTCCTGAAACCGTATTGACGATATTTGTGTAGTTTATTGTATTCTAGATTAATTGCAACAGGAGCGTATTTATGAAATTACATTGCAAAAAGACATATGAGCATTATTTATTTCGTGATTTTGAAAACGTAATAGAATGTCAGGCACCGAAATAAAATCGTATCTACGCGCCGCTGGTTCACAGTATTCAGGTCTTGGATTTCAAGAACTTTGGAGAGGTCATATCGACGCGCACAGGAAATTCTTGAAAACTAATTGAACATCATTATAGCATGGCATACTTTCTCAACTAAAGGGCTGATGTTGCAACAGGTCCTAACGGTTTGTTTATGTTAAGTTTTGGAAGGACTTTTGAAACTAATCCTATTCTGATGATGACCTTTTTCAGCAGGGTCAGTAAACAGTTCATCTTTCATTAAAGAAGCTATTATTGCTGAAGACTGATTTTTTGCGCTTTAAACGCTTGAGTGAAAACTTTAGCTACTTAATAGCAAATTGAAAAAATATAAGAAGAAGCTTCACCAGTTCACAATTTAAAAGAAAATAATTAATAGACTAAGAGCCAGCGCTTGGCTGACCCTCCTCATAGTATCAAAGCTGAATTTTTTTGTGAGTGTTCTTCCAATAGTAGGTATGAACTTCTGTTCCAGTGAATTCCTGAGAGGTGGTGCCTACGTGAGATATCGGGCGCAAAAGGTCGACAAAAACAGTTTTTTGCAAATATTTCGCTAACGGTTTTATCTACAAAAAAAATAACTTCCACAATTTTGTAGCTCATTTAATTTCATATCGAAAAGTGGTGCGAATTGTTTTCGCACGACCTATAGCTTAGGAGATATGGTCCAGTGAAATTGAACTTTCCAACCCAACATATAAAATCCATAATTTTTTTTCTTCTTGTCGGCCTATTTTTTAGTTTCAAATTATGCACCAAAATTCGAGACCGATTTCACTGTCGTACAGAAAGTTATTCAGGCACAAAGGTCGAGAAAATTAGTATCTCGCTAACGTTTATTTCTACAAAAAAATGGTGCTCTACAATTTTGTAGCTCAGAAAATTTCATATCAAAAAGTGGTGCAAATTATTTTCGTACGACCCACAGTTTAGGAGATATCCTATTTTAAGGTATTTTCCGCATACAAGTGAACATAGTAATATGAGTGTTGATTTTCAAAGTACTATAACTACGCCTACGTCATAGTATCATGGTTGAATTTTTTTGTGGCTATTTTTGCAGTAGTGGGTACCAACTTTTGTTTTAGTCAAACCGTGAGAGGTGGTGCCTTCGCGAGATATCGATCATAGTTATAGTAATTTGAAAATCAACTTTCAAAAAACTGATTTTCTCTACCTTTCGCACCCGATATCTCACGAAGGCACCACCGCTCATGGTTTGACTAAAACAAAAGTAAGTACCCACTATTGGAAAAATACCCACAAAAAAATGCAGCCATGATACTATGACGTAGACATAGTTATAGTAATTTCAAAATCAACATTAAAAAAACTGATTTTCTCGACTTTTGCACCCGATATCTCAGGAAGGTACCACCTCTCACGGTTTGACTGAAACAAAAGTCAGTACCCACTATTGCAAGAATACCCACGAAAAATGCAGCCATGATACCACGACGTAGGCATAGTTATAGTGATTTCAAAATCAATATTCAAAAAACTGATTTTCTCGACTTTTGCACCCGATATTTCAAGAAGGCACCACCTCTCACGGTTTGACTGAAACAAAAGTCAGTACCCACTATTGGAAGAATACCCACAAAAAAATGCAGCCAATGCAGTAATTTCAAAATCAACTTAAAAAAAAAAATGATTTTCTCTACCTTTTGCACCCGATATTTCGCGAAGGCACCACCTCTCACGATTTAACTAAAACAAAAGTTAGAATTCCTTATTAGAAGAATACCCACAAAAAAATGCAGCCATGATTCTATGACGTAGGCGTAGCTAGAGTACTTTGAAAATCAACATTCATATTACTATGAACACTTGCATGCGGAAAACACCTTAAAATAGGATATCTCCTAAACTGTGGGTCGTACGAAAATAATTTGCACCACTTTTTGATATGAAATTTTTTGAGCTACAAAATTGTGGAGCACCATTTTTTTGTAGAAAAAAGCGTTAGCGAGACACTAATTTTCTCGACCTTTGTGCCAGAATAACTTTTTGTAGGACAGTGAAATCGGTCTCGAATTTTGGTGCATAATTTGAAACTAAAAAATAGGCCGACTAGAAGAAAAAATTATGGATTTTATATGTTGGGTTGAAAAGTCCAATTTCACTGGACTATATCTCCTAAACTATAGGTCGTGCGAAAACAATTTGCACCACTTTCGATATGAAATTTAATGAGCTACAAAATTGTGGAAGCTAATTTTTTTTTAGATATAACCGTTAGCGAGATATTTGCAAAAAACTGTTTTTGTCGACCTTTTGCGCCCGATATCTCACGTAGGCACCACCTCTCAGGAATTCACTAGAGCAGAAGTTCATACCTACTATTGGAAAAACACTCACAAAAAAATTCAGCTTTGATAATATGAGGAGGGTCAGCCAAGCGCTGGCTCTCAGTCTATAAGTTTTTTTCCACATCGATAAATTAATTAAGAGCACCAGTGGTCCGTAAATTATTGTTGCATTAGATTAAAAATGTCTGTATTTGGTATTTCATGAGAGAAAAATATTAAATTGGCAAAGCTTTAAGTTTGTAGTTATAAATGACATAGTGCTCTAATTATAACGTTTTGCAAAAAGGTTGGTTAATTAATTTCGGACGGATAAGACAGAGCATTAATAAATGTCAAAATAATTTTCATTTGACGTAAAAAGGCATTATTTTGTGCATTTTAAAAATATCACTTAAGTAGAGAAAACAATTTCACATTTTTCCCATACGAGTACATACTTAAATAAGTAAAATCATTTTGTTATAAAGAAGCTATAGATTTCAAATACAATTTTTTTCGCCATATTATAATATGTAGGAAATACTTCCTATAACACTCTCAAAGAATTATATAAGGGGACGTATTATTGTACTCAACGCTAAAGAGATTTTTTTATATTAACCTAATTTGACAAATGAAGCGATTTAATTTAAGTATTTGACAAAACTCGCCTCAAGTGTCAAAATGGCGTGCTTTCTATTCATTTTTAAAGTGAAAAATTTGTATAATTAATAACACTGACATTGAAAATGCAAAACATTTTAAATCCAATTACTGAAAATGCCCGGAATTAATTTTCATCTCACGTAATATTGACATAAACCTCTTCATTTAAATCCGCTTTATCTACGCTGACATGGCAATAGAGTACGTAACAGCAACAGTAGGACCAGCAGCTGCAGAAGCACTAACGGCAACAACAGTCGCTATGGTTTGATATAATAAAATTTCCTTTATGACCAAGTTGATTTTCTATTATGTGTTTCCAGTGTTCATTTGAAAATTTTCATTCAAAAATATAATATGATAAAAAGAAAACCACAAAATGCCTTCATAACATTAACGGCAGCAGGCACAGGACATTATTAGCACAAGACATTGAAATAGAATGGTGATGGCGGGCGTCTTTCACTTTATCTTCTGCTTCGAATGTGCAAAGTAAAGAAAATTTTAAAATGATTAAAAAGGATACAAAGCATTATGACACTAACTCATAGATGCTAGCAAAAGATATCTTAGCTCGGACGCGTAAGGGTCAAGGGTTAATGATGCCTAAAGTGTTTGAGAGAAAAAGAGGAAAACTCTCGCTAATCATATGATAAGAGAGACAAAAGAAGTTTCTTGCATGGAAGCCAACAGGAAGATTGGATTTTTTTGCAAACTCAAACATTTTGAGTAAATTTCATTTCAAATTGTTTAACTTTAACTTACAGTACAATCTTGAGAAAGAAATTTTCGTCGTTTTTTTAGCTTTCCATAAATTTCCGGAAATATCATTTTGCTGTCAAAATTTTCTAAAAAGTATTTCTGCAGTAAAAGTTGTTATCAATATGTTAGGAAAACATACATCTATGAAAGAACAGTGGACATGCGAAGGAAACATACAATATAAATTGGTTTACACACATATACACAAGTAACCAATATAAAATGGATAACAAAAATAATAAGGTCAGGTAAGTCCAAAAGTAACTTTTTGTTAGATTTTTTTATGTAGGGTAAGGGAGGTAAATATGGACCACCCATCTTTCTTTTTTGAATACAACCCAAAATACATGAAACAAAAGAATTAATTTTATGTCGTTCAGTAAAGGAAACAATTTACCTTTATTCTGATTCACTTTTAGATAAATATCTCATCAGGATAAAGAAAAAAAATTAAAAAACTGAAAATACTCAAAATGAAGATAAAAAAAAAGTGTAGTGTAATATGGACCATATAGTCCATTTGGTACAGAAGTTGCATATAAAAATGTCACTTCCACATTCGGCACATTTTTCATGACTCCAAGAACGTCAGATTACACATTCAACCCAAAATTCCCCACGTCGATCTTCTGAGTAAAGGGTATTACATTATATGCATTTTTTATCATTTTTTTCCTTTGTACTGAACGAATTACATATAATGACCATCAGACTCGTCATGAAAACTGCAACTACATTCCCCTTCTGAAAAAGATGATAAATACATTTGTTTTTGAGGCTTTTTTATTTAGTGGTCCATATTAGCCACATCACGTGTTGGTGAAATAAATGGTTTTTTTATCAAAAACTCTTTTGGTTAATGAACTTATTTGTGCTAATAAATTATAAATGGTATTCACTGACTTTATATAATTAACCATTTATTTAAAAACACGATGTCTTTAAAGTGAAATAATGAAATATACTCACTAGAAAAAAATTATTACTGATCTTTTTTTTTTAGAAAAATCAACTTTACAGAAACATGCGACTTCAACCGAACGCTAAAATCGCCCTATTATGTATAAGCTTTAGGTATTAGCGTTAAGTTTGAACATGAATAATGGTAAATCCTATGTATGCAGTGGGAAATAACTGTATGGTCCATATTACTCACGTAGTCCATATTTCCCTCCCTTACCCTACACATATTTTCTTTAATGTAAGTTTTTACTAGAATCAAAATATTTTGTGAAAAGTTTAAGGGAGTAGTCAGGTAGAATTTTTTCAAAAACAAAATTTTTTTTTTCCCGTTTTGGATACTTTAAACCTTCAAGAATAATGTAGAAACCTTCTTTTCCCTCAGATGTTATCGGAAAGTAATTAAAAACTAGTTTCGCCGCACGGCGTCGAGAGCTCGAGTTACACACCTGACGCGTTCAGTTGATTATTTTGTTGTCGCTTTCGTTCCCACTCTAACCTTGTCTAAGTGTACATTTGTTGTCGAATCGTGCTCTTCTGTCGTAAAAACACGCGTTTTGCAAAAGTCCTATTACTTCCCGACTCGTGCATTATTGTGTCGATAATATTGATAATTTGTTGCGAAATCTTTAAACGCGTTTTTTTCAGAAAAGTGTTTTTTGAACTGGTACCCACGATTCCGGCTGATCTACTGTACCGATTTACTTAAATTTTTTTTTAAAATGTTCGTAATAGATTTGGCTATCTTGGGTACTAGAATCAATATTGTCAATAAATATTTAACAATATTATTAACAAAAAACGAGGTTGAAAAAGACCAAAAAATTGAAAATTGCACTTCTTGTTTATTTATCAATATTTTTTTCCAGTTCTAGTACCCAAGATAGCCATTCACATGTACTTTAAAATGCAATTTGTTTTTTGTGTTTCAGATGATCTGAAATCGAGAAATCATGGGTACCACATCAAAACCGGCCTACTTCCGGTCGCCCATATCTTCACCGGAAGTCAACGAAAATTGAAAATTTATTTTTTTTTTTTTCTACTTAAAAATATGTACAATAACATATAAAAACATCAAAAATGTTGAATTAAAATTTGTTTCGCAAAAACGCCACTCTACCTAAAACTACTCCCTTAACAATATGCCTTGGGACATATTTCAATGGTTACCATAAAACAGTTTTTTTTTTTTTTTTTTGTATGGCGATTGACCTGAATTATTGCTAAAAGTGATATATTTTCGAAATTTCACCCTATTGTAGAATTCTAAAACTCTATTTTGTATAAATGTTGTTGAATAAAATCATACAAAGAAAATTGTTAAGAGCGTCTTAACCCATTATTTCATGCCTGCATAGAACTTTTTTACCCCTTTTCTAAAAACTGGGCTAAATTGGGTTAAATTGTACTGAAAAAATATTTTGCGAAAATTATTCATTTAAATCGAAAAGAGATCAATTTGGTTTAGAAAAAGATTGACTTGGAATGAATGAAAAAAATGATTCGCAAAAATTGATTTTCAAAAGCTTCGAAAACTCGTAATCATTGTCAAACTCCATAGTTACCAACACGAACTTTGACACTTTTACGAGTTTTTTGAGGCTTTTACACGTTGCAGACAATGCCCTTAATAATCCCTTCAAAATTTACGGTTTGTTTCAGTAATTCAATTGTTTTACTGGATTCTCATGAAAAAGTAATGGTACGAAAGTAAAAAATTTGGTTTAAACTTCAAAAGTGCAGAGACAAATTGTAAAAAATATTGAATGAAAAAGTAAAAAGTTGGCACAAGAAAAAATGCCTGTGAGCTTTGTGATATTTGGCTAGGATACTCTTCAATTATTATACAGTGTGAAATTGTAAAAAATTGTATTGAAAACAATTTTAACTCAAACAATAAGCGATAGAAACGAAAGTGCTACAGCGTCGCCTACAAACACAGAGGTCTTAAGTTCGATACTCGCGCAAACATGAGATTACTTAAAAAACTGGGAAAATAACTGAGATTTTCAATCAATATTTACGGGCTAGTTTTTTTTATGGTTAAACAAGTCGGTGCAGCACTTTTTAAGATATAAGTTTAGAACAGATTAGCAAAGAAAAAGTTTATTTTAAAAGTTAAAATTGAAAAAACTTCAGTATGGAATTGCCCCACGTTTCATAAGCATTGTATATAATAGCACAATTTGTATTGAAATTTCGCACTAACAAAGACAACAAGTCCTTATATGTTGATTTTGTGTTGTGTCGTCATGTCCTTTGAAAATCCAATAAAGAACTTTACTCAATTTTGTAGTTCGAAAACAATTCCCAACTGTTCGTTTAGGATAATGCGGTCGACCCAAGCGCTATGTTGACGTTTGGGTCAATTGCCTTCACTGCATGTTTTAGAAAACAAGCCTCATTCATGAATGTCAACCTTTACGTAGAGCACATAGTGTAAAATATGTATCCGTACAGTGCAAAGCAAATAAAGTTCGTGCTTGTTGCATGGGGACTCAAAAAATAAGTCGTCAAAAAAAATGAAAATTTGTTTTGAGTGGAGACTCTTGTACTATCAAGCGTAATATGACGACTGTAATTCAAATAGGGAGGGTCATAGTGATGCGTGGGACTAGCCAACCGCATGTTTTTGTGTAAAAGGAGTGGATAAGTAGTGCTAGTGTGTTAAGTTTTCTATTGGATTCGTGTTATTGCTACTGACAGTGTTTTTGATTTAATTACTTACAAATTACACAGTAAAGTAGTGTTTTTTTATATTTTAAAAAACTTAATTTTTTACTGATCTTTGTGTAAGTTATGTGACATAATTTCCTCAAATAGCTTCAAATGTTATTGCGCTTTTAAATTTATCTTTAAGACCAATAGAGGATTAGTTCACAATAACGATACACAAACACAATTTTGCAACAACTCAGCAGATGGTCATTTGACCAATATTCCTATTTATATTACTTTTTTCATCTAAAGCACTGCAATGCATCGTATAAAATCCAAAAGTCAAAACTTTTTACTTTGTCGACTTAAGGCGCTTAGTGTTTCTTATTTATCATAGATATTTTATAAGGAAAATATTTTGCAATTCAGCTTCATTTAAAATTTCAAATAAACCATAAATTCTTAACCGTAGTCGAAGTTATCGTGCATTCTGAAGTTCCTAAAGTACTCAAAACTATGAGTATATTTCAAATATTGATTTTGGCCAAAGAGTGCATTACAAAGTCAGAACTATATATGGTGAATGAAAAACTTTTCGTATAAAAATGACTAAAACTTTCGCATTCTTCTGCAGTGCAAGCGCATATATATCTTAAGAAATGAGAACAACAAAAAAAAAAAATGTCAACAACAGCGCCAAAAAATATACCACAATATAAATTCAAAAATAAATCATAAAACTTAAAGAAACGAATAAAAACTAAACACACAACTGCGAGTACTTTAAAAATTGCTGCTGCTTTATGCTTACTCTTTGAAAAATTTGTTGTTATTGTTGCTTTTGTATGTAACCATGACCCTAGGAAATCGTAAGAAACTCTACAATTCAGCAACTTGAATGGTTTTTATTTGTACACAAAGGAAATATTTAGTATACTATTGGATTTTTTTATTAATAATTAATTTATAAATATCAATTCAATTCAATTAAATTTTCTTTATTTAAGGTAAATGTTATAATATTTCAGTCAAAGAAAGTTAATGAAAGGTTATGTTCCAAAAAAAAAAATAAAATCCAATTACTTTTTGAGTATTTTAATCTTTTGAAATGTAGTTACTCTTGAAGTTATCAACAACATAAAAATGAAAAGAATTGATGTTTATTAATTTCACTAAGTATTCATTACAGTTTTGTAGGTTTTACTTATGTTGGGGAAATTCGTCGAAAAATTGACTAGTACAACGCAAACAACGCATTTCTCCAACGTTAAAAACAGAAAATTACACTAAACAAAGAAAAATATATCAATTCAATGATTTGCTGATGGGGATACACTGGTATACACTGGCGAGCATAAGTGAGTGCATGTTTGAAACTGGTCTATTAACATGCCCAAAAAACCATTAACACCGAAGCAAATGGTTTGAATTTTTCAGTGTTTATTCCCTATTTATTGAGCTATTAGATGATATTAATTTGAGTGAGGATTTATCATGAAAAATTTTGTTTTGATAAAAAACCTCGCAAAAATCGATTTTTTCGAATATAAGATTTTGGGAGAAAATACACTTGTTGTTAAATATTTTTAGTTTAGTCAGGACGACGTTGAATTTTTTACAAGTTTGAAGTAGACTGAAATATTTCTAGCCAATAAATCAATAATTCGTCCGGATATGTTAGTCCATTTCGCAAAAATCTTAGCCAGAACTGGACTAAACTACCTTAAGGGTTTGTAGTCTGCCGTCGACCTTTTTTTTTTGGTAGTGGCCCAGATTAACTTAGTTGGAACTATTAGATTGCTTACAATATTTTAATATAAAAAAATATTGTTAAGATGACCATTTGGTTATGATTGTAGTGGTTTGTTTAAGATTTTCAGCATGATAGAATTAGGTTATTTTGTAGTGAGGCTTTTCCATGTTAACGTTTTCAAAAAATTTTATTCCAGAATGTCGAGGAGGTCTTTCTCCTTTTGAACACTATCCATTTGAATCATGGATTGAAGAATTTAAATTAAATTTTCTATCGGAGTAGGCGTAATAGTTGACGTATCACTCCCATTTTTGGAATACTTTTTTACCTAGCTATATCTTATTAAGCATTTAAAGTTTCATGGTCATTGGAGCACTCCTTCTTTGTTTTCAATCAAACAAGATTTCTAAGGAAGAAAGGCGTGTCTTTTGACGTATCACACCCATTTTTGGAATATTTTTTAACTATCCATAACTTACTAAGCATGCGAAATTTCATTGTTGTAGTAGCATTCCTTCTATTTTTTTTACCAAAATAAGTATGAAGCTATACCACTGTGCACCGTGTCACAAGTCGATAAAAAATATGGTTAAATAAAATAAATGAATTACGTTTCGAATTGCTCCCCAACCACCATATTCTACAGATTTTCACATGCTCGTAGATCTAAAAAAACCCATTATTGAGGCCTTCGGCCGCGGATCAGTCTTATGCAAACGCAGTAGCTACTTATTATTTAAAAAAATAAAAATTTTTATTAAAAATTGCGCTCGCAATTTGACTAGCAAAACTATTTGTTGGATATATTATAGACTGATCCGCGGCCAAAGGCCGCCGCAAAGCCGGTATTGGATGTCTGACGGGTTTAAATCCTGAGCAGCGGCCGCAGGCCACCCACTTACCCCTACTTTTATGTAAAATTACTGTTGTAGTAGTAGTAGTAAATTTGTTGTTGTTGTAGAGTTTTTGTTGTTGTTTTTTTTCGTCTGGAATTGTTGTTATTCAAAGTTCCTTATTTCAAGAAAATTGATTTGGTCCATTTTTTTTTAAATGAAAAGCTTTTCTTTTGGCGATGGTGCATTTAAATAGCCTATAATTAGCCTATAATTATTGAATACTTTCTTTAGTACAAAATGTTTTTTTTTTTCGAAATCGCTCTGCTAGCTTAAACTTAACCTAGCAGAATCTTTTTTTTTTTTTTAATCGAAAGCTTTTTAGTTGGCGATTGGGCATTTAAATAGCCTATAATTAGCCTATAATTATTGACTACTTACTTTAGTTCAATATACGTCCCGTATGTGTTTTCTCGAAACAGCTCTGCTGGCTTACACTTAAGCTGGCAGAGCTATTTTTTTTTTTTTAAATGAGGAGCCTAAAATTCTGCGTTTGGACCCAAAATTAGCCTATGTATGTATGTATGTATGTATTCTCCTTTAACTCCTAGGAGGAGCATAGGGCCAATGAAAATTAGCCTATAATTAGCCTATAATTCTGCCATATTTTTTTTCAGTTCTGCCATTTTCGCTCTGCTAGCTTAATGTACCTAATAGTTCGTATATTTCATGCAACTTCATGGATTTTCTTCACGGAATTCATGACTTTTTTAAATATTAAAATATAATTTTATTTTATTTTTCAACGCGAATCTGATTAATTTGACTTCGTTTTTTTTTTTTTTCAATATTCAATATGATTTTCAATATCTTTCAATATTAGCAATGTTCACAAATAAAATAAACAAAGAATTTTCATCAAAACAAGCAATTCTCTTCAATTTAAAGCTGTGTTGCACAACTCCCCAAAAAAGCGTCTTTCCGCTAACAAGCATAACTTTTAGAATTTGCTGAATTTCAGCCGAATCCTACAGCCAGAAGTTGTGTTTTGAGGCGTACTACAGATTCTATATACCGAATTTTTTAGTTTTTTTTTTCTTCCAGAAATCAAACCCGGCGTACAACTCCCCACTCTCCCCTTTTTTATACAATGAAATGATTTTTAAAAATGTATTTATTTAAAAAAAAAATTATGCCTGTTACTTCTGAAGTTTATTAAAATTTGAGATAAATGCCATAGGTTTAATTTGATTTGTATAAATGTTAAATTGATTCAAAAACAAGTTAATTTGATTTGCAAAAAGTTAAATTTTATTTGGAAAAAGATCAGGTTGATGTGATTTGAAAAAAGGTTTCATTTGATTTGGAAAAGTTTTATTTTGCTTCGGAAAAGTTTGTTTTGCTTTGCAAAAGGGTTAATTTGAATAAAGGGTTTTACTTGTAGTGAGACACTTGCATATCTCTACCCATGGGGTCATTATTATGGTTTAACGACAGCACTTAGTTTTTAATACAAAAAAAAAATTGATCTTTGACTTATCAAAATGGAGAGAATAAAAGTTGAAAGATTTAATATACAAGCGAAAAGAACCCTCCGTTTTAGCCAGTTAATTATCTTAGCATACTTCATCCAATACAAAATGTATAACAAATGTTTCCCAACCATTTTACACTGAGTGTAGCCAAGTCTGTTGAATTCTCCATTGAGCGTTTGGTTTAGTTTTGTGCACTTTGCCATAATTTTGTTATAATTACTTGCAATCCCTGAGCTCATGAAGTACGAGTATTCTACAATTTTTGATATACATACACTGAAAAAGGCATGGCCATAAAGAAAACAACTCAAAAGTATGTGCGCAAGATAGAGACAAAAATAAGAAAAACGAAAGAGATAAGCATAAAATAAATATGCTGTTTTCCACACTTTTTGCAGACATAAAAAACAAAAAATAAATTAAAAAAACAAAAACTGAACCTTTTTTCTACCACGTTGAGCGCTAATTATATTTGGACGGAATATTAAATGTGATATAAATTCAAGTTGTATGTACGAGTACCACCACACCAGTACACAGAAAATGCATTTTCAAAGGCACCACACCACTTTATGAAATGTTTTTCAGGCATAATAAGCCCTTATACATATGGTATAAATGTTTGTACTAAATTGTTTGTATGAAAAAATAATGAAAAAATAATGAAAAAAATTGAGAAAACAAAGGTTCTTTTCGCATGTGTGAGATGTTATGGCTCAAAACGTTTGGCATGCTTAATTAGAATTTTTAATTATGTGCACTAATTGCACGATGAATAGTTATAATAAGTACTTTCACTGATAAAAAAACTATTGGAATTACAAAAATGTACAACACAAAAGTTTGTGAATGTACTTGTGCAAATACTTTTATCTCAAAATTTGTATCCTTTAAATAATAACCTAGCAAACATTAAGGATTTTTAAGAAAACATTATAAGACCCAAGCAAATCTCTATAATGCTCTGGAACAAATATTAGGGGCTGAATCGCTGCATCAGTGAACGTTCAACACTTGACGTAAAATCATGTATTTGGTAATGCGAAATACACGTGAAATATATGATTTTATCTCATGAGTTGTACGTTCACGGATGCGTCCATTCGACCCCAGGTTTTCGCAATTAACAGATTCTAAAAAAAAAAAAAAAACAAAAAAAAAAATATTCGAATAAACTTTTTTTTTCTTTTATGCAGTCTTATGTCTTTTTCGAATCGAATACATCCTCAGAATTGTCAATATACCCGCATGATTTTGATATATTCATGGTTGAAAATGGAGGAAACGCTGTTTTCAGACTTATGGGATAGCTACAGGAAAAGGTGAAATTCCTTTCTTTAATGACATCGAATGAACAGAAAAACCCTTCCTTATCAAAATATACTCTCGAATTTCCCAATAAGACTCTTACTTTTTCACTCAAAATGTTAATGAAAATAAGGGCAACCTCCGAAATAAAAGATGAGCTAGTTCGATTGGAAAAAATTTAAGGAATATTTTGATAAGGAAGAATGACTCATGTGAAGTTGGCTCCGTGATTTTCGAAAACCGAAAATTTTTTTAGAGTTCTGGATCTTTTAGGAATAGTTCTGGAGTTCTTTCACAAGTTCGAAATAGTTCTGCGAAATTGGACCAAAAATCGGGGGTGTACCGATAGAGGAGTTCTGATAACATTTTTGAGCTGACAAGAAAGTTTTTTATATTTTTTTTTTTTTTTTTGGTGAAAATTTTTTAAATAAGTTTTTAACAAAAGAAAGTTTTGATTACAGATCTGGATAGTGCTCGAAGACCTGTAAAGAAAATCCTATTTACATTTTTCTGAAATATTTGTACTTTTCATTTTAATCGAAAAATCAAAAAAAAATTCGGTTATTTTCTAAGTATCCGAAAATTAAAATTTTATCGTAGAGGAGTTCTGATTGGAGCTTGCACTCGAAGAACACTAGAGAAAATATTAAGTAAAATTTTTCCAAAATATTTGTACTTTTCATTTTAATCGAAAAATTAGAAAAAATTTTTTGGATTTTTCGATTAAAATCAACATTACAAATATTTCGGAAAAATGTTCTTAAGATTTTCTTTACAACTTTTCGAGCACTATCCAGATCTGTAATAAAAACTTTTTTTTTGTTGAAAACTTATTTTCACAAAAAAAAAAAAAAAAAAAAATCGAAACAAAAAAATGTATAGAGAACTTCAAAATTCTTGTGAGCTCAAAAATATTATCAAAACTCTTCTACGTGAAAAACATGGCGCTGAACAAAAAACGGTACACCTCCGATTTTTTGTCCAATTTCGCAGAACTATTTCGAATTTTGTGAAAGAACTCCGGAACTATTCCCAACGGATCCAGAACTCTAAAAAATTTTCGGTTTTCGAAAATCACTGAGCCAACTTCACATGAGTGGAAGAATGTGGCTTTTTCAGGTACTTAAATATATATATTTTCTTTTGTAAGTGTATGGCTAATTAAAAACACCCAACCTTCCCGCACCGATTTTGGCAAACAACAAACATTGAGCATAATACAGACGATACGGATATTTGTCTAGAAAATCATGACAGACATGAAAACAAACAAAAAAACGTTTCAATTTATCATCCAAACAGAAAAAGCAAATATTAATCCAAGGCTAATTTTTCTTTTGTTTGAATTTCGATGAGTTCTTACACTACAAAATTTACTACATATAAAGCTACATATGTACATATATGTAAGTATGTTTTGCTTGTCATATGACATAACATCGGTCAGCATATGGTTGAGTAAATATGCTCATTGTTGGCAGCAGCATAACAAGGCTTGAAAGGAAAAAGCCTTCTTAGCCTTTTAATATATGGCAATGAAGTGAGCTGGAAATAAACGCAACACCAAAATAATGTGACAAATTTGATGTTTTGCTGCAAAATTCAAGTGTCAATAACTTTAAAATTTTTATCACGTAATGCAAGCCGCAAACACTTCACATTCGTTCACTTGTAATGGAGAAATTTTGAAGTTGGTAGATATACCAATATCATATATAGTAAAAGAAATGTTTTGAAAATAAGTTGGCCATGTCTAAAAAATACAAGTGAACCAAAGAAGAAGACAATGTTTAAGATCAAGCATCCAATTAACAACAAAGAAGGACGAATTCTGACGCATGCCTTTCGCCTTAATTTTTTTTGCTAACAAATTTGTTGTGTCAAGGATTTTCTTTTTAAGTATCATTTGTTTTATGTCTTCTTCATGTTCAGCCTATTAACTTAAGTTTTTCCTTTGCACAAAAACAGCGAGTGAAACACAAAGATAAAAGTGATTTAAAAATAAAATAGCACTTGGAAAAGAGGTGGTGTATTGCGAAATTCGTGTGATGTTGAAAATATGCGTAATTTGCCTTTATAGCAATCCGAAAAAAACCTTAAAAAGAAGAAAAAAATAATTACCTTATTTAAACAAATAACCAATTTAGGGTTAACCATTGCGTAGAGCTATCCTGGAAAAACAATAATTGCGGAAGCCGAAAATGCACTCAACTCCCTTACTCAATAAGCTAAAGTAGTAAGGTATTACCGTAAACTCGTTAAACTGTCAAAATCCGTATTGTTTTTGACAACAATTACGAGCTAACGAGGTTAACTATTTTAATTGATCGTAATGAAAACCAGCCTTCCCATAATTTTTTTTTTTTTTTTTGGGTTTCTTTGTGCATTTTGCTTTGTTTTTTTAATGTTGGTGTTTTTACTTAAAAACATAAGCTCCAACCACCAATGACATTTGGCATATGCTAATAATGTAAATCATTATCTATTCAAAAATACCCTCAATGTGTTTACGAGAAATGAATTTGCTAAAGAATTTGCACAGAGTCAAAGACCACTTTGAGATTATCACAAGCGTTTTTCAAGAAAGAATCGATACAGGACAGGATGAACAACCTTCTAATATCTGCCGAGGACTACAACTTCAAAAACTCTTCTTTTTAAATCACAAGTAATCCATACGATCTTTTTAGAGGAATCAAATCGATGCCTCTACGAAAAGTAGAATAATTTATTTATCTTACAAAAACTATGTTGATTATTGCAACGAATAGTAAGACATTTCGACCTATTCTTGAAGAAAGCTAGGGTGTTTCATTATTTATAACGAATTGTAGGATTTTTCGAGGTTTTCTATCGAAAAATAGGACGGATTTTATGTCGAAAAATGAGATAACTCAATTGTTTTTTGACAAAAACTAGAACATTTTGATGTCTCTGTCGAAAAATAGGGTGAATCATTTTTACTAGTATCGACCAATGGTCAAAATTTGACCACAAATGTATGAATAATTTTGGTACTTTTTGGACAGTTTTAGTACTTTTTTTGCTATTTGGTACAAAATAAAAAAGCTCATTCATCATCCCTGGTACAATGACAAATGTGAATCGAAAAGAAATCAAAACACATGAAGGCAATGTCAGTCTGCTTTTTGTCTTTCTTTTTGTGCTGTATCCTGTTTATATTGAAAAATTTGCATTTAATTTTACCTGGCTTAATGGCAAAATATTAAAATAATTTTAACTTTGTGCACATTTACACACAAATACCTTTCTAATGGTGTATAATTCAAAGTCGTGCTCTATTTCTACCATAGTAAAAAAGGTAGGACAAATTTTTGTCTTGCGTATTAATATATAGATACCCTATACCCAGGGTATATTCACTTTGTCCTTCCTTTTGAAACGCAAAGAAAGAGGCGTGGCAAGTATTGAAAAGTATATATATTCTTGATCAGCGTCATCTTTTGAGTCGATACAGACATGTCCGTCTGTCTAGCTGACTAACTGGCTGGTTTGCTGTCCGTCTATGGAAATATTTTTTACGGGAAAACTACGCAAGATAATTCGATGAAATTGGGTACAGTGAATTTGCCGTAAAAGCTAGCTTGAGGGATTGAAAACGAGCAAAATCGTTCAACAGACACGCCTACCGCCCATACAAGAAAATATATTCAAAATGTAACTTAAAGAGTAAATTTCACGATACTAGGAATGGTTAGCGCAAGCCCTGGGCAAAAACTGGGCAAATTCGGACAAGAGAGCGTGGCACCTCCCATATAAGCTAAAGTTTCAAAATGCAATACTGAAAGAGTTTTTAAGATAATCCAACTAAACTTCATTCAAACACTAAGAACTATAAATGCAAGCTCTGAGCAAAAACTGGGTGAACTTAGACAAGAGGGCGTGACAACTTCACCTGCAGTGTAGGGTACTTAATGTTTGGCCAGGCTAAAGGTAACACCCTTACTAGTTTTGTATTCATTCGGTATGAAACATTTTAATCTTCGTTCAAAAGTATCTACTTTTGCATAAGAAAAAAATATAATACATCCTTTTTTTCGTGATAGGAATCGAAAACCATCATACTTTTCGACGAAATTTTCAAATGTCCTACTTTTCGCCAATTTTTATTATGTCCTAGTTTTTGTAATAAATAAAAATGAATCATCCCACTTTTCGTTAATAGCAAAGAAATGTCATTAAATAATAATGATCTGTAAAATACAGAATTTCAGAAGGGAGCCATATTTATTTGTTGAAATGTAGAATTAAAAACTTAACTCTTAGAAAATTTACAATTTTATTTAAATTTCTGTTTGTTTCCAGTAAACTTTACCATCACGCACTCATGAACATTATTCATATCAAAATACATTTGTATCTGCGATGAGTTTGTTAAGGGTGGGACATATGCTGTTTTTCATTTAAAATTTCTAGAAAATCAACACCGTTGTATCCATGTATATTTGAAAATTGCCAATTTTGTCAGTTTATTTTCGATGATTTAAACAAATTTGGTTTGTATAAAAAGAGTGGTTTTTATTTATTTTTCGGTAGTCGATTTCAAATAAACCAGATAGTAAGAGAAATAAAAGTCAGTATGGCAATGCTTTTGGAGCCATTGCAATCCTGAATAAGATATATTTTTAAAAGCTTTTTGTTAAAATAAAATCTAACAAAACAAACGAATAACTAGCTACAGTAAAATTATATCAGTGACTTCTCAAAAAATTCAAATGCTAAATAAATGTTTTGGTTAATATAACCAAGAGCAAGGCATCAAAAGTTGTCGACTGAATAGATCTGACGAATAAAAGAGTATTTTGGGTTGTCGGTAAACATGTCAATCTGGATGGTCCACCCTTTAAATGCGTACATTGTTGAACAAACACATGCACAGACGAAGGTCGAACGTGTTTTGAATATTTAAAAAAGGTTTTTAAAGAAAGTTACTTATATTACATTAAATAGCTAGGTATAATCTTAGTAAAGAATTGTTGTTGGAACAAAATGCGTAACAAGTAAATTGAATGCATTAAAACCATGCTAACTTGAATCAAAGAAACAAAATTTTATCAAAAACAATGGTAGCAATTGTGGGGTGTATAAAAATAAGGTTTTTTTTTTCTTGTTGATCGGCATATGTCATGATAAATTAATTTTGTTTTCTATTTTCCAATCTCACGCAATTATCTATGGAATTTGGTGTGCAATTCCATGAAATAGAAAAAAAACAAGAGAACAAAAATCAGAAAATGTTAAAAAAAAAGTTTACTAAAGCTTCCAAATACGAAAAATCTGTTAAAATCTATAAGTACCGCAATAAATGTATGTCTTCAAACAAATTTGTGTAACTTTGTTTTAAGTTTCGTTAAGTTTGTCAAGAATTTCAGGTTAACTAATTTCAAAGTGAAAAAAATTAAACTTGATGATCATCAGCAGACTTTGATATTTTTAAGAATGTTTTCTAATAAACATATGTATTAGCCCGGATCAATTTATTCGGGACGCGAAAAATCGGTAAAAAGTATAGCAACAGAAAAATTTATGAAAAATTCTAATAAGCTTTGCCCCAGGAACAATAGGTATAAAATTAATATCAATACTTATATTTCGGGAAAAGCAAATAATAACAAACATTTTTAATTGAAAATGGCTTTATTGTTTTTTAAAATATTCCCCTTGATGATCAATATACTTTTGCATTCCTTCAAACCATTTGTCATAGCAGTTTTCCCATTCCTCTTGATACACCTCCAAAACATGGTTTTTGAACGCTTTAACTGCTTCTTCGGCGCTCGTAAATCGTTGACCACGCAGTTTACCTTTGATGTTCGCGAACAAGAAGAAGTCATTGAGTGCCAAATAAGGACTGTACGGAGGATGAGTCATCAATTCGATGTTTTGACTGCTCAAAAATTCACCTGTTTCACGAGATGTGTGAGAGCTCGCATTGTCATGATGGAGGATGATTCGTCTACGTGGGTTGGTTTTACGAATTTCTCCGAAATGGAAATATTTTTTACGGGAAAACTATGCAAGATAATTGGATGCAATTTAGTACAGTAGATTTGCCGTAAAAGTTAGCTCGAGGGATTTAAAATGAGCGAAATCGGTCGACGGACACGCCTACCTCCCATACAAAATGCAACTTTTAGACTATTTTTCACGAAAAGGCAAACACAATAAACATCAATACTAGGAATGGTTAGCGCACGCACTGGGCTAAAACTAAATGAATTCGAACAAGAGGGGGTGGTACCTCCCATATAAGCAAAAATTTCAAAATGCTGCTGAAAGAGTTTTTTGAGATAATCCAACTAAATTTCACTCAAACACTAAGAACTATAAATGCAAGCGCTGAGCAATTACTGGGTGAACTCAGACAAGAAGGTGTGGCACTTCTCATATAAGCAAAAGTTTCAAAACGCTATACTGAAAACGTTTTTGAGACAACCCAACTAAATTTCACTTACACAAAGAACTATAAACGCAAGCTCTTAGGAAAAACTGGACGAACTCGGACAAGAGGGCGCAGAACCTTCAATGTAAGCAAAGTTTCAAAACGCTGTACTCAAAACGTTTTTTGAGACTATCCAACTAAACTGCGCACAGATACTAAGAACTATAAATGCAAGCTCTGAGTAAAAACTGGGTGAACTTCGACAAGAGGGTGTGGCACCTTCCAAAATTTTTAAAATGCTGCAGTGTAGGTTATTTATTGTTTGGCCAGGCCAAAGGTGACACCATTACCAGTTTTTTATATTGGGTGTACAACTTAAAAACCGGAATTGGACGGTGGATGTCCTACTAACAAATATAGTGTTAGCTCGAACTTTATATATATGTCATTTTGAAGGTACATTTGACAGCTGTCAAAATCAGTCAACAAAACAATTTTATCTTGTGTGCATCATTATTATTTTTCACGATGAATATTTTCGAAAATTGGAGAAAAATACAGCATTTGCGGGGGGGTTCTAGTGGGTCATTTTTTTGCAAAGAAAACAGCTGCCGAAAGTCATCGCATTCTTGTAGAAGTTAATGGGGACTATGCTCCAGCTGAATCAAGCTGTCGTGAGTGGTTTAAAAGTGGTTATTTTGATGTCGAAGACAAAGAACGTCCTGGTCAGGACCAGCTAGGTGTGATCCATTATGAGCTGTTGCCAGGTGGCCAAACCATTAATGCTCAATTCTATCGTCCACAATTGATCCAATTGAAGCAAAAAATCTAGGCAGAGCGGCCAACGTATGCGACCAGACATGAGTCAATCATTTTCCACCACGATAACGCTCGGCCACATATTGCTGCCCCAGTCAAAAATTACCTGGAAAACAACGGATGAGAAATTTTGCCTCACCCGCTTTATAGCCCAGACCTTGCACCATCAGACTACCATTTGTTCCGATCGATGCAGAATGCCCTATCAGGAATACGCTTCACTTAAGTTCAAGATATCGAAAATTGGCTCGATTCATTTTTGGCCGCCAAGCCGGCGCAACTTTTTTGGGATGGAATTCATAAATTGCCTGAAAGATGGGGAAATGTTGTAGCTTCCAATGGACAATACTTTGAATAAAATATATTGTAACATTTTTCCACAATAAAGCATCAAATTTCGCAAAAAAATTCCGGTTTTTAAGTTGTACTACATAAAAACTTCAACGTAGTTTTCGACAGCTCGATATTGATTTTTGATCCATTGTTTCTTGGGCACAGTTTTAAGAATATTTGGAAAAATTTTTTTGTTGTTATGTACACCCTTTGCCGCAAAAAAATTTGAACCGGCCTAATATGTATACTATGTTCTTGGGGGATATGGAATTTTTGATAGAGTACGTTAAAATTTTCGATATTTTGGAATTTTGTTTTGAAAATATTGTTCTTCGAGAGTTTTCAAATGTGAAAAAAAATTTGCAATGAAAGCGCTCCTAGATCAAAGAACAAAGTGAAAACTAATTCTTTGCAATTTAGAGGTCTATAAATCGCAACTAAATAGACGTTTCTTCAAATAAACTGAATGTATCTTATTTACTAGCGATGTGATGAAGGACGGCATTTTGAAGAGCCAATCTACACAGTGCAAACAGTCATCCGGTTTATACTGAAAGTTAAACATTATTACCAAACAATTAAAGATTTATCGCGCTGCCTAGTAAACAAAAGGTTTACGGACACAAGTACACTAAAGCTGATCAAACAATTGTACATAATAGTATACTATAAAAGTTACAACATAACCGGCCAGAAATGTTAAATTTGCCGGAATCAGCACGCAAAAATTTATTTGAGAAAATTTCATCGAAAAACTGTGTAATACAAAAAGAATTATATCTCATTTGTCAAAAATTAAACAGCACTTAAGAGCTATGCAGTATTCCTGAGAAATTTAAGAATGTGAAATATTTAAAACAACTCAAATGCACTCTTACTGATGTTCTTTCTTTTCACTATTTCCGGCTCCGAAAATTTTAACAAAGTGAGAAGCAAAAAAAGACAAACGTAAAATTTAATTTGCTTATGAAATTATTTCTGTGCTTATCACACCTGCACTATCTTGATGCGCATAACTTCGCATATATTAAGGAAAATTTACGCGATTCCTTGTGCACCTAAAGATGCTTAACACAATCCGCTATGTATATATGACCTCTTACTAAATTATCCTTGAATTTAAATTTGTGCACACATGCAAATATGTGTATGTATGTATGTATTTGCTTCAACTATGTAATCTTGATGTAATAATATCGTGTCCTACTTGGCACAACTTCCTGTGCATAATTAAAGTTTTCTTATCAGATGGAAGAAGGAAAGAAGAATTTTAATCTTGCGGCTGAGTAGTTAGACATCAACAAAAGCTACGAGTGCGAGTTAATAAAACAAATGAATATTCTTTGTGCTTTTGATATTTTTTTAATGAGATTCCTGACTGCCTTAGAGTAAGTTTTTCTTGGTAGAGTTAAAACAATATGTCGCCTAATGAGCTAAATTAACAAAAACCATAATTTGAAAAAACAATAGAATGACGATAGACACAGACAATAGGGTTATATACTATAATATTGTTAGTAATATAGTTTTTGTGGTTTGGCAGAATTTTTACATTTTTCTTTAAGCACAAATTTCATAGTGTAAGGTTTAGACAGTAATTTTTTTATAGTTTTTTCACAAAATTATGGATATTATACTTTCTTTAACCGCTGTTTCTTTAAACATGTCAACCAACGCGCAAAGGATGACCTCAACACATGTAAAATATAAAGTTGGTTGAAAAAATAAGTTCTAGAAGATATTCACAGATGAAATAGTGTCAGTAAAAACTTATTTTACGGCTCTTCAGTATGGCAAGTTCTTCTCAAAAAACTTTTTTTTCCAAATTTTACCCTACTGTAAAACTCTTAAACATTATTTGGTGTAAAATTTTGTGTTACAACATCACCATGAAATCACGTAAAGCATAATTTTTTTGTGTATGTTAACCAATTGTAACCTATCGTTAATGTTATTTTGGCCCTATTATCAAAAAATAGGGTTAAAATTGGTTAAAGTGTTCTACAAAAATATTTTACGAAAAATTTCGTTAGGGTAGTTTAGCTTGATTTCAGATTAAAATTTTTATTTTTTTACCCTATTCACTTTGTACTACCATTTGTAACGCAGAGAAGGAGGCCTGGCAGTTATAGAAAAGTATAAATATTCTTGATCAGCGTCACCCCCTGTGTCGATATACCCATGTCCGTCTGTCTGTCTGGCTGGCTGTGCGTGGAAATACTTTTTACGAGAAAACTAAGCAAGATAATTGAATGAAATTTGGTACACTGTTTTTGTCGTAAAAGTTATTTCGTGGGGTTGAAAATAAGCGAAATTGGTCAACGGATACGCCTTCCGCCCATACAAAAAATATATTCAAAACGCAATTTTATGAGCATTATTCACAATATCGCAACCAAAATAGACGTAAATACTAGGAATAGTAACTGCAAGCGTTAGGCAAAAACTTGGCAAATTAGAAAAAGAGGGCGTGGCACCTCCCATATGAGTAAAAGTTTCAAAATGCTATTCTGAAAGCGTTTTTGAGATAATCCAACAAATTTTTACACAGATACTAAGAATAGTAAGCACTAACTCTAATCAGGATTTTGGTTGATTCGAACAAGAGGGCGTGGCACCACCCATACACTCAAAATTTTCAAAATGCTGTAATGCAGACAAAAGGGCGTGGCACTTCCCATTCAAGCAACATTTTCAAAATGCTGTGCAAGCGTTATTTGATCAAATTTATATCATTGAATTCTTAGTCCTTAAAAAGAATATGTGATCAAAAAGGGTCTCTCGGACATAGTTTCGGAGATATAGCCATTGGAAGATCCTGATATATTTTCTATGAAAACCGCTATAAGTTCGAAACCCCTGGATGGATTTGAAAACTATTGGTGCCGTATGAAAGGTATTTTGACAACCTATAGAAATGTTATGCGCATATTTTCAATTGTATTCATAGTTTTGGAGGTATGACCTTTTTGAAATTTTGAGAAATTTTTCCATAACAACAATAAATACATTAACAACATCAACAAAATACCTTTCATATGACACCAATATTTTTCAAATCCATCCGGGCGTTCCCAACTTATAGCGGTTTTTAAAGAAGATATATCCGGATCTTCAGATGGCTATATCTCCGAAACTAGGTCCGAGAGACCCTTTTTGATCACATATTCTTTTTAAGGACTAAGAATTCAATGATACAAAATTAGTTTCAGAATTTTAGCAAATTTATCACTAAACGACACATGACCATTTTGACCTCCATATGACCTTGAAATCTTTTTTCTCAGACGTTCTGGAAAAAAACGGACTCCGGATTTGGATTCAGGACGTCAAAGTCTCTAGGAAACACATAGTCTGATCAAAACGTCATGACATTTTTTTTTTTGTAAACCTGTGTAATTTTTGAAAAATTTTTCATAAAAAATTCCAAGCACTTTATGAAAATCACAAAAGCCGCCAACTTCAACACCCTGTATTTTAGCCACAAATGGTACTAGGACCAAGTCCTCCCGGATTATTAATCTTGCATGCCGGTACTACCATATTGTCAAATTTGAGCGAAATCGGAGACAAAAAGGGTTCAGCTGATACACTTGGCGTGTTTTACTTCAGGTACATTACCACAGTACATGGGGGAAGTTACGGTTTGGATACAAGGCTATATTATGGCAAAGAACTTTTCCTGCAAATGAATTTCCAGCGTAATCGAAACTTTCTTCTGTGAGAATGACAGATTTTGGCTGGTATATTATTCTATTGTACTATTATTCTATTGTACTATACTAATTGTTAGCACATAAAAGAAAGCCATAATGTACTCGTTCTAATTGCGTTCTTTAATTGTGTACAGCATTTAGTAGCCTTGATTGTAGGGTAAGGGAGGCAAATATGGACCACCCATCTTTCTTATTTAAATAAAAGCCAAAATAAATAAAACAAAACAATTAATTTTATGTCATTCAGTAAAGGAAACAATTTACCTTTATTCTGATTCACTTTTAGATAAATATCTCATCAGGATAAAGAAAAAAAATCAAAAAACTGAAAATACTCAAAATGAAGATAAAACTAGTAAGGGTGTAAAATTTGGCCTGGCCAAACATTAAATACCCTACACTGCAGTATTTTTCAAATTTTGCTCATATGGGAGTTGCTACGCCCTCTTGTCCGAGGTCACCCAGTTTTTGTTCAGCGCTTGCATTTATAGTTTTTAGTGACTGAGTGACAAACTTTTTCAGTAAAGCGTTTTGAAGCTTTTGCTTATATAGGAGGTGCCACGCCCTCTTGACCGAGTTCGTCTAGTTTTAGCTTAGAGCGTGCAATTATAGTATTGAGTATTTGAGTGAAGCTTGGTGCGATTATCTCAAGAAACTGTTTCAGTATAGCATTTTGAAACTTTTGCTTATGTGGGAGGTACCACGCCCCCTTGTCCGATTTCACCCAATTTTTGTTGAGAGCTTTCATTTATGATTCTTAGTGTCTGAGTCAAATTTGATTCGAATATTTCAAAAAACGCTTTCAGTATAGCGTTTTTAAGCATTTGCTTATATGGGAGGTGCCACGCCCTCTTGTCCGAATTCGCTTAGTTTTTCCTCAGAGCTTGCGCTTACAATTTTTAATATTAATGCGTATTTTGGTTGCATTGTCGTGAAAAAAACTCCTAAAATTGCATTTTGAATATATTTTTTTGTATGGGTGGTAGGCGTGTCCGTTGACCGATTTCGCTCATTTTCAATCCCCCGAGCTAACTTTGGTGACGAAGGCAGTGTACCAAGTTTCATTGAATTATCTTGCTCAGTTTTCCCAAAAAGTGTATTTCAACACACAGCCAGCCAGCCAGCCACCCAGCCAGCCAGCCAGCCAGCCAGCGAGACAGACGGACATGGCTATATCGACTCAGGAAGTGACGCTGATCAAGAATATATATACTTTTCTATATCTGCCACGCCTCCTTCTCTGCGTTACAAACGGAAGGACAAAGTGAATATACCCCGGGTGTAGGGTATAAAAAAAGTGAAGTGTTATATGGACTATATAGTCCATATTGCCCCACATGTTTATTTGGTACAGAAGTTGCATATAAAAATGTTACTTCCACATTCGGCACATTTTTCATGACTCCAAGAATGTCAGATTACACATTCAACCCAAAAATCGCCACGTCGATCTTCTGAGTAAAGGGTATTACATTATATGCATTTTTATCATTTTTATACCCTACACCCAGGGTATATTCACTTTGTCCTTCCGTTTGTAACGCAGAGAAGGAGGCGTGGCAGGTATAGAAAAGTATATATATTCTTGATCAGCGTCACCTCCTGAGTCGATATAGCCATGTCCGTCTGTCTGGCTGGCTGGCTGGCTGGCTGGCTGGCTGGCTGGCTGGCTGGCTGTGTGTTGAAATACACTTTTTGGGAAAACTGAGCAAGATAATCCAATGAAATTTGGTACACTGCCTCCGTCGTCAAAGTTAGCTCGGGGGATTGAAAATGAGCAAAATCGGTCAACGGACACGCCTACCGCCCATACAAAAATTATATTCAAAATGCAATTTTAGGAGTATTTTTCACGACAATGCAACCACAATACATATAAGTACTACGAATTGTAAGCGCAAGCTCTGATAAAAATTTGAGCGAATTCGGACAAGATGGCGTGGCACCTCCCATATAAGCAAAAGCTTCAAAACGTTATACTGAAAGCGTTTTTTGAGATATTCGAACTCAGACACTAAGAATTATAAATGAAAGCTCTCAGCAAAAATTGGGTGAAATCAGACAAGGGGGCGTGGCACCTCCCATATAAGCAAAAGATTCAAAATGCTATACTGAAAGAGTTTTTTGAGATAATCCAACTAAATTTCACTCTGACACTAAAAACTATAAATGCAAGCTCTGAACAAAAACTGGGTGTACTCGGACAAGAGGGCGTGGCACCTCCCATATAAGCAAACTTTTCAAAATACTGCAGTGTAGGGTATTTATTTTTTGGCCAGGCCAAAATTTACACCCTTACTAGTTTTCCTTTGTAGTTAACGAATTACATATAATGACCATCAGACTCGTCATGAAAACTGCAACTAGATTCCCCATCTGAAAAAGATGATAAATACATTTGTTTTTGAGGCTTTTTTCTTTGGTGGTCCATATTACCCACAGCACGTGTTGGTGAAATAAAGGGTATTTTTATCAAAAACTCTTTTGGTTAATGAACTTATTTGTGATAATAAATTATAATTGGTATTTACTGACTTAATATAATTAGCCATTTATTTAAAAACGCGATGTCTTCAAAGTGAAATAATGAAATATACTCACTAGAAAAAAATTATCACTGATCTTCTTTTTAGAAAAATCAACTTTACAGAAACATGCGACTTCACCGAACGCTAAAATCGCCTTATTATAAGCTTTAGGTATTAGCGTTAAGTTTGAACATGAATAACGGTAAATCCTATGTATGCAGTGGGAAATAACCGTGTGGTCCATATTACCCGCGCAGTCCATATTTCCCTCCCTTACCCTACTAAAAATAAATTATAATATTTCGGCTACTCTTTTTATTTATAAACAACTTATTGTTTTTGAACGAGTGTGTTATCTAAATTTTATTATTAAGAACAAATTGTCTTTCAATTAGGTAACAATTTTAAAGACGATTATTTAATAATCTAATCAACAAAAATTAAAAAAAAAATTCGATAGTGACCAATAAAACATCAAAGTTCAAGATGACGAATAAACTTTAAAGCAGAACTAAATACTAAATAAGAGGGCTATTAATTGCAAAATCAGTTAATTGTATTATTTCATCTTTATAATTTCTAAGATAATAATTACATACGAGTATAATACTTTAATATTGAAAACTTTAAGTTAAGTATCTGTTAAACTAACAAAGTACTCAAGAACCAAGTGAATATTATTTATATTATTATTTTATATTTTAATAAATGCTTGATATAGAAACCATTCATTAGTTATAATGTTTAAGTATTTAGAATTTTTTTGAAACTTGATTTTTTATTTCGAGGGGAAAATTGCATTTGTTTGACCTATAGTAAAACCTTCTACAGTACATACAACCGAGTTTTCTGTTTGATTTTGTGCAGACATTAAGTATTTATATACAAAATGAAGTTAATTTCAAAAGGTATTTTTAACCAAAATTTTGACCAAAAAATGGTTTATGAAAAGTGATTTAAGAAACCAGTTTTAAAAAAAATACTTAATCTAAAACATAATCATGCAAAAATGATTCAAATTCAGGTCTAAGTGAAGTTCTATAGGCACTTAAATAAACAAAAAATAAAATAAAAATCTACTTTCCAAGCACGATTTTTTTTCAAACAGATAGAATCAAGAATTTTATAAATTTTTTTGGATTTTCATAGAGACAAATAAAAATAATTTTCCATTTTCAAGAATAGAACAAATAACTTTATCAACACTGGCAAAAATGCTGTCTGCACTCAATCAAATCAAATACTTAAACGGAAGAGGAAAAACAAAATCATAAATGAGTAAAGTAAAAATGTGGAAAAAAAAAAGTTTTAAATGCCAGAATAAACTCGTTGGCACCCAAAGGGATCAAATAGAAAATCCGTGCTTAAAATTGTTCCAATTAAAAGACCAAAACTTTTTGGGGTGGATTAAAGTGACCATTTTATTGGGCAAAAGTAAAAAAAAAAAAATGCCAAAGACAGTAAAAAAATAAATAAATAAATGTAAAGGACAAATGAAACATTTTTTAGAAATCTTAAGGATATACGAGTATACATCTCTATGTAGAGCTAAGGGAAAAGCTTTTAAAGGAAACAATTCATTGCAACTTGGCTAAAGGTTTAGTTCCTTTGTTTGTTTACTTTTAGACAATTGAAAATAAAACATTGGTCAATTGTAAACAACTAATGTGCAAAATGACACAACTAATGGCTGTTTGTTTGTTTTTAATCAACAGCATTTCGTGTTAAAAAAATACAACACTTTTTCATTGTAATTTCATTTTGTGTCAATTTGACAAAGCAGTTGACCACTGTCAGCAAAATAATTCAGTTAGTTAATTTTACTATGACACGATATGACTGTTTTTTTGATATGGACAAAATTACCACTAAACTGAAATCAATAAAATGCATTGCCATAATTTTGCTTTAGAGTTTTTATTTTCTGTATGTGGAGGCAAATTATCCCATTAAATAAATATTTGAAATGTGTGTTGAAAGAACAATTAGTAATGTGAAGCTTCAGTAGAAAATATAATAATTTTTTAGATATGATAGTGTACTTGGTATCAACACTTCAGTCAAAAAATTATTTTATTGCGTGAGAAATGCCTCACCTTTGGCCAGGCCTCCTTTACAGTTGTACCAAATCTTGTTTATTTGTGTGAGATATTTCCAGATGGTATGGTGAATTTTATTCAGGTTGTAGTGCCGTCATGTTTTTTGGTTGATTATTCGTTCCGTTGCTCTTTACATATGTAAGGGAAGAGTGCCGCCTGCGGGCATGCTTCAGGTGTGCGCACCCCCCGTAACTTTTGACAGAAAACAATTTATTATATTTTGTGATTCAAAACCGAATCCAACCAAAATGTTCACACAACACAATTTGTTCATTGCTTTTCAAAGTGGCTGACAAAGTCGAGTGTGGGCCCCTAAGTGGTTCGGGTGTGGGCACCCCTCTTTTTTATTTAAAGCATATTTTTTACTGAAATATCGTATTGGATGTCAACATAACTAATTCAAATGGCGTTTTTATGTCTTTTTACGCTTTTTTAGTGGAAAGAAAAGAACCAATAGGCCCTTAAAAGATATCGTAGAAAAAAAGTTGTTCATTAAGTTTGTGTGGTAAGGTGACATACAACTTTGCAAAAAAATCTCGGTATTGAGTTTCCTGACAAGTGGACCAAGAAGCAGATGGCGGGCATGGATTGATGCAAAAACTTCATGCTTGGCAAAAGAACAATCTCAACAAAGGCAAGGAATTACGTCACCTAGCCAGCTTAGTCTGCAAAACAATTGATCTGGCAAGACAATCCAGTCTGGTTTCAGGGCAAAAAACATGATGGCATTCGATCCAGGAGTTTTCAGTGACCAGTGACGCTGATTTTGTTGAAGCAGTTAAGCAGAATTTGTTAAATTTGTGTGAGTCAATGTTTCCAAAATAAATAAATTTTGCTTTCTTCTCCATTTGATTGCGTTTTACTTTATATTTTCGCATTTGTAGCCGATATTCTAAGGGTGCCCACATTCATTTAAACAATTTTAGAGCTCCTGTAGAATTGCACAATAAATTAATGATGGCCACAAGCTATGCAGGATCTAGAAAAAGTCTGAAACTAATAAGGTATGCTATTAGAAAGTTAGATTTAACACACAGATGCTCAAAATTTATTTCTATGCTTTTCAAATCGGTTGACGCAAAACTTAATTTTCAAAGCATAGTCAATTTGGGGTTTTGGCTATATGCAAGTACCTTAAAACCTCACCAATGCTATTACAATGGTTGATTGCTTAGTTTTCCCAATAAAAAAGTGACAGAAGAAATTATAATCAATGCCCAATAATTAAAAAAAAGAGATCAAAATAAACCTACAACTCCACTATTCTGTAACTTTTAATGTCTTGTTTTTATGGAAGTGATGGAGAAGTCACCTTTTGTAATTAAACCTTAAGTGTCAAATCTGTTTATTCATTAAATACGATTACGTAGTAACACTTTTACTATATGCTATCTACGGGTTTATATTTGTATGCAGTTGTGTTTATAAGCTGTTATAAATAACATTGTTTTTATTTACCACACAATGTTATAGCGGGAATCTACTGGTTTATTTACAAAATTTTGGTTTTTTTTGTCATGTTGCAAATGGGCATATCCACAGTAATGGTTGCGACATGTCAATCGCATTTTGAAAATTCTGGGGGCCACAATTTGATTGGCAGACCGGCATAAATATATTCCCCCATTCACAAATATGTATAAAAATTAGATTTCGATTAAAAAGCAAATGAGCGTAGCAATTGTGCTGCCAGATATTCTACATATTACTGTGATATGTTTCTGTGAAATTTTACAAAAAGCGTTAAAAATAAAACTTACAATTTAATTCGTTATAATATGGTATTTTGTGGAAGAATTTTTTAGTAGAACTTTGAAGAAATAACGGATGCGACAAAATGGGTAAGTTTTCGTGGAAATTCACCAAGGTAACTGAGGCAATCACTTAAAAGGTAACGAATCAAACTTTAAAAATTTGAAAGTACTCTAACATTTCAAAAATAAATCAGCAGAGTACGAAAAAGCTGTCAGTGATAATATAAGTACAATCTTATTTAAAAAGAAACCAGTATATAGCCCACCCTATATTTACATTATTCATAATAAGCTTACAAACATGAGTCTAATATGAGCCCTAAAGGTGTTATTGCAAGTTTACTATGTTGTTGAAGCTGACGTTGTTGCAGTGTGCATTGGTTTCTGGTTGATTTTAATACACATAATTATTCCTAGATTCCGAAACTTTTTAAAAGGCATATCATTTACATTTTATTTTTTGTTGGTTTTATTTCTGCCAAAACAGCTATGGGGCAAAAAAAAGCAAAAATATGCAAAAATTTAAGTAACAATTTGAAGCTTCTTAATTAAGTCTCGGAGAAAAGCGACTCCACACCGAAATAAATTTCACCTTACTGTTTTAGGCAATTCAGAATGTATGCTTTGCAAAGTTCAAACAACAAAAAAAAAATATCTCACCGCACTAGGCTACGAACCCTGGTCCTTCCGTGTGATAGGCAGATACACATCCTCCTACGCTACTTGCTCATATGATGAAGAGGCAAAAAATTTGTATATAAAGTAAATCTCTGTCTAAAAATGGTAATTGTTACTAGAATCATAAAAGTCAAAATGATTCTATATTTTTATAATATTAACCTTAGTCGAGTGGAGTGAAAATTATGACACTCATTTTTTGTGGGTAAAAAAAAAATGAAATAATTTTTACTAGAATTATAAATTCAAAATGGTTACATATTTTTATTTTTTTTTTTTTTAAGTCCAATTTACTCTACATAAAGTCAAATGTAGGGATTTGAAGTAAATATTATTTTATTATTTAACTAGATTTTATTTGTAAATATGACTTTACGAACCCATCAAATAGTTCATACGTAAGGTAATTTATGTTTGAAATTTAGTGTTGATTACTTTAATTTTTTGACTAAAATAAAAATAATGATGCGTATTTTTCTCCGTGTGTGCCAGTAATGAAACTTTAAGTTCGTAGTCCTCTCATTTTTACGCATACTGGGTTCCTACTCATATATCGCCGGTGCTTACGAACAAAATCTTCCAACCGAAAGTTGCGGCGAAGAAAATCGTTTTTTTTAAATTGCGGCGAAAAAAATCTTTTTTGTAATATGCGGACAAGAAAATCACTTTTTATAAAATGCGGCGAAGAAAATCAATTTTTACAAAATGCGGCGAAGAAAATCTCTTTATTTAGTGAGTACTTTTTCGACGAGTTACGAAAATAAACATTTTTAAAAAAGAGATTTTCTTCGCCGCATTTTGTAAAAAGTGATTTTCTTCGCCGCATTTTGTAATAAGTTATTTTCTTCTCCGCATTTTGTAATAAGTTATTTTCTTCTCCGCATTTTGTAAACAGCGATTTTCTTGTCCGCATTCGCACAAAAAAGATATTTTTCGCCGCAGTTGGAAAAAAAGGATTTTCTTGTCCGCATTTAAAGAAGAGATAGTCTTCGTAAGCACCGGCGATATATCGTTACGTAAATGCAAAATAATGCAGTACCGTAAGCAGGGGTGACTTTGATACAAAAAAACAGAATTTCCAAGTTTAGGAGCCTATAATTTCAACGATTTTAAAAAAATTAATGGTTTTATTACTCGACCGGTCCAAAGTCACCCCAAAAACATTGTTTTCTAACATACTATCATATAAAATGCATTAAAAATACTTAGAGGCAAATATATCCACCAAAGTCGATGGATTAAGGAAGTAAATTAAATAATAGTTCTAGTTATGTCACTCATCTAACGCAAACAATTTTCCTTCTAGTCAATAAGTAGTAATTTTCTGAGTGTTAAAAAATCCGGCATAAGACAACTTTTAGAAAATGCAACAATATATCCGAAAGTTCGCGCTCAAATCAAATATTGAAAACAGACGCTAAAAGCCAATGCCTCAAGGATACTGATTGACCCAACACAAATCGATAACTAGTCTTTGGGGTGATAATATTACGATTTTAATCTTTTTTTCTTGCCGGTTAAAGTCGCCCCCGGATGTCAAAGTCACCCCTGCTTACGGTAACAATTATCAAATGAAATAATTCATATTTATATATACCCCGTGGTTAACACATAAAATAATATTGATAATCCAAAAAACGTGCAGCAAATTTTTTGCTGGGAATTTAGCAAAACTGCAGCAAGGAAAGTTTTGAAAACGTCATCTCAGAATGTGACAAATACAATCAAAATCAAGGATAAAACTGTCAGCCATGCTATATGGTCATTAATAAAAGTTATCGCAACATTGCAGCCATCAACTGTATAAGCGCTGCTCTGCTGTATACAAATTTAGTATTGGTTTGATTGCAGTGCATTTAGGTTAAAGAACTAACAAGTGTATTCTAGGGAGCGTCAAATAATTTTATGTGTATGTACCGTATGCATGCTTGAGCTAGTTAAGCTGAAATAGTGATGATCTCGTTCCAATCCAAGGGCGTTACTTATAGGAGTTTATTTGTAGCCAAGTCATATTCCTGGATAATCTTAAAATTCGTGATCATGTGATAATTTATGAGAATATTTTCATACTTGTTTCGTTTATTACCCTTCTTATTACTATTCCTATCTGCAAGTTTAGCACTTCTTTCACCGTTTATCAGTATTTCTCCTCACAACACTAGCACATTACTTGCTGTATATCATGCTTCGTGTTCTACTGCTAAAGCATCGTAGCATCTCGACGGTTCGAGTTAATTCTTATTTTTTGTTGAGGGGATTCCTGAAAACGTGTAAAAGCCTCGAAAACCTCGCAAACTCGTAAATGTTGTCAAAATCAATGCGAAATTTGGCAGTTTTACGAGTTTACGAGGTTTTCGAGGCTTTTACACGTTTTTAGGAATCCCCTCATTATTTTCATAATTAGCGCAAACATTGTTTCTGCATGCACTTCATGTTTGTTATTTTGCTTTGCTTAATTTTACAAAGCATTTAAGCAGTATTCATCGAAAGTTCTTATTGTTTACACAAAATTGCAAGAGTTGGTATGCCTTACGAATAAACGCGTATGTTGTTTAAGTTTTGAATTAATGTAAAATAGTTTTGAATTTACTAGAGAATATTTTCGAGATTTTTGAAACATGATTGTTGTGCTCAAAAGTCGTTAAATACTCTATGATTGCAACATATATCTAATGTTCGAGCTCATTCTTACTCTACTGTCTCCCATTTCACAGCTTACACTTATATTAATCTTTTCATATTGGAAATGTTGAATTAGAAAAAATTTTTAAAATAATCAAATGCGATAGAGCATCAATAGGAAGCCACTGAAAAATAGCTTAATGTTTATTATTTTTGCTTGAGAATAAATTTAAACGAATAATAAAAATATTCAATGCCTGATAAAGCTACTCTGAAGTACATATTAGCTATGAAAGTGAAATTATAAGCAAAACATTTTCTTAGAAAATTATACATGAATTTATTCGAAACTTTGCTTGAATCAGATGATAAAGAATGCACGTTTTCTGTTTGTTATTCATCGTTTGAATTAATCATGAATGATTTAGTATCGCTAACAAGTCAGTAACGATTAAAATTGTTTGAAACACAATACAAAAGCATTTTCTCTTCCTAAATGCTCTTGCAATGATTACGTCAGTGTCTAAGGGCATTCGGCAGTAGCAGCAAGGCATGCGAATGTACAACATATGTTTTTGACAGATAGAGTTTTACAGATAAAGGCGTACAAATTCGTGCGGGCTGTCATAATTTCTTTTATCTCCCTATTTCTACTTTTATTGTGCTGTATATACAAACGACACTAATATCAAACAACACGCAAATGAGAGCGTTGTAGAGTTTGTGTCATATGATGTGTAAAAATGTTTTATTGTTCATATTAAATGAGAAAAAAAAATATTTACTAAATTTTCAAGTGCCGATTGGCATTTTATCGAAACAAAAAAAATAAATAATACTTTTATACAAAAATTTTGATAACAAATTTGTGATAAAAAACTCTTTCAAATTCACTTTCCAATATATATGGGTATATTTAGGTGATTAATTTGCATATTAAATTTTATGCAAAAAATTAAACAATGAAAGAAATTTCCCATAAGCTACATACTACCAATGAATAATGAAAATATACAAAAGTTTGTTATTTGCACTAATCACCAGCGGCGCGGTTTAGATATTATCTAGCGCTCTCTCTGGGAGCTAGTTAAACCACGCGTCTCTTGTTGCTCTCTTATTATGTGCTAAATGTGCCATACTCTCAGAACTTAAAATGCTCCCAAGTACAACTGGTATTTTTTCAAGTTCGAAGTGTTGCATTTACCATATTTGTTAATGCCTTTTTCACATGCTTCCAAAAAAAGTGTAGTTGCAATACTAATAAAAGTAGAAATCAGTTTTTCGTGCAAATTTGTAGCCGACGTTTAAAATAATATGTTCTAGTTTGCACAACTTAATCAACGGGGCACAAAAGCCAGAAAATTTTAATTTTTCCAAAATTTTTAATGCATTTTGGTTTTTATACCCGACACAGAGGGTAATAATTTATCCGGATAGAAAGATGAGGCATAGAAAAGTTTGTATGTACATGGAGCAAAAAAATGTTCCTTCCACAATTTCAATATAAGTTTCAGGCGACAAAACTTATCGAAAATATAGCTTTGGAAATTTACACTGGTCAAATTTTAAAAATGCAGTACTTTTTGATTTTAACTAAAAGCAAAATAATATATTAAAAATTTGGATGGGTCTATAATACCAAGTGCTCATGAAATATTAAGAGAGTTCGCGTTATTTTTGGACTTAATGCTGTAAAGCTGTCAAGCGCAAGAAAATTTCGCCCTTTTATGAAAAAAAAAAAAATGTCAAACCACTAGAAATAAACGTCAGTACTTTTTAATTCCAGAAGACCCCTCCAAATGTTTCATTTCAATAAAATCTTTTTTTTTTTCTCTCCAAATAAACAATGATTTTTTGTTGTAAAAAAATCTTATTTTCAATTTTGATACTGTTCACATTTTTGCCGGCAAAAATTCTTCATAGCCCAGGAAAATAAAACATTTTCTGCGAAAAAATTCCCAGTGGAAATTTTTCACCGGAATTGTCTTTATTTATGCATGATACACAAACTGTGAAAAGTCCATTGCAAAGTCGTGTGCGCATAAAAAGTTATTCGGGCTCAAAGGTCGCTAAAATCAGTTTTTTGCAAATATCTCGCTAATGCTAACTTTTACAGGAAAATGTTGGTCTCCAATTTTGTAGCACAGGAAATTTCCTACAAAAGTACGTTAAAAGTATTTGCGTACGACTTCTAGTTTAGGAGATCACCCAATTCAAAAAGTTGTTAACAGTTATGATATGAAATACTACCTATGAGTTCATATTAAAATATCTTACTTTTTAAATTGCAATAACTCTTCAATGAGAAGCTGTACAAACAAAATTAAAATGCCGCTTGAAAGATAATTTAATTTTCTATATACCGTACAAAATGTTTTTTTCGAACGGCTCATGACCTTAAAAATATTCTTGAATAACCGTTAAGGCTTCGCAATTACTGGTTTTTTAAGGATATCTGCGAAGTGGTAAGTACTACGATAAAAAGTAATGGGACCAAATTTGTAGAGAATTACAAGGTCTACAAAAAATAAGCGATATGTGTACACATAGGAGTAACCGTTTAGAAGATATTCCAAAAAAACCCTTAAAATGCCAAAAACCGGTTTCTATTGAATATCTTCTATACGGTTACTTCTATGTGTACACATATCGCTTATTTTTGGTAGATCTAGTAATTGTCTACAAATTTGGTCTCATTACTTTTTATCGTAGTACTTACCAATTCGGAGATATCCTTAAAAAACCAGTAATTTCGAAGCCTTAACGGTTATTCAAGAATATTTTTAAGGTCATGAGCCGTTCGAAAAAAAAAATTTTGTACGGTATATAGAAAATTAAATTATCTTTCAAACGGCATTTTAATTTTGTTTGTACAACTTCTCATTGAAGAGTTATTGCAGTTTAAAAAGTAAGATATTTTAATATGAACTCATAGGTAGTATTTCATATCATAACTGTTAACAACTTTTTGAATTGGATGATCTCCTAAACTAGAAGTCGTACGCAAATACTTTTAACGTACTTTTGTAGGAAATTTCCTGTGCTACAAAATTGGAGACCAACATTTTTCTGTAAAAGTTAGCATTAGCGAGATATTTGCAAAAAACTGATTTTAGCGACCTTTGAGCCCGAATAACTTTTTATGCGCACACGACTTTGCAATGGACTTTTCACAGTTTGTGTATCATGCATAAATAAAGACAATTCCGGTGAAAAATTTCCACTGGGAATTTTTTCGCACAGAAGCTCTTTTTTCGTCTTATTTTCCTGGGCTATCAAACAGAGACAACTCAGTCACTCTCTTATTTTCGCTCTCATTTTTAAGGTTTTTTTTTTTCATGCGGGAACGCTTTTTGGGTAAAAACATGCAAAACGTGAATTTTGGACTTAAATTGCAGGGATAACGAACACTCTTAGTAAATAACTTAGTAACAAATATGCATTTCCGGTATATAATATGTTACTCATACGTCATGTTTGCAATGTATATATGCGCTTATGAGCATATGAAATGTTACTCATACGGCAATCTTAATATGTACTATTGTAAATCAGTAAATTCTGATATTTCTATTCTTTTAACTTCATCAAAGCATTTACTTAACCCTTAATGGGCTAATTTTTTTTATTGAGCTGAAAAAAACGTATTATATTAAACTTAATATTCTGAACAACTTTTGTTCTACGGCTTTTCGTGAAAGTGATATTAACCAGAACTAGGTAAAATATACCTGGTTGGCCCCTGGCAGATTGAATTAAGGCAAGTACGCAGTCGAAAATGAAAAAGATTGAAACCAAAGTTTTGCAAAGCCTCTGTAAAGCACGGAGAACGGATTGTAATGGTCTGAGGTTTTTTCTGTGGTCAAGGGAGTGGGCCAATTCATTAGACTAAAGGAATTATGGATTGGTTTATGCGCTTTGACATACTAAATGATGTGATGTTGCCTAATGCCGATCAAGAGATGCCACTTAAATGGAGGTTCCAACAGGACAACGATCCAAACACATACCACTTAAAATTGTAAAGCCTGGTTTCAGAGCAATGGGATACAAGTTCTCCCATTGAGAACTTCTGGGAGATCATTAACACGAAAATCTACAAGGAAAACTGCAAAACCAAGAAATATCTCTTTGAAGCTTTGAAAGTAGCCTTATTAAGGGGGGCTTCTCATGTAACACGTCAAAAAGTAGTTGTTTTTCGGGATTTTTTTTCACTCGGAAAATAAAAACGCACACAAATAATTTTTTGCATATATTTAAGAACATGTTTGAACTATAAAAAAAGCATTTTTTCAAGAACTAAAATGACAAAATGGCGGACTTATTAAATGTCGCGTGTGGCGTGACGCGGCTGGCGGATTTATCGCGGTACATTGTGGAGCCCAAAGTTTTTATCTGAAACATAAAACAAAATTTTTTTATTATTCAGCAGGGTTCCCCTGAGTGCATGAATGTCTGCAACTCCAAAAAATTCGATTGTACAATATTGAAATCACGTCTTCAAAAAAAAGTGCTATTTTTTCGTCATTTTTTGTCGTTAAATGGGGCTAAAAAGTGTATAAAATAACTTTTTTTCCACAATTTCAGACATTCATGCACTCGTTCAATTTATAATCTGCAAAACACTTTTTAGAAATCAAAAATCGGTTAAGTAGTTTTTTCGCAATCGTGTACCGTGATTTTAAAACCATAGTTTTGAGAAAAAACGATTTAAAGTTTGAGTTAGTGTGCAAATCGCACACAAAGCGCGCCCGAACGCGCTGGTTCAATCAATCATATTTTCCATAATATTTAGAGTTGAGTCATGAAACTTTGGGAATATACTCCCAAGACGTTATTCTATCAACCTATGAAAAAAAAAAACATCGATTTTTTTAAAATTTTACATGAGAAGCCCCCCTTAAGTGATAGCGCAGGACATCATTAATAATATAATGTCCTCTATGCTTTAAAGATGTGCTAGTGTTACCCAGTGTAAAGGGTTTTCAACTAAATATTAATTTTAAAAGTTTTTATTAAATGTTAAGAAGGGGATGCTTTAGTTTTGTCCCTGAATTTTTTAAGTTTTTGTTTGTCAATAATAAACGTATAAATAAATAAAATAAACACATAAACACAATAACGTCGTTTTCTCAAAAAATAATTTGATATTAGAAAAAATTTCCTTAGGGGGTGCTTAGGTTTTGGCCGACACTGTATTTTTAACTGTCAAATGAAGTTGGTTTCAAGCGGATAATGGCGTAAACAGTGGCTCTTGGATCAACAAACATTTTTGTAGTTACAGCGAGAAGTTTAAAAGAAATTTGTTTAATAAAACTTTTATTTTAGTTGGATGATTCCTGGCGGTGGCAGTGGGTTATTAAGGGTTAATATACCGAATTTTCTGCCGATTACTTAACCGGACGGGGATTTCCAGTTAAAGAAGCTTTCACTAAATATATGTATTTTGTGAATCATAAAAGAAGTAAGATCAAATAACAATATTTTTTACAAATTTTATTTGACCCAACGAAAGCTTGTTACAACTATCAAACAAATATATGAATGCATATCATAATTATCCTAATAAGGCACACTTTAAGTGACAGTCGAGAGGATGTTAATATGTTTATTTATTGATTGTTGGGGCTAGTTTACATAGACATTCATAATCAAAATAATCATGCATTTTTTTGCTTCATGATTAAAACTATTTTGTTCACATTCATGTGATTTTAAATTACTATAGTACTATTATATTACTTTTTTAATGCTATTTATTTTAATACTTTTTTGTATTATTTTTTCATGCCACAAATTTGTGTCAAACTGTGAGTTAATTTCATTTGTTCTCTCAAATTTTGTTGGTACTGATTCAAAGATTGCTATAATCCACTTATTTCATACATCTCGTAGATTTCTTCACGAAAACTATTATTTTACTCCCAAAGGAGACAAATTGTGAAATATTTTACAACACAACTCTGTTTGATTTCGTGAAGTGGCATCGTTTGCTCATTCATTTCATGATTAAAATAATCACCAAATATATGATTATTTTGATTATGAATGTCTATGTAAACTAACCATTAACAAATATTTTTGAAAATTTTCAATTTGATTGTATGTACAGATTAAACTAAGTATTTAACGGAAACACACTATACTCTTAGAGTAGTTATTTCAAAAGTAAATATCAGATGTTGTTATTTATTCTGTGGCAAGTGATATCGGGTATCATCAGTCTCTTTTTTTTTATCAAAATTTTAATACTGCACTTTGTTTACATCGGCCTACTACACTTTACGTCGAACCATGAATCACAAAACTCTGTCACGGTTTGAAATCGGAGACAGCCAAGTTCAACTTTAGATGTAAAAGTCAAGAGCAGCAGCAGTCGCACTGGCTGGCTGACTAACAAAAAAGGGTCGTTGCTTTCTAAGAATGAATACTCGTAACAGCACACTTCTTTGGTGTTATAGGCGCGCTCTTTTTGTATTTTGCGATATTCTCTCGCTTTTTTACACTCTTCTGTGGTATTTTTTCACTCCGGTCCTGTGCGGACACATTTTAATTTCAATGCGATTATAAAGCCTTATTTTTTTTTTTTTTTTGTTATTTTTTACAATTTATTTTTATAAAATTTCGGCTGGTTTTTTAGCCCACGAAAACACACGCACACACACTTTTACGACGTCAATACACATTTCATTTAGTTTCATCTTTTGAATTTCGTCGTTTATTTTTAGATTTTTCCACACATATTTTATATGATTTTAATGATACCCCCTACCTAGAGAGACAGCTGAAATGCTGTACATTTTTTAGGGGTGCTGCGAAATGTTGCCGCTCCTTACTTACCATCGTCAATGTTGCTGCAGGCATTAAACGTAAACCGCTGCTGCGACTCCTCAAGTGTCCCAAATCGGTGGAACAACGCATTAACATACGGAAACTTGTTACACATGCCATCTTCACAGCACTTTTTTTCTTTCTTTGAGACTACAGACTTTTAGACTCTGCACTAGGACCTCCTCCTGACTGATTGACACTCTGACACTAAGGACAAACAATACGGAAACAACACACAGAACACGACACAACGCCAAAACACTCGCCACAACACTAACCAGCGCGACGGACGTGAACCGCAATTTTTCAAAAAAAAGAACCAAAAAGATTTTCTTTATCTTCTTTACCTTTGGATATTTTTTATTTCTTTCAGAAAATCGAAGAATTTTCACAGATTCACGTTCTAAAATTTCTACTTCTCGTTGAGATGTTGGTGATTTTTTATTTATTTTTTTTATTTCTTCCTCTTTTCTGTTGCCACTCGCGTCAACCGTCGTCAAGTTTATTAACGTTAGCACCAACGAACGACCGCACGAGAACTGAGCTCAACAGACGCATTCAAATTTTGGAGCCTTCTACGCTGCCATCGTCTCTACTGTTGTTATCTTTGTCACAAAAATTCTCAATCGTGGAGCAGCTGCTTCGCGTTTACAAGAAGAGCACAGAACAAACGCATACGACGACTTGCTTTGCTTCAAGTTTATTTCCCGCCGCTCGTTGTTGTTGTTGGTCTTCTCACGTGTATTTTTTTGTTTTTCGCACTGAAGTTCTAAGAGAGAATTTCCTTTTTATGCGCGCGCTCTTTTTCAACGTATGCAATTTCTTTTGCTGATACACAAAAACAACAACTTCGAACAACAACAAAAAAAATAAAAACAAAATTATTGACAGAAAACCAACTTGACAGTTAAGTAACAACTTTTGAACTGTCATTTTGAAAGCTTTTTTATCAAGAGAATTAATTAACAGGGTAGTTTTCAGTGTTGCATGCTTAAGTTAAAAAGGGAGTGGGGCGCCTCGTTATGTAAACTTACTGATGTGGAAGCTTTCTTATCAGCAACATTTTATTTACAGTTGCTTTTTTAGAAATTAAAGTGGTAAGCTTTAGGTAGCTTTATTCTGTCTAGTCTTGCAGCGGTTGTTGTAGCAGATTCAGTAGTTAGCTATTTCACATGTTGCTATTTATTAAGCCAGTTTTGTACGGTGCTTTGTGCATATCCTAATTATAGTGAAAGCTCCTATATCAAACAGCTCCCACAACCAGACAGCTCTCATAACTGGACAAATTTCGTCACGCAAATCAGCCGTAACATTTTCCCAACCAAATGTATTTGAAGTAATGCTTTGTTGGAATACAGTACGTAGAAAGAAAAGCCTTCTTTTCCTATTTCGGGTGCGAGACATACAGTGGACATTTCCGGATTGGTAATATTCTCCATATTTGCAACGAACGTTTCCGGTATATGAATACAGGTCGTATGAGTAACATTTTATTAAATGTAATTGAGGGGTATACATACAAACAATGTCAAGAATCTTTACGGTTTTTGTAACAAAAACCTGTATCTCTGAAGATATACAATACATATTTATTATACTGTATGTCTTGCGATTTCAATCGAACTTACAAAATATCGCATTAAATTTACCGTCTTTGGGGGTTGGTGCAATTTGTACCTGTCATTTTGACTATGTAAGTACATGCATTTTCCGATCTTCAGCTTCGGATAATAAGATTCGAAAGGTTTACTGCCGCAAAATAAGACCAAAAATAGTCAAAACCATACTTTCCACGGTAACCTTGTCACGGTGTTCAAAGAAGATATATTAATGGGACGACGCACTATGGTTTTTTTTTTTTTTTGGACAAAATAGTGTACAAAAAATAATTCACTACAAGGACACATTTTCTTTAAAAAAATATATGAATTTTGAAAAAATCGATTTTTCTGTTTAAAAATGTTAGTCGCATTAAACGCAGGAGTGATATATGTACAAATTTATATGTATCCAATCAAATCAATTAAGAAGAAATGAACTCAGAGTGAAAATGGGAGATACCACGCCCTAAAAATAAATTCGTCATATCTCCGAAACAATTACACGCTGATAGATCAGATTTGGTATGTTTGTAATAGACACGGAGAGAAATAATATTTAATAGAAAAGTGGGCGGTGCCACGCCCCAAAAATATAAAACACATCATATCTCGAAAACTATTTGACCCATGTGGATGAAATTCGGTTTATATACAAAAGTCATCAAGACAAATAATGTCTGCTGAAAAAATATTTGGTGCCACGCCCAAAGGCAGAGCTACATGAATGAACTTGTTTCCTATAGAACATAGTGTCAATTAATAAGGATATATTCATTGTTGGGTGTGGTACCACCCTTTTTTTCAGCAAATGTTATTTGACTCACTAACCTTTATATACATATATACCGAAATTCATCCCTTTAGCTCAAATAGATATAAGTTTCATATTTATAGGGCGTGACACCGCCTACTTTTTCAGTGGATTTAATTTATTTTTGTGCCTGTTACACACATACCGAATCTTATCTCTCTGCGTTTATTAATTTCGGAGATATGACGAATATTAAGAATTTATTTTTGGGGCGTGGCACCGCCTATTTTCACTTTGAGTTGATTTAATCTTACTTGATTTGATTGAATGCACATAAATTTATTCATATATCACTCCTGCTTTTAATATGACTAACATTTTTAAACAGAAAAATCGATTTTTTCAAAATTCAAAAGATTTCGACCCGTGTCACTATTTTGTGGATCAGATGCTGGAAAAAGCGGTCATCTTTTTAGATAGGTGAATGAATAACCTTTAACTTCGCGCTTAATTTTTTTAAAGAAAATGTGTCCTTGTAGTGAATTATTTTTGTGTACACTTTTTTGTCCAAAAAAAAAAAAAAAGGGCGACGTAGGTACTCTTTTTATTGGCAATCAATTGTCTTAAGTCTCCTGAATAAATATATATTGAAAATGCAACTTTAGGAGTATTTTTCACGACAATGAAACCGAAGTACACATAAATGCTACGAATTGTAAGCGCAAGCTCTGAAAAAAAAACTGGGCGAATTCGGACAAGAGGGCGTGTCACCTGCCATATAAGAAAAAACTTCAAAACGCTATACTGAAAGCGTTTTTTGAGATTATCGAACTAAATTTTACTCAGGCACTAACAACTATAAATGCAAGCTCTGAGCAAAAACTGAGTGAAATCGGACAGGAGGGCGTGACACTTCCCATATATTGGAAAGTTTCAAAATGCTATCGCTCTAAGAAAACCGGTACGAAAGCGTAACGCCGGCGAAGTCTATAATTCATACAAGACTTCGTAAACGTACCGCTTTGGTGATACGATTGCCAACCGTAAACGTAAATGTTAGAATAAGAACAGTAGAAGTATGGCAAAGGAGGGTGTGGTCCATACACTATTCAAGCAAAGAACTATATTTATAAAGAACACTCTTCGGCATCAAAGAACAATCCCACGAATTCCTCTGAAGAGTGTTCTTTATAATATAGATCTTTGATTCAAGTTTAGGTTGAATGTTCTGCAGATTTCTACGGGTATCGCCGAGATATTCAATACATTTATGATTAATTAGATTAATTAAAAATGCAGTCCTGAAAATTTGTGTAGAAATAAAAGCTCAAAATCTGAATTTCATTTCGCATTATTCATCTTTATTGTCTGTGTATGAGATGGTGTTAAATTTTTTTTTACAATATTTTATATTTTTCCTTATTACATTCGTTAGCATACCTCAAATTTTGCAAATTTTCCTGATCAACTAATTTTTTATGAAACATTTTTATTTTCTTTTTGTTTTACTAAAATTATGCTACGATCAGCCTAAACTACATGCATGTAAGTATGTTCATATTTTTTATGTATATATTCAGCTTTTTTTTCATAGTTTACACACAAGTACCTAAGTTTTTACGGATATCTACATAAGCAAGTTACCATATGATAGGTACATACATATATACATAATATATTTCAGCATTTTTAATTAAAATAATCCATAAGTCAAGTTTATTTCAAGATCTAAAAATATTACTTTACTAAAATATATAGGATTTACGGTTGGAATTTACATTCAAGATTTACTAAAATTCTGCCATGATCCTCGCAAACAACAATCAATCTGAACTATCAACTGAACTTTGATTAAATAGCCCTTCTTGACTTCCTAGTAGCTGTTTAAGCTGTAAACCTATGGTACATCCCCTTATTAAATCTTTTCGAAGACATTGTTCACTTCACAGAAGGGTTCAGGACCTAAGGTAAACGTTGCAAGCATCTTACTCGAAAGTCTGTTCTATAATTCATTCGTGTTCCGTATTGTGATTGAAAACAATTAGATAACTAACTCGAATTCGGCTATTGGTGAAATTATTTTCAAAGCTTTTACAGGGAATTCGAAGCACGAACAAATGAGGGGTATAGAAGCAAAGGCGACAATCTCCACTTTTTTAAATTTTGTGAAAACTGGCAAAAACGTGTACCTCTGAAGATACACGAATTTAGTAAACTGTATTTTTTGCAATTCTGTAGAATAGAGTTAGATGAGGATGAAAACCAAGTTTGAACCAAATCCTCAAAGGGGTTTATGAACAAATTCGATAAGAAATTTGGAGATTGTCACGTTTGTTTCAATCAAGTGGAAATTGCTGGGTTTGCAATAATCTGCCACAAGCTGCCACACCTCCTTCGATTTCGCTGAAATTAGGTACATGACTTCATTAGTTGCTAAAACCAATGAAAATGGTGAACAAAATAATATTTTTTGGTGGAGCTCTAAGAAGTTTTGCTTATGAAGTTTAGTAATCAAAACAAAAGCTACAATCTCCAATGGAGATTGCTGCCTTTGTTTTGATTGGCAGTTTTCAACCTTAGATACATATTGGATAGAGACGTATTTGGTATTGGAAATTTCACCGATCTCAAGCTTACATCAAATGCAATTAGATGGCATTCTCAGATGCATTCATGAAAAAATGGAGATTGTCACCTTTGCTTCTATACCATTTAAATAATAGATGACAACATAAAAAACTTTCATATGAACATTTTATAACTTATTAAAACACTTTTCATAGGACATCAATATTTTTGAAATCTATCCAAAGGTTTCTGGCGTATACCGATTTTTTTCAAAACATATCCGGATCCGAGCGACAATTTTTGATTACATATTCTTTCTAAGAATGAAAAGCTTCACAAAATAAACTAGGTTTAAAAAACTAAATAAGAGATGTCATTAAAGTAGTCATGACTCAAATTTATTTATCAATGAAAATAGCATTGTTACGGATCCTTAAATCCTAGGCGTAAATGCAATACGTAATCGACCTGTAGATGTTGATATATCTGTCCAGCAATACTCGCCAAAGATTTATATTGAGCAAAATGCTACGCAATCTCAGTTAAAAGCATCAGCAAAATTCAACTAACGCTACTGCCATACCTAAGTTAAAGCGTTATATGAGAGTCAGCGAAATTTAACCATATCTGTCTTTTTCATGACCCTACAATTTATATGGAGCATGTCAAAACAGGGACGGTTAAATTACTCTGACGCTCATATAACGCTTTAATTTAGGTTTGGCTGCTATTGTGAAGGTTTGCAGAGTTATTTGGCCGTTGCGAAATTTTACTTCGTTTTGATTGTTTTCAATAAAATTTAGATGTTTATATTTTTTTAACCTAAGCTGTCAAATTAAATAGAAAATAATAGGGCTGCATATTAGTTTTTTGGCGAACATTGGGAAAAAAATTGGAAGATAAAAGTATTCCTGCTGGAAATGGAATATCCATTCTCAAAATATTCACTTTTGGAAATGCTTCCTATCCAGAAAAGAATATATTTTCCAGAGGGAATTTCCAGACAAATTCGTGATAAGGCCCATACATAATGTTTGATTTTAAAGCATGTACCGAAGGCTACTATGAGCAAATGCGGGACATAATTACGTTATTCCAGGACTTTCTGGTGCGGGACAAAAGCAGCAAATGCGGGACTGTCCCGCAGAATCCGGGACGATTGGCCGCCTTAGTCTTGGACCTTTTTACATATGTACCAAATTTCATCCATGTACGTTAAATGGTTTCAGAGATATGCAGCCCGATTCTGAATAGAATATCCGCTAGAATTTTTTCGCTTTTCCCATTTCTCCTATTCCAAATTAAAATTCTCGAGAATTTTTTCTCATTTCCCTTTCCTCTTATTCCAAATAAACTTCGAAAGGGAGAAAAAACTCCGGGTGGAAAAAGTAGACATCAAATAAAGGAACACAGGGCTTGTTTAGCCTGTAATGTTTTACAAATCTGTAGAAATACAGGCCAAATTATTACACAAAAGCAGTTTGCAAATTCTGTTTTCTACTTACAAAGATTTCGAAAATTTGAAACTCTCTTTCCCAATTTTGCTTTTTCCAGGGCGTTTAGAATAGGAGGATTTTTTCTAGAGAAAATAAAATCCGCAGGATAAAAAATCCGAGTGAATCAGGCCTATCATTGAATTCATCGTAGATAAAAAATTCGTGAGATCTACGAAAATGCTATTATTGATTTCAAGAAATTACGAACGTAACTTCGTAATTCGTGGAGTTGAAGTACTTCTTTAATAAAATTAGGATATTTCTTCGGTAGCCATATCTATTAGTCGGAAATCAAAAAAAAATTTGAGTTTCGGATGGAGTAAGTGATCCCAATCGACGAATTTGGAATTCACGTCGTAGCAATTCGAATTCAATGATAGCACATTCGTAGATTTCACGAAATTCGTATCTACGATGGATTCAGTGATAGGCCTGAATATTTAGAATTCGGCTGATAATGATTTAATTTTTTGGCTTACGGTTTACTTTTCTGTGGAAATACCCATACATCTTTCAAATATAAACTATTTAAAGCTTGCCTTGCTAAACATAGTTTATAAATACGAGTGCAATTGTGTAAGTAAGTATATAGCTGATTTTCGGAAACATACTTATGTATAATGAAAACAAACTGCCTATGCTAAAATAGCTCGTGAGGTATAAAAATAGCTTAAGCTTGAAATTTAGATATAACCACAAATATAAGACCTTTTTTTTCGTTACCAAAGAGCCAAATTACTACGTGCTACAAAATAAAAATAATTTTTTAAAATACAAATATAACATACAGACATTTGTTTTTCTCTTTTTTAAGCCTTTAGCTATGGCATTAGTATTACAGTTATAACTACATAAACAATTAATTAAAAATATTAAACTAAAATTAAATAAAGTACGAATAATTACAATTTTACAAAACAAATACATAGCTGATCATTAAAATTTTTAATAATAAAAGATATATAAAAATATATTATATAATTAAAATATAAAAAAAATTATACTGGATTAGCTATATATTATAATTACTTTTTTAATTAATTATTAATATTAAATTGTTTTTCCTTTTTTATTACATTATTCTAATATGCACTACAAATGCCAACTGCATATATATAAGTATGTATATAGACTTTCTCTTAAAACTCAATTTACATAAAATCTAAATACAGCAAAGCTTAACAAATTTTTATTTTAAAAATAAAGTATACACATGCATTTTGTTTTCTGTTTCTCTTAATAAGCTTTACATTAAAATTGTGATTCTGTTTGCTTGCAATTTCTGTTTTATAATAGGTGGCAATTATTTTACTATTTTTTTTATGAAGAACATTAAAATGTTTTTATGGCTTTATTTTCCAATTAATTGCAATTTGTTTATCTTTTACAATTTATTTATGTACAAATATATATAAGTAGGCATTTAAATTAGGCTTCAGGCGGACATATGCTACAGGTTATGCATTTTTTTTTAATTTTACTTTGTTTTTGAAATAACTTATATATTACATATATATTAATTTTTTACTTAAAATCTTTTTCAACTAACATTTAAACTTAAACAATAGAGTTCCACTTTTTGCAATTTTTAGTCTTTGTTAAGATAATTTTAAGATTTTAATTTTATTTTAGATTTTTTTTTTATTAGGTATATAATTTTAAAGCATAGCTATCCGTTCGTTATACTTTCGATGCCTGCGTAATTGTTTACTACGCATTTGTATCGTTTCGATATCCGTTTCATTTTCATCATCTGCTGCAGCACTATCGACTTTGGACTGTCTTCGTTTGTAATGATTTTTAAAATGCAATTGTAAACGTTTCTGCCTCAAGCGATGTGGTGGTATGAATGCTAGCTATCATGTTGTCGTCGAAAGATCATCTTTGAGCCATTGTGGAATGGGGCGGGAGCCAAGCTTTTTGAGTAACTTCACTAAGGCGGTATTGTGACTGAGGTAATATCTAAAAAAGATAATGAATTAAAATTGTTATAAAGCTTGAAATTTCCACTTTATGCTCCTACGAAAACTTAAAGGTTATTTTTGTTTTGATTTATGAGGAATTTCATATTTTTATTGGTGCATTCAAGAGCAAAATAGAGATTAATTGGTAGCACAGAAAAGTTGACGCCAAATAGATCAATGTTTTCGAAGCATCCTTTAACAAGATTGTAAGAAATTGTACTTCATCCTTAGCCTTTGTTTCAATTATAAGCTTATTTTGCAAGCACCTGACGAGTTTCCAAAACAAGTTTAGGTGTAATATTTGCCGAGTCTAACACTCTGGTTAACTTAGATGACTATGACTGTTATACCTCTAAAGTTAAGGCTTCGGTTAAATTCGGTGAAATTGTAAAAAATAACACAAAAAATTAAATTGTAATCAAACATTTCTATACCCTACACCCAGGATATATTCAAGCGTGACACATATAGAAAAGTATATATATTCTTGATCAGCATCACGTCTTGAGTCGATATAGCCATGGCCGTCTGTCTGGCTGGTTGTGTGTGGAAATACATTTTTTAGGAAAACTGAGCAAGATAATTCAATGAAATTTAGCACACTGCCTCCGCCATCAAAGTTAGCTCGTGGCATTGAAAATGAGCAAAATCGGTCAACGGACACGCCTACCGCCCATACAAAATTTATATTCAAAATGCAACTTTAGGAGTATTTTTCACGACAATGCAACCAAAATACACACAAGTACTACGAATTGTAATAGCAAGCTCTGAGAAAAAATTGGGCGAATTCGGAAGAAAGGGTGGCACCTCCCATATAAGCAAAAGCTTCAAAACTCTATATTGAAAACGTTTTTCGAGATAATCGAACTAGATTTGACTCAGACACTAAGAATTATAAATGCAAGCTCGCAACAAAAACTGGGTGAACTCGGAGAAGAGGGCGTGGCAACTCCCATATAAGCAAACGTTTCAAAATTTTATGCTAAAAGTCTTTTCCGAAATAATCCAACCAAATTTCACTCAGATACTAAAAACAGTAAATAAAGGCTCCCAGCAAAAACAGGGCGAAATTGGACAAGGGGGCGTGGCAACTCCCATATAAGCAAAAGTTTAAAAATTTTATACTGAAAGTCTTTTTTGAGATAATCGAACCAGATTTGACTCAGGCACTAAGAATTATAAATGCAAGCTCGCAACAAAAACTGGGTGAACTCGGACAAGAACGCGTGGCAACTCCCACATAAGCAAAAGTTTCAAAATTTTATACTTAGTCTTTTTTGAGATAATCCAACCAAATTTCACTCAGATACTAAAAACAGTAAATAAAGGCTTCCAGCAAAAACAGGGCGAAATCGGACAAGGGGGCGTGGCAACTCTCATATAAGCAAAAGTTTCAAAATGCTATACTGAAAGAGTATTTTGAGATAATCCAACTAAATTTCACTCCAACACTTAGGACTATAATTGTAAGCTCTGAGCAAAAACTGGGAGAACTCGGAGAAGAGGGCGTGGCACCTTTCATATAAGCAAAATTTTTGAAATACTGCAGTGTAGGGTATGTAATGTTTGGCCAGGCCAAAGGTAACACCTTTACTAGTTTTTTTTTTTTTTTTCAAAAGACCACTTTTTCGAGCACTACTTGCAGTATGTCACGAATAACATGAACAACAATGCTGGCCTCCAAGGCGTGAAATGTTGCTGTTTTATCAGCATAAGCCAATGACTTCACGTAGCCCCAGAGGAAATAATCGAGAGGTGTCAAATCGCACGACCTTGGAGGCCAATTGATAGGTCCATTTCTCGAAATCAACTTATCGCCAAATTTTGATTTCAACAAGACGATGATTGCGGTCGCCGTATGGCACGTAGCGCCAATGCCAAAATCAATGTCATCCATATTTTGAAACAAAAAATTATTGATCATGGTGCGGCAACTATTTCTATTGACCGTAAGGCGAGCTCCGGCCTCATTTTTGAAAAAATAAACGTGTAAGCCGCAACAAACAGTGCATTTTTCTGGTTGTAATGGAGTCTGTAGGGTCTCTTGTGGATTGATCGCACTCCAGATACGACTATTTTGTTTATTAACAAACCTGTTAAGCCAAAAATGAGCCTTATCACTGAACACAATTTGGCGATAAAACAACATCTATAAGTTGCGCGAATCGACAACTGATTTTCAAAGTAAATTTTGATAATTTCGTAGCGTTGTTCAAGCGTCAGTCTATTCATGATAATTTGCCAAAGTATACTAAAACAAATACAAAAATGTTCATTAAAATTGAATTTTTTGTATTATTTTTTTTTTTTTTTTCAATTTCAAGTTCGATTGGGCTTTAAAAACACCCTTTACAATTTCTAAATACCAAAATCTCTGCTTGGAATTTACAAATCTCAGCATAGCTAGTCTTCAGTGAAAATTAAATAGAAAATGCCAGGGATCTTGATTTCATCACAATCCAGAGGTCGATCTCTAAGAAAGCAAATACCGAAATTTTAGACTACATTTGAAACTACATATATGTTAACGTGGTACTTAAGTAACTAGTTACGATATTAGGACACTACATAAAAATGATATTTTAAAAAAACTCTTGGTACCTCCGTAAAGCATTGCCGCATTTCAAAAAGTCTCCTTAGCCAATTCAAAATTGCAAAGCTAACTGTTTTATGACTACGGCACGAAAAATAGCAAAAGTTAGCTGTATTATTAAAGCTTTATAAAATTGCATTTGATTTGGTTTCCAAAGGGTAGACCACCACCATACGGTAAAACGAAAACGGAAAAGAGTAAAATTAACACGAAAGGGTAACCAAACAAAAACAAAGCTATTTGTAAAAATAAAACAAACATGATTTTCACGCTCTTTTTGCTCTTTGTAATTCGTCCTTGAAAGTTTACTAAAAGCTGTATACTGTTGCAAAAGCCCGACACGACCTCAACAACCAACTGTTGACACAATTTACTCTTTTAAGTGGAGTTCCAGCAAATAGAACTTAACGTAATTGCTTAATAAAGCATGATTTGTTTTGCATCCTTTCCATGTCCAACAGCAAGAAAGTATTAAGTTGAAAGTTTTAAAAATATTTAAAAATTTTTATGGCAATAAGCAAAACACAAAGTACTTGCCATAGTATATTAACGTAAACAAGCATTTTTAATAAAAGTATGACTCGCAAAAGTTATCACTAACAAGTGAAATATATCTAAAAGATAGCACGGAGTTAAAATTTTGTTTTTCTTTTTAAATTTTTACTCAAATGAATTAGCACAATTTAAAAATCCATCAATGATTCGCATTTAAATTTGTCCCCCACCACTTTACCTTTGCAACAACTTCGCACTGCGGTCATCCATTGTTGGATACTGTCGTCCTTTTGATTTACCCAAGCATTTATTGCGCTTCTCGCTAACCACCTGACAGAAGAATCCTTTTTTCGTATCATAACGCAAATGATTTGAATAATCAAATGGTGGTTGTATTTTCAAAAAACGCTGCAAGTCATTCATAACATCGATGGGATTTAGACGTAACTGCTCACCATCAATTACATGTAATTGTTGTGCCGGATAATAGGCCAACCAATGCTCAAGGTGTTGTGCATATTTGCCAGGATTTAAACAACGATTTCGTAAATCCTTAAGGGGTTTTGGCGCTGAATCTGTAGCGGTAATGATCTGCAAAACAAATAAAAACAAAACCGAATTAAATTACTTTCACACTTAGCAGTAGGACATTACCTGATAGAAGCTGTAATTATTGGCAATAACATCGCCGTGCGCGCGCTGATGTTGGTACCATGAGTAAGCACGTTTTGCTGGCGATATTAAAATTGAAACAATTTTTGCATGCGGCAACAGTGCATGTGCACGTTTCGGTACCATTTCACCATCAAAATAAGTGGCGCTCTTTTCGAACATATAACGCGCGGTGCCCGTGCTGGGCGGTGATGGTAGTACGCTGTTTGCTGTTATATTTGGATCACTTGGAAAGAAATCCATATACCAATCAAGACCACGATAATAATTGTTGCCATTGAAAAATTGTATCTCTTCGAATGTGTCTGGACTAGGCACATTGCTGGCGATGCTCGAATGCATCGAGAGGAATGTGTAGAGGGCGGTTGTACCAGTCTTTTGTGGACCGATGACTAGAAATTTCGGCAGTGAATCACAACTTTTGGTCTTGGACCAGATTTTCTTATGGCGTATATCATCACATGGATTACCCCAGACGGGATCAACTTCTTCGGGATGTAAACGGAAATACATTTCCGCTAATTGTATTGGTGGTGCGGAGCCAAGTTTTAAATTTGTCCAACATTGTAGAAATTTAATGACCGATTGAAAGGTGTACAGTGCCAGACGATCGGAGCCGTAGTTGGACATGTGTGTCATGAAAATGTTGATGGGATTGTAGACAATCGTTTGAAAGAGTTCACCACCTGTTTAGAGGAGTAAAATAAAAATGAATCAAAGTTAAAAATGAATCAAAGAACGGCAACATTATACCTTGTATCGATTCATCCAATTTATCTCTACCGCCAGGATAACGATCAATATACATTGTATGCGTGAAGAGACCACATGTCTGTCTCGGCAGCACCATAATATTGCGATGTATGAAACCACGTCGCAATCTTGCCGGCCTTAAATGTGGATACTCCTCAGTTGAAGTGACCTTTACATTCCACACCTTCTTCCAAGCCAAGTACAATATTTCATGTGCTGGATACACACCAGAGTGATGTGGTGATATGGAATAACCCGAAGTAGTTGGTATATCATGATCCTTGGCAAAAGCAAAATTCATTTGCATCTCCGCCATCAGTAACGTTAGATTATCATACAAATGTGGCTGTTGATGTTTCCACATATGTGAGAACCAATTGAATTCATGCACATTGTTCAGTAGAAAATCATCACCCAGATTCTCCTCACGCGTTCCATGATGAAAATATTTACCGGAAAAACCCAAATTAAAACGAAATCCTGGCACCATTGATGCGATAATTTTCTGTGTAGCCACCAGAGCGCGTACATCATCCGGACGTAATCGCGTACCTTTTTCACCCACAAAAATATCATCGATATCGACAAGTATCATACGTTCCAGACTTAAACTTAATTGACCATGACTGAGATAGGACAGTGCATCGAGGAATAACAAACGATGCAACCAAAAACGTAAACTGCTGCCAAATAGCACCCGTTGTATACCATCGAATTGCCCATGATCCTGTAGTACCGTTGTCAGCGGCAGCTGCACCTGTCCACCGCTATCCGATGGATAATCTTGTGTATTACGTTGTGCCCATTCAATTGGCTCGTAAGTGGTATGATTATGCTGAAATACAGCCCAATCATCGCCTGGCAGTGCACCCCAGGCTGTTTCACCGGCACGTGTAAGCCGTAGTACCGGAGAGACGGGATTTAAGCTTGCATCGCGTAGTCTTAAATTTGTATGGACAAATAGGGGAAAACCACGAAGCTGCGCTCCCACTAGCGTTTCTTCACTGGGACTAACGAAGCCCACAATGCCTACTGAATATTCACGACAATATTTATCCAATAGTTCGCGATTCCATTTATCCATATTGAGGTATTTATCGAGATTTTCGAATACAATAACGCCATAGCGTCCTTTGTCGAGGTTTGTGAGCACAGGAAGACTCTTACCGGCCACTTCGATTTTGTACCTGAAAGTGAAGAAGAAGGAGAGGAATGTTTTAGATAAATTATATTACTTAGAATTATAAGTAGGTACATTCAAATGTTTTAAGCAAAAATTATAAATGAATTATCGCAATAAACTCACACAACTTATGAGTACTTGTACTTGTATTCAAAAGAATTGCGAACCCTCCAAAAAAGAAAACGAGCAATTATAAAAAAAATATGGATTAATTTTGACCTTGTACACTTATATCTTGAAATTCTGGTCGACAACGGCCAGTTTAAAGACTAACCGATCACTGCGGTAGTAGGTTCCCTAACAATGCCCCGAGTCAGTCGGAAGGAAGTTCTTCAGAACTAGTGATGAGCAAACCAAAACCGCAGCAGTCTTTGTGTTGTAAGAAATTGTGCTTTTGAGCCGGCATAGTGGCGCCCCTTAAAATTCGGTAACCATATATTGCAACATTTCACTGAATCAAAAATCTAATGATGCAGTTTTTTTAAGCGTACTTTTGATATGAAGAATGCAAACTTTAAAGGTGGATGGAAACATATTGAAAGGCTTGCCAATTCAAAGGTCCATTACCATTTTATTGTAAAGTTCCATTTTTAAAATATTTAACTTTTTAACAGTTCAATATTTTCGGAACATTTACTTTTTAAAGGCCATTATCCTACATAAAATTTCTGGCGATTTTTCTCGTAAAAGTCTATAATTTGGACTTATTCAGAGTTAACTTCTGACCGGCAATAACCACCAGAGTTTTATTAGATTTTTTAGCTTAAGACATCTAAACCATTTTTCTCAAAAATACATACAAGAGGGCGTTATTCAGTCCGTAAAATGGGGGGAAGAAGTGAAAATAAAAATTAATTTTTCTCTTTTCAATACGTTCTTCTGTTACCCAAATATATTTTTGTGATCTTTGAATTAACTTATGTATACCTCCGAAAAGAAATGTTTTATCTCACTCCGAAAAAAAAACTCTGAAACCGAATCATCACTTGAAAATTTCTTCCCACAAAGTTCTTTTTTTTTATCCAAGATTGAGAATATGTAATAATCGCTGGAAGCCAGGTCAGCAGTAATGTAAGGTGGGTGAGCAAAAATTTCGAATCCAACCTTCTGCAGAGGGGCCATTACAACACGGCTCCTGTATGCTGGCACGTTCTCGTTCAAAAGGAGAACACCTTTTTCCAATTTTCTCCTTCTTTGAAGATTTCCTTTAACCGCTCTAAGATTAAAGTTTAGTATTTTCCGGTTATAGAGGCACCATTACTTTTGTAATTGATCACTAGGATCCCTCTTGAGTTCTATAAGACTGCCGCCATAATTTTCCCAGCCGACTGTGGCACCTTAAACTTTTTAGGTTTTGGTGTGCCTTTTTTTGCCACTGCATAGACTCCTGTTTGAACTTAGGTTCATAATGATGAACCCAATACTCCATCTCTGTCTTCTCTACAGAGGTCCAAAAACTACCAAGTCATGCCAAGGTTATCCTAAAGAATTTCAAAAATGATTGTACCTAATACTCCAACGAGCTGTGTCTTCTACAGTCGGTCATCTTCCAATATGATTTTTGGACTTTCTGAATGGTCACTTCGATGCTTAAAGAGGTTATGCCACTTGTAAACTATAGTTTTACTCGAACAAGAGTCCCCGTAAGCATATCATATCTTTTATAGTATGGTTTGAACTGATTTGTCATGCGTGGTAAGGAAATTTATAACAGCGCGGTACTCGATTCGCTCCAAATTTGATATTTTATTCGGGATTGACTTGTTTGGTTGACGAAAGTTCAAAGACTAATGACCCGATAAATTAAAGGAAAAGTGCATTAGGTTAACAAAAGTATATTTTGAAAACGAAAAATAAAATTGTATTTTTATTTCCACTACTTACCCCCATTTCGCTGATTTAAAAATTTACCCTACTAGTTTTTTCTATCTATTTTGATAGGGGGTTACTACATATGCGACAATTTACGATGTAAATGTTGGTCTTGCACCTTCAATTATTACACCAATCCTATTTTGTAATTCCCCGTAACAGTTCTTTGCGGAACATTCTCTTCACAAGATTGATTGTTCCAGATCAAGTTCTTGTGTTCGACTTGGAACCTCAAAGCATAATACAAATCAAGTCCAATGGGCTGTCGCTTCAAAAAGTGTTGCTAATTCGAAAATCAACCACCTAAAAACATTTTCTTAACAGAGCGAAAAAAAGCACAGCTCTTTTTGCTAAATGAGCTTCCACCACGTTCGTGAACGTTTTTATCACGTTTCGTTGCTGATATGGAATGAAAAACGCTCCAAAGCCATATTTGTATAGCGCATTGCTAAATCACTTACGAACGTGGTTTAAACTTATTTAGCAACACCAAATGCGATGCGTGGTTAAATCCAAATTAGCAACAAAACTTGGTGAAAACACTCACGAACATGTTAGAAGCTCATTTTAAAAGAAATAGACTTTCAGTGAACCTCTCAACAATGATAGCCGTGGCTGAGTTTGCTAACGTCCGAATTTATCGCACGACAGATTCCGTGTTTAAATCTTCCCAACGTTAAACAGAACAAAATTTATTTAAAGCAACGCGCGTTGTTAAAATAACCACGTTACTACCACTCACAGTTAAAGGCCAGGATCATCACACAAAAAAAAAAAGACAAAAACTGAAAATGGGGGGTGATTCTATAGGCATTTGTGATAATTTTCCCATTGTCAGATGCTTCCTTCGCGAAGCCTCTTTTCCAGTTTTCCATATAAAACAATAAAAAAAAATAAAATTTTTAACTGCCCCAGTAAAATTTGATACTTTGTTTTTTCATCAATAAAAAAATACGTAATAATTATTTTTTATTTATTAATGAGTAGTATTTATAACGAACATAAATAACCTTACACTATTAACAAATATTTATTTTACATAAAAATATTTTACTTTTTTCTTAAGACCCCTTATTAAGTTTTGTACAGTTGTTTCGTCGACAGTACCGTACGACCTTCGCCACTTATTTTTGAAATCTTTTAAATTTTTTGCAGTACTTTTACTCTTCCAAAGTTCTGATTTCATTAGAGCCCAATATCTCTCAATAGGTCGAAGCTCTGTGCAGTTAGGTGGATTCGCATTTTTGGGGACAAAATTTACATTATTGCTATTGTACCATTCTATGGTGGTTCTAGAGTAGTGAGAGGTTGCTATATCAGGTCAGAACATTACAGTACCCCGTGCTCACGAATAAATGGCATATTAAGTTTTTGAAGGCATTCATCAATATAAATTTTCGAGTTAATTGTGCCCTATGTTACAAAAAAACTGCTTCTCAGACCGCAAGTGCATATGGCCTGCCAAACCATATACTGCTTGGGAAATTTTGTAATTTTCTTCTCTTTAAATTTGCTCTGTACCTGCTCCTTCTCCGAACAAGTATAAAATTCGTGTCCTGGTAGCTGTTTAAAATCTGCCTTAACGTATGTTTCATCGTCCATTATGCAGCAGTCAAATTTAGTCAGGTATACGGTAATAAATTTCAGTTTAATTTTTCAACTTAAAAAATTGGTATATTTATCCAACTTAATTCGGTTAAATTTTTAAACTTAAGAGTTGAAATTTGTGTTAACTCTGAGGGTTGATTTTCTATACTGTAAAAGTTGAAAGGGGTCAACTAAAAGGTTGAAAATTTGTACTAAAAAAGTTAAAAACTGTCAACCCTATAGGATGAAAAAATTAACTTAATGAGCTAAAAATTTTTTTATCGAAACCGATGAAAAAGCGTACTTTTCGAACCAATCACGTATATAAAAATTAAATATAGAAATCCACAAAAAAAAAAAAAAAAATTTCACGAATGGTTTGCGTTAGGAACCAACCAAAGGTCGCCTCATTGACGCATTTGCTAATATTGTGAACAACTTTCAAGCATGTTATATACTATATATTTACTCTTAACCCTTTCGACCCGGCTGGGACAATATATCCCAATTTACATATATATATTGTCCCAGCCGGGTCGAAAGGGTTAAGCATAGACTGGTTGCGAATCAGAGTGACATGAAATTACAGCAAAAGCAAAAATTTCATGGAAATCAACTGCGCAAAATTGAAAAAATCAACAAATAAGTTGAATTACTTAGAAATTTGCTTCTTCTTCTAAAAGTTTTGTATCAACAAAAGGGTGTCAACTTGAAAAAGTTTAAAAACTCAACTAAAAAAGTTGATTTTCATAACAAATTCAATTTTCAACCCTAAAATTTCGTAAAAAGTTGAAAATTTAAACCCACGTTTATTACCGTGTAATCGACATATAACTTTCGAGCTCGCTTTTGAGCCTCTAACTGCTTTTCATGGGAACGGTCTGGTACTTTTTGAACTCTGTAGGTCTTAAGCTTAAGTTTTTAATTTAGTCTGTTTATAGAAGATTTTGAGGTTCCTGCTCTGGCAGCCATATCTCGTTCTGAAGTGTTAGGATTCTGCTTAAAAAGGCGCTTCAACTTTTTCACCAACTGTGGGTCTGTACTGGCTTTTCTACCTGAACCATTTTTCCGCGTAATAAGTTGACCCTTTCTATAATTCGAAAGAACCCTTTGGACAGTGATTTTTAATGCACCTGTTTTTTTAGCTACGACTGAATATTTTAATTCTGGTTTTTGCAGGTAAGTGTACAAAATGCGGTTTTTTTTCTTGATTGCTAGACTTCTTTATCGTTTGAATTTCTTTTACCAAGTGTTATATATTTTTGTAATCGTCATGTTATATAAAAAAAAAATAGCACCCATATTTCGACCTGCACGATCATCAGGTAAATCATAATCTTAAGGAATAAAAGTATCAAATTTTTCTGGGGCAGTCCTTACAACAAACAAAAATCAAAATAATCACATTCGATGTGCTTTGCGATGCTGAATTCGAATCTAATTTCAGAATTGCTCTATCGTGTACAGTTTTCGAGATATTCTAACTTAAAAACAATTGTTTTTTGCATTTTTTTTAAGCTATATAATACCGTTTATTAGTTTAATCTGGCAACGGTACTTGAAATGCTTAAAAAAGAGCTTTCTCGAAGGGGGAATATGATCGGATTTTCTGGACAATGGGAAAATTATCACAAAAGCCTATAGAATTACCCCACATTTTAAGTTTTTGTCGTAATTTTTGTGTGATAATCCTGCCATTAAAGTACACTGAGCACTTTTGACAATCTTGTTTTCTTTGCGTAGTAATGTTAACGATATTTGCCCCAAATCTTTAAGCTCTTTAATTTTTATGAGAAAATGTTTTAACTTTATATTCGATAGGTTTTATGTATATCTTAATTTCAACTATCCTTGGTGTTATAACGTTAATTACTCGCACGCTTGCCAGTTTGTGTGTGTATGTTATTTATATGCAGTAATGTGCAATTTCCTCTTTGGCAAAAAGGAAATTCCATTTTACTAAATGAAAAATTACTCCAATGGGAATTTGCAAAACTTATAAGCTTACTTATATACGAATGTATGTATGTACGGTCAGTTTTTTTTTTTTTTTTTTTTTTCATTTTTCTTTCATCTTGCACTGCTACTTTTGCGTTCTCGCCCACTTAATTAAATAGTTAAAGTAACAATTAGATAGAAACTATGACCTTATTAGGACACTAATGCTAAAAGCACAATGGTATGTAACATGAAATCACATGTATAGCAATAATTACTGCACATTTCCATTAGAATTGAAATCTAAGTATTTTTCTGCTTTTTTTCTCTGGTATGTCAGCCAAGTCCTGGTACACAAAGTACTCGTTGTAAACAACAAAATATCGAACAACATTTGTCTCAAGTATTTCAATTGAACACTCAACAAATAATCGCCCTAAACTTAAGAGCAAAACGGAAGTTGGGAAAATGTGGAAAAAATAGAAATACTTATGTATATGTGCACTTGAAAGCATAATCAATATGGTATGTGTTTCAATTTCAAAGTACTTACATACGTAGAATAACAAAAAAAGCAGGAACAGTAAACCTGAGAATCTGTCAAATCGGATTGTAAAATACCCTAAAGGAGCTTTTTGATTATTGACACCAAACATGTGTTTACACTTAAGCACGAACAATGAGAGAATTCCAACAGTCAAAGGAGTTTAAGAATTTTTTGTTCACAATATTTTGATAACGAAACACATAGTGTCTATTTTTTATGAAAATAAAACAAAATTGCAAAACTGGTTTCCTCTTATTTCAAAACTAAAAAAAAATTGGATTTATATTTCCTGGTCAAAAGTAACTTGTTGATATACCCATGGGAACGAAAAACTTCACAACCTACGTTAAAATCAATGAAAATACAATCGCCAAAGCGAATTGTGGAATATGAAATTTCAATATCTGCATGGATAGCCACATCAGAGCTATAAGTAAATAAATATGAGGGCACCAAAAAAAAAATTGTAAATAGCAATAACAAAATGATTTGTATCTTTATGCTGTGCATGACAGCGTCGTAATTCAAAATAAACAATTGGATTAAAAACAATGAAAAACAAAATCAAAAATTATCAGAAATTATAAACAATATAACTATGGGTAAATAAATAAATATGACTTGTAATAATGTGATACGTCAATACGAATATAGAAGAGATTTAAAATTTTTTTCATAAATTAAATAAAAAACTAACCAATTGAGAAATATACCATACCATACTAAGCCAAACAATTAAGAAAAATAACTCCAATTAATAACAGTAGATGGCCCAAGTATACTTATGAATATACATATAATAAATCTATAGCCGTGTTCACGATCCGGAGCATTTAGACTTGCAAAGTAGCAAAATAGCAATAATTTCCACTTGATTGTGAGCAATATTAAAAGTATAAACATTGCAAGCTACGAAAAAATGTATTTCTTTGAGAAAATCGTATGAGCAAAGAGAACGAGAGAGTAAACAAAAAATTTTTATTTGAAAAATGACGTGATATTTTTATGCTATAGGTTTTTAGTATAGAAAATGTAAAAGCAAATGTAAATTCAATCCTATATATTTTGTTGTTGTATAGCAAAATTTTTCAACACCTATTTACAAATGCTATGATGCAAGACCTTTTGCACCGGATCGTGAACATGGCTTATATATAAATACATGAAAGGTTCTGCCCCCATTTAACCGATTTTCGATATTTTTTTATATAAAAGGTACTGTGGTGTAGAATGCAAAAAACCAAAAATGATCTTCATAAGTTGCCATTAAGGCATTTAAAAACAGGATCAAAGTTTTCCATATAATTACAACAATATCAGCACCCACATTGTTTTCCTGTGTTGTTAAGAAAATGAATGAGACAGTGGAGTACGAGAAATTTTGTTGTTTTTGTTTTTCTCATGCTTACACGAAACCTGTTTCGTTGCCCTCTGTCGACGTTCAGCACCGATATTTTGGATGTTTTTGATTTTTTGGACTTTGATCGATATTTTGGACATTTGATTTAACCGATAATTTGAATGTTTTTCGATGCTTTTGGACTTTTCCGATATTTTGGATGTTTTTCGATACTTTTGGACTTTTACCGACATTTTGGATGTTTTCGATACTTTCGGAATTTTACCGATATTTTCGATGTTTCTCGATAGTTTTGGACTTTCATCGATATATTGCATTTTTTTCAATACTTTTGGAATTTTACCCATATTTTGGATGTTTTTCGATGCTTTTGAACTTTTACCGATACCCTTTCGAACCGGTTCACAGTGGTTGGAAAATCTAAATAGCTGGCCAAAATTCTGAAAGTCGGTGATAAGGGGTTTTCGATGATGCTAACTAAGAATCTGAAATCCGTTTTTTAAAAATCAAAATGGCGGATCCACAATGGTGGACAAATAACACCTAACTGGTTCTTTTCTCACGAAAGTCGATAATTTGAGGTTTTTGGTATTGCTGATTACGAATCTGAAATCAATTTGCAAAAAAACCAAAATGGCGGATCCAAAATGGTGGAACAATTACTGCTAAACTGCATCTTTTACCTCCAAAAACGATATATGAGAGTTTCTAATATTGCTTATAACGAATCTGAAGTCAGTAAATGGGAGTTTTTGTAGTCGCAGATTAAGAATATGAACTTGAATTTTGTTACATAAAATGGCGCATCCAAAATGGCGGACAAAACGTTCCAAACACAAAAGTTTGGTATTTGGGATCATATATTACGAATATGAAATACTTTACAAAAGCCCTAACAACCATTTCCCGGGCACCTCGGGGCAGCTAATTTTTTTAGAGGATTGTAGAAATAGTTTGCATGTGAAAATTAAATGGATAGGCGTGGATGCTGTAACATTTATAATATTAAAAACCACTACAAATTTTTTTTGTGTTTATATTTTTACGAAATAGTTGCCTATTTATATAAACTGTGAGCGAGCTAAAACGCTTTGGATTTGAGAAACATATTAAATAAACCTTCACTGAGAAACTCCATTTTGTTACAATTCAAAAAGATGAACCGAAGTTATTTTTGCCACTTGTTTACTGAGACGCTTTATATAAAAAAAAAAAAAAAAAATAAATAAATTCTTCGCAAGAAAAGGTGAACTTCAAACTCAAACGAGAAAAGTTTTTTAGGCACAGAGGTCTCTCTGACTACGAGCAAAGTGGATAATATTCTACTATAACCAATAATTAAAAATGCAAAAACAACAACTTTATTTTTCGAATTTTGTTGACAAGCTTTTTTGATTTTTCGACCAGTGTGCGGTTGGGACAATATATCCCAAAAATTTTTTTAATAAATACATAACTCTGTCATTATGTCACTTAAATTGAATGAATTAATGGAATTTTGAGTCACCAATGTTTTTTCTTATAACTCCAAGGACATTACATCCCAAAAATTCAAATCAAAAACATATGTTGGGAGTATAGACCGGAAGCGCCACAGGCGGTGAAAATTTGAATTTAGAGACGGTCAAACATTTTACTTAAATTAAGTTTCTAAGATTAACCTGTCACAAATATTGTGTACTCCACAGATTTCTTTCAGGTCGAAAGGGTTAAGGCAAATATTGCATAAGAAAACAAAATCTTACTAAAGTTTTTCAACACATAAATTTTATGTTTTATGTTGTGTTTCAGCTGTCAGCCAAGTAGTAAGCAAAAATGTCACAAGTTCACATGATATGACGGAAGTGGCGCCAATGTGTAGCTTCCAACGTTCATTGAAAAACGACTACGAATACAATGCCGATGCGTTTTATTTGTATTTGTACTGTTGTTTATATTTGGTTTCCGCTTAAAATGCGAATACAACTCATGCATGTGTGCGATGACTGTGTTTGAAAATGTGCAACGGTGTGAGTATAGTACAATTGCAGGATTCTGTATGCATTAAGGTGATTGTTATGCATTCAATTTAAAACGCAATTTAAGCAATAATCTTGAGAAAATTCCTCAAGCACAAGGAAACTGTTGAAATAAATCAAATCTTCACTGCATTCTGCAGAGTTTCAAACTTTCAAAAAACCAAATTACTTTTCTCAATTGCAAAAAAAAAAAAAAAAATTTTGTTACACCCTGTTGTGCAAACAAGTGTGAATTTTAGTTGCTGCATGTGTTTGTATAAGCAAAAACGGCATTCGCCTGCATTCATTTATTTGTGTTTCCTATTATTTTACAAATAAATGTTACATACTTTCAGGCGTTTTAGCATTAAACAAAACAAATGTAGCTACGGGCGAATGCGTTAAGTTTTTCGTAACGTGTTGGTGGTTTTATTATTTGAATTTCAGTGCAGATTTCAATTTTCTGAAAATATTGTAGAATTTTTGAAATTTTCGTTATGCTAAAATTGTGTTTAATTAAAATTGTTCACTTGCTGTAAAAAAAACATTGATCAAATAATGATTAGTTGCATTCAACTGAAAATGTTATTGAATTTTGTTGCATTCAATCATTAGACAATAGGAATGTATCAAAAAGAAATTTTTGCTGCAGGTAAAATGTTATTTACATGTATGCTTCACTGCAAATACAATACTCTGCCATACAATCAAAAACAACTTTTTTGCATATAAAAAAGCATAGTGTGCTTATACTACTCATGTCAGAAAAAATTGGGATAAGAATGGGGTTTGAAGACGGGACCATTTAACTTTTCCAATTGGATCCTTAGTTTCAATTAAAGTAAATATAACAGCACTTGGGAAAAACAAGTTTTCAAATATTTGGCACACTTTTTTTTTGAAAGATTTTCAAGATCTTGTGGATATCGTGGGGTAACTATGAGAGAACTCAAGGGCAACACTGATTTTGCGCCGCAGGGTTTCGGAGTTGATTTTGAGTAATAATAATCTACTGAATACGAAAATAATATCAGATTCGCTGAGAATTGGCTTTAGTTCTCGAGATATCCTTGTTTAAAAGTGCAAAAATAGCTGTTATGAGGCATATTTGAAGTTATACAATACTTATAGAAAATAGTTTAGTTAATTTTTGCTCATGGCATAGAAGAGCCATAACCTTCCTCTTTAAATCCTACCTTTTAACTTTTTCAATTAGATCCTTGCTTTTTGTGCTATTGTCCATTGAAGTAATGGTATTTCAACTCGAAGAACAATTTTTTTTTTTATGGCCTTAATTTTATAAATAAAATTAGATTCACTGAGGTTATTAAATACTTGAGGCATGATTTCTTTGTCTGAATTGACTTTAGTTCTCCAAATAGCCTTGCCCAAAAAAAACGAAAATAGCTGTTTTGCTTGCATCAAGGTGTAAAACCATAACTTCAATGAATTATGTCTCGGAAAGTAAGGATCTAATTGGAAAAGTTGACAGGTAAGTTTTAATGAGGAAAGTTTATTCTTTTCGATGTCATTAACAAAAACACTGTTTTACTGTGAGTGTGATATAACTTAAAATATGCGTCAAAATAGCTTTTTTTTTTTTCACTTCTAAACAAGGATATCAGGAGAAGTAGAGTCAATTCAGACAAAAAAAAAACCGTATCCTAAATATTTCATAGCCTCAGTCAACTGGACTGGATTTAAAAAACTAATGCCATTATAAAAAAAAAACTCATACGTATTTCTCGAACTATTCTAAGCATTTTATGTCGCATACACTTTTTCGTTAGATGACTTGTTATACCCTACACCCAGCGTATATTCACTTTGTCTTTCCGTTTGTAACGCAGAGAAGGAGGCGTGGCAGATATAGAAAAGTAAATATATTCTTGATCAGCGTCACCTACTGAGTCGATATAGCCATGTCCGTCTGGCTGGCTGGCTGGGTGGCTGGGTGGCTGGGTGGCTGGGTGTGGAAATACATTTTTTGAGAAAACTAAGCAAGATAATTCAATGAAATTTGGTGCACAGCCTTCGTCGTCAATGTTAGCTGTTGGGGATTGAAAATGAGCGAAATCGGTCAACGGACACGCCTACCGCCCTTACAAAAAATATATTCAAAATGCAACTTTTGAAGTATTTTTCACGATAATATAACCAAAATACACGTAAACACTATGAATTGTAAGTAAGCGCATGCTCTGTGCAAAAACTTGCCGAATTCGGACAAGAGGGCGTGGCACCTCCATATAAGCAAAAGCTTCAATAAGCTATACTGAAAGCGTTTTTTGAGATAATCGAACTAAATTTTACTCAGACACTTAGAATTATAAATACAAGTTTTAAGCAAAAACTGGATAAAATCGGATATGAGGGCGTGGCACCTCCTATATAAGCAAAAGGTTCAAAACGCTATGCTGAAAACATTTTTTGAGATAATCCAACCAAATTTCACTCAAATACTAAGAACTATAAATTCAAACTCTGAGAAAAAACTGGGTGAATTCGGACAAGAGGGCGTGGCACCTCTCACATGAGCAAAATTTTCAAAATACTGCTGTGTAGGGTATTTAATGTTTGGCCAGGCCAAAAGTAACACCCTTACTAGTTTTGAGTACGTTTTGTCAACTGCGGGCGGTCAACAGCCGAAAACTTTCAATTAACGAGTGAATTCATTCCATCTTAAAAGATTTACTGTTTTAAGGGTTAGAAACTAGCCTTTCATTTGAAGTATTTTTAAATTTTAAATGTTTTGGGGAAAAAATTTTTTATTTTTTTTTAAAAAGTAGTATTTTTTTACGAAAAGAACATTTAAAAATAAATAACATCAGTTACTTTCAATTATCGATTATAAAGTTTGATGTAAGCTTTAAATTTTTTAAAGTACAGTCACAAAAATAGTAACTTAAACACCCTACACTTGACCAACAAATGATACTAAGACAAAATCCTGCCACATTACTTATTTCATACATCGGAGCTAAATCAGTCACGTCAAACTTTTATAACTGGTACACTTGGTGTGTTTTCCTTCATATATATATTTTCCTGAGGCTGAGGGTAAAAAAGATCAGCGCAATCTTAATAAACTTAAAAAACGTTATGAATCATCTGGAAATTATATTTTCATTTTCCATATAATTTTCATAGTAAATTTAAGAATATCTCGAAATAACCACAGCAAAGTCGTTACACGGCAAAGGGTTTCTGCACTTAAATGAGCTTAAAAGCTTCGAAATAAAATTTGCAAAAATACAGATTTTTTGTGGAATCCTCCATATACTGAATTCTTCATATTGAAAGTTCCTTTAACATGCGGATATTTTGAAGGAATATTCTCTCTGCCCAAAATTTTTTTGTTTGCGCAATTTTGCACTTTTATTTTCTATTAATCGAGTTTTTTTTTTTTTTTTTTTTTAATACAAAATTTTTGAAAAAAATACTTTTTCCGGCGATTTCCAAATTGTTATCGAGGACACTAGCTAGTTTCCCAGAGGACATAAGATTAAAAAAGAATCGGGATGCCAAGATGAACGATAAAGCAGTAAAAGCAGAGAACAATAGAAAATGCTCAAAGAATTTTAAATTTCTTCATTCAAAATCAATCATATCGATACATCCAACGCATAAGTTGGTAACTCAAGATACAACTTTTTTACGTGACAATGTTTTTTGAAGTCTGCGTATTAGACTCCATCTTGTCAAATTGTGGTACCTCCAGCTTGAAATATTTAAGGGCTGGGAGCTATTTTTGAAGTTAAAATCAAAGTATATTTAAGTGAAAAACACTGTTCCGTAAAAAAGTTGTAACTTGAGTTACCAACTTATACGTTGGATGTATCGATATGCTTTTAGTTTTTAGTACAAATTGATATATATTTTTTTTTTTTTCTTAAAACTGGCTTTGAAAAAATCTGCAAGTCCGATTTAAAAAAATTCTTTCAGATTTGAAATCACCGCTACTGACTGCATTATTTGGCTTTGTTTTCAAGTTTTCACTAAAAAATATTTTTCATATATTTGCGGATGTGAAATGGATCAAAAATCAAGACAATTATTAAGCAAAAACAATAAAAATCTATGACAATTAATACCAACTAAAATTAAAACTTTCAATTCATAGTCCACAAAATAATGCACCAGCACACGTGACTGAAAAAAAAATAATAATCTTACAAACTAACAGATAGTGCGATAGCAAGTGTTCTAAAGTCACCATGAACATGGCTTTATTCCCAAGTAGGATGTTCCAAAAAAAAAACATTGTGGATATCCTCAATGGAACGTTCTATTACAAACAAAGAACCATAGAATGATGATATTCATAGATACTTTACCACAGAAAGTAGGGAACCTAACCAATAATTTAAAAATGTCACGTACATGGTGTATAATTTTTTAGTTTCGCCCACTCTCTCGCCTACTCACTATAAGCGACGATAAAAGAGGGCCAAAAAATGTTACAGTTTATTAACGACGTTGGTAACAAAAACAAAAATATCAGTAGTAACAACAACAACAACAATAACGAACAGCAAAACAATTCATCATCTGTATGAATATTAAACAGAAATACTATGGATATGTATGTATGTGTGACAACGTTGAACACTACTACAACTAAAAAACATCCCCAGCGACCAGATGTTGTTTCACTTCAATTGCAAGAAATATGTTTATGATTTGTTAGGAACAGGAGCACAGGAATAAAAAACGAATAAAAATGAACACACATGTACCCATACACACACACACACTCACAAAAATGGAATCTAAATGCTCGTTAACTCGTTTCCATACTGCCTGATGTTGCCAGATCGTTGTGCTATTTTCTTTTTATTTCGATTATTTTGAATGGATTTTAGTGTTGTTGGGCATTTACACAGTGATTATTTGATTATTCGGTTTTTTACATTTTCACCTAAATCAAATGATGAAAGAAGAAAGCAATTTACAATAAATAAATACTCAACTTGGATCCTCATAAAATAAATAATACAAAAATAAAACTTGAATCATTTCAGTGAACGTTTGATAGACCCGAAACCCATATTCAAAGCCAAAAAGTACTCTTGAAAGTACTTTTGTTTTAATATTTTAATTGTTCAATTTTTTATATGGATTTTGAGCCGCTAAATTCAGATTCGTAATTTATTTTTCCGTACATTCTGTATTTTGTGAAATATTTTCCATTCAATGTGGAAAAGTAAAACAAAATAATAAAAAAATATATAGCAGTTTTTGGTTTTGAAACTGGTTTTTGGGTCCATCAAATATTTACTGAAATGTCCTGAAGACCAACCTCAAATACACCTTCACCCAAAAAATTGGAACGGTAACACAAAAAATACCAACTTTATTAGGTGATATTAAAAAGCCCTATATGCATTCAACATTTTTTTATATGTTAAAAGGCCCTAAATGCTAGTAAATCAAGTAGCTATTACAGTAAAAATGTACAATGATCTTGAAAAAATTGCGCACTGCAATTTTATTTTGCTTAATCTTTTTAGAACCACTGTAGAGGCTTAAAGCCAAAAAGGTGACCGCCTCACCCTTGCGCTTTAGCCGATATCTTGAAATATGTTTGATTCGATATATCTCGTTTTCTATTGGTCGCACAGAAAAAATATTGAACAAAAATTACGGGCAATAAAATTCTACTCATTTTTATCTGGGACACGGTATCCATTAGTTGATACTTCGAGCGGTAGAGGCCGCCAAAGTTACAAAAAATCAGTTTTTTCCATTTGCACCCACTGGGTGTTAATTTTCCAAAAAGTTGTGATAACATAATTTGTAGCGCTTGAAAAAACAAGCAAAATTAATTTTAAATGAAGTGATTATCTTAATTGGTTCTCGAGTAATTAAGTACTATGTGATCAATGTTCAGATAAAAAACAGCCTATACCAATATTTTGAGCATATTTTCAATTGGATTCGTAGTTTTCGAGATATGACCTTTTTTGAAATTTTGTGAGATTTTTCAATTACAACAACAAATTATCAACACCAACAACAACAACAACAAAATACCTTTCATATGACACCAATATTTTACAAATCCATCCAGATGTTCCCAACTTATAGCGGTTTTCATAAAAGATATATCCGGATCTTCCGATGGCTATGCCTCCGAAACTAGGTCCGAGATACCCTTTTAGATTACATATTCTTTTTAAGGACTAAGGACTCAATGATAAAAAATTTGTTTCAAAATTTTAGCGAATTTTTCACTAAACGACACATGACCTTGAAATATTTTTTCTCAGACATTCTGGAAAAAAACGGAACCCGGATTCGGATTCAGGACGTCAAAGTCCCTAGGAAACACATAGTCTGGTTAAAACGCCATGACATTTTTTTTTTTTTTTGTAAACCTGTGTAATTTGCCATTCATCTAATGCAATCTTTTGAATAAATTTATTTATTGAAGTTTTTTTTTAATTTCTTTTTATTTATTAAAAAAACTACATTAAATAGTACATACTTTCTTTAATTTTGTTGTAAACGAATTACATTTTTAGTTTTCAAAGTAACTGCAAAAGGCCCTAAATGCACTTTCGAATACAAAAAAAATTATGTCAAAAAGCCCTAATTGAAATAAAATAAATATCAATAAAAAAAATTTACGTTTTTCATTAAAAATAATTATGTTAATATTTTTGTAAATAAACTGCATTTAAACAAATGTAAATATTCTGCATTGTCGGTTATTATACAGTTTTTTTGTGTTCCTGAACAAAACCAAAAATGTCAATTAGGGCCGTTGTACAAGTGAGCGACGATATATTAGGAAATGTCATATGTGACCTGTTTTGTAAAAACATACCTAACGTATGAAAAAGTCAATTTTGAGATTTTCATTGTTTTAAGTCAATTATGATATGATCTTTCCAATGGTGTCAAAAAATTTAAAAAAAAAAATTTTGACATTAAAAATTCTCTTTTAAATGAGTTCCAAACGGCAAAACTTGTGTAAAAATCAAAAAAAAAAAAAAATTTTTAAACACATTTTCTCGAAAACTTATTTTCACAAGTAAGGTATAATATAGAAATGGCATATCTCAAATTTTTTTTGGAAAATTACTTTTTTGCATATTCTGGCCATTCTTTAATACACCTCCCTACAAATTAGGCATGATAATATCAAAAATAGCCAATTTATAGTCAATTTTAAAAAAGCCCTAACACATAACAAAAAATTCTTGAAAGAAATAGCGTTAATATAACTCAGAAACTATTGGGTTAATTAAGCTGAAAACTTGGCAGTGAGAGCATCTCAAATATGGGAAGATTTATACGCTGCACACGAAGGTTCCCGAAGGCCTTCCGAAGGTTTTCTGGTTAAAACGAAGAATATCTGGGTATACTAGAGGAAAAACATCTATGGTAGACTATCAATGAACTCTATTTATTAGTTTTTCAAGACACCTGAGGGTTCTCGAAGGCCACCCGAAGACTTGATAGTCAAAACGAAGAATATTTCAGTATACTAAAGGAAAAATATCAGTGGCGGACTATAAAAAAGGTCTAACTGGTAGTTTTTTGGGACACCCGAAGGTTCCAGAAGTTCACCCGAAGGTTTCAAAATCAAATCAAAGAATTCCTTACTATACTGTAAGGAAAGCATCAACAAGCCTTAATTGATAGTTTTCTAAGGCATCTGAAGGTTCCCGAAAGTCACCCGAAGGCTTTATAGTCAATACGAAGAATATCAAGGCATACTGATGGGAAAACGTCAATAGCATCTATGAGTTTAGTTGCTGTGGGTACTTTATTATCATAAACTTTACTTGATGTACATTTTAATGTTTTAAATTGTTGTTATCTGCTGATTGTCACCACTTTTATGATAATCTTCCATACAAAACATAAACATTTTCTTTAAAATTTTTTTAAATGTTTGGCGCATCAAATTTTATTCAGTTTTTTCCTTCTCCTGTAAAGTATTGAAAATGTGAGTTGCGGCTTTTCCATACTAAGCTAACGGTATGTTTTCACAAAACAATTCACATATTAACTTTTTTTAAATTTCTTAAACAATCGTTGTACCGAATTACGGCATGTTAAGGTACTCCTTACTTCCAGAACGATTCCAAGTCTTAAAACTCAATTTTAAGATCGGATGTGTGATTTTTCACAAGAATTAATTCATCCGGAGTCGATTAGTGCTGAATTCGAGCATTATAACCCTTATACTACGATAATTCCAGACTAAAGTTTTGCGTGTTGAACCTAGCTCCATAAACGCATACGCCTAATTCCGTGCTAACCTAAATTGCACAAATGTATGCAATGCATACTATGCATGTTATACCGGCAGTAAGAAATTCATTGCTTCTCTGAAATTTTTTTGAGAATTGTTCACATTATACACAATTATTATAGTTTTGAAAGAGAAAATCATATGCGGTAATTATATCACTCGATTCGGAAAAGTTTACTTATTACGTGACAAAAGTGTTTAGTATATTTCACAACTATCAATAGTTTATTTTCGAATGTTGAAATTCCTTTATTTTCCTAATTACGTGATAGTCACGGAATAACTTTCACTCATACAAAATTATGCACCTAATTCCGGCTGAAATAAAATCATAGTTTTCTTTATCAAAAATAGTTAATTTTGCTTTAAAACTATTAGAAAACGTTTTTTAAGTTAGCATAAATTGTTAACTTACAAAAGCCGTGTTTTACATAACACTTATGCACAACATATGCGTTCGAAATCAAGGCTATTGGAAATTGGTCATTTGAAACATCATCATAAAATAAAAAAAAAATTTAATTTTAATTTCTAGGCATTAAGTAAATGTATAAAATATGTTTTGGTTTAAAAATAAGTATTTTAAACTGCGCTTGGTTTTCCAACAAAAAGGAAAAACTGACGGAATTACGTACTAGCCAGTTATTCGGTACACTTACCTTATTGTTAAGAGATACAGTAAAAAATTCGAAAGAACAAACTACCTCAAACTCTACCGCAAAAAATAATCAAATAACCGGTTTTTTAACAAAATGCAGTAACACTAACAAAGTGCTTTACAATTTTAAAAGGAACAGGAAAAAATTTACCAATTTTATACAGTGAAACTACATGGGGTTTCCGCAACACGATGAATACATTTGCAATTTTTGTTGTTGTTGTTTGTTAAATAATATATATTTTTTTTTTTGATACTCATGCAAATATTCTGCAATTGTTGCCAATGTACGGTCGGTTACTGTTATTGTCGTTACTGCTGCTGCACACACTACATGCAGTCATCAACAATAAAATTCCAATTGCGTTTCATTTGGTTGGTTGGTGCTTTTGGCACAAATATGCAGTCGCGTACTCCTTTTAACTGCACATGGCCGTCGTTGTGAGGTTCCTGCTCTTACTTGTACCATAAATTCCAGGTGGTTAATTGGGCTATGTTGTCCATTATGTGGGACCTAATTGAGTGCTTTTGTGAACAACGAAATACTTGAACAAGTAGTTTGAACGTAAAAACAAAAATGCATCCGTAAAGGGAAAAATTCAGCGATTTATGTATCGCACAACAAAAATATTTTACGAGAAATTGTATATACAAAAAAAATTAGTATATCTATGCAGGGGCTGGTTGAAACACGAGGAAATAAAGTGTCATAATGAACTTACATTTTTTTTTTTCTTTTTTTTTGATTGCAGCAGCTTAAAATTTTATGAACGTTTAACTTTTCATTGTAAGCTTTACGACGTGTAAAAATTCCTTTGCACAAAAAAATTAAATGAAATCAACAGCATATTTGGATATGAGCCTATGGGGGTTATCGTGAATTAAGATTCCCGGGGAATTTTCTTAGACTGCCGTGCATTCTCTATTGCAGTTTACGAAAATTCCCCGGGAATCTCGATTCACGATAACCCCCTATATGTTAATTTTTTGTCGAATTTTATTAAAAAAATTAATTTTTCATCAAATCGAAAAATATATATGAAAAATTAAGGTTTTTTCTCGATATTTATGTTTTACGTGGCACATAGGACCTAGGTACATATATTGAAAACTAGCGAAAATCTTTTAAAATTTAAAAAAAAAACCGGCATTTATAGTGTCGTGTAAACCATATTGAAAATTAGATGAAAACAACTGCGTTTTTCGAAATATTTCAGTTTGATTTTTTTTAGAATTTACCAAATTTTTCCCTTGTTGTCTAGGATTACCGGAGCCATTATTTTTCTTATCCCATCTTCGAAACATATCTGCCCATTATATCTTCCACTTAAGGGGAACATTTTTTAATAGAGCCTCCCGAGGGGATGGAGAAAAGGGTAAACATGTGAAACTAAAATCTTGAGAGAGAAAACAAACATAAGGTATTGCCCGACATTTTCCACCATCAGGGTGGCTCCTTGGGACGGTAAGTGCAAATTATATGAAAACATAAATTTTTTTTCTGATCGGGCTGGAAAAGTGGGAATCCTAAAAAACTGTGACGAGAAAATATCTACATCTTTTAGAAAACTATAATCCTATCTCTAATTTTTGCGATTTTGCAATTTTTGCGGTTATGGTATCCTTATGGGCTTCTTTACCGAGTGGAAAACTGTGAGATATCAAAATACCACTAAAACCATAATATTCGAGAATTTAGAAAAATCCTGTCTGCAAGCTCTAGATTTTTGAAGAGCGCTACTGTGCTATATCCACTTAACATTCAAATAACTTACATTTCAAAAAAAAAAAAAAAAAAAAAAAGTTTCGTGTTTTCTACGCATTTCACAACTTTATACGACATTTTAGTGAACATATTTATTTACACCTTAGGGTGCCCCCTTGGATGTCGAGACCAATAAAAAAAAAAATATTTTTCGTGTTTTCTACGCGTTTCATTACTTTTTACGTCATTTTAGTGGAAACATTTTTTTTTTTTTTTTTCACCCAAGGATCCCCTCCTTGAACGTCGACACCAAAAGTTTTTAAAAACTTTTTTTTCCATGAATCCAAAAAAAATTAATTTATCATATCTCTGAAAATATTTAACGGACATGGATGGCAATAGGTATGTGAAGCAAAACACACCAAGTGTAACAAAAAAAAATTTTTTTGTCTCCGATTTCGCTCAAATTCGGCAATATGCACGGTGCTCTTGAACAGTCGATAGGTTTGATGAAAATGTGGAGAAAATCTGTGAAAGGGGTTTCATTTGCATTAGTTTTTAGTGGTTTGTAAAATGCAAACCCCGATATCGTAACTGATCATCCCCGCGAAATATCGCAAAAATACATTCACATATAAAATAAAAAAAATTCAGAAAAAAAAGCAAAAAAAAAACACATTTAAAAATAGTTATTTTTAATGTATTTTGTAATGCTGAATCCGAATCCGGCCATAGACTTGCTGAATCTAATATGGTTTTTGAGATATCTTAGCCTAAACAAGGAAGAAAGACCGTCTTTGCTATATTTTGGAGCTATATAACAGGACGTATATCCGTAAATTTTGATGCAGAAATGGAAAGCTCTAATCAATCTTCTAAACCTAATTCAAATAATATCGATATCTTTATTTTCCTCCGAGATATCCTAACCTAAAAAGTTAAAAAAGCTCAAAAAACGAGTTTTCTCATTATTTCAGTCTACGATATTTCGGAGAAAAATTAAGTTATTTGCATAATTTAAATGCGGTTTTAAAGAAAAAGATTGGGACTTTCAGCTTATGTATCGAATTCTGCATATAAATGTTCTATATTCTAGTTATATAGCTTCAAAATATAGCAAAAACTGTATTTTTTCCTTGTTTAGGCTAAGATATCTCAAAAACGGTATAAGATACAGCATTTCTAAGGCCGGATTCGGATTGAAAATACATTAAAAATAACAATTTTTATATATGTTTGTTCGGTTTTTTTTCTGAATTTTTTTATTTTATATGGGATTTTTTAATGTACTGACCCCTTTTATCTACTCCTTAAGGGGGCTCCAAATGCAAAATTCAAATGCTATCCGGTTACGTATGTTATGCCTCATCGACTTTTCGTTTGCAAAATAAAACAATTCTCTAACCAAAAACCACACAAATTATTAAGGAACATTCACGTTAGCTGCCTTGTTGCATCATCAACAACTCCTTCAAAGTTATACGGAAAAAAAAACGCTCGCTTCTAATGTTTTAAAAGCATGTTGATGAACATTTAAATGTGCTGGAGTTGAGAAAGCTAAGATTATCATAGATACGACTTTAGCTTTCTTTTTAATTTGAGTTAAAAAGCAAATGAATTCAAAAAGTCATACCTACTGCCATTCTAAGTGACAATTATTTCGAATAATATTATGCTTCTAATTGACAATTCCGTCATTCTATCTGTGAAAAAAAAAAACAAGCTTCCATTAAAGCCAAGTACCCAGGTAACAACATCAAAGACAGAAATATACCTTCATTAATGAAGGTGTCAAAGTTAAATTGGAATGTAAATGAAAGAAAATGCTCTTACATACGAAAAACAACTGAACTTACACATTCATATGCTAATACAAAGACACACACACAACAAACAAGCACACATATTAAAAGGGCAAAATAGCAATATTCAAAGGAGTAAAAACACATCAGACTGTTGGAGAATATAAAAAAATAAGAAAAAATAAAAAAAACGTTGGAAGGGAGCTAGCTTCATGTGAATGCACGCTGTGACGTCGCAGCCTTGAATGTCCTTAAAAAACATGACTACAAATTTTTCATTGTTTCTTAAGCAAACAAACAAAGCTTAAGATAGAGAAAGAAACCAGGAGCAACAGCAACTGTAAAAGAAACGAGTAAATTTTATTCCCCTGTCTCAGTGTGGCTGACTGACAATGTAACAATAAAATATATAAAATTATTGCCGCAAGCAAATTATCTCGGCAAAATGAAACATTTTGCTACCTTACGACAAAAATAATACATAGCAACAACAACAACAACAACAAAACCAATAACATCAACTGTTTAGGTAAAAAGCTCTGTAGGGTCCACATTGGAGCAACGTCATGACAGTGAAATGACTTTGAGTAAAAAGTATCGATACATGTTTACTTCTTAAGAGAACTACGTAAAACTAAGTAGTAAAGGTGTAACCGTTGGCCTGGCCAAAAAAATAAATTCCCTACACTTCAGTATTTTGAAAATTTTGCTTATATAGGAGGTGCCACGCCCTCTTATCCGAGTTCACCCAGTTGTTGCTCAGAGCTTGCATTTATAGTTTTTAGTGTCTGACAGAAATTTAATTGGGTTATCTCAAAAAATGTTTTCAGTATAGCGTTTTGAAGCTTTTTCTTATATAGGAGGTGCTACGCCCTCTTGTCCGAATCTGCCCAGTTTTTGCTCAGAGCTTGCGCTAATAATTCATAGTATTTATGTGTACTTTCGTTGAATTGTCGTGAAAAATACTCCTGAAGTTGCATTTTTTGTATGGGCGGTTGGCGTGTCCGTTGCCCGATTTCGCTCATTTTCAATCCCACAAGCTAACTTTGACGATGGAGGTAGTGTACCAAATTTCTTTGAATTATCTTGTTCAGTTTTCCCAGGAAATTTATTTCCACAGCCAGCCAGACAGAATGACGGACATGGCTATATCGACTCAGAAGGTGACGGCGATCGAGAATGTATATACTTTTCTATACCTGACACGCCTCTATATACCCTGGGTGTGGGGTATAAAAAGATTAATTTGATTTATGTTCATTTGATTGGAAAAAGGTTATTTGCTGGAAAAAGTTGAATTTGATTCAGAAAAATTTTAATTTAATTTGGAAATGGTTTAATTTTATTTGGCAAAAAATTAATTTGATCGAAAATAGATCAATCCCAATGTGCACAAAAACGGATAAGGATCCGTTTCGAACCCGTTACGAGTTCATAAAGGTATAAAAAACGTAATCCGCGGTAACGGATCCATTTCAAACCCGTAACGCACTTCAAGAACGAACTCAAAACGCTGTGTTTAGATAAAAAAAAAAACATTTTGAAGCGCTTATTAGCTATTAAAAAAAAATAAAAAGAAAAAAATTATCGATCCGCCTATGGTAGAATTTGAACCCGGGTAACTCCGCAGTGCGGGCCCGTTTCGAATCCGAAACGTATGTAAAAACGAATTAGAAACGGATTGGCTTTTAAAAACGTTAATGCTGTATATTTACAGAAAAAAACCGTTTTGATGCGCTTATTAGCAATTAAAAACAAATAAAAAGCAAAAAAAAAAGGAAGAAAAAAAAGGGTAAAAATCCACCTGTGGTAGGATTCGAACCTGGGTAAATCCGTTTCGAATCCGTAAATACTTCAAATACGAACTGAAAACGGATTTTCTTCAATAAATTTTAATGATGATAAAAAAATATTTTTGATTTGTTTTTTTTTATCTTTTTTATTTTTATTGCGTATGATTTTTTGTAAACTTTTCAAACTCTGTTTGAAGAAATGTTTTTGATTTCAAATTTGAGTATGTTATATTTTTTATCAAAAGGGAAGAGAAAGAACACGGAATACTTATAAAAAAATCAACAGAAATTTGTTTAATCAATACAAACTTTAAATCCCAACATCAGATAAGTCTACATCAGATAAGTCAACATCATATCGGTCAATAGCCTAATTGTCTTAACATCTCGTGTATGAAAAAGTAATACCCCGGGAGCCTGGGATCGCCTCCCGGCCGGGCTAGCAATTTTTATTTTTTTTTATTTTGTTTTTTTTTAATTAAAAATAAGCGCTTCACCATTTTTTTTTTTTTTTTTTATAAGCAGCATTAACATTATTAAAAGCGAATCCATTTTGCATTCGTTTTTGATGTACCCCAGTGTGCCAGACGGTTCATATTTCCGCTTTTTTACCCGTTACGGATCCGTTACTGATCCGTTTGCGGGAGAAATTCCAAAAAAAAAAACGATTCGCTTTTTTTTTAGGAATCTCTCCCGCCAACGGATCAGTAACGGATCCGTAACGGATAAAAAAGCGTAGATTTGAACCGTCTGGCACACTGGGACGTTACAGGTTCGAACGGATCCATAAAAGTATAAAAAAACGATTCGCTTTTTTTTGGGAATCTCTCCCGCAAACGGATCAGTTACGGATACGTAACGGATTCCGTAACGGATAAAAAGTACGAAAATATGAACCCGTTACGGATCCGAAACGAGTGCGTTTGGCACACTGGGATATGATGTGAAAAACGTTTAACTGGGAGTGGAAAACCAGTTTGCTCGAAACCTAAAAGGATTCAATTAAGCTACAATATGCCCATCGCTTGTTGGGACTTCTCAATATATTACCTGATACTTAAATTATTGACGTTCATAAACGAGAGTATTGAATACAAAAATTGTTGACTCATGTATCGTATAAATATATTTTACCCTCACTAACCATAGGATCTAATGAGACACCAGCCCCATGCGAAGCATAAGGATTTGAGGTTTGAAAAGAAAGAAATTCAATAACATTTTGTTGTTACTCGTACGAGTATGTACGACGATACCTTTAAAAGTTTAGGTAGGTTTTACGTACATTTGTAGGTAGGTAGATAGATGTCTGTTTTGTACGTATGCATGACAACATGCTACTGTTGCAAAGGTAAGTAAACGTTAACATAGGTAAACGCTTCGTCATGACGTTGAAGGAAATTTCTATTCTATTTAAGAGCAATAAACTAAGCCAAGAGCTTTGAAGGAAAGAGTTGAGCAAACGAGTCGTGAAGAATTCATTATAGAGCTTAAAAGGAAACGCTAGCGGTTCAATTTACGTGAAAATGCATCTTATGGCAAAATTAAAAGAAATAAAAAACATAATAATAAAAATAGAAGGAAAAAGTATTGAAGTAAAAATTGTAGTAGCACAAAGCGTCGAAAAGGCTTAGTTCGTATTGTAGATTGCCAAAGACGTCAAGAGTTTGTAATAATGCTGAAATAAATTGCAAATACTTGTTTAGGCATTGTTGAAAATATATAAAGTTTTCTATTATATTGTGCTCAGTTTTAGTACAAGTTTTTTGACAATGCACTACGTCGCGTCTACGTGTAAGTACGAGAAAAATTTTAAAATTTTTAGGTCAATATGAATTCTTTTGAATTGTCTTAAAGGAACATTTTGCGGAGCAGTCAAGGTAATTTGAAATAAGATGAAATAAAATAAATTGAGATAAAATAAAATAAGTAAAAATGGATTGAAATGAAATAAAATGAAATGAAAAACAGGTTTTCCGCTCCAAGTTAAAAGCATTTTTCCACACCAAATTAATATTTTTTCGATTCAAATTAAACATTTTCCAAAACAAAATCAAATTTAACCAAAATTAAACCTTTTTCCAATGAAGTTAACCTTTTTCCCAAATCAATTTAAACTTTTCCAAACCTAATTTCCAAAAAAAAATACGCTCAAAATGATATACGAGGGGTACTATTTATATTTCGGGAACTGGCAACACTAATGTCAATAGCTAAAATCTGGCAACACCAAAATAAAGTTTGACATTTTCTAGCATAAACGTACTCACAACGTTTTGATGTACAAGCGCTATTCGTTTTGCTTACAGTGAACACTTAATTTTTACTCTAAACTCACAGAATTTTGCGTCTGAAAAGCGTACTTTTAGAGAAATCCCAAGAGCGTTGTAGGAATACCTAGGTCTTTCTTATGAATTTTTTGAGGTCTATGAATATCAGTTAGACAATACAGTTCATAAAGAGTTAATTTAAGAAAACAAATTACAAAATATTTTATATAATCTATTTAATTTATATCATCCGAATTATTCGTATTATCTTTGTTTCTGTCTCTCAGTAATTATACTGGCAAAGTTGATTCATACAAAAGAACTACTTAGATTTTCACTTGAAATAGGAAAATTATTCCTTCGTTTGCAGCTACAGCAGCCATACACGCACAGTCGCAACGTAACGCTTATGTCTATGTGTGCATTTACGTACTTCAAATTATGCCTCGCAGTTGCGACAAAGACGATAATGATGAGGATATTAGGTAAAGCATCTCCTCGACTAAAATTCTACATTTGGACGTAATCTTGATGTTGAAAACAAAAGCCAAGAAGAAACTCAAGAAAATATTTTGACTCAATTTTGTTCTTTACATATAGACATAAGTACATACTTATATCAATGTTATATAGGAGATAATAAATGTAGTGGAAAAGAAAAGAAAAATCATCAAATTGCGTATATTCATTCCATACACTCTATTATTCACTAACATACATATACACAAAGAAGACGCATTTGTATTTTATGTGTGAGTGTATTATTGTATTCAAGTTGCTTCCGGATACTGCTACTGACACCCAGCGCCAGCACCGCCAACACCAACACTAACGCCAATGCCAACCCCAATGTTACCAAGAACATCACACAGCTGATGTCGTTATCTCGCTGTTGCTTCCGGAGAAAGTTTCCGTCGTGATTTATGATTTCGCACGGTACTCTACTTTATGCGTTGTATCCGTAATAATATTTAGAACTTTATTTAGTGTATTATGGTTTAAATTGATGTTAAGCATCTTTTCAAAAGCTAAGCTACGTGTGAGAGGAAATAGGTGGAAAAGTGAGTGTGTGTGTGTGTGTGTAATGCGAGTCCTGTAGCTGCATGTGAGTTAGTTGTTTTTTCATCTGAAGGGCTGCCGTTATGAAAATTTCAATTACTATTAAATTTTTCAGTAAATTAAATGTCTTAGGGCAGAGTTCATTTTGCCATATGAACTTGAAGGAAGCAGGTAGATTTTATATATGATCGTTGTGAGCTGTTTTTGGCAAAATAGTTTTGGGCTATAGAATAACAAGCTCAGAATTTAAGTTTTTCTTTGCACAGCCATTCCATGTCTAGCGTAACAAGAATCGCCAACCACCTCTGAACTTTAATTTCATGCCAAAACCGATAAAAATGGCAAAAAAAAAAATTTTATTTTTATGTGGATTTTGGAGAGGTGCATAGTAGAAAATTGGTAAATTGTGACAAACACTTCTTCATATAATTGTCCATAACTTGGACATTTCTTTACTGATTTTAATGTTCAGACCATTTTTGGTATAACATATCAAAGGTATCGAATCAGGCTATAAGAACAAGATACATTTTTTCGTATTAGGTAAAAAGTACTACATTTAGTAGGGTAAGGGAGAGAAATATGGACTACGTGGGTAATATGGACCACACGGTTATTTCCCACTGCATACATAGGATTTACCGTTATTCATGTTCAAACTTAACGCTAATACCTAAAGCTTATAATAGGGCGATTTTAGCGTTCGGTGAAGTCGCATGTTTCTGTAAAGTTTATTTTTCTAAAAAAAAGATCAATGATAATTTTTTGCTCGTTAGTATATTTCATTATTTCGCTTTAAAAATACCGCGTTTTTAAATAAATGGTTAATTATATAAGATCAGTGAATACCATTTATAATTTATTATCACAAATAAGTTCATTCACCAAAAGAGTTTTTGATAAAAAAACCATTTATTTCACCAACACGTGCTGTGGGTAATATGGACCACCAAAGAAAAAAGCCTCAAAAACAAATGTATTTATCATCTTTTTCAGATGGGGAATCTAGCTGCAGTTTTTATGACGAGTCTGATGGTCATTATTTGTAATTCGTTAACTACAAAGGAAAAAAATGATAAAAAAATGCATATAATGTACCCTTTACTCAGAAGACCGACGTGGCGAATTTCGGGTTGAATGTGTAATCTGACGTTCTTGGAGTCATGAAAAATGTGCCGAATGTGGAAGTGACATTTTTATATGCAACTTCTGTACCAAATGGCCTATATGGTCCATATTACACTACACTTTTTTTTATCTTCATTTTGAGTATTTTCAGTTTTTTAATTTTTTTTCTTTATCCTGATGACATATTTATTTAAAAGTGAATCAGAATAAAGGTAAATTGTTTCCTTTACTGAATGACTTAAAATTAATTGCTTTGTTTTATGTATTTTGGGTTTTATTTAAAAAAGAAAGATGGGTGGTCCATATTTCCCTCCCTTACCCTACTCATTAAGAAAAAAAATAAAAAATAAATAAAAAAGTTTATAAAAAAATAGATAAAAAAATAAAAATAAAAAAAAATAAATAAATACAAAAATAAAAAAATAAATAAAAAAAATAAATAAAAAACTAAATAAACCTAGTATGGGTGTAACATTTGGCCTGGCCAAACATTAAATACCCCACACTGCAGTATTTCGAAAATGTTGCTTATATGGGAGGTGCCACGCCCTTTTGTCCGAGTTCACCCAGTTTTTGCTCAGAGCTTGCATTTATAGTTCTTATCGTTTGATTAAAATTTAGTTCAATTATCTTAAAAAATGTTTCCAGTATAGCGTTTTGAAGCTTTTGCTTATAAGGCAGGCGCCACGCCCTCTTGTCCGAGTTCGTCTTGTTTTAGATTAGAGCATGCATTTATAGTCTTCAGTATTGGGGTGATATTTAATTGGATTATCCCAAAAAACTCTTTCAGTATAGCTTTTTGAAGCTTTTGCTTATATGGGAGGTGCCACGCCCTCTTGTCCGATTTCACCCAGTTTTTGTTGAGAGCTTGCGCTAATAATTCGTAGTATATAAGTGTATTTTGGTTGAATTGTTGTGAAAAATACTCCTAAACTTCCATTTTGAATATATTTTTTGTATGGGCGGTAGGCGTGTCCGTTGACCGATTTCGCTCATTTTCAATCCTACGAGCTAACTTTTACGACAGCACCAAATTTCATTGAGTTATCATGGTTAGTTTTCCCGTAAAAAATATTTTCACGTACAGTAAGCCAGCCAGCCATACAGACGGACATGGCTATATCGACTCAGGGGGTGACGCTGATCAAGAATATATGTACTTTTCTATATCTGCCACGCCTCCTTCTCTGCGTTACAAACGGAAGGACAAAGTGAATATACCCTGGGTGTAGGGTATAAAAATAACAAAAAATTCATTGAGTATTTTTTATTGATGAAAAGCAAAGCATCAAATTTTTCTGAACCAGTCCTTATTTAAGGATAAGTCTTCGAAAACTCTTTTGAAATGACTTTATTTATTTTTTGTTTGTCTGAACATAACTCTAATGATGATGGTTCGTTCATTTTTAGGTAGATACAATACTTTTATTTTCAATTTGTGGCAATACTTAATCTAATTTTTATCGATAGCTTGAGAGACAACACTAATTTAAAAATTTTATACCTTCTGACTTAAAATTCCTTGTTTCCGAGAAAGAGTAAAAATTATCACCGGACTTACGTTATTTTTACTCACCAACATTTCTCTCGAACATAACACCCCCTTTCCCCTTTTCCACCTTTAAGGGTGGTTCCCATGCAAAATTGATATTTTTATCTAAATTTTGTCAATAAGGGGACAGTAAAATGGATGCTTCAGTAACGTTTTGAGAATTCAAAAATAATTTTTTTTTATATAAATTGGAAGGAACATTTTCGTTTTTGCCTCTAGACATATTTTATTTCAGTAAGGTTTGTTGTGTTATTTTAAGGGCAGTGCAAAAAATATTTCATTAGGGTTTCATCAGTAAAAGATTCATTAGATATGTGAATTATTTTTAATTAGAGAAAATAATTATATAATTTAATAAAATGATAGTAATTATATTCATCACACATAGGAATATAGGAGCATAAAATTAAAACTCTTAATAAAACAGAAGCGCACTGCTTAATTCAATTTAATCCAGTAAACAATATAAAGCGAATTGATTTGATTTTGATACTAAAGCACTTTGCATATAGCACTAGTGCATACATACAAACACACACACACATATACAGTAACGTTAATCAATGTGATTTCCCATGATTTAGTTTGGTTTCCACAAAACTACACCAATACAACCAACCAACGCACACCCAGTTGATGCCTTTTGAAGGATTAACTATGATAATTTGTTGCAGTGCCACAGACACACATAGCCAAACACAGACAAACATATTGATACGCACACAAACAGAGCTTAATAATAGAATGATATCAACTGCAACTAAAGTTGTCGGCTTTCAATACAAAATGCAACACAATAGAAGTTGAAACTGTTTGGCGCAGTAGTAGTTGTAGTAGTTGGGTTGGAATGCTGAGGCTTTTCCACTTCAATTATGTCAAGTTAATGTGAATACAAAATCGCTCTCTAGTACATTGACGTAATAGGATTTTGGTAAAACAACAGTAGTCAAGTTTACAAACTACTGTGCTCAACAAGCCAACAATTTAATTTGATAGTGTCACAGTTTGATGGTGTGCAAAAACTTAAAAGAAAAGTAAAAAACTTTTTCAACGATTTGCGAAATGAAATAAAATGAAATTTTTCAGTATTTTAATACGGTTAAAATTAATGCTATACCTTTGTTAATACTTTTAAACACTCGTTCTCTAAAAATTAATTGAAAATTTTTGCTTTTGAAATTAAAATAAAATTCATTACAGTGCAACAAAATGAAAAAAATTTTTTGTCCCTGGGGTCCCATTTTCAATGTATTTTATTTTTCATATATTTCGGAAAATAAAAACAAAGAAATCATCACAGTCTTCTTATATTGAAATAGCAAAATTTTAACAGTTTTGCTTATAAAACAAAAACTACCAAGCGGATTCTCAAGTGCTGTATCTTAAATTAAAGGTAAGGACATAAGCATCATTTCAAACAGAGATGGTTTTTTCATAAAATCTCAAAATTTCATATAAAACGCGAACTTTAAGCTTTGTGGAGCCATATAGTTAAAAAAATTAATGATACACAAATTTGGTAAAATACGTGTCATTTTATTTTTCATAACCTATCAGAAAAACTTTATGAGACCCCAGGGACATTTTTTGTGTTGCACTGTGTTATCTTTCTTCCAGGCAATACTAAAATGATTTCCACGGACAAATAGCCAGCCAGACGGACATGGCTACATCAATTCAGGAGGTGACACTAATCAAGAATATATATACTTTTCTCTGCTATGCCACCTTCTGTGCGTTATGCCCCAGACAGACGACAGCTTAAATCTAGATTATAGACGTAATAATGTGAATCTTTTTATTGCATGACCTTAGGCATTCTTTAAATACATATTTCGTAGACATTGACTAGAAGAAAATTTCCCAATTCTTTTCTTTTCTGATGCTTTAAAAAGTTTTTGGCCCCTGAATTGGGAAATTTTCTTTTAGTCAATGTCTACGAAATATATATTTAAAAAATGCCTAAAATCATGCAATAAAAAGATTCGCATTATTGCGTCTATAATCTAGATTTAAGCTGTCGTCTGCCCGGGGAATTACAAACGGAAGGGCAAAGTGAATATATATAAAACTTGGAGATCCCAAAGGGAAGAAATGAAGCTGCTTCCAAAAAGAGCGCAATAGAACCACATCTCTGGTAGCATACAAAATTTTTCAAATTCTATTTTTTTTATTGCTTATAAAAGTTAATAAATCTACCAAAAATTACAGAAAAAAAGTAATTTTTGTGAAATAGAACTTACAATTTTGAAGCGTATTTTATATGCTTCCAAATGTGTGCTTCCACGGATGCGTATTTGAAGCGTATTTCATGTGCTTCTGAAGATGTGCATCTCCGCTAGGGCATGCTATGTTAAAAAAGATAAGCAGTGATAACAGCACTGGAAGCAGCTTCTTGCTTCCCTAGAAGCGCAACAGAAGTCGCTTTAATGCGCTTCCGTTTCCCGTTGGGATGTTAAAGTCAAATGGTGTACGAATTGGCATGGAATGCCACACATACAAAACAAAACTTGCACTGGATGCATTTTCGTTTAACTTGGAGTTATTTGCTGCATACTCATGTGTAGACTAGCATTTAAGCATATTTGCAAACAAAATATTATGGTGAGAAAATATTTCTGACAGGTACCAAGAACATTTTAGTACGGATTAAATTGTATCGTAACTTTTGACTGAGTAATTCAAGCGTATGTATTTACTTCAAAATAACTCTAAAACTGAAACGAAAACTCTAAACATTTGGATAAGTGTCAAAAGTTTGCAACATCACGCAAAATTGAAAAAGTTTTTGATGCGAGAAACAAAGTTTCAGAACACAAATTGTAAATATTCGGTTGCATAAAAACAACATTCACTGTAGAGTCATTTCATATTGAATCATCATACCAGCGATAATCAGCTTAGATTGGTGACTAAGCGTAAAAGTTATAGGTCATCGATTAAAGTTGTTTATTTCAAAATTAGTAAAAACGTAAGACTGTAAAATACTCCAACAGATGTCATTTGTCCGCTCTATACAATAATATTCGGGTTATCTTTTTTTTATATAACAAGGACCTTGTAGTTTTAATCATTAAACTCAACGCAACATAGTTAATTAAAAATCTCCTATATAAGTCATAAATCATACAAAGGAATTTTTCCAAATTTTTAACATGATTTGACATGGAATGTTTCCTAACAATTTATCGAACTCGAAGCACGTCAACAGAGTCAACTTTGTCGGTAAATTAATTCAGCTCAATTAAAAGCGATGCTTCATTTCTGCGGTGGAGCTTGATACATGTAGATGCATGTACATTGGCACAAGCAAATGGCTGGTTAAAAGGGTTTCATATTTCCTTGTTACTTAAGTGAATACAAGCCAAATACTCATGTAATCAGGTCATGTGCTTCAGTTGTAATGAAAACAATAGAGATATGATAATGATGATTATACAATGACAAAACAAATGCAAATACACTGGGGAAATCAGCAATTTTTACAAGTTTAAATTATAAGGCAAAGTGTTTCTACATCTAAACGATTAAAACCGGGGGAAAAAAGCAAAAAAAAAAACTTCTGTAAAATATGAAAAAATTAATGATTTTCTTATTGTGAATTTAATGCGAAATTTCAAACAGAATTTAAAATGAAACACAATGTAGCTGCAATATAAATGAAATCAATATTCACATGCCTGTTCTTTTGTTAATGTGATATATTGGTAAAAAAAATATAAATAAAATATATTTCATTATCACCACAAGCAGCCATCAACCGTACTTAAACTCAAACGTCAACAATAATGTCATTGTGACATATAAAAGCATGCTTTCAGTACCAATATTTACCATATTGCCATATACAAAGTTTTTCTTTATCACTTGTAGCCATATGCTTCTGTAATCCATAACCTTATTCATTTTCAGTTATTTTACATTAAATATTGACATAAACTTTTCGAAAATATTGAGAGCAAATATGTACTCGTCCGTATGTCTATTAAAAATCAATTTGCATGGTTTCTCGCCTTTATGGTAATATTGAAAATTAACTTTGTTTATTATGTTGTATGTTCACAACTCCCACAAGTGCCATCAGCAATAGCATCAGAGACAACAGCCTCAACGACAACATCGAGACAATGCCATGGCCAACAAAATCATCTTTTAATTTATTTTATCAAAATATTACAATATACATAATACAATATCTTCTCCTAATCATTGTGGTTTTTGGGTTCTACTCTTCATCATTGGAAACAACTGCTTTACCGAAAGCATTAACATATCACACCAAGTGTTGTTGCAGTGATGTTAATGTTTCTATATGCTTTTAACACTACACTCAGAAAAAAGATTGTTTGAAAGTTATCGAATATTTAAAGCAAACATTTATCTTTTATTCCAAGCTATTAGTATTTGCAGCAAACTTTAGAAAAAATATTTCACTTGATGCAAATAAAAAGTAAGTCATCGCAAATATTTGTGTTAGTTCGACATCTTTTTATCGACTGCGACAAATCATAAAAATATTTCAGTGAAAAATGAAAAGTACTTGTCAAAAATCACTAACAACTTATTATTTACAGCAAACGATAATTACTTGAAAAATACTTGGCAACTGTGGGCCAGGGTTCAACTCCCAGTAAGGGTCCATGCCAAAAAGATGTATTGCTGTTATAAGGTTATTCCATTAAATGTTGATTTTTTTAGTTTTAATTTTTAATTTAGATTAGTAGTTGCAAATGTTTTCCACAGCCAATACCGATACATTTTTATATTGCACTTAAGTTTAAGTTTTGTATTAGTGATGTATGCTCTTTTTATTTTTGTTTTATAAATAACAATATATGAGGGGTATAGAAGCAAAGGCGACTATCTCCACTTTTTTCAATTTTATGAAAACTAACAAAAACATGTATCTCCAATGGAGATTGCTGCCTTTTTTTTTATTAGCAGTTTTCAACCTTAGATATATATTGGATAGAGACGTATTTGGTATTGAAGATTTCACTGATCACAAGCTTACATCAAATGCAACTAGATGGCATTCTCAGATGCATTCATGAAAAAAATGTAGATTGTCGCCTTTGCTTCTATACCCCTCCCTCATATATGACATAAAACCTCATACCAAGTATTTTATTTGCATCTGTTTTAGTTGCCAAAAATTGGTGATTCAGTTTCAAGTGTTTTTGGTTGCAAATGTTTTGCACAGTACTGTATATGTTTTGGAAGGAGATCAGGTTATTTTAACCAAGCATGTGTTTAAAAGTAAACTAGTAAGGGTATTACTTTTGGCTTGGCCAAACATTAAATACCCTACACTGCAGTAATTTGAAAATATTGTTTATATGGGAGGTGCCACGCCCTCTTGTCCGAATTCACCCAGTTTTTGCTTAGAGCTTGCGTTTATAGTTCTTAATGACTGTGAGAAATTTAGAAGGATTGTCTCAAAAAACGTTTTTCAGTGTAGCACTTTTAAGCTTTTGCTTATTTTGTTAAGTCCAGAGCTAGCATTTATAGTTCTTAGTGTTTGCGTGAAATTTAGTTGGACTATCTCAAAATATGTTGTCAGAATGGCATTTTAAACTTTTTGCTTATATGGCAGGTGCCACGCCCTCTTGTCCGAATTCGCCTAGTTTTTGCCCAGAGCTTGCACTATTTATTCCTAGTATGTATATGTATCTTGGCTGCATTGCGCTGAAAAATACTTTTAAAGTTGAATTTTCAATATATATTTTGTATGGCCGGTAGGCGTGTCCGTTGGCCGATTTTGCTCATTTTCAATCCCACGAGCTTACTTTGACGACGGAGGCAGTGTACCAAATTTCATTGAATTATCTTGCTCAGTTTTCCCAAAAAATTTATTTCCACGCACAGCAGCCAGCCAGACAGACGGAAATGGCTATATCGACTTAGGAAGTGACGCTGCTCAACAATATATATACTTTTCTATATCTGCCACGCCTCCTTCTCTGCGTTACAAACGGAAAGACAAAGTGAATATACTCTCGGTGTAGGGTATAAAAATGGAGATTATTTAAACCATTCGGTAAAAAGTAAATGTTTGTTTATTCTGAATCGAACTCAGAACAATTCGAACTGAGAACGATTCGAAATGAGAACGATTTAAAGCTTTGTTTTCTCACTTTTCTTTCTTTTTGTTCTTACCTTAATGGCATCTTAAATATAACTCTTGAATAAATTAAAAAAAGAATTCTACAAGGCACTTCGAGGGCCTCGATTACTTTGATGGCGGATGTCTATGACTGTTAATGCAATCAAATATGCATCAAAAACTACATAAATTGATTTATCTTGGAAACACAAAAAACAGGCTGAGAGTAAAAATATAAAGACAAATATAACCAGCCATGACGTAACCAATTACAATTTGAAAACGTCAACAGCTTTACTTTAACTGTCTTGAAATCTGGAAGATCTTTGGTTATTCCACAAAAATTCAAATTGTGAATTTTTAATACAATTCTAAAATTGCTCTTGGTTGGGTAAGTTACCGATCAAATAATATATATATCAAATAATAACGCTTAAGATGAAGTTGGTTTCAACACATTATCTGAAAACCGCCCAAGCAATAATTCGGAAAAGATGTCTTAAAAGGGAAATCCTAGAATCGCAGAAGTCATGGAGGGAATTCAAAGACATTGCAAGAGACGGTTTACGATAAAAACGACTCATTTTGAATTTATGTTTTTAGTAGCAGCGGAGAGCTCATATTTTTGCCACATCATAGTATTTTTTTCATTTTCCACAACTTCAAAATGCAAAAACGGATTTCTCTCTTTCTCTATGTTTGAGCTTTCTATTCCACGATAGCCAGTGCCAGTACAGTAATAAGGTAAAACTTGCTTGAACAGTTTTCTTAGGACAGCTTCTCAAAGCTTTCACTACTTTGAGATTGACAAATAGTATTGTTTATATATTTAAGAGGCATAAAAGACCGACATTGAACTGACCTTTAAGCTAATCCTTATAAAAGCTCAAAGTTTATTATCTGATTACACTTTTTCAAACCTTTTAAGTTTGCAAGTTAATTAAAGCCACCAAAATTAATTAAAGCACAAAGATGTAGAGTGAATACATATCGAATCTGGCATAAAAGATTTTAGTACAACAGCTTAGTGCAATAGTCAATTACATCAAAAGGGTCTTTAAAATGTCTCATGGAGGACATTTGAATGATGTTGTATTTCACGCATAATTCCAGGGTTCAAACAGTATATTGAAATAAAAACTTATTTGAAATCTCAATCAAAAGTGTGTTTTGTTTACACCTTTACTTTGGGAAAACTTGATCAAGCTTACATAATTCTCAAGTTTCCAACAAAAATTTTCAAACATAATAAGACCTTTGTGGTTTTTGTTGTAAACTTTTAAGCAACTCAACTTGATTAAATCTAATTCTTAAATATAACAAAATGTCTGATATTTCTTTATTTATATCTAATGCGGTCTGGAAACATAAGTACATAGGATATAAAAGCAAAAGCTGCAACTTCAAAGTGTCAACTTAAGCGCACAAGTCATTTCACCGCAGATACTTTGTGCAAATAAGACAAAGAAACTTCTTGTTATTAAAATTTTGAGTTTCCAAAAGTTCATTAGATTGAAATTCTACCATGCAAGTACTTACTTGCGTACTGGTAGATAATCAATTTCTCCAACAGAATGCGTAAGTATGTTTACAAATACGAGTAAGTAAGCAAGTAGTGTCAAGTTTGTGGTATCTTTGGTCTTCTACATTAGTTGGTGGTTTCAAATCCACTAAAGTCGATTTAGTTATCTGAGACAAGTAAGAATAACCAACAGTATTACCGCTGTACGTACAAAATACTCTAAGTGTATAGCATGGAACAGTAAAAGTTTTGTATCCATTACAAACTTAACATTGATAAGAGTTGCTGCTGTTGCTGCGCCCGCCTTCTTGTATGTTATCAATTACAAACCATGTAGGAGTATTTACTCTTATGTGGGAGTTGTTCAACCACAAGCACATAAGCCATCAATTAATCTTGAATGCAAAACTTGTGTTGCTCTTAATTGTGTTTCAGTTAATAAAATTGGGCTGAAATGTAAAATGTTCTGTTGTCGACCCGAAACAAAGTAAACAGATCCAGAAACCACAATCAAATTATTAACTCACAAGAATTGAAAATTGAGTTGTTTGCTTCTTCTGCTTTTTTTATTGCCTCATATCATACATTTGCCATGTACACAAAAGAAGAAGAAATTCTATTGAAATATATTTATGGGGAAAAATACATTTTCATGTAAACTGTTATTGCTTTACAAGTAGCAATTATATTATTTTGTATGCGATTAAATTATATTTTCTTTTATAGAAATTTGTATGTAATATTCATTGATTGCTTTGTATTGTACTTACTTTATTCGATTATAAACAAGCAATTCAGCAATGTCACGTCCCAACCCTGAATATGTTGTCTCAACAAAGACTAAAACTTTAGGATCAATACGCAGTCTTGCTTCGGAACGATGATCGGGTGCTTGTGATACGCCACGCGTTTGCTTGCCGCCTGACATGCGACAATTAATGATGGGAGCAGGTCGTGTATCACGTTGTATCAGGCTGAAAAATAAGAGAAAATGAGAGAAAAATTAATTATATGCACATCAGTATGCATAAGAGTTGTTAAGAGAAAATTTCTAATAAATCTTATAAATAGATTTCGGAACCAGTCCCAGACGGAAAGTGGCATACGGAGAATATCTGAAAAAGATAACGGAGCCGAACATTTTTTGAGTACATAACATGACATTTGATACGCCAACGAGCCAATATCTCAAAATTTCAGTACCGAGAGAAAGAGGTTAAATCTGAACATATTTCTCTTGACCACAGAAAAGCTTGATAAAAATAAAGATATAGTTAGAGGAACTAAGTTTGGAGAAAGTTTTCTTTCCGCTTCTAAGCAAACGCAATTCTTTAAATCTTTCTCTTTTTAAACGAGATATTGCATCTCTGCTATTGGGTGTACAACTTAAAAACCGGAATTTGACGGTGGATGTCCGTACTAACAAATATCGTGAAAGCTCGAGCTTTATATATATGTCATTTTGAAGGTACATTTGAAAGCTGTCAAAATCAGTCAACAAAACATTTTTATCTTGTGTGCATCATTATTATTTTTCACGATGAATAACTTCGAAAATTGGAGAAAAAGACAGCATTTGCGGGAGGTTCTGTTGGGTCATTTTTTTGCAAAGAAAACTGCTGCGGAAAGTCATAGTTTGTTTGTAGAAGTTTATGGGGACTATGCTCCAGCTGAATCAAGCTGTCGTGAGTGGTTTCGACGGTTTAAAAGTGGTGATTTTGATGTCGAAGACATAGAACGTCCTGGTCAGGACCAGCTAGGTGTGATCCATTATGAGCTGTTGCCAGGTGGCCAAACCATTAATGCTCAACTCTATCGTCAACAATTGATCCGATTGAAGCAGAAAATCCAGGCAGAGCGGCCAACCAGACACGAGTCAATCATTTTCCACCACGATAACGCTCGGCCACATATTGCTGCCCCAGTCAAAAATTACCTGGAAAACAACGGATGGGAAATCTATACAAATTTTGCCTCACCCGCCTTATAGCCCAGACCTTGCACCATCAGACTACCATTTGTTCCGATCAATGCAGACTGCCTATAAGGAATACGGTTCACTTAAGTTCAAGATATCGAAAATTGGCTCGATTCATTTTTGGCCGCCAAGCCGGCGCAATTTTTTTGGGACGGAATTCATAAATTGCCTGAAAGATGGGGAAATGTTGTAGCTTCCAATGGACAATACTTTGAATAAAATATATTGTAACATTTTTCCACAATAAAGCATCAAATTTCGCTAAAAAATTCTGGTTTTTAAGTTGTACACCCAATATTTTTTGAAGTGGCCGCGTAAGGTGTAAAATTTCCAGGCCGGGACACTTTTTTGACGACAATTTTCGATACGAATTTTCGTAGGTAGCCGTAGAACGTGAATACCATTAGTGATAGTATTTTTCGCTATTTTCAAACTTGTTTTTACAAGATTAGGTAGTATCGCATAAAACTTGATGTAGGTGATGAAAGTCCTCCTACCAGCCAGCCCGATCACTTATGTGGTATTAAGACACCAGTCTAACCTAACCTTGAGAAATTAAATACGCTAATCTGGCATTAAAAAATCAGATTTTATAGGTTGCTGAGCACATATAGAAATTGAGAACCATTCTGATGAAAGGCGTGGAAATATTGTATACATCGCTGAGGAAAGGGAAAGAGAAAGAGCTAAAAAGCCTTCATACTGGATGATTCGCCATAGTAGAATCATTATATATGGATTAACCTAAAAAGATTCAGCGACTTCATACACTGGACATGTACCTACTCTAACGACACTTGTAAATTTTGAAAAGTACTTGAGAAGGCATAGCTTATGACAGTGCTCTGAGCTATACACTCAATAAAAATGACACCAGGAGGATAATTTTCTACTTGATTGTAGTAGTTTCCTGCACACTGAATAGATGCTATTATTTGACCACATGCTAAATTCACCTCAGACTGGTTGGTTTGCGCCATTGATTCAATTAAGTGGCACAGGGTGCACTGAAGTTGGTTCTGGTAGGACTTTTGGTTTACATTTTTGTTATTGCAATTGAAAATTATTTCTTATAAGTAAAAGTTTTATTTTTGCGTACTAACAATATATGAAAGCGAACTAAATACTTTGGAGTCATAAAAAAACTTTTGCGTTTTGCGCAAACAAACAAAAAGCTTTTGACAGCCTGCAGATGAAAATTTAGCATTTTTTTCAAACTTTCTCGTTAAATTAGCATAAGCCTTAAAAAGTTTAATTTTCGGCACTTTTAGAGCAAGAGCAAAAGTAAAACAATCTTCATTTGTTTGCTTATTCCTGTTGGAACAAAGATATAAAACAAAAATGCATGCATGTGTGTATGTGTAACGAATTAAGACTTCTTTTCGACAGTACTAACTCGATAATTTACATTGCGCTTATTTAAATATTGTGTTCTTTTTTTAAATTTTAGTCCGTTGCTAGAAAACAAAACAACTGCACAGCAGGATATAGCTTAGCGCTGTCAAGCTTCTTTTTTTTTCAAAAATATATTGAATTATTTATTATTGAGTTCTTACTGTAAATGCAAATATATTTGCACGTTGGTGCCATGTGGGTGGCGGAATCGAAACTTTTACTGGCATTGAAGTCACATTATAGTGCCATATCTCGTTGTTTACCTTTGAAACACTCGTTGTTTTTTTTTTTTTTTTTTTTTTTTTTGTTGTTTATTTTTGTCTTTTCATCACCCTGTACTCATTAGGAGTTGTTTTTTCTCTCGGTTGGCGCTATAGATTCGACTTGGTTTGTTTGTTTGTTGGTCTTTCGAATTTATTTACACTCCAATACATGCATATGCATTTGTTGTCATAACAAGTAAACACAACAATAATGAGACATAGGAGATAAATGTGACCGTCCATTGGAAAAGGTACCTTATCTTCACTCACAAAATTTAGCAGTACAACTAAAAACAAGAGATAGGATCAATTTTACAGGTTTTCGGTTTAAGGTGGAATTCAGTGCTCAGACATAAACTGAACATTTTACAATTCATTTGAGGTCGTTTATCACATTACAAACACATTCCGCTATGGAGAAAATATTGACAACCCTTGAACTTTGATATCTGCAAACTTGAGGTTTTCATTTTACGATTTCATAAATAACTCAGTCCATTTTTTTAGAATTTTCCAGTGATCGAAGTGACATTTTAATCAGAATTGCATGTATTTTTAGAAGATAAGGTACTTTTTCCACTGGACGGTTACAAATATGAAAACAAAATAAAAGCAATATAATTTGTTAATGGAACGAAAAACATATGCAAGAAAAAATTATATCCAAACGTATAAATGAATCTTCTACGTGACTATTTATTTAGTGCATTTATTCGCTCTTTCCCAGTTGAGAAATATAAAATAGTATTGCACATTTTATTATATTAGTAGATGGCCCGGCAGCGACTTTGTTCGCCAGTTGCCGATGCCCTTTACATATGCTCCAAGTCCCATCCATCTCCATCTTCCTTCTCTTCCGACCCCTCAGATTTTTCAAGGTGAATAGAATATATATTTATGTACCAACTTTTATAATGATAGCTACTATAGACGTAGAAATACAGCATTTTGAGTATTTTTACTGTACGGGGGGTGCAAATCCCTCTTAAGCTTTGCATGCTGAATAGCAGACGCAATAAACATCCATGTACCAAGTTTCATAATGATAGCTGATATACTGATATAGCATTTTGTGTGTTTTTTTCATATGGGAGGTGCAATGTCACCTCGTTCAATCCCCCTCAAATTTTGCATGGTTGATGGCAGATACATTATGCATAAGTTTACCAACTTTCATAATCATAGCTTGTATAACTGCAGAGATATTTGGTTTTTTTCGTTTTTTTTTTTTTCCTACGAGGGGTACAACCCCCGTCCCCCTCAGCGGCATCTCACCCCCTTACGAACCTTCCACAATCCATAACAAACAGTTTAAAGAAAAAATCATGTAAATCGGCAGTGTAGTTTCCGCGTCCATAAGCTTCATACGAACACCATTTCATTTTATATATCTATAGCAATAAGGAAAAACTGCTTAAGTCGATATTCGATAACAAAGCAAAGGGACATAAATTCTATTCAAATCAAATAAATTTAAGCTGCTTTGCTTTTTTTATCAAAATTCGACTTAAGCAGTTTTTCCTTCCTGCCACAGATATATTGATAGATTTTATGAATAAATTTTGATAACAGTACAACGAATTGAGAGTAAAAATTTTTGACTGAGATCACGATTACTTTTCCTAGTTAATTTGAGGGCGCTGATTTTGAATCTTTATTAGGTACGTGGTCTGAGTGCAAAAACTCTGTTTTAAAACATATGAATGGCGAACATCCAGGGATTAGTATAGTTCAATTTTGTCGACGGCATCGGATAGCCATAATCTTTTTTAAAAAACCTTACCTTTTGACATTTAAAGTTCAATTAAAGGTATCTCAATTGCATACAAATTTAATTTAGTTATTTCCATAGCGTTGCGATTCATTTATTTCAATGGAAGATGCCTCAAGAAGTATGTGTTTCAATAGGAAAAGTCAAAAGGTGAGATTCTGGCTATTTGATTAGTGATGATCAAAATTAGTCTTGGTCTAGCGTTTTGGTCTTGGTAATTTTTCGAGACCAAGACCAGGACGCTTATATCTTTGCAAGACAAAGACTGCCATGGTCTTGGTCTTGGTCTTGGTCTTGGTCTTGGTCTTGGTCTTGGTCTTGTTCTCGATATTCGTCAAGACTGCATTTCTGTCTTGGTATAATTTATAGTTAAAAGGTGTTTCACGCCCCTTTCGACGATAAAATCGATGATTGTATGAAAAGCGCAAATATGACCTTTCACAAGAGTTCTGTCAAATTTGTATATGAAGGAGAGAGAAACAAAAATGTTCGGCAGGCATACAACTGACTTTTTAAAGTTTCAGTCAACTTATTCGATAAAAAAAAACCCAAAAAAAAAATATTACAACACTTCAACTAAAAAGCTTTATACCATCTCTCTTCCATGATCATAATGTCAATAAGTTTTTTTGCCACAGGACATTATAACACATTCGAGGTTTTTCTCATCAAGTAAGCGTGTACTAACACGTTAACACTTTAATACAATGCAAAAAATAATATTGCATATTTCATTTGTATTTGTAGTTTCTTTTTTATTACTTTAAATACTCCTCTTTCGAGCAAAAAAGAGACACAGCTACAAAACATTGGGAACAAAAACTAACTAAAATATGTGCAAAATATTTGTTTCTGATGATGATGATGATGAAGAAATGGTGTTGCCTTTGTTAGTTGTTTTTGATGTTGTTAGTAGTACATATGTACATAGTAGTAGTTGTGCTGTTTTTGCATGTCGAACAATGGTTTGGCTTTGTGCTGGTTTTTCTTTTTCTCTCTGTATTTAATCTTTTTTACTTTATTTCCACAAGAATGATGGTCCCTATCTTTTTGTGTGTGTTTTTTTATGCTTTAAAATGGATGCTTTTTATATCTTCTTCATATGAGAACGTACGTTATTGTTTATATTTTTGAGGTTTTTTCTTTCCTTTTTTACCTTACAAAAGATATATATACATTAGGCCGGGTCAAATTATTTTGCGGCAAAGAGTATAGCAACAAAACAATCTACGAAAAATTCCAAGAAACTTTGCCCAAGAAACCATGGGTCTAAAATCAATATCGAGCCGCCGTAAATTGCGTTGAACTTTTGTATGTAGTACTTTAAAATTCAATAAAAAAAATCAAAAATTTCAAATACTTTGAATAATTTTATATGAAACAAGTAAAAAAAAATTTGAATTTTTTATTTTTCTTGTTGTATTTTAAAGTACTTCATACAAAACTTCAACGCAATTTACGGCGGCTCGATATTGATTTTAGACCCATGGTTTCTTGGGCAAAGTTTTTTAGAATTTTCCATAGATTTTTTTGTTGCTATACTCTTTGCCAATTTTTCGCCTCCCGAACAAATTGACCCGGCCTAATATACATATATGTATGTATGGATGCACTCATATGAACATTTAACATTTATAATGGTTCTCCTTAACGATCCTTTTTTTCAATTATTTAGTTTTACTGCAGAGTACTCTGTTTTGCAAAACAAATAAAATTTCAGAGTTTTATAAGGAATTATATTACTATAATATACATTAAATTAAAAAAAAAAACTGCTTAAGTTGCTTATTTAAGTAGTTATAACATTTATTGCAAAATTATTCAAAAGTCGTGAATTCTAATGCCAACGTTTTCCATTATATCTGGATATCAGCAACTTCTGCATCACTTTATTCTGATTTTTCTTTTAACGTCTTGGAGAGGACATGGCCGAAACGAATTGTCTCCATTTTCTCGATTCTTGAACTTCATTCTCCAAAGATGTTTTACATGTGAATTTTGGTCTATCAAATTTTCTACTGTTTTGTAAATTTTACTGAAGGACTTAAACGCAACTTCTACTCGGCAGTTTCCGTAGAATGTTTATTAGCAACACCTTGATCCCGTTCGCTTTGCGCATAAAAAAAGTATTGTATAGCAGAATTGAATTAAACAGTGTCCATTTTTGAATGCTATGAAAGCTGGAAGTATTGAAATTGATAGGGGTTCCACACCATCTAGTGGTTCCATATCATTCAGGGGTGTCATATCATCCAGGGGTGCCATATCATTTAGGAGTGTTATATCATCCAGGGGTGCCATATCATCCGGGGGTGCCATATCAATCAGGGGTGTCATATCATCCAGGGGCGCCATATCATCCAGGGGCGCCATATCATCCAGGGGTGCCAAATCATTCAGGGGTGCCACATCATCCAGGGGTGCCATATCATCCAAGAGTGACACATCTTCTGCGCTCACCTTATACTCTTAAAAAAAATTATAAAACTTATATTCCGATCTGCCGATGACTATAAGTAACGAACGCAAGATGTCCGAACTGGCAGTCACCGGTTTTCGTATAATACACATTTGAGGCTATATAATATAATTTTTCCAGCCATTATGCGATGAAGCGGAAATTTGGTCGCTATCTCTTGGACTATAAGCTTAACAGCTGAAAACTCTCAATTTCATAAATTTTTCAAAAGCTGTAAAATATCTCAAAAAATTCTGACAAAATTCACACGTATTCTTTGGACAAAATTCCAAGCATTTTTTGCCACAGACACATTTTTCATCAGATGCCTTGCTTTTGAGTAAAAAAATCGTTTTTTCGACCGCGTAATTGAAAAACGCAAAAAAAAAACTTCTAATTTTTAAACGCCAAAATTTTTGTAAGAATATAGTCATTATTTCTAAAGCACCTTCGGGTAACCATTTTGTAATGAAAAAAAAGTTATGACAAAAAAACATTTTTTTTTAGCCAAAATGAGCCTTCAGTAGAATCAAAAGTGCTCATGGTTTTTCTCGGAACGAAAAAAAAATTTATGCAGATATTGTTTTTAAGGCTCTTTCTAACATCTGAGTCGGTTTTGGGATGAATCTAAATTTCGACCCTATCTAGTATACATATTATGTTTTGCACAGAGATAGTAGTGATATATTTTAATGAAATGAAATTAAAATATTCGATTCTTTGGCAATAGGATTATAATCATAAAATTGTGTAAATATCAAATTGTTTGGCTCATAAAGGATTAAATTTCATATTTCTAAATTAATTGAATATGCATACATGTTTGTATGTGTTTCAAATGTGTAATAATGTGAAATGCATAATAAGAATTTTAATGTTTAAAATTAAATGGAGAAAAAAAAACACAAAATGCAACAGATTCAATTGAACACTGATTGCTGGTCCAATTTTAATGTGTAATAAGAACAGACAAATGCTTCATAATTGAAATTGAAATAATTGAATTTTAATATTAAAATCATTGAAATGTCAAACAAAATGAATGTATGTTATTAAAATGCACTATGCACACTCATTAAAATTAATTTTTATGTCAATTTTTAATGTAAAACAACAAAATTGACAAGGCACACATATCTACTAACTAGTGCACTGGGATGGTACATTACACGTGTTTAATTTAGTTCTTTATTTTTATTTTCACGAAATTATTTTTTTTTGTACATACATTTTATGTAGCTTTTAATTAGTTTTATTAGATTTGACGAATTTAATTTATTATGGCTTGCAAAATATTTTATAAAAATTGTTTTTATTCAAAAACGTTAATTAACAAACGTAGTAATCATTGTTAATTCAAATGTGAATGTGGATCAAAAGAAAATCAAATCGCACACTTGAAGCGAAGGTAGCAGCAAACGGAGTAAAAATATCCTCCAAGGGCGACAAAAATTAATTTTGTGGAGTTTAATATTACGATAATTTGTCACAATTCTGGATTCCATTTGGCAAACAATTGTATAATTGCAACCTCATACACTTTGTACACTTTGTATACTTTCCAGCAGATCAGACATATGAGGTTTACAGAAACAAAGACCATCCAATATATACACTAGGGTGGGCCGATTTGAAAACTGATCTCGGCTACCCCCTTACGTGAAAGTTCATTTAATTCTATGAATATTTGCCCAAGGAACTATACGTCTGCGTTCAACTTTAGTTCGGCGCATTTTTGATCGAAAATTTTACCTTTATATCATCAATTCAACACTATCAGGTAAACTTTCCGTGAAAACAGAACCCCATTTTATAGATTGCTGACAGAATACCAGCCAAGTAATATTATGATATTACTTTTGTCTCTATAAGAATTTTGAAAATTAAGCATAGAGGTATGGTTCCTTGGGCAAATGTTCATAGAATTGTGTGAACTTTCAGCCTAGGTTGGTGTTTTGTTTGAAAAAATTCATCAAAAAATATGAATCGTTTATTTTGAAAGTCGGTCATAATAATCGGCTATTTGACCCATATCACTTTTTTAAATATATAGCATCAATTCCACACCACCAAGTGAACTTTTTGTGTAAACAGAACCCAATTTATTTGATTACTGACAGAATACCAGCCAAATCATATAATGACATTACTTTTGTCTTTATAAAAATTTTTAAAATTTAGTAGGGGAATGTCGTTAGGGTTGGGCCACTGTCAGGGTTGGGCCACTGCTATTTCTCGTATATGACACGTGCCGCCATCTGTGTTATAGCGTCGAATTATTGTTCTCGATGCCAGAAAACTTTTTAAGGCATTGCTTGTCACCGGGATTGTCAGTAAAAATTTTTGTGCCTTCGTGTAGTTTTCGATAGTTCAAAAATTTTGTAATAGCAGTGAAAAATTACTCGAAACTTGGAATAGAACAATGCCACCGAAAAAGTAAGTATCTATGTCCATTAAGGGGTGAACCATTATCAAGTTCCCAAAGGAAAAATTCGGTTCCCTAACCTGTTCACATGTAGTATTGAGCGGTCGGAAAACACGCATGTCGTCAGGGTTGGGCCACTCGTGTAGTCAGGGTTGGGCCACATCAATTTTTATTTAGAATCAGTAAAATAACATCACTGAATCGGTTTTTCGGAACACAGAACATTAACATTACAGTTTTGAATACCCCAGAGTTGACACGAACGAAAAAGTAGCGAGTTCTATGGGCAAGCACGAGAAAGCAACGAGTGAAACGCACGAGGAACTACCGACTTCTTCTCGGAGTTCGACTTCTTCGTCTCATGAGTCCACCCTTTCTATGATTTTGTCATTGGTCGGGCCTCTGCAAGCGGACGCGCCAACAGTGAAATCTAATCGGGGGCGCCGCGCGATGAAAAGCACGTTCTTAACCTCCCCAGAGAACCGCGAAGAGTTCCGTAAATAGCAACAGATGCGCGATGCTTCGAAAACGCCTAAAAAAGTCTGAATCGAAATAATTCAATCGCATGCATTGAATGCAAGCGAGACGTGCACTTGAAGTATCAATCCCACAAAAAGTTACTATGTATGCCCAAATTGCGATTCAGATTAATGTTATTGTGGAGATTTCTCATCGGAATTTTGTATAATCGAATAAAAAACAATAAAAAGTTTCATACATATTCATTACACACTATTTTAGTACATATTTCATCGATATTTGGTGGTGGCCCAACCCTGACTGCAATGGCCCAACCCTGACTACTTTTTTTTTTTGGTTTCGTCAATAACTCTTTTTTCCGAAATCGCTGCGAGTTGTCCTAAAGGTATGTTACAGATAAAGGTCCACACTTTTAAATAAAACAAATAATTTGGTAGAATTCAAATATATAAAAAATATACAGAGGAAAGTTAAAAAGTGGCCCAATCCCCTATGAAAATAAAAAAAATATTAATAAAAGGTAAAATTTTCGATCAAAAATGCGCCGAACTAAAGTTGAACGCAGAGGTATAGTTCCTTGGGCAAATATTCATAGAATTGAATGAACTTTCACATAGGGGGTAGCCGAGGTCGATAAAATTTCGTCCATACAATTTGGCCCAATCTAATATACACGTATCTATGGTCAAAAACTGCCAATCAAAACAAAGGCAGCAATCTCCATTGGAGTTTGTAGCTGGGTCAATCTTTGCGTAATCGATTAAAATTTGGTTGACAATTGGTGAAAAGTTAGCATTTGATTTACGTATAACTGTTGTAAAATAATTTTTCGAAATTCAGAAAAATCCAAGATGGCGGCCATAAGAAATCCGATCCAACTTTTAGATACTCACATGTTTGAAAATTCATTACTCGTCGGCTTTTATCTGATTTTAGTGACATTATCAGAGTTAGTGCTGAAAGATATGAGCTTTTGAAAAAAAAAAATACACTAAAAAAAAAATTATACTGAAAAAAAAATACACTGAAAAAAAAAAATTATTTTAAATGGAAAAGTTGTCGTCATCGATCATAACAAAATCGCATAAGGAACAGTTTTTAGAACACATTAACCCATCATATTCAGTTTTTGTGGGTCAAAAAAAACGGATTATAATGGGTTAAGACATTACACAAAATATTCGACGCAAAATTTCATTAGGGGTCACCGAAGTCATGAAATGCTTAAAATATAAGAAGAGGTAATACGTTAAAAATTTAATTAACATGAAATGTGTGAGGCCTTTATTGATGTTGACGATTTTTTGGCCTTTGCGGCGAACTTTCGACTTTTTAGTGTTCGACAACTATTAGTAAAATTTTATAGAAAATATTTCTGTGGCACATATTGATCCATACCTTTTTGAGAAATGGTCAAAAATGACCCATTAGTGGGAGATGTAGAGGGTAAGAGTTTTTTACAAAAATATTTCCCTTAACATCCTCCATATATCTTCAGAAGACATTATAATTCAGATGTAAGGATCGTAAAATTTTGTGTATCGACTCAAAACATGTATAGAGAACTTCAAAGACCGTGAAAAAAAAATTTCGACCTGATCCAGAAAATCCAGAAGACACGTATAAATTATTTTTAGCCATATTTTTTAGAATATATTGGTTTTTTTCAGTTGTGCAACCAAAAGTTTAATTTTGTCGGACGGTTTTATAACACCAATACAGCTTTTGTTTGATTCTACGAAGTACATAATTTTAAATTGAAATATTTAAAAGAGTTTTTCTCGAAAATTTGGTTTTTGACTTATGACAGTCTTGCGAATCAGAATATTTTGAACCAAAGTATTACATACAATTTTAAATATTTAATAAATGGTATGGCTAAGGTACTCTTAATTTAATGTCCTTTACCGACACTTTTAAAATACGTATTTCCACCAAAGGCCACATTTGAAACTTTAATCGTGCTCTAAATGGAAATCAATATTTTTATCATAAAGTTACCATCGAGAAATGTAACAGATAATATCTGAGCGCATATTTCACACGAGACAATCCAATTCAATCCAATGCAGTTGTTGCCGCTGTTGTTTTGCATCAACCTGACGTCAATTGCCAACCATGTAACTACACTACAACGCCTCAAAGCAGCAGCACCACCACTATTGTCCCATTAATCTTCGATTCATTTTATTTATGCTCAAATTAATTTCAAATGCATGAAATTTTCGCCTTCTTAAGGCGGGCAGCTGCTGCTGTTGCTACTGTTTTGCATTGCTCTTGTTTTCTTAAGCTTTACGCCGATGTTGCTGCTGCTGCTGTTGTTTCTTTAGCGAAACAATGGTGCAAAATCTAAACAGGCCAACATGGAAAGCTGGCATGGCATGGCAGCTTAAGGCAGGCAGTTCAACTACAAATATTCAGTAAAACGGAAACGGAAGTTTTCACTGAACAGAAATAAATCACAGCCATGTTGTTATGGCAATAATTTTGTTGCTGTTGCTTATGTTTTGCTCTTGCTCTGGCTGTTGCCGTTGCAAGTTTGTTCGCCGCTTGTTGTTTTTCGTCGATACAATTTTACAGTTTGTAGTAAAAAGTGTAGTAGTTTTTGTTTTAGTGTTGTTTCGGTTTTTTGTGTATTTATTTGTATATTTTTTTCAGTGTTTTTTTTTTTTTGTTACTATGTACTTGTATACACAGATTTAGTGCCTGCTTACATGCAAGACTTTTCGTTGGTTTTTACTTTCAGCCCCTTTTAAAAGATGGAGCAAGTTTATCCTTCGCGAAAATTTATGAGCTTTTGCAAAATGAATTTATCCTAAAGTTTATTTTTTTTGTTTCGTTGGAGGTTTTTATTCTCTGTTGTTTTTTTTAGTTTGCTGCAAACACTTCACACATTGTTACAAAATATGCTACATAAAAAACATATATACAGACTTCTTCTGGCAGAAGTGCACGTTGTAGATTTTTGATAAAACATAATTAAAGCCAAGACGAAAAACAAAAAGTTATATAACTTTTTACAACAAAATAGTTAATAAGTAGTTGTCTATTTCTCTTTAGGTTTTGATAAATTTGGTAGATATTCCAAAATTTATTGCAGTTGTTGCAAATGTAGTGCTTATTAAAATTTTTGGAATTATATCGAATTAAATTAAAAATTCTTCAGGTGGAGCTGCAAAAGTTTTTCTGCTACAAAAAGCTTTTAGTAAAGTCTCATAAGTTGTTTCGTTGTTTCTTTATTAAATTGAAATAAATTCAGCAGCAAAACTTGCAAAACGAAAAACATACAAACTGGGTATTTAAAACTTTTGCCGGCAAAAGTTACTTTCAGAAACGCCCAACAATTTTCTTGTGTGAAAACTATAAAGGTATATTACAGCGAATGCAACATTTGTAGTTTTGAGACAAAAAATATTTTTTTTTTTTATTTTATAGTTAGTTTAAGTAATAAGTTTTGCAAAAAAAAGGGAGAAAATCAAATTTAAGCTTAAGTTGGAAATAGAGAAAAACTATTAAAAATTTCTCAACTTAGCCATTTTACGGCTTTACTAATCGACAACTTTGTAACTGATTTCTCGAGCTCAATGGTTTGTAACAAACGAAGATATTCACAAGGATCTCTACACTCCCACCAACAAAACCAAAATTTGGTAGTTCAGCAATATAGTAGATATCTTGAACGACGAACACCACACTAACCCCTAAGGTATTTGCTCATTGGATGAAACCTTTGAAATCAAAAGTCTTAAACGATCTTAGATTTTGGATTTACCAGTTAGATTTTGATATTTGTTTCAAATTATACAATTATTATTATACAAGTGCGTCGCCAAAGAATTCAAACGTAAAAAAGGCTTTCAAATAAAATCATTTTTAGTAAAGATTTTTGAAAAAAAAAAAATTTATAAAATATTAAAATAAATAAGTAGGGGAAAGTGGGGTAAAGTGGGAAGTGGGGTAAAGTGGGAAATGCCCATTTTCGGGCAAATTAGCAAAGTTTAGCTGTCATGCGCTTCTGACATGTACTTGCAATGACCGTAAGCAAATCTTTATGGTATAGCGATGCGTGCATATGTATTTTTGTGATCTCTGGAATCATGCAAAGTTTTTAAGTGATTTTGAAATTTCATTTTGAAATTTTTAAGCATCGATATTTTTACTGTTTCTGGAGATAAACCCATTGTAAATACACAAAAATATTCTTTGTAGCCTTAATTTTGATAACGCAAAAGGATTCCGTGTAATTCATAGAGTGAAAGAATGAAGCTCACATTTTTTGCAAAATGTGGTATCGGGGTAAAGTGGGAAATTTTTTATGTGGTAAAGTGGGAAATGTTATTTGACGATTGCTAGTCCCCACTTGTCAACGTATTATACTACTTCATGATCCAAATAAGTGTTGTACATTTATATTGTGAGTAAACACTCCGGAAAAGCTAAGCGAGTTGCAAAAAGCAGCTGAGAAAAAACGTTTAGCAAATAAACGGAAGAAAGAGGGAAACGAATCACAAAAAATAGAGTGCCAGGAGCAAAAAAGCACCACCAGCAAAGAAAGCGTCAAAGAAGAAACAAAGAAGCTCTAGCTCAGATGAAGATCGTGATTTTTGTACCATTTCCATGGAACTCATGCCCGAAATCATGACCAGACACAACTCCATCAAATGCAACCTAAAGGATTTTCAACGCACATTGCATTTGAAATGCGTTAATCTCACTACAAGCTTCTTTTATTACTAACACTGTGACTCGGACTTTGATGTTTCATCAGAGAACGACGAATAAGCTACTATTTCACAAATTTTTTTAAACATATTTTTTCATATATTTTTTTCCAGCAAAATCATTATTTCTTTTCATATTTACTTCTATGGGTGTGTTCCTTGAACCTTTTTTGAATTACAATAAAGATATTAGAACTTTTTTCCAACATTTGTATTAGTTTTTATGAGTTTTGAAAGTTTCCCACTTTACCCCACGATTTTTAATTTTTGCCATTTTGAGCATCCTCGTTCAAAGCGACATACTCAACAGAAAATCCATATTTTCGGTTCGTTTCTTCGGCAAAAATATAGCTCATTAATTTTCTTTATTATAGGAAGTTGAAACACGAAGAAATAAGAAGTTTTGTTCATTTTATGGAGCTTCGAAAAAAAGTTTCCCACTTAACCCCACTTTCCCCTACATATTTCGAATTTTTTTTTTTTTTAACGAAAATTTTTCATTCATGTAGAAATTTAAGCAATTTCTCTGAGAAAATTATAAAAAAATATGTGGGCGCACTCTCCATATGTCTGGGAACTATATCCCAGAAAAAAATGGGGTAATCGATATTGGTTCAATTATTAACAATATAGTGCGCCGTGCAAGTTTTTTTTCCAGAAGTAGGAAAAAGCAAGGCAAAAAAGTCTATACGACATAAAATGCTTAGAATCGTGAAAGGAATACGTGGTTCACTTGAGAAATTTTGGCATATATGTAACTTTTCCTATAGACTCGCGAATGTTCTTTTTATAAAAAAAAAAATTCTCTTTAAAAAAAAATGTCCCCAAAAAATTTTCATTAAAATAATTCTGATTTTTTAAACATCTACCTCTAATTTTTTTAAAAAATACTTCAAATGAAAACTCAATATCTATGCTTTAAAATGGCATATCATTCTTAATGGAATTCAGTGATTAATTTAAAGTTTTTTACTGTTGAAAGCCTACGGTGCGTAAAGCTTAGAATCATTCAAGAAATATAGGGAGACAAATGTTTCAATTTGTAAAAAATTTACACGTAACAAAATGTTTGAAAACTTTTTAGTTTTTTTAGAATTGACACATGTCACATTCTGTGACAAATTTAAGAATTCCCTCCCACCATCAAATATTTAGGGTAATTTATGGATGGCGCCAATAGAATTTTAAGTTTTTTTTTTTGCTTGAGTGTATTCTAGACCTATCATATGAATCAGAATTGATTTCAGGCAAAGGGATACGAACACCTAAGTCAAATAATTTTAGTGATATGACAAATTTGGTTTTTTAGAATGAAGGGGTGTGGTCCCACCCAATTTTATTGAACATTTTTTTCCCAGTGCCAATTAGATATGTACCAAATCTCATTTACCTGAATCAAATATTTTCAGAGATACGACCAATTTCGGGTGGATGGAGCATTTTTTTATTGGATACTATTCATTGAAGTATTGGTCATATATGTACCAAGCCTCATCTTCCTATGTTACATAGTTCCAAAGATATGATTGATTGTTTCCTTATTTTCATATAAATAGCGTGTTACCAACTTTCAACTTTTTTTGCTTGGTGTCTGTACCAAAGAGACAAAAATTAGAAAAGAAAAAATACTGCTTCCACACTAAGTACCATAAATTGGTTTAACATTATTACATTTGCATATCCTGCTCTCTTCACTTTGTATAATATTTTCAGAGATATCACAAATTTGTTTTTTTAGAAGGTGGGGGAAATCAAGCATGGAACAATATTTTAGAACATCTTAGCCAATTATGTCGCATTTTTAAGGGTCTTTTGACCCTTTTTTCCAAAAACTTGTTTATAATGGGTTAAAAAATTCTCCAAAAGTATTCTAAAAAAAAATTTTACTAGGGGCCACCGAAAAAAAAATACCGTCCGGACGGACGGTGGCAACTCTATAAGTAGCGCACGTGCAGCAACGACTCATGGAAAACACAATATTAAACAACTTCAAAAATTCATAACTTGATAATCACAATTTTGAAGCTTGGTAAATAATTATAATAAAATTTACTTTTAAATAAAAATAGTTTAAAAAAAAATAAAAAGGGTGCACTAAGCCCCAAATTGGCTTTAAAAAAGCAAAAAAGCTTTTTTTCCACTTAAAATAAATTTTTTTTCCAGTGTAATTTTTTTTTTTCAAAAGTTTATATCTATTTGCACTAACCCTATAAATTTCAATAAAATCGGATGAAAATCCGTGGAGCTATGAATTTTCAAACATGTGAGTATCTAAAAGTTGGATCGGACTTCATATGGCCGCCATCTTAGATTTTTTCGGAATTTCGAAAAATCATTTTACCACAATTATACGTATATCTCGATTTTTCCAATAGGGGCATTTTCCCATACAAAAAGAAAAAAAAATTTTTTTAACTACATTAAACTAAAATTAAAATACTCACAATCGATGTGTTTTGCGATGCTAAACGCGAATCCAACCTCAGAATTGCTCTATTGTGTATAGTTTATGAGATATTGTAACCTAAAGACCAAAAAAAGTCGTTTTTTGCCATTTTTTGAAGCTATATAACTATGTTACATATCATTTATTCGTCCAATGTGGCTTAAATACTTGAAAGTCCCAATATTCTCCTTTAAAACATAATTTAAATTATGTTGATATCTTTTTTTTTCCTCAAAGATATCCTAACCTAAAAAGACACAAAAGTGCAAAAATCCCGTTTTGACAATATTTCGGTCTAAGACATCTCTTAGAAGCATGAAGATATAAATATAATTTAAATTAGGTTTTAAAGGAAAAAATTGGGGCTTTTCAGTATTTAAGCCACATTTGACGAATAAATGATATGTAACATAGTTATATAGCTTCAAAAAATGGCAAAAAACGACTTTTTTTGGTCTTTAGGTTACAATATCTCATAAACTATACACAATAGAGCAATTCTGAGGTTGGATTCGCGTTTAGCATCGCAAAACACATCGATTGTGAGTATTTTAATTTTAGTTTAATGTAGTTAAAAAAATTTTTTTTTCTTTTTGTATGGGAAAATGCCCCTATTGGAAAAATCAAGATATTTTCAAAAAAGGAGCAGCTAAGATTTCAAATAAAGTTGATTTTTACTCAGTGAATGATTACGAATAAAGGGGCATTGTTCGTTTTTGGTGTCATTTTCATGCAACCTATCGTTTGTTCAGGAGCAGTGTGAGGTATCTCATATTTTTTTGTGTACTATCACGGGAAGATAGTGGACATTGGTTATATTTCCATGACACACAGTGTTATATAACGGGTGTTTTTGGCGCTTAAGTCTTTTTCGCTGTGGCAGATGCAAGCTATTTTCGATGTTGTGGCAGTTCAGCCCATTTCACTTTTTCAGAATCAATATCTGATCTTCAGTCTAAGCATCAAAAAACATTTGTGGTCACAAATACCGTTAAAACGCAACAAGCCTTTTTTATAAATTTTATTTTTTCATAAGATTATTTACAAATTATTTTTGACACAAAAAAGGAAAAAAAATGGGACTTAGGGGGGGCCGTTCACATATTACGTAACGCGCCAGGGGGAGGGGGTCGGATATTTTGTTACGAAGTGTTACGTAACGTCGATTTTATAATTTTACGCGACAAAAAATTCAATTTCAAATTACCAAAATTAAGATTTGTTACGTTACTAGGGGAGGGAGGGAGTTGTGCGTTTTGTTACGTTATATAACGATTGGGGAGGGGGGGGCTCAAAATTGGTCGAAATTGCAATACGTAATATGTGAACGGCCCCTTAACCGACAACTTGCAGTCGCAAAAAAAAAATTAACAAAATACTTCGAATGGAGCTTAAGCCAAAATTGCTTTCGCTATAACTCCGGTGCTTTATCCAGTTATGAAATTTGATGTGTATAAACACGAATTATAGATTTTCATCAAAAACGAGAATCTAAAATCGTTTCGGGTAAGTCTTTTTGGCGATTAGGGCTCGATATATGCCTACGTCGCAAAAATAAAAAAAACAAACATTTAAATATGAATTTAAATTAAAAAAGAAAAATAAACTCAACACGATTCAATTTTTAACGCATGAACACAAGCGTAAAAGGGTAAAACGCATAAAACTGAACTGCTGGTACGCAATGCCTTGGTAGTCATTGATTTTGAGTGCGGCATTAAACACAGCCAATTTCGCTGAAAATGATTTTAATTTTGTTTCTTTTATCGAATTTTGGCGCGCTGATCATTTCATTTATTATAGACGATTTTTACCCTGAAGTTGCAACAAATTCAAACACAGAGTGTTGTGCCACAGAAGTGGAGGGGAGCAGAACGACACACGAGGAGTACAGTGTGGCTTGAGTGTTTTGGGAAACGTACACAACGAGTGTTGCAACGCGCACGCTGTTGTGCTGTGTTGTCAAAATTGAATGTGAAGCAGTCAGTAACATGTGTCGCAGCCACACTTACTCTGTTGGGGCACGTACAGTGGAAGAAAATAGCCCAAATAAGAAAAGTAATAATAATAAAAAACAAAAGCTGTGTTTTCAACGACAGCGTGTTAACACAGTGTTAAGACAGTTCTTCAAAAACGATTTTGTGTGCTACCTCTATCTTATTTTTTTTTTTTTTTTTCATTTCTTAGTTTATTTCAAATCTTTGATGTGCTTGAAGATTACGAATATACAACAGCCATAAGAGTTAATTTTAAAAAAAAACAAGGAAACGTAGAGGGTTCTCTTACTCTATAAAGAGGAACCCAAAAATGCAATGGTGGTTTTTAATTTTTACATGGGTTATTGGTGTGTTGATACAAAATTAAAGGTAGCTACAGCGACAAGTTAATGAGCTAGAATTTCGTTGAGTCCTTCCAAGTTTTTACTGTAGAACGTACAGCAGATAGCTACATTTGGTTACAGAAGACTTATGAACCAAAGGGAAGAACATGTCGAAAAAAACAGTCATTGCCTTGATCAAAGTTGTAAGTCGAATAATTAATCTTTTCGTTGACTAAGAAGAAGAACGCGTAACAGTTGGCGTTCATCGCGTTTTTATTTTGAGTGTCTCATATGAAAAACATATACCATTTCTTATAGATATAGTTATTTTGAATACGCTCGAGCGTAGCCATATGGCAACACGACCTAGGCGGAAGTATAAACCATAAATAAATGTTTTAACAACATTTTTTTAATAAATCCTTTAACTTAACTTATTATTCAAATCCTTTAACTATTTCTTCTTGAACCATATATCAGGTAATCATTGATCGTCTTCTCGAAATATTGCGAAAATACATATGTATTCCATTTAAAAAAACCTGAAAAAAGCACAACAAAAGCAAATAAAAATAGTCAATTTGAATGTGTTTTTCTATACCTATTTCGAATCCGGCCTTAGAAATGCTCTATCTGCTTAACTAAAAATGGAAAAAATACCGTTCTTCCATAAATTCCGATAAAGTACTTGAAATCTCTAATCTTTCTATCTTAATTTTTTCTCGTAGATATTCTAAAATGTGCAAAAACACGTTTTCTCTACTATATTTCAGACTTCTTGAAAAACTTTATACGAAAATTATCAAAAAATAAGCTTAACTTATTCCACTGTACACCAGAATCACATGAGTTCGCGCACAGTAGGGTACAATGTGTGTTTTGCTCCTAACGAACCAAATTGTAGACGCATAAATTTTGCATTAAAAATCGATTAGGCAGCTCAACGAAAGCGAAGTTGTTGCTGTTGGTGCTGCTGTTACTTTTGCTGTTACTGATGAAGCGGAAGTTGCGGAAGAACATGCAAAGGATGTACGCTATAGAATATATGGTGTTATGGTGGTAGATGATGATGATGATGATAATAATGATGATTTCAAGAATGATGCTGTTGATGCTGATGAAGGAAGTTACAAACAGTTTGGCGTTTGTGGGCGCATTGAATATTCAGTATTGGCAAAATGTTGTTTTCTTGCTAAATACAAAATGAGTAAACAACATGGCAGAGCAACATCAACATCAAATTTGCCAAGTCTTTCAATTGACTTGCAAAAGTTGCGATTCCATTTGTTGTTACTACTGTTTGCTGTTGCTGTTACTTACAGTTGCTGTTGCTGGTGGTGCCGCCTGCGAGCGGCAGGCAAGCAGGCATAGTGTAAATATTTTTACAAGTGCGAATTCGTATGCATGTCAGTTGCTGCATCTGCTCATGGAGACTTGAAATGTTGCACACAGCGTCGTAACCTCAAAAGTTAATTAAAAGTTTGCGTTCGACTTTTACTGATGATGAACAACGCAAAAATTTTGCATTCTTTGGCCAAATCGAAATTAATACAATTTAAACACGCGCAGTTTATTTAAGATCTGTACTGACGTCAGTTACAGCTGGTAAAAGTGCTTCATTCAAAAATTAGGTCATAATTGCAATCTATTCGACATTAGTTTCTAATTGTTATAGTTTATTTAGCAACAATTACTGCTGTTTCGCATAATTTATTTAGTGGCAGAAAAATTTAAAATTTTAATTGAGTTGATATGAATGGTCTGACCTAATTTCGTGGCATATACCCATTGAAACAATTACTAGAATTTCAGTACGTATTTTAATAAAGAATTTCATGCTGTAATTTAGAAACAAATATTGTCCAGTAGCTGGCACAGCCCATAAATATGTAATTTCACGCCGGCGTTTTTTCAATATTTAAGTGGGTGAGCGCGAAGAATAGCGGCGTAATATGTGAATTGTATTGCGATGTGTTGCTAATTTTAATCACTGAGTACTTTGTGTTGTGCTGACCTTACATTATTATTATGAACTTAAATCAAGAGGTTAAAACAGCAATGGTCATGATCGATATTTTGGACAGAAGTTAAAATTATTCGAAAGTTACTCAAAATATGCTTTAGTCGCCGCCTTTGCGACATTGTCATTTATTTATACGTATATGACATAATTTTCTGAAAAAAAAAAGAACATAAAATGCGATTAAGCGAGTCAAGGAAGGACTAAGCAGACTAGACAAACTAGACAGACTAGACAGTCTAGACAGACTAGACAGACTAGACAGACTAGACAGACTAGACAGACTAGACAGACTAGACAGACTAGACAGACTAGACAGACTAGACAGACTAGACAGACTAGACAGACTAGACAGACTAGACAGACTAGACAGACTAGACAGACTAGACAGACTAGACAGACTAGACAGACTAGACAGACTAGACAGACTAGACAAACTGTATTAAGGAGAATCACATAAAACATTTCATATAAATTGTGCCAGTGTCTTAAAAATTGCATAAAAAAAAAATCTTAAAAATTATTTTTCCCAAAAAAAAAATTTTTTTTTTTTTTCTTAAGAATTTTTTATTTTTTTTTTTTCTTATAATTTTTTTTTTTTTTTTTTCTTATAATTTTTTTTTTTTTTTTTTTCTTATAATTTTTTTTTTTTTTTTCTTAAGAATTTTTTTTTTTATAATTTTTTTTTTTTTTTCTTAAATTTTTTTTTTCTTCTTAAAAGTTCTTAGACGGAAAGCCAGCGCTTGGCTGAACCTCCTTATAGTATCAAAGCTAAATTTTTTTGTGGGTTTTCTTTCAATAGTAGGTATAAACTTTTGTTCCAGTGAAATCCTGAGAGGTGGTGCCTTCGTAAGATATCGGGCGCAAAAAGTCGAGAAAAACATTTTTTGGAAATATCTCGCTAACGGTTATATCTACAAAAAAAATAGTGCTCCACAATTTTGTAGCTCAGCAAATTTCATATCGAAAAGTCGCTAAAATTGTTTTCGTGCGACCCACTGTTTAGAAGATATCCTATCTTACGGTATTTTCTGCATACAATTGTTCATAGTAATATGAATGTTGATTTTCAAATTACTAAAATAACGCATACGTCATAGTATCATGGCTGAATTTTTTTTTGGGTATTCTTTTAATAGGGACTACTAACTTTTGTCTTAGTCAAACCGTAAGAGGTGGTGTTTTCGTGAGATATCAGGTGCGAAAGGTCGAGAGAAACTGTTTCTTTGAATGTTGATTTAAAATTAATGTAACTATGCCTACGTCATAGTATCATGGTTGAATTTTTTGTGAGTGTTTTCCTAATAGTGGGTACTAACTTTTGTTTTAGTCAAACCGTGAGAGGTGGTGCCTTTGCTAGATATTGGGTGCGAGAGGTGCATAGTAACTGGATAGTTCAAAAAACTAATTTTCTCGACCTTTCGCACCCGATATCTCGCAAAGGCACCACCTCTCACGGTCAGCCATGATACTATGACGTAGCTATAGTTATAGTAATTTGAAAATCAACATTCAAAAAACTGTTTTTCTCCACCTTTTACACCTGTTATCTCACGAAGGCTGGCGCTGGCTCTTAGTCTATCTATTAGAAAAATACCCATAAAAAAATTCAGCCATGATACTATGACGTTGGCGTAGTTATAGTTATTTGAAAACCAACATTTATATAACTATGAACACTTTTATGCGGAAAATACCGTAAGATAGGATATCTCCTAAACTGTGGGTCGCACGAAAACAATTTTCACCACTTTTCGATATGAAATTTCCTGAGCTACAAAATTGTGGAGCACTATTTTTTTGTAAAAATAAGCGTTAGCGAGATCCTAATTTTCTCGACCTTTGTGCCTGAATAAATTTTTGTAAGACAGTGAAATCGGTCTCAAATTTTAGTGCATACTTTGAAAATACAAAATAAACCGAATAAAAAAAAAATTATGGATTTTATATGTTGGATCGGAAGTTCCAATTTCACTGGACTATATCTCCTAAACTATAGGTCATTTAAAAACAATTTGCACCACTTTACGAAATTTGCTGGGCTACAAACTTGTGGAACTAAATTTTTTTGTGGATATAACCGTTAGCGAGATATGTGCAAAAAGCTGTTTTTGTTCGACCTATTGAACCCGATAACTCACGATGGCACCACCTCTCAGGATTTCACTAGAACAAAAGTTCATACCTACTATTGGAAGAACACTCACAAAAAAATTTCAGCTTTGACACTATAAGGAGGGTCAGCCAAGCGCTGGCTTTTAGTCTATCTTTTTTATTCTTAAAATTTTTTTTTTCTTAAATTTTTTTTTTTTTTTTTTTTCTTCTTAAAATTTTTTTTACGCAAATCTTTTGAAAGATGGATGAAAAAAAATCGTTTTTTAAAAGATTTCCATTAGAAAAATTAAGAAAAAGAAAATTTGGGAAAACTAATTTTTAAGATTTTTCAAAACATGGCCGTCATATCGTCAATATTCTTACGATTTATATGGGAAATATTGCTTGTTTTGTATACCTTGTATTTTCTAAGCAATGGAAGTTATATTCTTCTGCTTGGAATTTTTTTTATTTCTTTTTTGGCCACCTAGTGGGTGTAAATCAAAGCACAAAATAAAGTTTAAAAAAATGTCACGTGACTTTTTAGAAAAAAATTCTCGTGGCTCTTGCAAGCATTTAGCGCAAACCAAATCTTTTGAAAAACCTTTCCGTAAAAAAAAATTAAAAAAAAACTATTGTTTTAAGAAAATCAACTTTTAAGATTTTTTCAAAAATGACCGCCATTTTATAAATTTTCAAAATTTAAAAATAGAAATCAAAATAAAATTTAAAATGCCACAAGAATCCGGAAACAAACATTTTAATATTTATTTTTGACAAAATGGCGAAAATTAGAAAATAAATTTGCAACTATTTTTTGCAAAAGCACTATTTTGACACTCTGAAGTTCCATGCCCATAACTTGCAAAAAAAAAATTTTCCGCAAAACTAATAATGAGCTGTCTCTTTACTGAGCACTTAGAACAGCTCTCTTAATTTTTATAAAAATCTGTGGACCCAACTGCAAATTACGATAAATTTGAGATCTAATTTTAAAATCTATTTTTATGATCAATACTAGCTGGCCTGGCTGTGACTTCGTTCGCCCATTCCCGATGCCTTTACGTACGAAGTCCCATCCATCTCCATCGTCCCTCTCTTCCAATCACCAAGGTTTTTAAAGATCCATGTATCAACTTTTGTAATCATAGCTCCCATGGGTACAGAGATATACATTTTATATATTTTTTGTATGAAGGGTGCAACTCCCCCTTCTCACCCCCCGCCCAAGTTTTTCAAAGTAAATGGTAGATAGAATATTCATGATATCTGCGATATGTGAAGAAATATAGCATTTTGTGTGTTTTTGAAAAGTGGATGCAATTCTCCTACACCCAATATCTTCCAAATTTTGCATGGTAAATGGTAAATATGTACATTATGCGTAAGTTCATCAACTTTCATAATCATAGCTTGCATAACTGTAGAGATATAGCATTTTTTGTATTTTTTTTTTTTTTTTGTATGGGGGGTGCAACCCCCGTTCCCCTCAGTGGCATCCCACCCGCTTAAGAACCTTCTACAGACCATAACAAACAATTTAAAAAAAAAAATTATGTTAATCGGCCTTGTAGTTTCCGCGTTCATAAGCTACATACGGACACCATTTCATTTTTATATATATAGATTTATCATAACGCAACTAAAATACACACAAATACTAGGAATCATAGATGCAAAGTCTGAGGAAAAACTATGTGAATTCATACAACTATGTGAATTCATTCTCATGCAAACAAAAATTTCAAAATGCTTTACTGGAAACATTATTTAAGGCAGTCAACCAAATATCACTCAGACACTAAGGATAGGAAGTGCATACTCTGATCAGAAACTTGGTTGATTCAGACAGGAAGGAGCGGCACTTCCCATACTAGCCAAGTTTTTAAAATGTTGCAGTCAAGGGTATTCAAGTTCTGACCAGGCTAATGGTAACTATCTTACTAGTTTAATACTTATTAAAAGCTTAGGACTTTAATAAAGTGATGCTATATTACTATCAAAGAAAGAAACTTACGACTGGAGACCATGTGTTGATTAAAAGCAACTTAATTGTTGAGTCGAAGTTTTTTGAATGGCACCAAGAAGTAGACTAATTTTAATAAAATATTTTAAAAGTACTTGACAAATCTCAGTGAAAGCTTTGAGTATGTTTTTTTCAAGCTATTATCTGTCGATATAAGCCAACAGGCATACTTTACAACTCCACTTAATCACTTTAAATTAAGATATGCATAATTGAAAATACACCCAAAGTACTTTAGAACATAAAGCATAAAAAAATGAACTTACCCAACAAAAACGCCCGTATCGACATAGTGCGTGTAGTAGAAGATCGTTATGACGGTTATTGCAAACAACGCCAAAACACAACGTCTCACATTGATTGCCTTAAAATGGGGCAAACCATAGCAGCAACGTGCAATAAAGTTGCTGCAACAATTACAACATGACGTTGACGCTGATGAAGATAACGCTGCTGCTGATGGCAATAGGGGCGACTGCAATGATGACGAGGATGTGGATAAAGAGCCGCCGCCAGCAGTAAATGTGGAATGTAAACCATTATGACAGTGACCGTTGCTATTGCTGCCAGTGTTGCTGTTACTGCTACTACTGCCACCATTCATGATAATGTTGTTCCAATTTGTAATGATGTTGCTTGTACCATTTATGCCACCGCCCACTACACCAACACCACCACCAACACTACTACTACTGCAGTTGCTGTTGCCAACAATTGGTTGTTGCTGTTGCTTTTCTGTGTTAATTAAAGCTGTTGGCGATGGTACAATATTATACTTGTAATTGTAATTTGTTGTTGCCATTGACGTATCTACTGCAAAATTTGCGTTATTTTGTTCCATCAAATTGCTTGCTGTCATCGTTGCTGTAATGTTGTTGCCGCTGGTTGCTGTCTCCAACAACAATTGCTGATTTTTAGAATTGCGTTGCTGCTGTTTGAGACGTTCATATTTATACGATTTGCCTGGGTGGAATTTTGTTGCTGTTGCCGTTACTGCTGCCGCTAAAGATGTTGCCGTTTTTGTTGTTTTCGCCTGCGGTGATGTGGATGCTGTCGTTGTTAGTCGTGTGTTGGTGTTGCCACCTAACAACGGTGAGTTCATTGCTATTGCTATTGTTCTACTGCTACTGCTACTGTTGCTGTTGTCATCATCTTCGCTGTGCGCAATATCATTGCTTCTGCTCATTGTATTTGATGATGATGTTGTAGTTGTTGTTGTTGACTTTTTCTTATTATTATTATCAGCAACATACCATATTGCAGACTTTTCTGATATTGTCATGATATTGCTTTTGTTTTTTGTGAAGTAGAAGTTTTGTGAAATTTTTCCGTTTTTTTTTTTATAAAAAAAAAAAAGTTCGTTTTCTGCACTTTCTAAAACAAATGCTCAGAGCATAGGGAATTTTAAGCTAAAGAACATTCGGTGGTCTTTGTGTGGCAGCCGGAGATATGTTTAGTAATTGAAAAAAAAAATATATATATATATATAAATTTTTTACAATAGATGGCACTCAGTACAGTTTTTTTAAGTATTTGCTCTGTTGTTTGCAGCAACTTACGCGAAGTTAACAGTGTTGCTCACACCAACCAGTGCTAATTTAAGTACGTCGCTACTACTCAATTTTCATCAAAGTTCTCAAAAAGATGTTTTGTTTTTGCTTCTTCTTTTTCTATTTTAAACTTAAAGCTTGGTACACACTATGCTTAAGAATTATTCTGGAAATTTGATAACAAATATCATACAAATATTTACAATTACACGCATATATCTCAGGAATATATAAATATACTATATATTTATATTAATATTTCTACAGCACATACACAGAGGACGCTCTACAAGCAGCAAGAGTGACTTGTGAGAGCAGCTTTATTAAAATTTTCGTACTTTTTCCTTAAAACGATTAAACTTTTGTTTTTAAAAAAAAACAAAAACAATTGCGATTTATGTTATTAAAAAACTTGCTATTTTTTATTTTTTGTTGTTTTGCTTTACCCGCTTTGTGTTCGTATTCGAGTTCGCCACTTGATATGTTTCCAAATTTTTATATACTCAACACTTTTTGAACGCACTATGGCCATTTTGTTGTTGTCGCGGCGTCGTATTGCAACAACGTTGTATATCACCGTTAGCTAAATGTTGTTGTCGCCGTCGTCGTATTACACAATAAATGTTGCTACTTTTATTTTTATTGCTATCACTATTACTGCCACTAATAAATTCATGACGTGTTGACGTGTTTTCAGTGGCGTCAAACATTTGTATTTAGGTCCGTCGCTGTCAACAACAGCCGTCAATGGTTGTTCATTTGTAATTGATATGTTGTTTTTTTTTTATGTTTTAGCAGCAAATTCTTGTTTTTTTTTTTTATACTGCTGGCGTTTAACCTACTTCCGTTGCTTTGTAGCGCTCATCCGACTGCGAGAGTGTTTAGTCAGCTTGCTAATTTTTATCTGTAATGAGTTAGCAACATATTTGTATTATTAATAATGAGCAATATCAATATGAATATTTGAAATATCAACATTTTTTTAATCGAGACAAGTAATTTATATTTAAAGGTTGTGCTAAATTGTTATCAGTTTAGATTTGTTTGAACACTCTACGCTCAGTTTTTAATAAAAATGCCCCTCCACATTATTCGCAACAATTTTTTCTGAACATTATTGCTGGGTATTGTTTTTTATTTGGTGTTGTAGTTTTAAAACATTGTTTCTAAGCATTGTTTTTAAACAATGCATTTGAACATTGTTTCTTAGCATTGCATCTCAATTTCAATTAATATTGCTAAACATTGCACTTAACTATTGTTTCTAAACATTGTATCTCAACATTGTTTATAAACTTTGTATCTAAACATTGTTTCTAAACACTGTTTCTAAACATTGTATCTGGACATTGTCCTTAAACATTTTTTTAACATAGTTTCTAAACATTGTATCCAAACATAGTTTCTAATCACTGTATCTAAACATTGTTTCTGAACATAGGTTCTAAGCATTGTTTCTATGCAGACGTTTTTTTTTTTTTTTTTTTTCATCATTGTGACTTGAATTGAATAAGCATTGTTTCTAAACATAAATCTTCTCAAGGTAAGCTAATTTGCTAAAATTGTATCTTTTGTAAATTTATATCTTGTGAAACCAGTTCAAAGGAGCCTTAATCTGCAATCGTATAAAAAAATTACTCAAGAGACTATAAATTGTATCAAAACCAAACGTACTATGCTTAGGGTATCAAATTTATGTCCAGGTTGGTTTATTATTTATTTTATGTCATACTTCAGCATCAGATTCACGCTAGTACTTTATGCATTAAAATAATAAATTGATAACACATGTCGCCGACGCCGCCAAAGCTGCTGTAACACAAAAGAACACTTACACGCACACCCATAAACAATAAATGAGCATCATACGTGTATGACAGTAGTGTCATTTATTTGAATTATTAAATTATCAATTCTAGTCAGCTAAAACTATAACGAGAGTGTCAAAAATGATGTACGTGGGTCAGATTTTATAGCTGTTGGAAAAAGTAAACTTTGTTTCCGCCAGCATGCGTGCTTTTGAAGATTGCAAAAAAAAAAAAAAAAAATTATTTATATACCCCGTGTATTTAATTGTTTTCGAAAATTTACGATAACTATAAAAAATTTCATGCCCAAATTAAAAGCTGACATTTTATGAGTTCTAAAAATCTTAAAAGCTTAAAGCGAGGCACAGCTGGAAATATAAATAGAGGAGATGATAAATTTTCGTAACATTTAAGTTTCAGATAAAGTTTATATAGACTGATTCAAAAAAAAAAAAACAAAATTAATTTTCAAAATTCCATTTTTACACTCTTAAAATCATTGCATCAATAAAACATTGAAATTTGACCTTACTGTATCACTTTAAAGCTAAATATTGGATAAAGCTTATCGTATTTTGGACAATTTTAGAAATCTATATATTAATACGCAAGACAAAATCTTGTCCATCTCTTTTTGCTATGTTAGAAATGGAGTACGACCTTAAATTATACACCATTAGAAAGGTATTTGTGTTTAGATGTGCACAAAGTTAAAATTATGTTAGTATTTTGACTTTTAGCCAGGTAAAATTAAATCCAAATTTTTCAATATTAACAACAAAATACAAGGTCACACAGATCTGGAAGAGGATAAAGGAGAGAGACAAAAAGCATAGCATTGACTTCAAGTTTTTTGTTTTGTTTATATTTCGCTTGAACTATACCAAGGATGATAAATGAGCTTTTCTATTTCGTACCAAATAGCAAAAAAAAAGTACTAAGTGTCCAAAAAGTACCGAAATTATTTAATACATTTGTGGTCGAATTTTGACCACTGGAGATTCAAGTTTTCTTAATCGGTTCAAGATAATTGTAAATTTTTCTTATTATTATGCAAAAATTGTGATTAATTCTGAAAGACTAATATACTTGTTTATGTGTTTATTAAACACTTACAATGTTGCTTTACCGTACGTATGGTATTACTACATAAAGCTTTTTTGTAGCTTTTTAACTAACGTAATAATAAAGTTTTTTTTTCGCAAATTACGACTTGAAACTTCAACAACTTAATGCTCGTAACATTTTACCACTGTGATGCTCCGGTGTTATCCTCAACATCCTGAGAACGATTTACACTATAATCTGACTATGACCCATTATTCTAACACCTCTGAGAGTGTCTTTGTGTGTTGGTATAGTGCATTCATTGGTGATGCTTAAAATCAAAAGTTAAGCCGTTAAAACATTTGTGGTATTACACAAACGCATCACACATATGAGGTTGAGGTTTGTTCTTGTTGTTTTTGGTGTTGTTGCACCAGTCGAGGAGTATCTAAGTTAATGGAAATGGCATAGCGAACAAGAAAATTAAAAATACAAAATGGAAGGGCAGGTAAACTGTGATTACAACCCACGCACAGAATCCGATTATCAACATGTGAGTGAAGGAATTACTTAGTCTTAACAACATAGGGCCAACAGATAAAGTAAGCAGTATGCAACAGTGTGCACCAAGGAAAAATATAACTTGACACAAGTTCTACAGCCTTGTGATTGCTAAATATAAAACTTTTTTTCGTCAGTCTTCTGTCATAAATATTTAAAAAGGAGAAATTTTGTTGTAATTTTTTATTGATATTTTGTTGATTTTTAATGAAACTTATGATTGAATCGGTTTGAGCATCAGTCCTCTGGTAATATTTTATAATTTTATGGTAAGTTCATAATATGTTTTCTAATAGCATCATTTTCTTTCGTGATGCTTCTCCTCTTCACTCTTTACTTATAATTTTTTAAAAATTCATCAGTCCCCTGTTTTTAGTTAACAATCACTGAAGTTATTACAAAGGGTCAAACCTGTGAAGTTCGAAATTTTTTGGGCATTTTGATTGCCAACAAACGATTTGCACTTGTTCTTTCAACAGTCACTAATCAACAGTTCCGGATCTTGGAATATCTATAAAGTGGAATAAGTTCATAACGGCAAAAGTAATGTCATAATATCAAATGCCTGTCATTTTGTCAAAAATCAATAAAATTGGGCTCTGTTTTCACAGAAAGTTTACACCATTGAGCATTGAGTCTAAAAACAATATTGTTCAAATAAACGATCTTTATGGCACATAATCTGTATGACATTACTTTTGCATCGTTATGGACTTATTCCACTTTCAAAAAAACCCATTCAATTATAATTTTAACAGACAGACTTTCAAATTACCAAATACATAATCAGCGCTTTACTAAAAATTTTAAAAAATTTGGGAAAATTTAATAAAAAAAATTGGGAAATTTCAAAAAAAAATTGGGAAATTTCAAAAAAATTTGGGAAATTTCAAAAAAAAAATTTTAAAAAAAATTGGGAAATTTAAAAAAAAATGGGAAATTTTAAAAAATATTGGGAAATTTAAAAAAAATGGGAAATTTTTAAAAAATTTGTAAAAATTTTAAAATAATTGAAAAAATTGAATATTGAAAATTTGGGAAATTTTAAAGAAAAAATTGGGAAATTTTTAAAAAAGGGAAATTTATAAAAAATTTGCGAAAATTACCACTCATCATTAAAATTCGACAAAAAACCATTTGAGCATTCATCTCTAAATAAATACTCAATACCTCATATGAAAATTCGCCGCAAAAACTTACTTCCAATGCACTACTAGTCTTGTGCGCTTGTGTTGCACAGTGTTTTATAGGACTTTTCAGAACACAACGGACACAAATGCGGCAGAGCCAGCGCAATAACAGTTGAATTGCGGAACAGCTTTTTTTGTGGCCTCATGCATAGTGTAATGCCAACAGATGCAGATAAATCCTACGCTAAATGCCAACCAACCAACCAACCAACGAAGCCAGTCACTCAGGGCAAAAAGAACTGAGTGGAGCGGCATTTCATTCACAATAAACATAAATACGAGTAGGTACTACATTTTACTACCATGGAGAAAATTATAACATTAAATTAAATTTTAAATACGTTTGCATTTAACCCAATGATCGAAATCGGAGTGAATGCCCACGAGGGATTTGATTTATTTTTTAATTTTTTTTATAACGCATGGGAGAGAGTTGGAAGAAAACTTCTACTGACGAGAAATAAAACTACAAAAAAATAAAAAATTAATGAAAACATGTAGTTGGTTAAGCATCTTTCAGCTTGATGTGCTGTCCGAGATACAAGATAATTAATTAAGGCTTGGCAATTGGTAAATATAACCGTTGGTAGTTCAGAGATTGAGTATTAAAACTTTGCAAATGTGGACATATTACAGAGATTAAAGTGATAAAACTATTTGTGTAGATGTAGTTGAAAAAGTAAGGATATGCAAACTACATACGTCACCTCAATACTACAACTTGGTAACTCCTAAATTATCATTTTTGGGATATGTGGTCTATGATATTCATCATGCTTCGTTGCACAGTCTGCTTCAATCAGAGAACTATCTAAAGTCATAGCATTGTGTAGGTGTAAGAAAAAAAAGAAAAAAAATAGAAAAGTCTAAAATCAGTGTAAATTCAAATTTACAAAAATCTTAAAATTAAATTATCTCAAACTAGAATATTGAAATTAACCTTGTTGTAGTCTTAGGGTGACGATATATTAATTTGTGCTCAAAATGGAATGCATCCATCGCTATTCTCAGTTTGGGTTTTGTAACCCTGATATTGTTACAAATACTCAGATGAAGCACATTAGTTGTGACAAGCAACACTGCCATATTAGGGGCTTGGAAAACCGAAAAGTAATCTTAGAGAAGCTCGCGGCTAGTCCGATTTTTACTAGAAATATTTTGTTTAAAAGACAATTAAATTCTATTTCTAAAGGTGTATTATTAGTTAGGATCCATTAAAAACTAGTTTAGTTATAGTGGTTAAACTTTTGACGAAATGGTCTGATATTGGCTCACTTCCGCAAAGTTTTCCTAAATTAACTTATAAAAAATCTGAAGTTTTATAACGGTATCGAAAGGCTATTTTCGTAGCAGTTACGCGAAAGACTTTGTGGTGAATACTTTGTTCAGATGCAGTTGCTCCAATTATGTACAAATTGGGAGTAATCATATTAATTCATTTCACGGCATTTTTATTCGGTATGTACCAAAAAAGGAGAAACGGCACCCAATTCCTGAGGGTCAGATGGCTCCGCTGCCATTACTTTTTTTGTAGGTTATAAGATATTTGGGAGTACAAATTTGAAGTGCTTGAATGTACAGTCGCTCCAGAATTGCAGAATTTTAGTCAGCTAGAACCTTCAATGATTCTTTTTTAATTTTTATATAATTTATTTGAGGATTTTTTAATATTTTAAAAAGCCCTGAGGAAACATTGTATACAAGTGGCATATTCCAGAAATTGCGTTAAGTGTAGTCTCGCCTGGATCAACAACTTCTAAAAACTCTAAGCCTAACACTAGAAAATAAACGGCACTTGTTCTAACGCCTTCTGATAATATTGTCCAGCAGAAAAAAGAAAAACTTGAAGACTCATGGTTCCAAAGTAGAGGACTTATAAAAGTTAAGTGGTTACTAGTTATGCTTCTTCCGATTAAGGCGAAGAAAATATTTTATTCCAAGATGAATTTGATTGGTACGTTAGATGTGGAGAATACTATGCACAAACAACTAACTCAGATGATCAAATCCAATGCGTGATCTCATGAAACATGCACATTTTATACGAAAACGTGCAACAGTTCTGGCAAGAACTAATTAAAAACCACTTGGGGTGCCAAATCACACATGACATTGTGCCATATCACTTATAGTAATGGGTAATTAGGCATTCTATAGCATTTTTTTTTTTTTTAATGGAAATAAACATATTTGCAGCTTTAATTTTATTTGAAGCATTTATTTATTTATTTTTTTTAAATGATTCTTTAAAAATTTCTTTTCATTCTGATTTTATAGCAGTTCAAAAAAGGTGTCACGTCTTCCGGGTTTAACCCATCCTAACCTAAAAAGTTGAAAAAGTACAAAAACACGTTCTTTGGATATTTTTGAGGATATATGTAGAACACTAGAAATTGTTCTACACTTTTTTACTAAGACAATTGTCTTGTCTTGTCTTCAAAATGAGCCATAAAGTGCGTATCTATAACTTTTTTTTTTTTGACACCATGAATTGAGCTATTTTTGAGGATATACACATACAGCAATAATTTTATCCAGTTTTAATACCCTACACCCAGGGTATATTCACTTTGTCCTTCCGTTTGTAACGCAGAGAAGGAGGCGTGGCAGATATAGAAAAGAATATATATTCTTGATCAGCGTCACCTCCTGAGTCGATATAGTCATGTCCGTCTGTCTGTCTGTCTGTCTGGCTGGCTGGCTGGGTGGCTGGCTGTGTGTTGAAATACAATTTTTGGGAAAACTGAGCAAGACATTTCAATGAAATTTGGAACACAGCCTCCGTCGTCAAAGATAGCTCGGGGGATTGAAAATGAGCGAAATCGGTTAACGGACACGTCTACCGCCCATACAAAAAATATATTCAAAATGCAATTTTAGGAGTATTTTTCACGACAATGCAACTAAAATACGCATAAATACTAAGAATAATATGCGCAAGCTCTGAAAAAAAGTGAGAAAATTTGGACAAGAGGGTGTGGCACCTCCCATACAAGCAAAAGCTTCAAAACGCTATACTGAAAGCGTTTCGTGAGATATTCGAACCAAATTCGACTCAGACACTAAGAATCATAAATGAAAGCTCTCAACAAAAATTGGGTGAAATCCGACCAGGGGGCGTGGCACCTCACAAATGAGCAAAAGTTTCAAAATGCTATACTGAAAGAGTTGTTTGAGATAATCCAACCAAACTTCACTCAAATACTAAAGAATAAAAATGCGCGCTCTAAGCTAAAACTAGAAGAACTCGTACAAGAGGGCGTGGCACCTCCTATATAAGCAAAAGCTTCAAAAAGCTATACTGAAAACGTTTTTCACTCAGACATTAAAAACTATAAAACTCTGAACAAAAACTGGGTGAACTCGGACAGGGCGTAGCACCTCCCATATGAGCAACATTTTGAAAATACTGCAGTGTAGGGTATTTAATGTTTGGCCAGACCAAATTTTACACCCTTACTAGTTTTTTTTTTTTAAACTGAAAAAAATTTCGCATTTCAGATGACGATAAAAAAACTTTATTCGTTGTACTTTAAAATCGAAATTAACAAGAATTTTTGTATAATAAAATAATCTGCATAAAAAAATTTCCCTTTTTGAAATGTAGATTTCAATAAATTCCACATTTTCCGCAACAAACAGTAAATTTAATTTTTAATAAGCTCTTCTTTATCCTCTCAAGTGCAGACGATTATGAACTCAATTCAAGGATTTTACTGCCATGTCGAAGCTGTTCCGGTTTCAACATTTTTTTATTTCTGTTTTTTTTTTCGCTTTTCCATTTTCCACACCATTTCATCTAATTAAATGTTAATTCTGACATTTTTCTCTCATTTCGTTTCATTTGAATTTTTCATGCTTTGCCCAGCTGTGCTGTGCGGTTCCGTATCCGTTTGAATTGTCCAATTTATTGATGGATCGATTTTCTCTTTTTGTTTTCTGCAAATTCATGATTTTAATTGGTATTTGTGTATGCACACTCGAATTTGTCATAGTTATTGGGAACACATGCTCCTCACTTATAAAACTTGTGCATACAAACAAACAAATACAAGCACACACAAACACAGCACGCACTTAAATTTGTATGCGTATTCAATAAAATTTCAACATTCACACAGTTCACATTCAAACAAACGGTAGTTATTGAGAATAATGACATAAAAACAGGAAGAAGGGGTTACCAACCAACCAACCAACCAACGAAAAAGGTAACATAACAAATGGATTATGGCCTCAGTTTGTGCGAAATTCACAAAAACACATACTGTGCCTTTGTGTAAGCGTATTAGTTTAAGCTTTTAAGGTAATAAACACACACACATACACACAATCGTATTTACTCAGGCCAAAATATTTAATATTCTGCAATGGCATTACTACCGCCAGTATTCTATGGCAAAAAACTTTTCACACAAATATTTTCAAATGTTACCAATAAACATTAAATTTTATTTTATTTGCTCGTTCGAAATGAATGCTGCTACTCCAAAACTTGAATTGTAAATAATTTTTTTAACTTTGATGGCATTTGAAGTGGAACAAATTTGTAGTGGCGAATATTCTGAAAATATTTTAAAATTGGAATTTTCGGTCCGAATTTTGTGGTTTCATATTTCTATGATGACTTTGGTTAGAGAGCAGGTTTTTTTTTGCATAGTTTGCATGAATTTTTGAATGAATATTTATTACATAAAAACCAAGGTAGGCAAAAGTGTACGCATTACATCGATCAAGTGCATGCATATTCAATAAATTGTAAATAAAATTTAAAGAGTTTTTAGAAAAATCTAATAATAAAATATATGAATGGCTTAAATTTTAAATATTCATGTAGAATTTTAATCTTTCCAACTATTTTAAAATCAGATAACACAATTCATACCACCATCACATATTTTTTATAATTGAATGCGTAATGTTATTGTTTTTTTCGTCCTCTTAAAATACAAGGGGTCCGTAGAAGAATCAAAAGAAAAATTGTTCTTGCTTATATACTCACTAAAGTCAGCATAAAAAAAAATATGTCAACAGACCACGATTTCAAGGAGGTACATTTATTTTAATACGAACTTTTGAAGAGATATTATTGAAATACAGCAAAACTAAGTAAGAGCAGTCATCTGCTTAGTACCTCTGCGTGAAATCAATATATACCAAAGATAAACACAGTGACTTAGAGAAAACAATTCGGGATTCTGCTCCTCAAATTTTAAGTTGGGCAGAACATCCACTGAAGACCAACATCGCGAGGCACGCGCTTCCACTTCCCTCACTGAGGTCAACGTAAAATAAGTAAAAGATATTGTGTCAGCATGTCGAAGAGTGTCCTTCAGGCATGTAGTTGAAGTCACAGGGATCTCATATGGCAGCGTTTTAAAAATCCTTGTGAACGAATTGCATATGAAGAAGGTCTATGCGCATTGGGTAAAAACCTCGAAAACCCACCCTTTTTGCCAGATCTAGCTCTCGGCGACTTCTACTTCTTAAGGAACACCTCAGAGGCAAGAAAACTTAAGACTATAGCGATTCCGAAGTTTAGAAAAAATATTTTTTTTGCTTACTTAGTGAATAGAACCAAACAAAAAAAAATTTAATTTTTATTTTTATAAAGACTGGAAATAACCGATCGCACCGGCACATAATATAAAAAAAAATTACGTGAACATTTGACTAGACTCATCTATTGGGCGTACAACTTTAAAACCGGAATTTTTTAGCGAAATTTGATGCTTTATTGTGGAAAAATGTTACAATATATTTTATTCAAAGTATTGTCCATTGGAAGCTACAACATTTCCCCATCTTTCAGGCAATTTATGAATTCCATCCCAAAAAAATTGCGCCGGCTTTTCGGCCAAAAATGAATCCATCCAATGTGAAGCGTATTCCGGTGAGGGCATTTTGAATCGAGCGAAATAAATGAAAGTCAGACGGAGCAAGGTCCGGACTATAAGGCGGGTGAGCCAAAACTTCCCATCCACTATTTTCCAAATAGTTTTTCACGGGTCTTGCAACATGCGGCCGAGCGTTGTCATGATGAAAAATTATTGCTTCGTGTCTGGTCGCATTTTCCGGGTGTTTTTCGATGATGGCACGCTTCAAACGTATTAATTGTGTTCGGTACAGGTCACCTGTGATTGTCTGGCCCGATTTCAACAACTCATAATATAACGGCCCCTTCTGATCCCACCAAATACACAGCATAACCTTGGCGCCATGGATATTTGGCTTCGAGGTTGATTTGGCTGGTTGGCCTGGTTTCACGTATGACTTTTTGCGCTTGGGATTATCATAATGGATACATTTTTCATCCCCAGTCACAATCCGATGCAAAAATGATTTGTTTTTATGGCGCTCAAGCAGCATTTCAGACATACAGAAGCGCCGTTCAACGTCTCTCGGCTACAACTCATAGGAGACTCAATTACCTTGCTTCTGAATGTATCCGGCGGCTTTCAAACGTTTCGAAATGGCTTGTTGAGTCACTCCCAACGATTTGGCAAGCTCGTCTTGTGTTTGACACGAATCCTCATCGAGTAGCTTCTCTAATTCTTCGTCTTCATACTTTTTTGGCTGTCCTGGGCGTTCTTTGTCTTTGATGTCAAAATCGGTACTTTTGAAGCGTTTAAACCATTCAAAACACTGTGTTTTTCTTAAAGCATCGTCGCCATAAACTTCTACAAGCAAACTATGACTTTCCGCAGCAGTTTTCTTTGCAAAAAAATTACCCAACAGAACCTCCCGCAAATGCTGTCTTTTTCTCGAATTTTCGAAGTTATTCATCGTGAAAAATAATAATGATGCACACAAGATAAAATTGTTTTGTTGACTGATTTTGACAGCTGTCAAATGTACCTTCAAAATGTCATATATATAAAGTTCGAGCTTTCACGATATTTGTTAGTACGGACATCCACCGTCAAATTCCGGTTTTTAAGTTGTACACCCAATACTATATGTATTATGGTGTGCTGAATCCGAATCCGAGGTCAGTTTGGTCCATACACCATCAAAATCTTTAAATAATTGCAAAAAACTGTTACAAATAGCAAAAAATTGCAGTTATGAAAGTGAAAAATCTTTTATTGAACTAAATTTAATATTTTTTGTATATTTTAATCCGCTGAATACAAATCCGAAGTCCATTCGTACACCGTCCAAATTTTGAATAAATTGTAAATTTGTCAAAAAAAAACTCCGAATATGGATAAAATTAGCGGAGAATAGGGCAAAATTGCAGTTATGAAAATTAAAAACTTTTTTTTTAATGAGATCAAGTGCTTTCCTGTGTTGTCTTTACTTTTTGATCACCCCTCGTATGTTGGTCTTGCTGCCAGTCTTTGTCTTGGGTATTGAGTTTTGGTCTTTGTTATCATATTGAGTCATGAGCTTGAATATTGGTTTTGACAAATTTTGGTCATGGTATTGGACATGCCTTTTACCAAAGAGTAACCGCAAAAAAACAGCAGTTTTTCGCCTGTTTTTGCACATTTTACAAGCATACAAAAAAATCCTAAAAATATGTATAAGTTATCAAATTAATCTTCATGAAAATCCAGAAAGACGTCGATTTTCATTTTTTTGATATATTGAAAACCTACCCTTAATTTAGGGTTGAAATGTATGCCTGACCGTCGGCCATATTGGATCCGCCATCTTGGATTTAGAAAATATGAAAATCTGACTTCATATCCATGATCAGCGAGCCTGAAAACCCCCGAGTAGAAGAACTCAGGCAAAAATATTGAGTCCAATAAAAAAAATGTATGCCTGACAGTCGGCCGTATTGGATAAGCCATCTTGGATTTAGAAAATATGGAAATTTGACCTCATAATCGTAATCAGCGACCCTGAAAACCCCCTAGTTCGGGCGTAACACACCAATAAACTATGAATGACCAAGACCATTGCAGTTTTGGTCCTGTAACTAAAATAAAAAGTACAATCACGTAGGGGGCACAGATATCATTTTCGGGTTTTCGTCAAAGGTCAATAAAATTGTTGAATGAATTATGAATGATATATAACACAAAAAATTTTATAAGATATATAATCTGTCTATTTTAAAAAAGATGAAGAGTTTCCATTCTTGAGAATATACTCCCTCCCTGCCTTTCAGAGGTTAGACAAGAGTGGCGAAGCTGAGTTAAGCCATTAGCTCTGGTCGACCGCGATAAAATAAGGTACGAGGGTTCACCAGTGTAAATTATTTTGTGGAGAAGCAGCAGTGTCCTTAGTTTTAAGACGCTTTCAAAACTCATGTTGTATACTTTTCTTGCGTGTGTTGAAACATGGTCTCTACGCTGAAGACTAAAAACATATCTTGCTATGTTATTAAATAGCACATTAAGCTTACCTTTGCAAGCTGCGTCACAATTAGCGAATAACTCACAACCATAGAGCAAAGTCGGAAGGAGATATGTCTTTGCAAGTAGCAATCTCATTCTTAATGGCGTGAAATGTTGAGTAATCCACAACACACGTAGCATACCGTACACTCTGCCTATTGTACACCTAACGTATGTGCTCCAGGACAACGTTCTGTCAAAGGTTACACCAAGGTTTTTTGCAGAATTAACGAAACCAATAGCGCTGCCATTTAACATGATACTTGGATAGTTATCTATTTCTATTAATCTCTTGGTTATAACTAGGCACTTTGACTTTTTTGGATTAAGACATAAACTATTTTCACTGGCCCACCTATAAACACGATTTAAATCTGAATTAATGCTTGTTACACAGCTCGAAATGCGGTCACGGGAGCAGCTAACATACAACTGCACGGTGCCGTGACATAATCCCCACGATATGGGGATTATGTCCGCAAGTGTTTCGGACATAATCCCCAGGAAAAAACGGACATAGTCCCCATAACGATATTTTGTTATTGACAACAGAAGCAGCTCAGGATTTACAACTCCCAAAAATTCCAATACCGTTTCCGCGGGGGCCTTCAGCCGCTGATCAGCCTATAATATATCCAACACCTAGTTTGCTAGCCACAGTAATTTTACATAAGGGTAGGGGTAAGTGGGCGGCCGCAGGCCGCAGCTCAGGATTTAAAACTCCCAAAAATTCAACACCGGCTTCGCGGCGGATCAGTCTATAACATCCAACACTATATAAATTTTTTAAATGGATTATTGCAAAAATTTTGTTCAATCTTAATTAAATTTTTCGGACATAATCCCCATTTACAAAATGGGGATTATGTCCGTTGGGATTATGTCCGGTAACCCAACTGCACATCATCTGCATATAAATGAATGTTACAACTTTTTAGGATCTTAGGTAGGTCATTTATATATATGGAGAACAGGAGCGGCCCTAAGACCGAACCCTGAGGAACACCACGTTTAACAAGAAAAAGTTGGATGATATGGAATTCGCACAAACAGCTTGCGATCTGTTCGATAAATACGATTGCAACAAATTTTCCGCTGACAATGAGAAATTGAATAAATTTTGTAATTTAGTTTTAAGGATAGCATGATCTACGGTGTCAAATGCCTTAGAATGATCTAGAAGGACTAAAAAGCTCACTTTGTTGCAATCTATACTGTCACGAATATTTTCCACAACATCAATGAGTGCGGTAACACAACTTCGCTGTTCCCTAATGCCAGATTGCCTGTCAGTCATCAAATTATTTTCAAAAAGGAATTTGTTTATTTGTTTGCTAAGCAGCTTTTCCAATACCTTCGAAAGAAAAGGCAGTATAGCGATAGGTCGGTAATCATTACATGACTTTGGAACTGGAATAATTTTGGCTTTTTTCCACCCACTTGGAAAAGTTGATGTTGTTAAAATGGTGTTTCCAGCAGAGATACTTTTCTTTATTTTAATATCGTTGACATTTTCAGAAATAACCAGTTTGCAACGCTGAGTTTCTCCAATACCGATAACATTTTGCACAAAAAAAAAATATATGGCAACGCTGTTTTTCCAATATAATTGAAATTTTTTCCATTTTCAGGATTTTGACAGCTAAAAGAAAAAAGAAAAAAAGATAAACAAGCAATACCAATTGCATCTGGATGAAATTTTTGAAAATAAGTTAATGCTTCGCTTTTTTAGTTGATTTTCAAAATGGAAAGTTTGCATCAAAAAGTTCGCAAAAAAAAAATGAAGTGAAAAGTAGTTTTATTAGAACCGTTATAAGTTGGAAACGCTTGGATGGATATTAAATATTTTAGTGTCATATGAAAGCTATTTCAATAAGCTTTAAAATTGTTGTTCTAAAGTTTTTAATGGTTTTTGTAGTGAATTATATTAGATTAGATCTTAATTAATGGTCTGGTTGAGTTTTTATTTTTTGAATCATAAACATTAAGAACATCAAAGAAATGATTGCAAAATCAAGTGAAAACTTTTGAGAAAAAATTTCAATACTTCTACCGAAATTTCCATTTTTTAAAGTTTCATAAACATTAGACTGACCCAAAAAAAACTAAAGGTGTTCCGATCTTAGGGGCTCAGCACTTAAAATGTTCGGTAGTGTCTCTAGACTACGTGTGTAAATTTTGGTAAAAAATATTGAGATTTAGTACTCGCGCAAGCGTGATAGGTGGCGCTGCCTTGATTGTACGAGAATAGGGGTCTTTCAGCCCGTGGAAATTGATAAAAAAGGATAGGAACAATTTTTTTTTCTGTCCTTCTTTATGTTTTCGAGGTCGCTGAAGACGATAGCATGGCCAGTTTTTGGAAAAGATTCCAAGATTTCAAGACATTCAAGATATCTCTCGAAACAAACGAAAAAATATGAGATTTTTGTTATATTAAATTGCCATTAATCGTAGGGAAATTTTTTATTTTTTTTTTTTCTCGGACACTAGTCTTGTAGCCTAGGTTGTGACGAACAAAATGAGTGGTCGCACAATATTTTTTGACAAAATTTTCTCGAGATATCGGCCACAGACTGAACCGCCGTCCTGACGTATTATTGTTCATTGCCGGTCACTGGGGATATCTGCCGATTTTACGCTATTATCATTGGTTTTTGAGATCCTACCTTGTACACTCGATGTCGCTGGAGATGCTAAAACATTTATTTTTAAGATAAAATGTAAGTGTTTCAATACATTCAAGATATTCATATGATAAATTTCCCTAGTGAGATTTCCAATGAAAAGCAGAACTAGCTCTAAAACCTCGACATAATTTTTCCGCGCATGATTCATCTGGAGCTAGTGATTGATGACCATCGCGGTTTTCTTCTGGAAAGGTGCCAATATCTCCCAAATTTTTCTATCTTCCACTGCAGATGCCTTCGATTTTGTTTTTATAGCAGGCCAAGCCTTTTACATCTAGTATCGAAAGTGTATTTAATTTATAATGGAGTTATTGAGAAATATACAAGGAAAATTTAAAATTTAACCATCGGACCGATACCATACTAATATTCGAATTTATCATAGTAATATCTTGAATGTGTTGAAACATTTTCATTTTATCGTGAAAATAAATGTTCTAGCATCTCCAGCGACGTCGAAAATACAAGGTAGGATCTCAAAAATCAATGATAATAGCGTAAAATCGGCATACAGTGACTCACGAAATTGATCACGCTTTGGCTATGAATGCAAACAATCAATAAAAAGTCTGAAGTGGGTTTGTATTTTTAAGGTGTCTTTATTTTGGTAAAACTGCATTAAGTAACGGAAAATAAACAATTGACAAATTCTATGAAAACTCTTTCTTAAATAAAAAATAATAAAACACAATCAAAAATACTCAGCGTGATCAATTTTGTGACTTCACATTATGAACCTAGGAAACTGATGTTAATATTTTGATTAGCCTCCTAGTGCATCAATAAATGCTTTTATTCTTCTGGCCATACTATCTAGAAGAGTTTCACAAATTTCTGGAGCAATAGCATCTCAAGTATTTTGAGCCTTAGGCCAAAATTCATTAAGAGTACCAATTTAACCTTCCAACGATTTTCTCAATATGCCCCATAAGTGCTCGATAGGATTGAGGTCCGGAGATTACGAGGGCTTTTTTATTGTTGTAATTCCATTATCTCCAAACCATTTTTGTGTCCTCTTTGCAGTGTGTTTTGGATTATTGTCCTGCTAAAAGGCAATAACCGAAGCATTTTCTTTCAAAAATACCAAGCAAATGACTTCGTAGAATTTCACTGTAAGACTCTGCTGTTATGTGGTCAAACATACCCACATCATTATTGAGCCTCCTCTAAACTCAAACTTTGTTGACTTAAAATGCGTGCAAAAGTTAAAAGCCATTGAGGCACAGAAAGTTGCGTTGGGAGCTTGTCAAATCTTACAATGACTGGAGTGCTTACGATTGGGAGAAGGTTATATGGTGATATAAGACCAAAATAAACCACTTAGGATCGGAAATCGGTGAGTGGGTTTGGAGAAGCAAGGGTTCGAGACTTCAGCCACACTACGTTAACCCCACACTTCAGTTTGGAGAAGGCTTAATAATGGTGTGGGTATGTATGACCACTAGAGGTGTTGGTAGAGTTACCAAAATTGAAGGTCGAATAACAGCAGAGTCTAACAGTGAAATTCTACGAAGCCATTTGCTTGGTACTTTACAAGATTTGAAAGTAAATGCTTCGATTATTATCTTTTAGCGGGACAATAGTCCAAAACACACTGCAAAGAGGACACAAAAATGGCTTTCAGATAATGGAATTACAACAATAAAATGTCCCTCATAATCTCCAGACCTCAATCCTTTTGAGTACCTATCGGGCATATTGAGAAAATCGATGGAAAGTTAAATTGGTACTCTTAATGAATTTTGGCCTAAGGCTCAAAATGCTTGAGATGCTATTGCTCCAGAAATTTGTGAAACTCTTCTAGAAAGTATGCCCAGAAGAATAAAAGCAGTTATTGATGCACTAGGAGGCTATACAAAATATTAACATCAGTTTCCGAGGTTCACAATGTGAAGTCATAAAATTGATCACGCTGAGTATTTTGATTTTGTTTTATTATTTTTTATTTAAGAAAGAGTTTTCATGGAATTTGTCTCTTGTTTATTTTCCGTTACTTAATGCAGTTTTACCAAAATAAAGACACATTAAAAATACAAACCCATTTCAGACTTTTTATTGGTTGTTTGCATTCATAGCCAAAGCGTGATCAATTTCGTGAGTCACTGTATATCCCCAGTGACCGGCAATGAACAATAATACGTCAGGACGGCGGTTCAGTCTGTGGCCGATATCTCGAGAGGATTTTGTCAAAAAATATTATGCGACCACTCATTTTGTTCGTCACAACCTAGGCTACAAGACTAGTGTCCGAGAAAAAAAATAAAAAATTTTCCGACGATTAATGGCAATTTAATCTAACAAAAATCTCATATTTTCCGTTTTTTTGAGAGATATCTTGAATGTCTTGAAATCTTGGAATCTTATCTAAAAACTGGTCATGCCATCGTCTTCAGCGACTTTGAAAACATAAAGAAGGCCAGAAAAAAAAATTCTTCCTATCCTTTTTTAAAAATTTCCAAACCCCTGTTCTCGTACGATCAAGGCAGCGCCACCTATCGCGCTTGCGCGAGTACTAAATCTCAATATTTTTTTACCAAAATTTACACACGTAGTCTAGAGACCCTACCGAACATTTGAAGTGCTGAGCCCCTAAGATCGGAACACCTTTAGTTTTTTTGGGTCAGTCTAATAAACATACAATATTGAAATTTGCATCACAAATAAAAAATGGAAAGTGTTGCAATACACGTACTTTTGATAAGTAAAAGAAGCAATAAAAATACAATGCAGGCAAAAAGTTTCTGCATCAAAGTTCCAGTAAAATATTTTACGAGTACATCCATATAACTTTGAGAAAAAGAGGACATTTTCGCTCTGTCATGCGTATAATTTTTGATGTGTTAAATTTTTGCATTTGTTAAATTAGTTTTACTTAAAAACTTTGAGGCGAACCGAACGACCCAATTTAGCATAAAATTTTTGGAAAAGTTTTTGTTTTACTTTTTGACAGTTTGAGTGGCTATGAGCATGTGAGTGTGTGTTGCTGGCACAGTTTGTTTGCACCAAAGGAAAACGCAGATGATATGAGTGTACTCGTGTGACATACATACATCTGAATGTATGTATTTGTATGTGAAAAATAAATGTTTGAACGATTTATGAATTGACTGCATTGGAATTGTTTTTCGCATTCTTATTTTGTCATATGCTGTAAAATAAAATTAAACTAAAATTTAACCAACTTTTATGTTATAAAACATTATGTTTTTAGCTATGTACATCCGTTTAGATGTGAAAGACTATAAATAAACATTATTTTAAAATGAATAGTTACAGAGATAGTCCAAAAATGAAAAAGTTTCGTTTTGATCACCACTAAACTGAGAGAAAGATCTCTAAATGTGAAGAGGCTGTGGTCGGAAAATCAAAAACGCTGGCCAAAATTCGAAAAATAAAGTAGTTGTTTTTACACTTTTAATTGATGCAAATGATCCTCTTCGTTCGTTTTAGAGGTCAGAAAAGTGGATTCTTTGAGTGAAGGTTCGCTTTGTATGTTTCTCAAATCCGGAAGGCTTTATCTCGTTTACAGTTTATATAAATATATTGTTGTAATCGGCTTTTTTATTTTAAACTTTGTGCAAAGTGCTGAGCTGCAGCTGCACAAAGTTTATATAAATAGCCAACTTTTTCGTGACAAAATATGGCAAATGTTAATAATCCCGCAGAATCATGTCTAATTAACACATGTATCGTATAAAGCGTACATTTTTGTACAAACCTGTAAAAAGTTAGCTGCCCCGAGGTGCCCCTCAGGAAGTTATTAGCACTTTTGTTAAGTATTTCTTATTCGTAATAAATGATCGAAGAAACCAAACTTTCGTAAAAAATATGCTTTTTGAAACATTTTGCTCGCCATTTTGAATGCGTAATTTTGTGTAGCATAAATTAATTTCATATTCTTTATCAGCTACCTCAAAAACACCAATATGAGCGGTTCGTCATTGTAGATCCGATATTTTGTATTTCGAAAAATGGAATTTAGATTCGTTAAAAGCACAATCAAAAACTATCATGTAACGCCAGTTTGTTTTTTGAACAGTGAATTTCAGATTCGTAACCAGAAACATTAAAGCCCCTAATTACCGACATTCGGTAGAAAAGATCCAGCTTAGCTTTATTTTGTCCACCATTGCAGATCCGCCATTTTGTGTTTTCAGATTCGTAATCAGCATCATCAAAAATCTCTTATAACCATTTTTCCGAATTTTTGCCAGATTTTTCTATTTTCCGACTACTGTGCGGCAGAACTTAGTTCTCTATTTATGGTAATAATAAAGTTTGACATTTTTAGCATAAAAGTACTCACTACGATTTGATGTACAAGTGCTATTTGTTTTGTTTCCAGTGAGTTAAGAAAATCAATTTGGCCAAAAAATGGAAATTTCAAGAGAAGGTTTGCGTTGGATTATTTTTCACAACTTTCGACGTGGTTATGTCAACAAGAATGTGTCGATGAACTCAGTTCTTTGTATGGCGATAAATCACCATCAAAAACCACAGCATATCGCTGGTATAGTGAATTCAATCATTGTCGTAGTTCGGTCCCCGACGAATTCCGTGAAGGTCATCCAAAATCGGTTGTTGTGCCACAAAACATCAATACAGTGCATGAACTGATAATGCAAGATCGTCATGTGGCATGTTGTGAGATAGATGCATCGTTGCACATTAGTTCCACTTCAATACATTCAATTTTGCATGAACACTTAGTTGTAAAAAAGTTAGTTCTCGTTGGAAACACCATCCATAATTTATCAATCACTCAAAATAAAGGCTCGCATCGTGTAAGGAAATGATTAAAAAATTCGACCGTGGTGCTTCAAAAGACGTGTATAAGATCGTGACAGGTGACGAATTATAGATATATGCGTATGAGCCGGAAACAAAACAGCAATCGACCGTGTGAGTGACGAGCTAAATCCAACAAAAGTTGTTCGTGAAAGAAGCACAGCGAAGCAAATGGTCGCCTGTTCCTTCGACCGAATGGATCATGTGGCCACTGTTCCGCTTGAGCAACGTAGGACGGTGAATTCTGAGTGGTACACGTTCATTTGTTTGCCGGAAGTCTTCGGAGAAATTCGTAAAACTGACCCCCGAAGACAAATCATTCTCCATCATGACAATGCGAGCTCTCACACATCTCGTGAAACAGGTGAATATTTGAGTAGTCAAAACATCGAATTGATGACGTACCCAATGACTCCTTCTTGTTCCCAAACATCAAAGGTAAACTACGTGGTCAACGATTTACGAGCGCCGAAGAATGGGAAAACTGCTATGACAAATGGTTTGAACGAATGCAAAAGTGTATTATTCATCAAGGGGAATATTTTGAAAAACAATAAAGCCATTTTCAATTAAAAATGTTTGTTATTATTTGCTTTTCCCGAAATATAAGTAGTGCCCTACGTATGCTTTGAATCAAGGAAAAAACTTTTAGATCGTTATAAAATAAAACCTTCAAAATGACCTACAAAAAATTTGTTAAAATATTCAGCAAATTTTTTTGACACCATCTTTCAGATACTCTGGAGTAGCGAAAAATGTTCACACAAACATTATTTTTTTTCGATATACAAAACCTTTTTCTATGATATAAAATCTCATCTTATGAAAATTTTAAATATTTCTACTATAAATTTAATGAACAATTAGAGTAGAACGGGGTAATGTCGTGCAGGGGGTAATGTCGTGCACTGGCTGTTTTAGCCCAAAGAATTGAATGATTTTCCAACTGTTCGTAAGGTAGGGACCTGCTGACCTACTGAGCTTATGCATATAATACTAGCAATTTTCACCAGTTCGTCTCTACAGAGTAACCTTTTTTTCAAAACGAACGCTTTCGGGACGATAAAAGTGTTTTTTTAATCGGGTCAGAAAAATAATTTTCCTTCCGGGAAAATATACCAGGTAAGTGTTTTCTGAAACGAAATATCCTGCCAAAGAAAAGAAGTATTTGGTTTTCGAAAAAAATTTTGGGCTTCACCGAGTTATCGAAGTTGATCTTTAAAACGACCACTGGGGTAATGTCGTGCACATTCACTTACACAAGGACAATTTCTCGCTACACAAATGTTGTTACACATGGATGTAACCAATGAAATTATCTTTCGATCGGATGCTTACTCGTTGCATTCGCTTGAGATGTACGGCTTTACGAGCATGCCAAAGTTGAGTGTACGACATTACCCCGTTCTACTCTATTCTTCATAAAAAGAATAACGAAGAAATTAAATTAATATTCAACATTTTTGACCAAAAAACAAAAATTAATGAAAAATGATTCCATAATTCATCAAAAGCTTTTAATAAAGAGGAACAAGTCAAGCGTTGCTCCCAAAGCCACATTTTTTTTTTTGCCCAAAATGGCTTAGGAAATTAATTACAACAGCAACAGCAAAAACAAAAAGTGTCGCTCAGATCTGGTTTCGGAGATATAGCAATCGGAAGATCGGGATATAGCTTTTATAAAAACAAGTATAAGTTCTGAGTCCCTTGATGGATATTAAAAAATTTGGTGTCATATGAAAGGTATTATAACTAGCTACCAAATTGGTGTACAAAAGTTTTAAATCCGAGTTTTCGGTTTCGATATATGGCGATTTTAAGATAATTTTGAACAGGTTTTTTTAAAAAAACACTATTTTTTTAAAAAAACGTCTCATCAATCCATAATTTTAGTAACAAAATATGAAAGGCCAATCTATTTTCTTTTATTAACTATGCCATTTGTATCTGATTTCCTTTATTTGTAAGGTTTTTCCAAAAAAAAAAAAAAAAAAAAATAGAAGAATTAAAATTTGTATTTTATTTTATAAGATGTCTTCATCTACAACATTATCAACATCATCGTTCTCTGCTTTATAGGAAACGACTTTATGCAATTCTCCCTCATATTTAAAAAAATACTCCATTGGCTCAACCCCCTCTGCTTTTCACTTTTTAAGGAACATGAATTTTGCAATATATCCTTCGTAAAATCGTTTTCTTCTGTTAAATAACATACATGCAAAGCGTTTTGACATATCGCCACAGACCCTCAATCGTATTTGTGTGGTCATCAGTTACTGGATCTTTAAAAGAAATTGAGTGGTTCACCGTTAGGGGGTTAAGACCTTATTTTTGTAATCAGTTATATAACTTGACTGAATGATTTGCAAAAATTTCCCAAAAGGAAAGCGCCGCAGGAGAAAATTGTTATTAAAAATTTCGCGCGAAATTTTGAATAACAATTTTTCTCTTTTGTAATAAAAAGTAGTAGTAAACCTCACGTTTTTGAAAAAAAATGTCATTTTGTTGTGGTTGATAGTGGTGTTGTTGATAGTGATGTTGTTGTTGTTGTTGTTAGTAGTAGTTTTGTTAGTGTTGTTAGTAGTGTTGTTGTTTTGTTAGTGTTTTTGTGTTGTTTTTGTTGTTGTTGTTGCTGTTAGTGGTGTTGTTGATGTTGTTGTTAGTGGTGTTGTTGATGTTGTTGTTGTGGATAGTGGTGTCATTGTATTTGTTAGTGGTGGTGTCGTTGTTATTGTAACGACTCGAACGCCAGGCCAGATATTGTCGTCAAGGTTGTTATGCCTGGCCTCCCAATAGGATGGTCTCTCTGAGACATTGTTGTTGTTGTTAGTGGTGGTGTTGTTGTTGTTTTTGTTAGCGCTGTTTTTGTTAGTGGTGGTGTTGTTGTTGTAATATTTGCTAAATTTCATGAAAATTTCTTAAGTTTAATTTTTGTTTTTCTATAAAAAATGCCCTAATGATGCAAATTCAGCTTTACTTGGAATACTTTATGAAGTAAAATAGATAGGGCTTCCATATTTTGTTACTACAGCTATAGGTTATTAAGGTATTTTTTTTTTTTATAATAGTTTTTTTTTAAAAAAAAACTGGTCAAAATTTTCACAAAATCACCATATCTTGAAAACCATAGCTTGGATGTAAAACTTTTTCAGAATAATTTTGTAGCCAGTTAAAATATCTTTCATATAACATCAATATTTTTGAAATCCATCAAGGGGTTCAGAACTTATATCGGCTTTTATAAAAGCTATATCCCGATCTTCCGATGACCATATCTCCAAAACTAGGTCCGAGCGACACTTTATGATTAAACATTTTTTGTAAGAATTATAACTTTAACAAGAAAAGTTTGGTTTAAACCAAATTAGGTTCTGGGAGCAACGCTTGACTTTAGCCAATAAAGATTATAATTTGTGGATTCTTTTCAAATTCTTAATAAACATAATTTTTCAAATAAAATTTATCTATGAAACTTACGTCAGCTTCAAGGTTTATATAGCAGTATAAAAGCTAACACTACCTAAATACCGTAAAATCATTAAGTATTTCATCAACGAGACATGTGACATACATGAATATTGATGGCATGTTGCCTCAAGCGGTGATAGTACTCTTTCCCTGTCGATTTCACTACTTCATCGTGCCACACACCAACAGCTAATTACAATGCAACACTAAAAGCATCACTTTACCGCACACATGAATTGTCAATTTAAATGAATTTAAAATCAACATCAACTTTGAAGCAGCAACAGCAGCAACAACAGCGACAGCAACAGCAACATCAAGCAAAAAGATTTGTGGAAAAGTGAAAATGACAACGCCAGCACCGGTGTATTTGAATGATGATAAGTGACTGCAATCAGTGATGTCATCAACGACATAATTGGCATCGTCAACAATGAGAAGGAGAACAACAACAATAAACATCAACAACAACATGTATGCAAATCATCTTGAACGTCATCAACAAGCAAAATCATCATCAAAACAAACTAAAACAAACGTCATCATCAAAAAACATCATAATCATTATTATCATCATCATCAGCGTGATCATCATCAGCAGCAAAGCCAAATAATGAAGTGTGAAATGCTATTAATATATTATTACAGAGTTGAATGACATACGCCCTCATATAACAACAACAACGACGACAATAATACACGGAGAAAAATGAATTAACACAAAATAATATATGGAAAAAGCCGCACTTAAAACCTTTTTTAAATATTAATCATCATTCTCTCTCAGTGTAGAGCATTTCACACACGTCAATCTGTTATTCACAACGCATTTAACATTAGCAGCCAGAGCAACAGAGCAATATTGTTTTGCTGAGATGTTAAGCTGCACCGCTGCGTTTGATTTCACATTCAATTTGTTGTGGCAAACAAACAAATCGTCAAAAAAAGAAATGGAGAAAAGAATCAAACGAGCAAATAAAAAGCTAACGAAAGCATTAAGAACAAGAAGAAAATCATAAAAGAAAAGCAGAGGAAGTAAGAAAAATGCTGAGCGCAGCAATTTTATAACGTGTTTCTTTCAAAAAGACGAAGCGTATAAAAATCCAACAAATGAACGGAAAAATAAAAATACATTTGAAAACTACACTCATGTTGTGTTATCAGCATGAGACGGCTCCTTTGCTATGCACCCCACCCACCAGCACCAACACCCTCGATAGATAAACAAAAACAATAGAAATAGAAGACGTACACCAGCACCCAACACCAGCACCCAGTCATAGCAATGAAAACAAAAATGTGCTCTGTGTAACACGATATGTGAGTAAGCGCTATGGGGGGAGGAAGTCAACGTTGCAGCCGATACTGCGATACTGCCTGGCTCCAGTTGTTAAAGTTCTTGAATGCGTGAAGTGCAACGTGTGTCGGTGCACAGTGGGCTAGATGCAAACGATTGAGAAAGATGCTTCTAAATGAGAGTGAACCTATTTCTTCCATATGAGTCGACGAGTTGCGAAACCAGCTATATCCATTTTTCAAAAAAATTGAGATATATAAATCACTGGACTCGTAATGGCAGGACCAACAATTTAAACTTGGGTTCAAGAGACAAAAACATGTGGAAACATCATAGTACGTCAGTTCAGATGCAAAACTAGCCAGTCAGCCGATTTACTTTTGCCACGTTATCCCACTTTTAAAATTAACGGCCCCAATAACTCCGTTGGTTTTGCGAATTTCGAAAAATGGCAGTGGAATGGAATTTTTGGTTTTAATAATATTAATTTTTAAAATTCTTTTGAAATTATATTAAAAAATATTCAGAAGCTATCATTAGAAGAGCTGTTTGACATAGAAAAAATGAAGATAACTAACTAACTAACTTTAATAACCAAGAAGAATATTATTATTCATTCATTCATTCATTAATCATTGTACAAATAGATTTTTCTTTTTAATGTTGCGCAAACTTATTGATGTGCCAAGAAAAACAAAGAAAATAGAGTTAGTTTTTTTCTGGTTTTCATTCATTCATTGATTCATTCATTTTTATACCCTACATTCAGGGTATATTCACTTTGTCCTTCCGTTTGTAACGCAGAGAAGGAGGCGTGGCAGATATAGAAAAGTATATGTATTCTTGATCAGCGTCACCTCCTGAGTCGATATAGTTATGTCCGTCTGTCTGGCTGGCTGGCTGGCTGGGTGGCTGGCTGGCTGTGTGTTGAAATACACTTTTTAGGAAAACTGAGCAAGATAATTCAATGAAATTTGGTACACTGCCTCCGTCGTCAAAGATAGCTCGGGAGATTGAAAATGAGTGAAATCGGTCAACGGACACGCCTACCGCCCATACAAAAAATATATTCAAAATGCAATTTTAGCAGTATTTTTCACGACAATGCAACCAAAATACGCATAAATACTAAGAATTGTAAGCGCAAGCTCTAAGGAAAAACTGAACGAATTCGGACAAGAGGGCGTGGCACCTCCCATATAATCAAAAGCTTTAAAACGCTATACTGAAAGGGTTTTTTGAGATATTCAAACCAAATTCGACTCAGACACTAAGAATCATAAATAAAAGCTCTCAACAAAAATTGGGTGAAATCGGATCATTCATTCATTCATTCATTTATTCATTCACACACTCATTCATTAATTCATTCATTCGTTCATTCATTTATTCATTCGTTCATTCATTTATCCATTCATTCATTCATTCATTCATCCATTCATTCATTTATTCATTCATTCATTCATTCATTCGTTCATTCATTCATTCATTCATTGTACAAAAAAGATTGCTCTTTTTGATGTTGCGCAAACTTATTGATGTGCCCAGAAAAACAAAGAAAATAGAGGTAGTTTATTTCTGGTTCTCATTCATTAATTTTTATTCATTAATTTTTATTCATTAATTTTTATTTATTAATTCATTCATTAATTCATTCATTCATTCATTCATTCATTCATTCATTCATTCATTAATTCATTCATTCATTCATTCATTCATTCATTCATTCATTCATTCATTCATTCATTCATTCATTCATTCATTCATTCATTCAATCATTCATTCATTCATTCATTCATTCATTCATTCATACATTCATTAATTCATTAATTCATTAATTCATTAATTCATTAATTCATTAATTCATTAATTCATTAATTCATTAATTCAATAATTCATTAATTCATTAATTCATTTATTCATTAATTCATTAATTCATTTATTCATTAATTCATTCATTCATTCATTCATTCATTCATTCATTCATTCATTCATTCATTCATTCATTCATTCATTCATTCATTCATTCATTCATTCATTCATTCATTCATTCATTCATTCATTCATTCATTCATTCATTCATTCATTCATTCATTCATTCATTCATTCATTCATTCATACTAGATCGTGCGTAGCCACCAAATGCTTAATATTCTACTCCAGCAGTATAAAGTTTGTATTCGTTTCGTCAATGTGCTCGTGAGGGTCCATGATTCGCAAGAATATCATGTATTTATCATTTCGAAATTAGGTTAAGTCATCTTCGGTGCCACCTTTGATAGTGAAAACGGGATTTATTGGTACTAATTTAGTTCTCGTGTGTATGCAAGTCCTGCACGTTGGACATTTCATTCGTACGCGTCTTTTTAAAAAGTTACTCAAAGATATATTTCAAAAGGATTTGTTTTGTCAAAAACAAAAGAATTTATGTATTCGGACTATTGACAAAACCAACTAACTTCAAACTAAGCTAAGTTCTATAAATTAAGCAGTCATACAAATAAAAAAAATATTTTATGAACTTTAGAAGAAGTCATTGTTAAACTGAAAGCATTAAGGCCGTAATAAAATAACTCGATGATATGTAGTCATCAAAAATAATTTTTAAAATAATTTTTGTGGCATTTGAACCAAATCTATTACTTGTATTGTAGGAACCACGCCCTCAACCAAATTTGTATGAAAATAATTTGGCCGTTATTTTGTTTTTCGGCGTTATATCATATTGTGTGGGCTATATTTAATTTCAATAATTGGGCGTTATTTATTTTATTTCATTTTTGAGCGTAATTTGTTTTTTTTTTTTTTTTTAATGAAATAAAGCTTTAATTTTGGGCGTTATTTTCAAATGATTATCAGCCAAATTTATATGAAAATAATTTGGGTGTTATTTCCTACCGCTTTTGATTTCAGAGATCGCTATCACATTTTAATTCCCTTGAACTAACTTGATTGATTTGTGATTTTCACGGATAGTTTGGCAGACAGGCGACATGGTCAGATCGACCCCCGAACTGGCACTAATATACATATATAATTTGTATATTTGCCTTAACTTTCCACACCTTTTTTTCTGCATTTCAACAAAGAATTGCTGCCAAGCTTTCTAGTAGTGTGATTTTGAACCACTGTACAACGGTTCTATTAATAGACAGAAGAAAAAAAAAGCTTTAGGTGTTGCTATTGTTGCCCTGCCGCCACCAATTTCAAAACCAACAAACACCAACGAAAATGAATGTAAACATTATATCGTAAATCAAATATGTAGCTGCATCGTATCTGGAGAGCGATTGAAAGTGAATAGTGTAAATATTGTGTGGCACACATCTGAACTTATCGTATATTGGCAGCAACAACAAAATTACAACAATAAAAAAAACAAAACAACAATCAATAAAAGATAAAAAAAAAGTGTCTGCTTTTTCAGCCATTACCATTGTAGAATGAATCGAGTGGAAATTTATAAGAAATGAAATAAAATCATAACAGAGAAAAACAAATAAAAATGAATTTCATATTTAAAAAACATAAAAAGATGCATGCAATAATTGTATTTTTGGTGTTTTTATTGACAGACAATATTTTTTGAGCTTACTAACCTTACCTATGTAACTGAATTAAGTTGGTAAATAAAACCTTTTTTAACGAATAAATAAAGATGAATAGAAAAATTCAATTTCTCGTGAACTTTAAGGTAAAACTTTGAAAAAGTGGGTTAAGGAACTTACCAGCCCACAAAATACTTTCAAGCTTTCGATAAACACATGAATAATGTAGATTTTTACTTCAAAATTACAGAAATTTAATCAAAAATGCCCGTACATAGGCGAGAGCAAACAAAATTCATATAAATTAAGGACACATGCCAAGAAAGAAGGAAGAAAAAAAAAAGTGATCAATTCAATATAGCAGCAATCAAAAAGTTATTGAAAACTTTTTCCAAAATGATATTTGCACAAGTTTTCCCCCACTCACAACACTCATTTTTTTTTTTTTTTTTTTGAAGTAGGGAATTTTTAGCAAAAATCTCAAAAATTCAAGGGAAAATTTTTAGTGGCAACAGAATGGCAAACAGATAACAAACCGTAAGTGTAGCCCAATATAAAAGTTTGGAAACATCATTAGTTGTGTGGCAGTGTGACAAAGTTTTCCATTGATGTGGGTTTATAAGTACGTGTGTATGTATGTTTACACAGATGAGGAAATTCCATGCAAAGGTTTTTCGCATACATAAATTCAAAGAAAAATTTCAAAAAATATGTAAGAACTGCCCCAAAAAAATTTGATACTTTGTTTTTCATCAATAAAAAATACGTAATGAATTTTTTTTAAATATTGGTTTTTTATTTATTAATGAGTAGAATAACGAACATAAATAACCTATTAACAAATATTTATTTCATATAAAAATATTTTACTTTTTTCTTAAGACCCTTCATTAAGTTTTGTACAGTTGTTTCGTCGACAGTACCGTACGACCTTCGCCATTTATTTTTGAAATCTTTTAAATTTTTTGCAGTACTTTTACTCTCCCGAAGATCTGATTTCATTAGAGCCCAATATCTCTCAATAGGTCGAAGCTCTGGGCAGTTAAGTGGATTCGCATTTTTGGGTACAAAATGTTCATTATTGCTATTGTACCATTCTATGGTGGCTCTAGAGTAGTGAGAGGTTGCTAAATCAGGCCAGAACATTAAAGTACCCCCGTGCTCACGAATAATTGGCAAAAGACGTTTTTGAAGGCATTCATCAATATAAATTTTCGAGTTAATTGTGCCCTGTGTTACAAAAAAAACTGCTTCTCAGACCGCAAGTGCATATGGCCTGCCAAACCATATACTGCTTGGGAAATTTTGTAATTTTCTTCTCTTTAAATTTGCTCTGTACCTGCCTCTTCTCCAAACAGGTATAAAATTCGTGTCCTGGTAGCTGTTTAAAATCTGCCTTTACGTATGTTTCATCGTCCATTATGCAGCAGTCAAATTTAGTCAGGTAATCGACATATAACTTTCGAGCTCGCTTTTGAGCCTTTAACTGCTTTTCATGGGAACGGTCTGGTACTTTTTGAACTCTGTAGGTCTTTAGCTTAAGTTTTTTCTTTAGTCTGTTTATAGAAGATTTTGAGGTTCCTGCTCTGGCAGCCATATCTCGTTCTGAAGTGTTAGGACTCTGCTTAAAAAGGCGCTTCAACTTTTTCACCAACTGTGGGTCTATACTGGCTTTTCAACCTGAACCCTCTTTCCGCGTAATAAGTTGACCCTTTCTATAATTCGAAAGAACCCTTTGGACAATAATTTTTGATGCACCTGTTTTTTTAGCAATGGCTGAATATTTTAATTCTTGTTTTTGCAGGTAAGTGTACAAAATGAGTTTGCGCTTTTTTTCTTGATTGCTAGACATCTTTATCGTTTGAAAATCGTTTACAAAGTGTTATATATTTTTGTAATCGTCATATAGAAAAAATAGCACCCATATTTCGACCTGCACGATCATCAGGCAAATCATAATCTTAAGCAATAAAAGTATAAAATTTTTTTGGGTCAGTCCTTAGTTAAAAATAAAATTTTCGTATTTTAATAAACCAGAAAATATGCTTTTATTGAAAAATCCTTGATATATCAGAAGTTAATAAGACCTTTACATTTGTACCAAATCTCATTCGAATACTTCAAATAGTATCAGAGGTATGACAAATTCAGTTTTTTAAGGGCGTGGTACCGCCCACTATTCCAGTGAATTGTATGTGTCTCGATGTCCTTTACATCAATATCAAATCTCATTCATCTGTTTAAAATAGTTTCTGAGGCATGGCAAATTTTTTTATGAGGGGGGGTTATGTGTCCTATGAAATCTCATTTATCTGCGTCAAATAGTTTTAGAGATATTATGAATTATGTTTTTGGCGAACGTGGTTACGCCCGTGGAGGCATGACATCGACCATTTTTCCACACGTAAACCTTTCCCTGATCGATATTAAAACACTGTAAAAATTCCATTAAAATCGTTTTGATAGTTTTTGCACCATTAAAGGACAAACAAATTCTTTGAGTAACGCATACTTAATACTTAAAAGCCCTAATATTTTTTTTTTTTTTTTGTTTCTTGAAAATCTTATTTAAATTATGTTGATATCTTCATGTTTCTAAGAGATATCGTAGACCGAAATATTGAAAAAAACGGGTTTTCCACAGTTTTTAGAGTTTTTAGATAAGGATATCTCTGAGGAAAAAAAAAGATATCAACACAATTTAAATTAGGTTTTAAAGACAAAGATTAGGACTTTCAAGTACCTTACTAGATTTAACGAAATTAAAATTTCTTTCACATTTTAAACATGTTCAACGCACCGACTTTTTAAATTTTTATACTTTTACTTTACTGGATGATATCTCGGAAAGTGATGATCCAATTGGAAAAGTTAAAGATATCATTTAGAGAGGAAGACCAGGGTTATTCAATGCCGCTAGCAAAAGAAACTACACTACTTCCTGGATGTACGCCATATGTCTGAAAATAGCGTTTTCTGCACTTTAAACCAAGGACAACTCGGATCTCAGGCCAAATAGCAAAAAACGGTTGCCAGATCAGCGACCCTGAATTGGTCAAAAAAGTTTTTTGTGGCTAAGGATTTCATTGTTCTTTTATATAACCTCAAAAATCTCGAAAACAAAACGTTTAGATTAAAATTTCTCAAAAACAAAACGAAATATAGCAATTCTGAGGCCAGATTCGGATTCAGCATCGAAATTCACATTGAAAATATTTTTTTCTTGTTTTCTTTTGTTGCGGATTTTTTGAAAAAACGCAAAAATTTATTTATTTATTTTTTTTTTTTTTTAACAAAAAAATTTAAAAAAAAATTGTTAAAAATGCACTATCTCGCTAACGCGATCGGGTAGAATCTTCAAAAATACCATTATTTAATCTGCAAATAAACAGAAAAATAACTCAGTTCGTCAGTTAATTTTTGTCAAATTTTTCTTTTTGATACATATCCAGATCAGAAATTCTACAGTGAAAATCCATTAGCTCCATGAGCGATTTAAAAAAAAAACTTTTTCTGTTTATTTGGACCCCAGTGAATAACTTTGCATCAAAAAACTTGGAGTCTGCCGACATCGAAGTAAAACCAAGTTAAAACGAGCCGTGATATGGACACTGCTGTTAAGTGTTTGTATATTAAATAGTTAAAATATCAAGTTTAAACCTTAAACGTGGTTTTAAACCTAAAGACATTGAATGGTATATTTTTCGAAGAAACACCTATATCTATATTAAGTGAAGTCCAGATTTGAAGTAAAGTGCATTGCTTTTGTGAGGAGATAGGATTTTTGCGCTTAGGTGGCCATTTCCTTGGGTTTTCTAAAAACATAATATATGAAGCGTTTAAATCTATCTATTAACTGATTTGAATAATTTCCAATTACCGCAGGCAAAAGACCATTCACTTATAAAGTGGAATGGAAAGTACATACCTGCAGTCAATTGGAAAATAAATAATAAATAATATTTGCGGTGCGAAGTGTCAACAATGGAAAGGTACTAAGTGTACAAATATAACCTAATTCTATCTGTATTTCGTGAAGCACTTAAGTTAATGCATTTGCAAATCACGCGTAAAATTTCCCACGCAAGCACACACATGCATATAAATTACACATTCTTAATATTTGTATAAATGTATGTGTTAACAACAACTTATATTAATGTTTATGTATTAATATGCATGGGAATATTTATAATAGTTCAATCATGGTGAAAATAACATACGCTTGTGTGCACACACATTTGTAGTGCGTGTGAGGTGTCTTCTGTGTGTGTGTGGATATCTGACGCTTGGCATGACAAGAAAATTGTCATTTGCCAAACAAGAACAAGAAAAAATGATAAATTAATATGCAAAATAAAGTGGATGAAGAGAAAGAGGGATACACAAATAAAGACGCAAGCAAATTAATGAAGCATATAGGTAAAGACTTTATATCGAAAAGAAAGAAAAAAATTACATCTTTGTTAAGCGCCCGAAACTATGCAATAATTATGTAAATTATTAACGATTTAATCAAAAGTTAAAGTAATTGCAAAAGGTATTTAATGAATGCAAGCGCAAAAGCTTTAGGTAAAACACAAAACTTTTTTAATTTTCGAGAAATTAAATTTTTGGTTTATGTATGGGTGTTGGGAGGTAGATGCGGTACGTGTAAGTGTGCGTGCACACGTTTATAGAATGCACTTTAAAGTGAAATTTAACATGAATATGCAATTTTCGTCATTTCTTATTTGAAATTCATTTTCACAAAACTTTGAGGAGGAAAATTTTATCAAAATTGAATAGAAGCACATCAGTATGTAGGTATATACTTGAATTGAATTTTGGTGTACTGAATTTTGAAATTTAAAGTAGCATAAAACTGCAAGATAAATATTTACAAAAATACATATGCATATCAGATGCAAAGAAATTCTTCGAAAAATTGTAATTTTTAGTAACTGTACTAAAATTTAAATTTGTCCTTTACATCCAAAGCATTTAGTTTTCGGTAGATTTTCTACCTTTTATAATTTGTTGAGTTTTTGAATTGCCTTTCGCACTCATAAGCGCTTCAGAATTGAACATTTTCGTTTTACTTTTCATTTTACATTCATTCTCAGGGAAAGCATAACATCTTGGAATTATCTTATACCAAAAACATGATTATCTTAATTGATGAAAATTTTATATAATTTAATAGCATCATCAATCATTAGGCATAGCCCTAAATCGTAATAACAAAGTTTATGTTTGCTGAACTTTACCGCTTAAATGCACCTCACCGCTTAATTGCGACAATTAACACCAGCTGCGGCTTTCAATCCTCCCATTTTAATTACCACAAATTTACTTACAAAACACCCCCACTCTATTAACAAGCTACTGGAGCAACATTAATTACACTTGAAAAAAAATCTTAAGACAAGCAACATGGACGAATCGCATTGTTTTTAGCGCGAACAATCAAGCCTTAGCGGCGAATACAGATCAGAAACTAGTACGAGTAGTTTGCAAAGAGCTTTTAAAAAATAGAGCCTCTAAAATATTTTTCGTGGAAGGACGGCAAAACTATCTTTCGTATGAATCCAAAACCAAAATGTTATCTCTAACAGTTTAGCACTTACGATTTAAAACATACCCCGACCCCATACGCTAACGCCATTATATGAAAATCACTTGACCTGACGGGCCAAAGCAAAATCAAATTATTGTATATGAAAATCGCACATAAGTAACGTTAAATGCGAAAATTTGGGGAACTGCAAGCGGCCACATTGATCACCATCACTTCCTGAGTCGATGTCATGTGCGTATGTCTGGCTGGCCGGCTGGGTGTGCGTGGAAATACATTTTCTGGGAAAACTGAGCAAGAAAATTCAATGTAATCTGGTACACTGCCTCCGTAGTCAAAGTTTGCTTGTGGGATTGAGAATGAGCGAAATTGGTCAACGGACACGCCTACCGCCCATACAAAAAATATATTTCAAATGCATCTTTAGGATAGCGCAACGGAAGTACACATAAATACTACGAATTGTAAGCGCAAGCTCTGAAAAAACACTGGGAGAATTCGGACAAGAGGGCGTGGCACCTCCCATATAAGCAAAAGCTTCCAAACGCTATATTGAAAACGTGTTTTGAGATAATCGAACTTAATTTTATTTAGACATTAAGAACTATAAATACAAACTCTGAGCAAAAAATGGATAAAATCGGACAAGAGGGCGTGGCATCTCCCATATGAGCAAAACGCTATACTGAAAACGTTTTTTGAATATGAATAAATAAATAAAAATATCACTCAGACACTAAGGACTATAAATGCAAGCTCGGTGCAACAACTGAGTGAATTCGGACAAGAGGGGGTGGTATAAGCAAAATTTTAAAATTCGGTTTTTCCTCGACATGGGGGGCTTTAATTAAAAGAACAGCATAAACAAAGTCAATTTATTTTTCGTCAAGGAATTTGCTTGAATTTTTTCAGAATTTTAGGATCTCTTATGTGGGCGTAGAGAGCGATTTAGAAATTTTAACCCATTCTGTCGCAACGACACACATACGATTTTTCTGAATTTTACTCCAGAATATTTGGAAAGGTGCCCGTAACAAATCTATTACTTCTGAAATATGTGCTCTCCCGTATATTATTGGAAATCTCGATTTTCTCAAAATTTTTAGATAAAACGACCTACCGACATCTTCTCGGGTCGAAATTTTTTTGTTCACCTATTGGGAATTTAATTTTATACGTCTAGGAATAGATTCCACCACATTTGGTTAATGAACATGAAAAAAAAATGTTTGCTTAAAAACTGGGTCATATAAGATGAGATTATTTTCGGATATGCCCATAAATAACACATCGTTTTAGTCTTTCATAACTCCTAAACCGTTGAAGTTGTCATCTTGGTTTTGTATTGAAAGATAGTATTGTCTTCTTGCCAACAAAAAAAAAAATATTTTAAAAGATATAAAAACTAGGCCACGGAGCGTTTTTACTAATTTTAGAAAATTCAGAATGAACAAAATTTAGTTATAAAACAACTTTTCTTTCAGTGCACATCAACAAAAATAAATTCATCTGCACGATGAAAATCCACCGCAATGATTATTGGGGATCTTCTGTGACAATAATTATTATAAAATCCATATACACCAAAGTCATTGTGAGGGATTAATGCGGTAGCAGCCAATTGACACAACAACGAAAACACTACGGTAACACCACTACCACCGTGCGTGCTTGCGTGCATTTTCAAAAGTTGGCAGGGTTACATCCGAAAAACACAAAAAGCCACTTCTCCCCCAAAAGTATCGTAATTCAGTGGTTGGGGTCACATGCCGCATTAAATGCTTAAATGCACTAAACGACAGAATATGGAGTCAATGACAAAATATTGAGCTTAAACAACGAAACTTAAGCGCTCGCTCGACTGAGTATCTGCTGCGTGCTTGCTGGCTGTTGGTCATTAGCGTGATGCGTAAAATTGAGCAGCAGCAGCAGCACGGCAAATGTTGGATGCTTCGCACAAGAGTTAAGCTGGAAAAACAGCGAGGGGGTAACATTTTGTATCCATTAATGTTTACAGAGGAAGAGAAAATTTATGGTTTTTTATATAATTTATTATTGAAAAGCAAAAGATTCAACTTTATTAAGTGTTGTCGGCGCAGCAATGGGGAAAACAACCGAGCCGGACAAGTAAGCCATTAAAAATTGCTAAAGCACAACAAACGGCCGCTGGGTAGACAAAAGACAAATGAGAAAAATGGCTTTACAGAGTAGCGTTAATTCCCTTAGGTTATTTATATCGCACTTGTAATGAAAGTTACAACTTTTATAACAAAGAGAATTATAGGAAAAAGAATTTCAAGTTAGTGGTATGTAAGTGAACATGATCCTCTAACTCCTAGGGGATGCATAGGACCAATTTGAATCGTGTCCATCGAATATGATCCAAACTTTAATTTCCTCTACTTTCCTGCTTCATGTGGGAGTATTCTTATGTTTGGGGTATTACAATGGCACAAATCTGGTCGAAGTAAGGATGAGCAAAATTTGTCTTGGTCTTTAGTCTTGGTCTTGGGTTAGTTTTGGTAATTTTTCGTGACTAAGACGCTGATATAGTTTCACGGTGAAGATCAAGACTGTTATGGTCTTGGTTTTGGTCACGATGATCATCAAAGTCTTGGTAATTTATAGTTAATAGTCGTGTCACTCCGCTTTTATGTTTAAATCATCTCTCAATCCTAAATTATGCATCTTAAAAACCCAACTGCTTTGCAAAAATAAGGTTTAGAAATTTTGAATACACAACAATCTATAGAAATTTTTTCACGACCAAGACTAGTATCGACACCAAGACTCAATATTCAACATCAGGACCAAGACTGCAATGGTATTGGTCATAGTTTGTTTATCACTAGGTCTAAGTATGTCCGTAAGCTGGACAGTTCGTTTATCCAAATGTTAAACCCTTCTATTCTCGGATTCTCTTCTTCAAAGTTCTTTACCACGCGACTTCATTCTACATATTTTGTTTGTTCAGATTACGGGCACATTTAGAAATGAGTTTTGTATATTGAAATTCTTGAGTTAAAATCCTCTCTTGATCCATAGTTCATGGAGATGATGCTTCTTGATTTTTTTAACTCACTGTAAACAAAACAAACAGCACGTGTACATCAAAACGTTGTGAGTACGTTTATGTTTAAAAACGTCAAACTTTATTATGGTGTTACCAGATTTAAGCTATTGACAGTAGTATTGCCAGTTCCCGAAATATAAATAGTGCCCATCGTATTAACTGAATTTACTTTAAAGCATTTTATGTACTTTTTTAAAATTGTTTCCCGCCCTTTATGTTTATAAAAGGCAATTCATAGTTTGCAACACGATTTGAAACATCTAAAAGATCTATTGCTGTAACTTGTAAATGCATTGACTACAAAATATTTAAATTTTGATGAACATTAAATCACTTAACTCAAAATATTTACGATAACCTGACGTAGGACACAACTTCTGGCCAGCAGCTGACTACTATTTTCCAACACAATGTTGTTTTAATAATAAATGAAAAAACTTGTAACTTTAACAATGACTTAAAGGAAATTTTTTTAATTTGATACTCTCTCAAGCGTACCTAGGTACCCAAGTAAAGAAAATAAATTACTAACGACATAAATCAAGCAACGTCATGTATTAAAATGCCACTACAATAGAATTCAACTTCCTGGGCAAAATAAAAATATAGAAAAACTTTAAAAAACAACAAAATTACAACACGACGACCACTACTAAAACTTGGCACATGTCACCAGAAAAAATGAAAAATGTTCTACCGCAAGTTTTGGACGTAAAAGAAAATCACTTGTAAAGTTTAAGGGAAAAAATGTAGGCTCCTGAAGTTATGATTTCTATGATGGCGCTACACTATAAATAAAATTGTTTGAAATATTTTACACATTTAGTGTATGAAACAACTCTACTTGAAAATGTGTGAAAATTTTAATCAGCAATACGTAAAATTCTCTCATCAATTAAATTTAAAACATTGCTGAGAGAATTTTACAAGTTGTTGAGTAAAATTTTAACACATTTTTGAGTAAATTTGTTTCACACCAAGAAAATTTTACATATTTATTCTGCAATGTGTAAAATTAAAATACGAAATATGAAGAATTTTTCTAACATTGTGTGTCAAAAGTTTTAATAGTAATGTGTAAAATTATCTCGTCAAAGTGTAAAAAGCGACGATTGTGTGAATTTTTACACAGTTTTTGTCAAATTTCACACCGTTAAATTTTGAGTGTACAAACATTATGTACATTCATAGTTTAAAGTATGCATTTCACACACATAAATACATAGATGTAAGTACATTTTGTCAAGTGTCTTTGTATATGTGAGAGGAGAAGAAAAGTACAAGAAAAAGCATTGCACAATGGCCAGGTCAGTGGCATTATGCTATAGCAATACTGCTCCCTATGTCAAGTTAAAGCCTGCTCTGCACACGTTAGTTCACTCACTCTGCGGAACTTTGTCACTACCACCACCATCACTTCATGTGAGCTCTGATTTATCCAGAAAACAAAGTGGACGGCACGAAACAATATGATGATGTCGACGACGTACTACGACTACGACGACGTTGACATGACAATAATTTGGACTCTGGTTGTTGAGGGCTGCCTGCTGCTGCTGCTGATGTTACTTGCTATTGATGATGTTCATGATGAAAACAGTGAAGTTGATGGTGATTATTAACAACAACAAAAAAAAACCGGGGCAAAAAAACTTATGAGGTGACCCTGCAGTTGATATGATGGATATGGGTTGAGCATCATTTACCAATGGGTTGGTTTGAGTTCACTCGTTTACAACAACAAAAAATAATGAAAATATTGGAGCAAAAAAATGTGAAGAATGACTTATTTCCGGATGATGTACAACTGAAAACAGGGCAGTACATAATTTTTCACACTAACACTTCAACATGTCAAAGAAACAAAAAAAATGGAATTTACCAAGTGGGACGAACATCAATGCTGTAAGGGGTGCGGTCATAGGGCTGCAAGTCATAGGCATACGAGGAAAAAAGCCCACAAAAAAAAACTACATATTTCCAAATTAAAAAAAAGAAAAGGAAAAAATACAGCCACGAGGTGTAAAAAATTCATGAATCTTTAAAAAGCTCGATTGCCATGACATGGAATACTCTGCACAGTGTTCGAAATATTTGAAGAACAACAATACAGCAGAACAGTTTATGCTTCGATTAGAAAGCAATTTGATTTTTCTTTAATTTAAAAATAAAAAAGAAATCTATTGTACGATACGTGGGCTGCTATATATATTTCTGGCCTAATAATGAAAATGCGAAATTTATTATCAAAAATGGTTTTATTGTTTTTCAAAGTATTCTCCAGCATGATTTATACACTTTTGCATACGCTCAAACCAATTGTCGAAGCACTTTTTCCACTCCGATTGAGACACCTCCAAAACCTGGTTTTTGAACGCTTCAACAGCATCTTCTGGCGACGAAAAACGTTGACCACTAGGGTGCAGCACTTTTTCGAAATAATTCGAAAATTGCAGGTTGCATCAAAGATTACACAGGCCTACAGCAAATTTTACCAGAAACCAGACTATACTTTTCCGATTTATTTTGACGTGCTGAATCCAAATCCGGGGTCAGAATTGCTCTATTGTCTCAGGTTTCCGAGATATCCTAACCTGAAAGTGCTAAAATTTACTACTACTTACTTCCTTACTTTACTTCTTTTAAGATCTTAATCTATGATAACACTGATCTACACTATTTTCGACTGAGCAACCAAATAGTGTTCCCAGAGTAATTTGGTGCGCTAAATTCGAATCTGTAATCGGTTTTTCTCTATCAGGTCAGGTTTTGGAGATAATCGACCTTTTCGATTTTTGAGGTTATAGCTCCATTTTATCGAACATATTTTGAGAAACCCAATTTCGATCGAATATGTTTTTACACTATTATAGAGAAAAATTCTTAAACTTTCAGCAAGTGTACCAATATCTAAGATCCGATTCAAATTGGCTGAGTTATAGCAACGAAAAGTTCATTTTTATATTAGTTTTTTACACTTTTTCGTGTTTAAGCCAAATTAAACACGGTTTTTTTGCCAGTAGCTTATACAAATATATATTTTTTATATTTTAGTTCAATAGTGTATTTAATTGCATATATTTGGAGTTCAATTTTTGTAAAATCGGATAATTTTTCAAAAAGTTATTAAGGTTTTAGTGAAATAAGACCATTTCGATTTTCATAGAACACAAATTATCTTTAAATTTTTGTTGAAAAAATTCATTTTTTCTATCAAAATCGAAATGGTCTTATTTCACTAAAACCTTAATTACTTTTTAAAAAATGGTCCGATTTGGCTAAAATTGAACTTCAAATATTTGCAATTAAATACACTATTGAACTAAAATATAAAAAATGTATATTTGTATAAGCTACTGGCAAAAAAAACCGTGTTTAATTTGGCTTAAACACGAAAAAGTGCAAAAAACTAATATACAAATGAACTTTTCGTTGCTATAACTCAGACAATTTGAATCGGATCTTAGATATTAGTACATTTGTTGAAAGTTTAGGAATTTTTCTCTATAACAGTGTAAAAACATATTCGATCGAAATTGAGTTTCTCAAAATATGTTCGAAAAAATGGAGCTATAACCTCAAGAATCGAAAAGGTCGATTATCTCCAAAACCTGACCTGATAGAGAAAAACCGATTGCAGATTCGAATTCAGCGCACCCAAATTACTTAAGAAACATTATCCTCTTCTCCAGTCGAAATTTTTTTCGAAATTTGTCGACCAGTGTAATTTTTGATGCACTAATTTTTTTTTTAATTTTGCTGCACCCTATTGACCACGCATTTATTTCTTGATGTGCGGGAATAAAAAGAAGTCATTGGGTGCCAAGTCAGGGCTGTACGGCGGATGACCCATCAATTCGACGTTTTGGCCGGTCAAAAAGGCGCTGGTTTGAGCCGATGTGTGAGAGCTCGCATTGTCATGGTGAACAATGAATCGTCTTCTCTTGTTCGTTTTTCTAATTTCTCCTAAGACTTCAGGCAAACAAATTGTGGTGTACCACTCAGAATTGACCATGACCAGTTTTGCCGAAGAAACAGGTGACCATTTGATTCGAAGTGCTTCTTTCACGAACGACCTTCGTTGGATTTGGCTTATCTTCGAAGACCCACACGGTCGATTGCTGTTTTGTTTCGGGCTCATACGCATATATCCATGATTCGTCACCTGTGACGATCTTATAAACGTCTTTTGAAGCACTGCGATCGTATTTTTTCAACATTTCTTTGCACCAATCGACACGAGCTTTTTTTTTTGAGCGATTGTCAAATTGTGCGGGATCCAAGAGAACAAATCTTTTTTACGGCCAGGTGGTCATCCAATATCGAATGTATGTTGGTGGGAGAAATGCCCAAGGATGCCTCTATCTCACGGTATGTCACATGACGATCTTGCATTATCAGTTCACGCACAGCATCAATGTTCTCTGGCATAACGGCCGTTTTTGGACGACCTTCACGGAATTCTTCTTTGAGCGAGCGTCGATCACGATTGAATTCATTAAACCAGTTTTTCACAGTGCTATAGAATGGTGCTTCATCGCCATACAAAGATTTAAGTTCATCGATGCACTCTTGTCGTGATAATCCACGTCGAAAGTTGTGAAAAATGATCGGACGAAAATGTTCGCGAGTTAATTCCATTTTTTTGCCAAAATGATTTTTTCAAGTCACTGTAAACAACACAAATGATGGTCGTAAGTCAAAACGTTATGAGTACGTTTATGCTTAAATATATTAAACTTTCCAATAGAAATGTCAGATTGCACCTGGCAACACTTAGTGTTGCCTAGGCCAGAAATATATATAGCAGCCTACGTAAAAAGCTAAAATTTTGATATTTTTAGCATAAACGTACTCACAACGTTTTGATGTACAAGTGCTATTTGTTTTATTTGCAGTGATCGAACAAATCTTACCACACTTTTTGCCTAATAATTTTTTTTGGGTGTAAAATTTAAAAATTTATTTGATCTAGTTATCTTTGAAAAATATGTCAGTTATTATTTTTAATGATAAAGGATTGGAAGGTTTGCCGTCAAACTGTTTCCAATGTTATTAAACAGTTTCTGGAGAATTTGACCATCGATAAGAAACCTGGTTCGGGAAGAAAACAAGGACCACATGATATTGGGAAAGCCAAGAAAATTTAAAGTATATTGAAAAGATCTACAAACACATCTGCTAGAAAAGCTGCCCGGTTAGTCAAGTGCGCTGACTATTTGGTGCGAAAAGTTAAAGCTAATGCAGGTTTGAACACATACAAAGTCCGAAAAGTTCCAAACAAGAATGCAGCAAAAAATGTTGATGCCAAAAGTAGGGCTCGGAAATTAATATCGAATTTCATTCAAAAATATTCATGTTGTATAATAGACGACAAAACGTATGTACTGGCAGATTTTACGCAGCTTCCGGGTCAAAATTTTTATGTTGCTGATGCTCGAAGAAATATCGAAGAACAATTTAGAATCCAAAAGCAGACAAAATTTCCTAAAAAATTCCTTGTATGGCAAGCTATATGCAATTGCGGCAAAAAAAAGCAAGTTATTTGTTACATTGGGCAAAAAAATCAAGTTATTTGTTACATTGGGCTCTATACTTCAAAGAATGTTTGAAAAAAAGACTTGTTCCTCTCATAAGAGAGTACAATGTATCCACATATTTATGGTCCTATTTGGCATCATGTCACTACGGCAAGAAAGCTTTGCAGTGGTACCAAACGAATGACATAGTTTTTGTACCAAAAGAGGCAAATTCTCCAAATTGTCCGGAGCTAAGACCAGTGGAGAGATATTGGGCTCTTGTTAAAAGAAACTTTAAGAGCACAAAAAGGGTCTCACAAAATATCGAAGATTTTAAAAGGAGATGGGCAAACTGTCCCAAAAAGGTGTCTTAAACAACTATCAATCTCTAATGGAAGGCTTACCAAGAAAGGTCCACGAGTTCATTAATAGTGGTTAGAACTTTATAAGTTATATTTTTCTGTACTTTGAAAAATATTATCAATTAAATAAAAAAAAAAAGTCAAAACTCCAAGATCAACCGTGTAAAAATTATTGAATTTTATATATGTTAAGATTTTTTCGATCTCACTCCTTATATCATGCATCGATTGCATCACAATATCGATGTCAAATTTTGCTACATTTTAAAAAGACTTTTAAATGGGTCAAATATATTTTTTAAAAAATCAATTTAAGTCACATATTGTAGTGTTTCAAATACTGTGGATATATATGAAAAAAATTCGAAAATTTATGATGGAAAAAATTAAATTTAATGGTAGCCAAAAAAGTATTGAATTGATAAAAAAATTGTTGAATGGATATTTTTATCAACGAAACAAATAACGAGAAGAAAAGTTATAATTTGTTCTGAATAAAAATAGTTGGTACTTTATGAGAAAATGTTAAAATTTAGTTTTTAAATACGTTTGTAAAATTTTTCATCTTAATCATCTTTAATTCTTATACAAAAAAAAAATATTTTTGTGCTAATAATAATATGTAAATGAAATATTTATGCAACAAAGCTAATACGATGCGATGTCTGTCACATTTCAAGCATAAATATTTTCCTTGAAATAACTCCAAGGTTCAATTTCATTTCTGCATTTCTGTAACTCAAAGGAAGGAATAAATGTATGCAGCTTGCCAGTTGGACTGACTGACATTACGCAGCAGAGAAAGAGATAGAACATATTTTCCAGAGTAGTAGATAAAGCACAAGTCAACACTTTAATCGAGTTATGTGTGTCAGTTTATCTTCTTTTGAGAATCATATGCACGCTAGCTACACTATGGTCTGTTTTCTATCTCTGTTTAAATTTTATCTTTTGCCCTTTTATCGTTTTTTTTTTTTCCTACTGCCTCCTCCATCTTTATGCTAAAATTCTATTACCATATAAAATATTACGACATTGCCACACGTTGTTGCAGTTTAAGCTTGCGCTTCGCTTGCTGTCTGTAAATTTTATGAAAATATTTGTACAGACATTTTAGGTCATCATCATCGTCATCGTCTTAATCATTTAAGTATAATGCTCACATATATGTATGTTGTATGTTGTATGTCAAAGATACTGCAGAGGCAGGACAGATTGCAGATTGTTAAGCCTTCGTTTAAAAAAAGTAATTGTGCGGGGCAAATTTGACCAGGGGAATATTAAGTTTCCATTTTCTTACGAGAGACTTTAATCAATTAAAACACAGTTTAGTCTGAAGAATGGTATTCTTTGAGGAAATTTCTGAGGCTATTACAGGTCCACGCCTGTCCTGTGGGTGATTTGAATAAAATTTTCGAGTACCCCATTTTTTTTTTACGGAATTCTGTTAAACATCGTATTTCAACATATTTGCAATAAAAAATTTCAAAATCCTTAGAGCACTTCGGAAATGATCGGCTAACGAACGATTTCCATGTTGCTTTAGCCGAAGCAAATAAGGATAATTCTGAAAAATAGTTCCAAATGAATTTTTTTTTCCAGAACTGTATTCACTAATGCATAAAAACTAACGTGTGAAAACTACATTGCAAAATCGTATGCCCAAAAAAAGTTATTCAAGGTCAAAAGTTGCGAAAATAAATTTTTTTCAATTATTTCGCTTACGGCTGCAATTACGAAAAAATAGTGGTCGACAGATATTTACTGAGTCAACAGTTGCTTAGCTTCAATAATTTACTACGAAAAAGCCGCAACAATTTTTTTTCTATTACACATGGTTTAGGAGGTACTTATGTCAAATTTAAAAGTTTTGAAACTTCGCGATATTTATATGTTGTACTTTTTAAATTAAGATAACTCTCGAACGGCTTATCGCACGAAAAAAATAAATATATGCTTATTTGTAGAAAATTATATTTCCTACAAACCATTCTCAGCATTTTTTTTCGTACGACCTATGGTTTAGGAGATATTTTTCACAAACCGTCCAAATTTTGAAAAACTGGTTTCTTAAGGAAATCTCTGGAGCTGTTTTCGCTTGATAAAAAGGAACGGGATGTATTTTATTAAAATTTACATGATCTACAAATAGTATTTGATACAGATATACGAAATAATTATCGTTAAATTTTTTACTTAAAAAAAATAATGGCATTATAGGGTTTTTATTTTGTAAAGATCTCAAAAATGCTCAAAATAAGTCATAGGACAACTACAAAATTTTATCAATATACTAAGCTTTTTTGGTTTGCACCCAAAAAAATTGCTGCGGTAGTTTTAACAACGTTTTGTTGTGGATTTTACAATTCTCTGTGGATTTGCTAATTTAAAAGTTAATATAATCGAATTTACAATTAATTGTTAATTTTACAGCAAATGCAATAATTTCTACCAGAAATTTGTTAAAATTATCGATATAATTTTTTTTCTTGTTGTGAAATCTACAGCAAATATTTTATTTTTCACAGCTAATTTTTCAAATGTACAACAAATTTGTAATATTAACTGCAAAAGATATGGGATGAAAAATGAAAGTAAATGCTGTAAAAGATACAGCATTTTGCTACACTTTTACAACAGATTTTTTAACGAAAAGTCAAGCCTTGAAGTTTCACAGCTACCAAAGACCTTTCACTCAAAAAAAAAAAAAAAATATCATCGCAAACTTAACATCAATCATATATTGTTTTTTCAGCTAGATCCATCAAATGTAGGGGAAGAGTACCGCCAGCGGACATGGTTCGGGTGTGGGCACCACCCGTAACTTTTGACAGAAAACAAATGCGACAGTTCTGACATATGTTAAGCGCGTGTTATGACAGCACGAAGTTTTTGTGCATATACCTGAACAAACAGAAGCATTTGCTTGATGCTGAGCAGAAAATAATTTTTGAATAAGTGAAAGCCAACTCAAAAGTTTTTTTCAATAGTTTTCCAAGTGCGATTATTCGATGTGAATTAATCGAAAAGCTGAGTGCAATCTATTATGCAGTAAATTTTTTATATTTTGTGATCCAAAACCGAATGCAACCAAAATGTTCACAGAGCACAATTAGCTCATTGCTTTTCAAAGTGGCTGTCAAAGTCGAGTATGTGCCCCGAATTGGTTCGAGTGTGGGCATCTCCCTTTTTGTGTATTTAAAGCGTGTTTTTTACAGAAATATCGTCGTGGATGCCAACGTTACTAATCTAAATGGCATTCTTATGCCATTTTACGCTTTTTTAGTGGAAAGGAAAGAATCAAAAGTTCCATTAAAAAAATCGCAGATTTTGCTAGAAATGTTTTTTGTGAAAAATTAATTTCGCTTCATTATTCGATTCAAAAATATTGTTATTTTACGTTCCAATTTAAACAAATACTATGTCTACCTCGAATAAATCGTCTACATCGAAAAGAATTCAAATTCAAAAGAGAAATTTTGAATAAATGTCGTCTGAATTTTTTGATTGAAAACACGCTGGACACATTAATCTCGAATACCTAAAGCCATTAGATCTTTTAACCTCTTTTGCAAAACTGGCAAAAACTACCTAAAACTTATGAATAATGCGCAAAATATTTGTAGTCTAAGGATCTCAAGGAAATAATCGCTGATACAAGACATATGTGACTTGGGATAAATTTTGGAAGATATTTGAAAAAAAAGCTCACAACCATGCACAATGGAGAGTTTTATGGAGAATCTGTTCTACAAGATTAGATAAAAGGAACAATAATGGCACCAATTATGAGATAATTAAGATAAACCTTAAACCAATTACAAATGTACACTAATGAATTCGAAGCAACAAATAAAAATTTAATTACTTTTTTATTGAACTAACTCGTTTCTGAGCAAATATGTAATCTATATGATTTTGTTTTTACACAACGCACTGACAGCTTCAGCACAAGTTTCAAAAATCAAATGACAATAAATATCCGAACAGTTCCAGTGCCATAGAATTGTCTCCGTAGCTCTTGAGATGCATATAAAGTTTCATGAATTATTTTTCTATTTTTTCTTTAATTGCTCTGTTGTACTTATTGACTTCAGGAAATGGCTTTTATATTCTCTGTGAAAAATGAATTTACTCATTTATATTTTCGAATGAAAAATGCAATAGTATTTTTAAGATACATATAAAATTATTTTTATGTCAATTGCAAATTGTCATCATATCAAAATACTCGTTATACGAGAAACTGTAGATGATAGTGGAGCGGAAAGAAAAATGGCAGTTAATTAAAAAAGATGCATTTGAAAAAAATCTTCACTGGCTCTTTACGTAATTGTTGTTTGTGCACGTAAAGAGATTGCAAATATGTAGTCAGATGCTTTGTTAAAGATATGAAAAATGTAAATATTATTGTAATTGCTATTATTGTTGTACTAATTGTTTGCATAGCTAGAACTTATTGAAATTAAAACGAATTTCAGTTTCATAGATACTTAGATACACTGCAATAAAAAACTTTGCCAATTCCTTAAGGTGGGTTGATCACCATACAAAAAAAAAGCTATTTTCTGATAACCATTGAAATATTTTCCTGACTTCTTGTTAGACTTTTCCCAAACTATTTTGACTCTGGTGAAAACTCCAATAAAGCTAGATTTTTTTGGACCAAAAACATAAAATTTGTATGGAAAACTATTTGTTTGTCAACATAGCGCAAAAAAAAAAAAAAAAAACTTTACAAAAATAGTTCATAAAAAATGTTAGGTTCAACATCAAAAATTTTTGGAAAGTTGGTCTCTGTCACAGAGCATTGATTTTAGAAACAGTGACATATATCAAATTTCAAACTTGTCACACGTTGAATATTTTGCATGAAAATATGCAACGTTTTTGCATACTTTCAAATATCCCAAGGGGAAAAAAAGTGCTTCAAAAACCCTTATGAACTGTTTCTTTTTCATCCATACGTGCTTCCGCTCCGTAAGGACTGTTCTTTATTTTTAACATTGCATTTCCTAGGATCTTATCGCTCTTAAGCTTACCGCAGCCTTACGTAAAAAGGCCTTTTGAAGCGCTTATTTGTAATGTGGCGGTAAGCGTTCTTTCAATAAAATGAAAAAAAGGCCGGCAGCACCGGGATTTGAATCGCGGAAACATATTATTTTTACTTACATTTACAAACTCGTCAAACCGCTACACCATTGCCCGATACGATGAAGAGGTATTAAATTTGTCAGTTTCAATTCAATTAAGCAAAAGTAAATAAATAAGAGAAAGGCAAATAGAAAAGTGAAATAAAAAATTGTTGACAAAAAAATATTTAAATAAAAAAAAAAAATAATGCACAAAAATAGAACATAAAATCACCCGCGCTGGGTTCGAACCCATGTTGTTCTTACTGCAGTTTTACATGGAATCAATGTGTAATCAATTTCAATTCAAATAAAAAAAAAGTAAATAAGTAAGAGAAAAGACAATAGAAAAGTGAAACATAAAAATGTTGAATAAAAAATATTATAAAAAAAAAAATTAAGCAAAAAAATAAAAAACAAATGAAGCAAAAAGATAAACATAACAAAAAAAAATAAAAATCACCCGACCTGGGTTCGAACCCATGTTGCAGCCTTACAAAAAATCATTGTAAAGTGCTTTTGAAGTGCTTGGTTCAGAAGCGCTTGAAATTTTCCTTTTTGCATGCTACATTTAAAAATTCAATAATACATTTATGCTCATTGAAATTGAATTGAAATTGAAAATTGAAAAACGTAGCGTACTTAAAGCCCCAATTTTTAACGAGTGACATGTTTGAAATTTGAGATTTGTCACTGTTTCTAAAATCAAGGTACTTTGAAGAAGAACTTAAACAGTTTTTATGTACTATTTTTGAATGTTTTTTTTTATCGATATGTGCAATTCAAGTGCTTTTCACTTGAATAAGGACGAAATTTAATTTACAATGAAATTCGACTTACCATTATTTCGGCCAAAACAGTTTCTAAAAAGAAAAGGAAAAAAATGTTTTACTAATCATTCTAACAAAATAAAGCTTTAGTGGTTTTTACAAACTTTATTTATAGTTTTTATAAATTTAATTTATAAAGATGTCGTTCCTTAAAATATCTTAACCATAGAACAATGTTTTTCAAAATACATTTTTATTTTAGAGCAAACAATGATTTTACAAAACAAAAAAAAAAACTCAAATTTTTCAGTCTAACATTCTCATTTAATTAAGCGTTGGCAATATATTCTCGTCACATTAAGCAAACTCATAAACACAAAAGCTCATCTTTAAACAATTGCCAGAAATAAAACAGAGAAATAAACTTCGGCATTAAGCCAGTCAGTCAGTCAGTCAGTTGACATATAAAGTCAGTGAAAAGAAAAAGGAATAAATTCAAAAGCGTAACAGAGAAAACCAAATCTAAATAAATTTAATTTAAGGATTTAAAGATTAAAGGACAAAGAATTGCTAAGGCGTAATATAAAATTATATAATCATACGATAGAAATGATACGAGGAAGAAAAAAGCCAAAGGAGCAAATGCTCATGTGAGATAAACTTGGAGAAGGTTAGGAATTGATGTAAATGGCGTTTACTTTAATGCAAATACATACCTAACAATATAGATATATGATATAAAAATATACATAGAAAGAAAAACGGATAGAATGAACATAAAAACACAAAACAAAGATTAAGAAACTAAAACCTTATTCATTCAATCATATCGCTTGTTTCCTGCAAGCCATTACTTGGTAATGTGATATGTACGCAAAATTTAAAGGAATAAATAGCAAACGAGTACATAAGATTGTTGGAAAATATATATTTATTCCTAGTTTTATTCCTCAAAATAGTCCTTGTGCACTTCAAAATTTCTGAATTTAGAAGTAGTCGGTTCGTTGAACATGTTTAAAATGTGAAAGAAATTTTTATTTCCTTAAATCTGGTAAGGTTCTTGAAAGTCCTAATCTTTGCCTTTAAAACCTAATTTAAATTATGTTGATATCTTTTTTTTCCTCAAAGATATCCTAACCTTAAACGACACAAAAGTTCAAAAAACCCGTTTTGTCAATATTTCGGTCTACGATATCTCTTAGAAGCATGAAGATATATACATAATTTGAATTAGTTTTTAAAGAAAAAGATTAGGGCTTTCAAGTACTTTAATCAGATTTAACGAATAAGTGATATGTTACATAATTATATAGCTTCAAAAAATGGCAATAAACGGTTTTTTTTTTGGTTTTTAGGTCAGAAAATCTAAAAAACTATACACAATAGAACAATTCTGAGGTCAGATTCGCGTTTAGCGTGATTATTTTGATTTTTGTTTATTGTAGTTAAAAAAAAAAATTTTTTTGCGAAAATTTGTTCATACATCTTTTGAACGATAAGTAAACAGAATCTGGAAAAAAAATGTATGTGCTAAGACGTTCGATTTAAAACGGGTTAAGGCACGCCGTGCATAATAATCTGTTAACACAATATGTATGTATGTATGTATGTATTCTCCTTTAACTCCTAGGAGGAGCATAGGGCCAATATAAAATCCCTCCATTTGTCACGATCCCTTGCGATGACTTTGATCTCTTGCCACGATTTTCCCGATTCTTGGATTTCCTTTTCCAACGACCTTTTCCAGTTGGTTTTGGGTCTACCACGTCCTCTACTGCCTTGTGGATTCCCAAAATTTTGAGAAACCATATTGGTTCCAGTTATAGGAGAATCATTCCTAACTATGCATGTTTCTTGCACCTCCAAATCCGATGTGCATGCTGCCGAGGCAGGTGGATTAACCACACTCTGGTGGGTACCACTTGGAGAGTTATTTTCCATCGTTTTTCGATCCATGCTTCATTAGTATAATCTTCTCGGTTAACACAATATAAATGATTGAAATTCAATATTTAAGAACAATATAACCAAGTTAATGGTAAAAAATGGTATTCCTACACGGAGAAAAAAAATAGTACCAGCTACTTTATTTCTCATAAATTTTACCAGATTTTCAAGTCAGAATAGTGACAACTTTCCACCGAAGTAAGATTCACCTTACTGTTTTAGTCAATTCAGATTGTTCGAATGACCTCACAGTCTAGTAATTTTAATGAAAAAATTGGCGTGATATTTACCTTAATGTATAGTTCAAACAAAAAAAAAAAAAAAAAACAAAAAAAAAAATGAACTGACCGGCGCCGGGATACGAACCTTGGCCCTTCCGAATGGTAGTCAGATACATATCCACTGGGCTGCTTCCGCATATGATGCAGAAGCAAAAAAATTTGTATATGAAGGAAATTCTGTCCAAAAATATAAATTATTACTAAAATTATAAAAGTCAAAATGACCCTATATTTTGGTGGTACTTACCTTACTCGCGTAAGGTGAAAATTATGATACTCATTTTTGTGCGTGAAAAAAATTGAAGTTATTTTGACTAGAATTATAAATTCAAATTGACCACACATTTTTTTTCTGAAAGTGCAAATTACCTTACATATAGTAAATATTCCTTTATTATTTAACTACATTTTATTTGTAGATATGACTTTACGGACCCATCAAATAGTTCATACGTAAGGTAATTTATACTTGAAATTTAGTGTTGATTACTTTAATTTTTCGACTAGCCAATATAATAAAAATTATTATACGTATTTTTCTCCGTGTAGTCATGATTTTTTACATTTCTTGACGATTATGAGGTTTCAGCCCGATGTTGGTTTTTACCATCTTATCATGCCAACTGAGGATTTTAATTACCAACGATTTGAGCCCAAAACTAATCGATTCCGACAATTTTTTTTTTTTTTTTGAATATTTTTAATATGAAATCTCGATTTTTCTTGTTTTTTAGCCGCCATTTTGGAAATTGACAAAAGGCCACGCTGGCCCATAAAAAGAAATGAATAACGAACAAGATCAGTAAAGTCCATCAGAATGAATTTTGGGCAGAGCTTTGTTACGTTTGACAAAGAACGTCCCAAATATTTTCATGACCGTTGTGATATGCATTGACTGTCTTCTAAAAAAGATTGCCAAAAATGACATGGTTGACGGGGTTTAGTGTGATGTTGTCATTCAATAAAATATCCAAAGTATGCTCCGATAGCGTCACATAAGCTCATGAAGTCTACCCGATTTATGTATTCTCCTGTAACTCCATTCGTCACGATCCTTTGCAATGACTTTTTATCTCTTGCCACGACTTTCCCGATTCTTGGATTTGCTTATCCAAGGACATTTTTAAGGTGGTTCTCCGTCAACTTCGTTCTCTACTCTTGTAGATTCCACTCAAATGCCTGGCGACACAGTGGCGGATCCAGGGGGGCGATAGGGCGATCGCCCCCTCTCTCAAACCTAAATTATATGTAAAGATTTTGAAAACATTCTGTTATTATTTAGAAATGTAGTCAATCGGCCCCCCCTCTTGACAATGCTGGATCCGCCACTGTGGCGACAGACTTCACTGTATGATTTTCGGAGAGTATGACCAATCTATCTCTACTTGCGTAGCTCAATCCGTTTGCTATGGTATGCGCCTTAAGCACTTGTTGACTACTACTAGCACTAAAATATTTAAGAAAATAGTCTCGACAAACCAAAACATTTGAGCGAATATTTTGATAAATTTATTTCCTGGACAATCCGGCGACTTTAAAGCATCAAAGCTGATAAGTTTTTAACACGCCCTAAATAAAACTTCTGTGGTACTAAAAATAGAATCCATTATGAACTTTCATGTAGACTGTTGCCACAAAAGGTAGACATGTAAGCAAAAAGTATTGCAAAATAATTTCAAAGTTTAAATGCTGCTTAAATTAAACTGTCAACAGCGTTATAAAGTCAAGAAATTTTTAAGGAGTAAATAATTTGTGGACTAAGTTATTTTTCGAAAACTTTTTTGTCACTTGTTTACATAGTTGACAGCATAATTTCTAAGTCAATTTGGTGAAAAACAGATTTGTCTTGTGTAAAAGTAGCTGTAAACGCATACGAATATACACATGTGCATGTACGTGTGTATTGTATAGCCATAAAATTATGCGTCAAATAAAAATTTATTGCCTGTAAGAAGAAAATTTATAAACAGCAACAACAAAAGCTCCCTGCTAGAGAGTTTTAAATAATTTTCTTTTTCCATAACTTTTTTATTTTTTCTTTAACAACAGCATTAAATGTTTTATTTTTATTTAATGTTATTTTTATTATTATTTCGATTTGTTATTAGAGACGCCACAAATTGCCAGAGTGATAAAAGTAAAGAAGGTTGCTATGAGATATTAAAATAGCTATTGTCCCACACACTCACACGCATCAACAACACCCACACATTGACATGTGTATTGCAGTTAACAGACTATAAAGAAGGGCGATGATTTCCATTAAAGATAACAAAAAAGTAATTTCTTTTAGTTGGGTTATGTAGGGTTTATATTTGTGCTTTTTGCTTTCAATTCATTTTATTCGATCAGGCGTGAACAACAAAAAAATAAATTTGTTTTTTTTTTTTTTTAAAAAAACATAAAAAAGAAGAGAAGAATGCAAAATCAAAGCTAGCAAACTACAGAGACTAAAAAAAGGAATAGGAACAACAAGGACATATACAAAAAAACCGACCTTTCAAAACATCGACCGTAATTGATATTCACATTATATGTTGTTCGATAAACAACAATAATAATATGCCACCAACAATAACAGCTGTGACAACAACAGCAAACACTCACAATTTTACCAACGCACGAATGTTGGTGAAAAGTTTGTATGTTTGTTAAGAGCCGAGTTTATTCAATTCAGGCGTCTACACATGACCTCTGTTGAAGTTTCATTTCAAGATACGTTATGTCTTGCACCCGATTTTTATTTATCAAATACTTCAGTTCAGTGTCGCGTTCAAATGTCTTGACAGTACTTGGGTATGATAAACAAAAAACAAACAAGGCACCGATCAATGTTGTTTGATTTGCAGTACTGAAGTATTTGTTAGAATCAGTTTTTGTTTTCACACTGATGAAACGCTTCAGAGTACTTCAGTGTCAAAATTAAATCAGTGTACAGTAGACCTATCATATGTTATAAGGGAAAAATTAAAAATGAGAAAAACGTTGCTCCCAGGAGCTAAGTATCAAGCATAAAAATTTTGAAAAAACGCTATTTATATGAAAAAATGGTGCTTTAATCGAAAGAATCAGTTCTATGTTTGAAACTATTTGACATAAGTGGGCCACGCCTCCTCATTCTAAAAAAAAAACAAATTTGTCATATCTCTGAAACTATTTAGCACAGGTGTTCGCATCACTTTATCTGAAATCAAATCTTATTCACCTGTGCCAAATAGTTTCAGAGATATGACAAATTAATTTTTTTTTAGAATGAGGGGTCGTGGCACCTCCTATTTTTATTAAAAAATTTTTTGCCAGTGCCAATTAGATATGTACCAAATCTCGTTTACCTGAGTCTAGTATTTTCAGAGATACAATTTTGGGTGGAGGGGGCGTGGCGATGCCCATTTTTTTATGGGGCTCTATGTAGTATATTTCATATATCGTCGGGTTAAAACTACAACTAGACAGACATCTACAATTTTTGATATTTTTAGTTAAGTGTACAGAAACATGTAGAAAAAATGTATTTAGTCGGTTTTTTGAAAAGTAGTCCCCATCCATTTTTATGTAAGAAATAAAAGGTAGAAAATTTCTGCGTCTCATACAAAAATCAAACTTCAAAAATCTTAAAAAGCGTTTTTCTCAAAACAATAAAAATGAAGATGTCTCCTATGTCAAATAGTTTCAAAGATAGGATTGATAGTTTCTTTATTTTCACATAAAAACCGTTTTTCCGACTTTCACCAGCCTGGGGGCACGGTCAAATATTTTCCGATCGTGACAACAATTTTTAAGCTTGATACTTAAATCTACAGGGTAAAAAGTTCCCCCTGGGAGCAAGGTTTTTCCCATTTTTATTACAGTGAAGATTTGAATCTTGTAGTTTTTGGATCAAATACTTCAGTTCAGTGTAAAATGTGCGATAAAAAAGTACACTACATTTTTAGATGTCTTGTGCGGTCCTTCATTTCAAATATTGTTAAAATATGCATTCCAATGCTTCAAAACAATAAAATTTAGGTAGCCATAATACATCCAAGCCCGGAACATACACTCAAGACCAACTAAAACGAAGAGCATTTTTAAGGAATAGCACCTGAATATCAGTTTTATCGCTGGGCTGAAGAGCGCTTGCCGAAAGATTGGATACACAGTGTGCCAATCAAAATCATAAAAAAAAGTGACCATAGTTCTTAGACGAAAGTTGTTGAGAAGGCAGAAAGTTGAGGTCGTTGCAGCTAAAGTGAACAAATAGAGGACATTATTTGTCTATTATTGTCAAGAATTCTAAAACCGAGAACAAACTAGAATACCTATTTTAAAATCAAAAAAGGTCGACTTTTAAATAAGTGCATCCAAGACCGAACCAACCCAATCATGAGACCACTTAAAAGGCTAACAATGATGGCATTGAAACTGTCGGCAGATTTTCTTTTCTAGGAAGCATCATTTCCATGGACGGCGGTGCAAGTGACACCATTAACTCGAGTATATATTTAAAAATTCGGAACAAAATATGAAAATCTTCTGAAATTTTAATTTAAAGTTCAACACAGTAAGCCAAAAATTATCTAGCAAAAATCATTAGAGAAGGAAATACAAGAATCGGTAAAACAGTGAAGAGATCAAAGTAATTAGATGGAGAAGATTTATTTTAGTCCTATACTATGTAGAAAAGTTTATTATTTTTAAGAGGAAATTATTTTCTTTATAAGAAAAAATAATTGACTGTTTCACCCCCGAGCAATGCCGCTTCAAATTACAAGTGTGTCAGATCAAATCAAAGCAAAAAAACTGTAGATAAAAAAAAACGAAAATGTAAAAGCAAAAAGGAGAAATCCTTGTGAAAAGAAAATAATCGTTAAGCGTATCAGAGGTTTCAGCGTCTCCCTAGAAAAATTACTACGATTTCAACGACAAAGAGAGATAATATCTGTGAGTTCTATTCATGACTGTTGAAGTCCTTGTTGTTTTTATAATCACTGGCTGTTGTGTTGTTTTTTGTTGTTGTTGTTGTTATCCTTTTCTTTTTCTCCTTTTTTTATGTTAAACAGACAATGCTAGAAAAAGACAAAAAAAAGTTTCGTTGTCAATATGAGCCTTTCTTCAGTTCGAGTGAGCCAAAAAAAAAAAAGGACACTGCTCCGTTTTGTTTATCCTTTCTTGCTTCCTTGTTTTCTTCTATGCTGTAGCAAGCAGTTGAATTATTGCATACTCGAAACTTTCTCAATAGTTACATGCCGTTAGCTATATTGACTATCGTCATCATCAGCAGTACTATCGGCCTTAGTTTTTGGTAAATAAAAACATACGAGCTGCTTCAAGGATTTTATTTATATCTTGTTGTTTTTTAGTTTCGATTTTATTCCTCTTTTCCAATTTTATTATTTTGCTATCAAAATTAAAATTTGAGTTGTATTGAAATACTTGAATGTCTCATTGATATCAATTTTTATCTTGAATGGCCGAAAATATCTATTTGTTTGAAAGAAAAATGAGAATTTTCTATTTTAAACTTTAAGTTTAAGGACAACTCTTGAATAGAAAAGGATGCCAGTTTATTTGTTGTTAATGCTTAAGTTTATATTATGCTGCTGTGAATACATATTGATATTGAATTTCCCAAAATATCATAACCATTTTTATGTGATTGCTACTGATACAAAGCAATAAAATTAAATTAGGACTATCAAACAAGAGATTCAATATTGATATTACTTTCTGAAAGTCAATTAAAAACTATTGCTTGTGCACTTTTTAGATATCATGAGATATTTCGCCACATGCATTTTACTGCCCAAAAGAAACTTTACGAAAAGAGTTAGATTTTTGATTGAAGACACACATGGTTGAAAGTAATTCAATAGTTTTCCAACTCTAAACAATTTGTAGATAGTCGGGTGTTTAACATTGAATGTTTGGAGATTTTGTACTACAAGTCGTCTATGTGAGAATATGAACCCACCGTGCACTGAAAAAATCACATGATTTTTTACAGTTTTATTTAGTAAACGTGCAAACGCGTTTTCGTTTTAGTAGAGATAACCAAAGATAACCATTTTTTGTTTAGTTGAGCAAGCGCGCCTTTTGCTTTTGCTATTCTTGAGTTGATATCCTCTTTTGCTTCACCATCCATGGAGATAATGCTGTCTAAATAGTGAAACTGTTAACGTTTTCAATGTCATCACTGCCAGCTCTAAACGTGATGTCATTCCTGTTTGCGTTTAACTTCATGCTTTTAGTCTTGGATACATTGATTTTTAGGCCGGCCTTTTGTGATTCCAAGACAAGGTCTTCAATATTGCTTTGCATATCTGAGTGTTTGGACGATAGAAGGCAAATGTCGTCAGCGTAGACAAGACCTTCTAGATGTTCGGTTAAGTTGAATCGGAAACCTGTTTCGGCCTTATTTAAAGCTTTATCTAGGATATCGTCAAGAACGATAAGGAAGAGAGATGGTGAAAGCATACAGCACTGGCGGAGGGCAGAATTAGTGGTGAATGTGGGTGACAACAACACGTTGTGTAACACACTGCATTAAAAGCCTTCATACTGTGTACGTTCTTAGTTTATGGTCTTTGCAGCAATACCTCTTTTCTGCAATGAAACACCCAAATGTATTCTCGGAAGACACTGTCGAAGGCAGTGCAATAGTCTTCTAAATCTTCGCTCCAAATTTTAGAGAGCAGAGTATTGAGACTTTTAGCTGATGTTATGGGGCGCACCTTGGTTTTTTTTTATGCCTTGGATAGCTTTCACTATTTCATCGGCTGTGATTGAGTTCGACTGCTGCGAGTCACTGATTCAGTAGTAGTTGATGATTCAGATTGAAGGAATGTGGTAGACGTGGTATTCAATGTTTCAGAAAAAACTCTTTCCATCGATTTAGTTGATTATCTGCGGATGTTAAGAGATTTCTGGTTTGTGTTTTTGATTCTATTTTGTTGGATAGTCTGGGGGTGATATCGCAAAATTCCCTGAGGTTTTGAGCATTTGCAGCGAATTCCGCTTTGCTTGCTAGGTCGTTATATATTCTTATGTTGTCTTGTCTGCACGAGCCCCTGCATTCTTTATTGAGAGAGTTAAGCTCTTTTTCGGCGTCGTTCTGTATAAAAACCAAGACCACGACCTAGATTGCTATAGCTTCTGTTTTAAGTTCGCTCATCAGAGGATGTCGATGTTCAATGCCAACATTGCAAGCCTTAAAATTAGCTGTGTTAAATTTAATCAAAGCCTGATCGATTTCGACAGAATCCGAGCAGCCAATCCGACATGCGCTCTTCAAACCATATTCTGAAGAAGAGAATGTAGAATTTTGACAAATAATAATTTCTATTCCGATGGGTTTTTTATTCAAGGGTTAAATTGTTTTTATCAATTGATGGCAGCTGTAATTGGATACGACTTTTGCGGGGCTCCTCGTCAGAAGATATTAGTGATTCCAGTTGAAAAGATATACATATAGCTGGGATAAGGGAGTTCATAAAAATGCTCCTTTTATCAATAAACTTAATGTTCCGCGAATGTTTAATACTTAGTTTTTCACATTTTTGATTGAGTGTTCTTTTGGCTTGGAAAGCCTTTGAAGAGCACTGAAGAAAAAAAAATTTTTTTTAGTGAACGTGGCACCACCCGGCTGGAGAATAAGCTGTAATGAAATGAAATGAACTTTTTGGTATTTAGTGGGCGTGGAACCACTCTTTATTTTGTTGTATGAAGTGAAAGTGTTCGCTATGAAATACGATTCGAATGAAGGTTAATTTTTATACCCTACACCCAGGGTATATTCACTTTGTCCTTCCATTTGTAACGCGGACGCCTACCACCCATACAATGCAACCGAAATACACATAAATACTACGAATTGTAAGCGCAAGCTCTGAAAAAAAAACTGGGCAAATTCGGACAAGAAGGCGTGGCACCTCCCATATAAGCAACATTTTCAAATGCTATGCTGAAAGAATTTTTTGAGATAGTCAAACTTAATTACACTTAAATACTAAGGACTATAAATGCACGCTCTGAGCTAAAACTAGACAAACTTGAACAAGAGGGCGTGGCACCTCCCATATAAGCAAAAGCTTCAAAACGCTATATTGGACGCGTTTTTTGAGATAATCCAACTAAATTTCACTCAGACACCAAGAACTATAAATGGAAGCTCTGAACAAAAACTGGGTGAACTCGGACAAGAGGGTGTGCAGTGTAAGGTATTTATTGTTTGGCCAGGCCAAAGGTTACACCCTTACTAGTTTTGCTTAAGAGACCATATCTCTTTTATGTTAAATTTAAGAGGCCAAATTATAGCCACGGCAGAAGTTAAAATTTTTAAATTTTTATTTATATTCTCTGGGTTAAAAATTTTAAGAATTTTATATTATTTTTACAGAAAAGTTTTTTTCTTTTATATTTTAGCTCTTTTTGATTATTTTTGAGGCTTGGCATTTTAAGGCGATAATTTTTAAGCTTGATCTATTTTCATGAATGATTTATTATGAATTTATAATTTTGTAACAATTTTCCGCCTACAGCTTTCATGATTATACTCTTTTTTTAATTTAAAAAAAAAAATCAGAATTTAAATCTTTTTGAGACTAAATTGAATTGAATTACTTTAAAAATTAACCAGCTAAACAAACTAATAAAAAAAGTTCTTTTGACGCACACAAGAGGGTTGACGCCAACCATAAATCATTTTATTGCTGAAAATTTGTTTTATAAAATAAATTAGCGCTTCATAAAAAGATTAAGTTTATGACAATTTTGATATTTTATTTCACAATTTTTTCATTTTCTTTATTTTTTGCTCACCAGATGAAACAAAAATTAATTTCTCCAACTTTTGTAGTTTATGAGAGCACGATTTTGGCGTGACCTCAAGAATTTTTAATATTGCTCTAAAGAATCTCACCGAGAACAAGAAGACAACATGACGTAAAACGGCTGCTATTTGTTCGAAACTAAAAAACAAAATTCTTAATCTCACCCTTTAGATCTTCCATTCTATTCCATTCCATTCCATTCAATCTAACAAGTAAAAACTTATTTGTTGTCATGTCAGGTCTTCAACATTTTTACTTTGTGGCCATTGAGAAGAACATTTGGGAAAGCATTTAATACTTAGTTGAACTCTTGAGCTATGTGGCTTTGTGTTAGTGAGTAATACCCACTACTACAAGTGTGTGTCTGCGCAAAACTATGTTGGACAGCGTGCAGTATTTGAACTTTTCGGTTACTAATTAAAACAGACAATACCCAGCAAAAGCAACAAAGTTCAAAGTTTAAACTTGTTACGGTTGTAGTTCAGCATGAAAACTACTTAAGCTACAAACTTGGCTCAAACAAGCAAAACTTTCATAAATAAAATAAAAGTTAAAGTTTTATCTATAATATATATCTTAGTATGTACGTAAGTACTTATGTGTTATAACCCATCGTCATTCAGCACTCGTCCTGCTGCTTAAAACGCCGATCTCTTTTTTTGATGACTATCATTTTTATTTTTCGTCAACAGCGTGTGCCTGATGAACTTTTTCTTTGCTTTTTTTTTTGTCCTGTTGATTGTTCTTCTTTATTTTTCTTTTCCGGCAAATCTACAATAAAAAACTTTTCCCTTCAAATTTGGTCAATGGTAGAAATTTTCTTTTTCTCTGCCTTTATTTTACACAAAAATCTGATTCATTTTTTTCTTTGGTTTCTTTCTTACTTGCGCTCTGCCTGTTTTTGCCTCCAGCGTTAATAAATAAAAAAAGTTTTTAACTGAAAATCTGTGACGCCTGACATTCATGCAATTCAATTGCAACAAAAGAAAGCAACTAAAAAAAAATTTTAAAACTTTTACGAATAAAAAATGTCCGCACAAAAAATGCACAGTGGGAATGAAGTTCCTGACGGTCCTATTAAAACGAAGCCTTTTAATATCCGCAGAGGATTAACTTAAGCGATGAGACGAATAGTTTTGTTAAATACATTCCGCATCAACTAGAATCGACAGCTTCTACCGTACAGAACCTCAAATTCTAAACTATGACGAATACCTATGTCACCTACCTGTCTCGATCAGATTACAGTTGAACTGCAGATAGCATGATTAGTGAAATCAGCCAAAGCAAATAAGATCAAATTGATATTGATTTTAAAAACATTAAAAAAGTTGGAATTTCGGACACGCCACCCTTTTATTGTTTACCCTAAAAGTATGCTATTTTATCATAAGGTAAATGAGCTTATCCGAAAACAATCTCCTCTTATATGACCCAGGTTTTAAGAAAAAATTTTTTTTTCATGTTCAATAACCAAATGTAGTGGAATATATCCCTAGACGTATAAAATGAAATTCCCAATGGGTGAACAAAAAAATTTCGACCCGAGAGGGTGTCAGGAGATCGTTTTATCTAAAAATTTTGGGAAAATCGAGATTTCCGATAATATACGGGAGCACATATTTCAGAAGTACTAGATATGTTACGGAGCACCTTTCCAAATATTCTGAAGTAAAAATCAGAAAAATCTTATGTGGGTCGTGGCGACAGAATGGGTTAAAGTCTAAATCAAAAAAAATCAAAAAAATGAAAAAATTCAAGCAAGTTCCTTGATAAAGAATAAATTGATTTTGTCTATAAAATTTTTTAATTTAAGCGCCCCTTGTGAGTAAAAAGCAAAAAACGATAAATTTTGGGTTAAAAATCTGATTATTGGCGATATGCGATCGAGCACACCATAGCGGCACATAAGGCACGATAGCGGGATATCTAACAAATATTCCGGAGTAAAATTCAGAAAAATCGTATGTGGGTCGTGGCAACAGAATGGGTTAAAAAGTCAAAATCGTTATTCACTCCCACATAACAGATCCTAAAATTCTGAACAACTTTTTCTATAAATCAAGCAATGTTGCCAATGGCGTATTTCGTGTATTTTTTGAACAATTTTCGGATTAGGATATTTCGAAGGAAAGAGAATATATTAATATAAAAAACCTATCTAGTTTTATGACGAACAATTACCTGGTCTTGTTATATAACCTTAAAAGTGGTAAAAAAAAAAGCCGAACATGTCAAAATTTCAGGTTTGAATATCTCAAAATGCAGAAGTGATAGAGCATTTTCAAGAGCGGATTCGGATTTATCATCCAAAATTACTTTAGAACAAACAATTTTTGATTCCATATACTAATTAATAATTATTTCTTTAGTATGCAAAAATTAAATTTTTTAATAGAAAGTCAGAAAATTAAGTAAAAATGCAATTAACCGTTAATAGATAGGGTTTTCCAATTAACGGTTTTTATACCCTACACCCAGGGTATATTCACTTTGTCCTTCCGTTTGTAACGCAGAGAAGGAGGCGTGGCAGGTATAGAAAAGTATATATATTCTTGATCAGCGTCACCTCTTGAGTCGATATAGCCATGTCCGTCTGACTGGCTGGCTGGCTGGCTGGCTGGCTGGGTGGCTGGCTGGCTGGCTGGCTGTGTGTTGAAATACACTTTTTGGGAAAACTGAGCAAGATAATTCAATGAAATTTGGTACACTGCCTCCGTCGTCAAAGTTAGCTCGGGGGATTGAAAATGAGCAAAATCGGTTAACGGACACGCCTACCGCCCATACAAAAATTATATTCAAAATGCAATTTTAGAAGTATTTTTCACGACAATGCAACCACAATACATATAAGTACTACGAATTGTAAGCGCAAGCTCTGATAAAAAACTGAGCGAATTCGGACAAGAGGGCGTGGCACCTCCCATATAAGCAAAAGCTTCAAAACGCTATACTGAAAGCGTTTTTTGAGATATTCGAACCAACTTTGACTCAGACACTAAAAGTCATAAATGAAAGCTCTCAGCAAAAATTGGTTGAAATCGTACAAGGGGGCGTGGCACCTCCCATATAAGCAAAAATTTCAAAATGATATACTGAAAAAGTTTTTTGAGATAATCCAACTAAATTTCACTCTGACACTAAAAACTATGAATGCAAGCTCTGAAAAAAAACTGGGTGTACTCGCACAAGAGGGCGTGGCACCTCCCATATAAGCAAAAGCTTCAAAACGCTTTACTGAAAGCGTTTTTTGAGATATTCGAACCAAATTTGATTCAGACACTAAAAATTATAAATGAAAGCTCTCAGCAATTGGGTGAAATCAGACAAGGGGGCGTGGCACCTCCCATATAAGCAAAAGATTCAAAGTGCTATACTGAAAGAGTTTTTTGAGATAATCCAACAAAATTTCACTCTGACACTAAAAACTATAAATGCAAGCTCTGAACAAAAACTGGGTGTACTCGGACAAGAGGGAGTGGCACCTCCCATATAAGCAAAATTTTCAAAATACTGCAGTGTAGGGTATTTATTTTTTGGCCAGGCCAAAATTTACACCCTTACTAGTTTAATCTACGGACAAGCAGAAAACTTTCTGCATACTAATTTTTTGTATTCGTTTTAGTCAAACTTTTTTTTTTTGGTTTTAGTACAGAGCCCCGGGCAAAAACATGGGTTTTTTGGCCCTGGTTTGAAAAAGTGTCGTTCACCTGTTTCATCCTAGAGTCATTTTCCCGAAAAAACATTTTGGGTGCAAGCACTTTTTATTTAAAACAGGTGTGTATGAAGAAGGTACCTTATCGAAAAGGACAGTTGGACAATGGTATGAACGATTCCGCTCTGCAAATTTTGAAGTAAAACGCGCACCTAAATCTGGTCGACCACGCAACGAAAAAGTGAGCGAAATTCTTGAAAAGGAGGAAGGCCGACATATAAGCAGTCGGGACATCGCAAAAGTAAAAAAAATCTTACTGATCGCATTTCAGTATGTGAATCTCTTCTGAAGCGGAAATATCTCGAACCACTTTTGCAAAGATTGATTACTGGTGACGAAAAATGTATAACGTATGACAATAATCTGCAAAGCAGGAACTGAGGCCAGAGAAGGCTTTGCTTAGTGTTTGGTGGGATTGCAAGGATCCTGTGTACCACGTCAACAATTAACAATACTGAATGAAGCGCTCAAGAAAAAAACGTCCAGAATTAGTCAACAGAAAGGGCGTCGTCTTTCATCACTACAGCGCTAGACCACTTACTTCTTTGGCAACCCACCAAAAACTGAGGAAGCTTGACTGGGAAGTTTTAATGCACCCACCACGCAACCCAGACCTTGCACCTTCGGATTACTATTTGTTTCACACGTTTCAGAAATATCTTGATGGCGTAGAATTGAATTCCCTAGAGGATTACAAAAAGGTCTTATACGAGTTTTTCGAGCAGAAACCTTAGGAATTCTTTAAAGACGGTATAATGGTTTTTCCCGAAAAATGGCGAGAGGTGGACAGTGTCCACTGGACACTACCAATGGAAAACGTTTGACTCAATAAAATTATTTTGACATATGAAAAACAAAAAAATTTGATTAAACTTAGCTCACTTTTCTGAACAATCTTATATATCAGATGCACACATAAATTTTTGCGACCGACCTTAATATATGTACATACATGCTGCAAAAGTAACTTTGTAGTATTCCGCTAATTTTCACTGGCTTCAAGCGATAACATTTTTCCAAGCCTTTTAACCCCATTGTACGTAGCGTTAAGTAAAAGGGCAGCATTTTATATTAGTTATGTCTTCTTTCCTTTTCAAAATTTCTACTTGACGTCATAGAAAGCATGTCCTGCAACATTGTTATGTGCAACCAACATTATTCACTTTGCTTCAATATATGTATTTTTTATCTCTATTCTTTGTTCACCCTCTCTCTCTCTCTCTCTCTCTGTTACACATAAAATCTATTGCGATTTTTCACTCCTTAAATTTTTTTTTTTTTTTTTTATGTGCTGTCTGTTTCATGCAGTGCCAAACATTACATATTCAAAATGATAACGACTTTTAGTTTATAGTGTTCGCACCATGCGGTGCTGTTGTTGGCCACGTTCGTCGCGCGCTATGATGTTCTTTTTTTTTCGTTTCGGCGGGAAAATGTACACTAACCAAACTCTATAGTTGACAATGTTTCGTTCGTCCATCCGTTCGTCATTTGAAATTCTCACTTTATTCAAAGGCAAATGAATGCGTAGAAATTTGATTTGAAAGTTTCAAACTTCAAAAATTTAATATTTAAAAATGTAAACGACCCAGTTGGGCCAATAGTCGTCGAAGACATTTTCGTTAACGACCATGTCATCTACAATGTCTACATTCATAACTTTAAGGACATGATAGATGACAAAGTCTTGTAAGATGTCTGCAATGAATTCAAAAATACTTCAGATTGCTAAGATTTTAATTTCTTAAATAAAAATTTGAAGTAAAAATTTAAAATTTATCATTAGAAGCATACATTTTTTTAATTTTTTATTAAATTTTATATTTTGTTATCTACCCTATGCCCGTTGATGTTTTAATTTTTGATTTATCAGCGTCTCGTTTCAAAATTTGGATTTTAGAAGCATCAGATCTGTTTCATGTCATCGAATCAAATCAGTTTGGAGGTAATGAACAAAATCCTAGGTTTTTCAAGGTGAATAAACGTGAAATCTACATACATTTGGACTCTGGAAGCATATTAAAATTACAAAGCGGGTTTATCGAGGTGTAAGGAAAACAAAGCAATCACACTTATTTTCGTTAGTTGTATTTTACATCGTAAACCCTCTTCGTCGTTTCAATATGTACATACTTACAGAGTCCAAACATGCATGTGTTCATTTACCATGAGAAAATGAGGATTTTGGTCAGTATCTTCAAATGGATTTGATTCAATTACTTGAAACAGGCCTGATACTTCTAAAATTTTACACAAAATTGTTATTATCGTTGACGAAAATATGTAGAATTTGTCGTCCTTAATGTCATCAAAGAAAATATGTTAAAATTGTCGCTCTGAATGTCATCAACGACAACGTAAGGGAAACTGTCGCTCTTTATGTCATCAACGACAACGTAAAGGACGCTGTCGCTCTTTTAGTCGTTGATGAAATATGGGACACTTGTATGGAAATTTCGTTAACGACTGCCCGGCAAAAAAAAAAAAAATACACATCCGTCATCAAAGATTTCATATAGTCGTGCACCAGTCATTGATGATTTCTTGCAGACTGGCCCAACTGGGGAAGTACTAAAAAGTACTGAACTTAAACATTCACAGCTTTTTCAATACAAAAAAAAAACTTTCAAATTTTGACAGAAGGATGCATATCCGGAAACTGGTTCACATGATCTTGATTGTAGAGACGACATGCTCCGTGAAGAGATAAAAGATACATAAGGAATATTTTTAGGGTCTTTAATAAAAATTACCCATTTATTATTGCCATCATGTAAATGTCAGTAAGTTTAGACGTTGCTAATGATGCGTTAAAATGCCCGATCTCACCTAAAAACTGTCACTATTAAACCTCGAAAAGGTTACAGCAACATTTTTTGCATAAAATTTCAATTATTCACCGTGGAATGGTCAATTTTTATCTTTTCGACATGTCGCAACTTTTCACATTGAATGTTTTCTCATAACATAAATAAATTTACCAAGATAAAAAAGCAATTTTTCCAATACCATTACTTTCCCCCAAGTCCTACATATTGCACATTTTTTTCATGCACTTCGTTGTGTGTTCTCATGTGATTAATGCAAAATTTCCACTGCATATATCTTTATTGATTTTGTTTTTCTTCCATTTAATTTAAATTCAATTTATTCTTTATTGTTGTTGTATTTTTGTACTCGCTTCCGACGTCATTTATATCCTGTCGATAGCAGTTCCGCCACAGTCATCCTTAAGAGTTGTCTATGCTGTTGGCGGGCATTTCACTCGCGCGCGGTGTTGATGTTACTTACTACTGTACGGAAGAACATGCAACATATCCTTGAACCACCATAGCAGCTAGTTTGTTGTTGACGTTGTTGTTATTTGTTGCTCCCTAATGTTTAATGTAAAATTTTTACAAAATTCTACACAATAAATCCTTTAGTGTTGCGGCTTTCTATGTACAGGAATTTTCTTATTATACTTTTATATAGAATGCCAACGTTTAACTTTCCCTGCTTTTCCTATTCAACTGCACAGCTTTTGTTATAATTTGTGTTACGTCGTTTATAAATATCTATAAATTTCAATGAATTTGAGATTCGAAATTTTTGCACTAAAACGAGAACCAAGAAATCGTCAAGATCCTAGAATTACAGTCATTCATCATGATTTTGGACTATGTGGGTAAGGTTTGTTAAAAAAAAAGCCACTATCCCTCAAATATTGGATTAAGCTCCATCAAAAGTTTCTTTTTTCAAAGATAATATACTGTCCACAATGTAAATTGGAGTTCGCTCAACTAGGGTTGCCAGACACAAGTTGGGTTTCGCCTCGACTTTTGGAGACAATATCTCGATTTTTCCGCACAAAAAATCTAGAGATTTCAGGACAAGGAAATGTAAGTTTATTTAAAAAGAAAAGCATATATTTCAGTCTGTTATTTAAAGAAAACAGCACTTTCCCCGTGTACCGCTGAATAAAATTCTAGTACATCAAAGTGGAGGTACGACATAAGGAGTGAGATCGAAAAAATCTTAACATATGTAAAATTAAATAATTTTTAAACGGTTGATCTTAGAGTTTTGATTTTTTTTTTATTTAATTGATAATATTTTACAAATTACAGAAAAATATAACTTTTATAGTTCTAACCACCTTTTTTGTGATCTTTAAGTTTCTTTTCATAAGAGCCCAATATCTCTCCACTGGTCTTAGCTCCGGACAATTTGGAGGATTGGCCTCTCTTGGTAAAAAAACTATGCTATTACTTTGGTACCACTCCAGAGCTTTCTTGCCGTAGTGACATGATGCCAAATCGGGCCAAAAATATGTGGACACATTGTGCTCTCTTATAAAAGGAAGAAGTCTTTTTTTTCAAACATTCATTCATGTATATTTCGGTATTTATAGAGCCCACTGTAACAAATGACTTGCTTCTTTTGCCGCAACTGCATATGGCTTGCCATACCAGGAATTTTATAGGAAATTTTGTCTGCTTTTGGATTCTAAATTGTTCTTCGACATTTCCTCGAGCATCAGCAACATAAAAATTCTGACCCGGAAGCTGCGTAAAATCTGTCAGTACATACATTTCGTCGTCGATTATGCAACATGAATATTTTTGTATAAAATTAGATTTTAATTTCGGAGCCCTACTTTTGGCATCTAAATTTTTTGCAGCATTCCTGTCTGGAACTTTTTGGACTTTGTATGTTTTCAAACTTGCATTGGCTTTAACTTTACGCACCGAATAGTCAGAGCACTGGGCTAACAGGGCAGCTTTTCTAGCAGATGTGTTTGGAGATCTTTGCAATATGCTTTAAATTTTCTTGGCTTTCCCAATATCATGTGGTCCTTGTTTTCTTCCTGAACCAGGTTTCCTATCGATTATCAAATTCTCCTGACACTGTTTAATAACATTAGAAACAGTTTGACGGCAGACCTTCAATTCTTTGGCCAATTTTTTGTAAGACCAATTTGGATTTTTTTTAAATTTTTTAATAATTTTTAGACGTACTTCTTTTTCTTCACTCATTTTGATCAAACTCACAACAAGTCAACATGTTTGTCGTTAAAAATAATAACTGACATATTTTTCAAAGATAACTAGATCAAAGAAATTTGTAAATTATACACCCAAAAAAAAATTATTAGGTAAAACGTGTGTTAAGATTTTTTCGATATCACTCCTTATACATAAGTCTCTAATATTCCCAGCTTTAAATATACTTCGCCTAAATTTGCAATTTGAATGGTTTAATTCGGCTTTCTAATAGCAATGTTAGAACTAAATTTTTTGTTGGAATCTGTTACTTAGGTGTAATGAAAAGTACCAGTGAATGAAAACCTGAGAAACAATAATGGGGTGGGTCAGGGGGTGGTGGTAAACCGTTGTACCATCCGGGATGTTTGGTGGTACCTATGTGGTACCTCCAAAACAAAGAATTTCAAATAGAAATAATAAGTACAAGGATATAAATTATAGATTATAGTTCATTATATTTTATTGATTTTTAATATTATTGAAAAGAAAGACAAAGTTATGAAAAGAAGGTGTTTTTTAGATCAAATTCACTTATGCATGGTATGGCGCAAAGCAGTTTTTGCAAAGTAGTACACAACATTCCTGACATATTGTCTTAGTGTGTGTCTATCTTTTTTGAGCGCTGCAGTTAACACAACGACGTCAAGCAGCTATTTAACAGGAAGATGCATTTCTCCTCGATTGGCAGTTTGTGCTGCGCTACCTGGATTTATTGACCGACGAACAGCAGTGGTTTTGAAGCCTTCCTCAATCAATGAATCCGCTAAGATTACTAAAAATGATTTGAATGGCATCTTGTTTCGGTTGACCTCATTATAAATGACCCATTCGTTTACGGATGTCATCATTTTCAAACGGTTAAAACCTTTCTTCCACCATTTATTCGATTTTCGATCGTAGTCGAAAAAATTTAATTTGATTTGGACATGGGACTTGAATTTTTTCGCCTGTGTTGAATTTTTTATTGTGATGTCGTAACTGTTGCTTCATGGCAATTACTTATCACCAAAACTTCTTTGGTGTCTTGCTTTTTGCGCATAGAAGTCCAGACGATGTGTACTTGAAATCCACTTCACGTTTTTTTATTGTTTTCCCCGAAAATTTTGGCATACCTTTTCTGTTTGCCATTACAGTGCCAATAGCTGAGAAAGAAATTGCATCCAATAAATGCGTGGTGTGACTCGATTCGATAGGTTGGGAAATGGAGCCAGTGCTAGCTGGTTCAGTAGAGCCAAGTACTTCCTCGGAAACCTTATTCACTTCATCTACCATGTCGGCTGATGAATCTTCCTTATCGCTGGAGCTAGAGAATGAATCTTCACTTTTGCTGGAGATAGAGACACAACTTGCAACAAAATTGTCAGAGCTTCCAGCAGGAAATTCTTCGAAGTCGCTAGCACTATCAGCTTCATTCTCCAACAATTTACGAATATCTTCAGGATTTATTTTCTAGGGAGATACAAATTTCCTGCAAAACCAGGCTTCACATTATTTACTGCATAGCGGACTACTGGTACATATGTGTACCACCATACCGGACGAATGGTACATATGAGTACCATATATCAAAATAAGCATAAAACTAATCTCTTTTTACAAATTCTTACCTTTCACAATTGTTAAAACGCGTAAAAACTTCAATTCCGCTTTATTTTTATAATTTTGTGAACTTCACCACTCAATTTCATCCAAAAACTAAGCAAAAACTAACTACGTTCTTCACTTTGGCTCCGTTGCTACTCACAAAAAACGGTATTGTGCAAACAAAAAACAGAAAAACGTTACAGAAATGATCAGAATACATTCAGGAATACTTAAAGGCGAATTGGTTCTTTCCGCGACCAAATAACATTTAATTTGAAACTTTTAGGGATGTTTAAATTTAAAGCGGTACTTATATGTACCTCTCGGGTCGAAAGGGTTAATCAAAACCTTAATCAAAATCTTAATCAAAATCTAAATCAAAGTCCTAATCAGAATCTTAATCAAAATCGGAATCAAAATCTTAATCAAAATCATAATCAAAATCTTAATCAAAATCTTAATCAAAATCTAAATCAAAGTCCTAATCAGAATCTTAATCAAAATTTTAATCAAAATCTTAATCAAAATCTTAATTACAATAGTAATCAAAATCGTTATCACAATCCTAATCAAAAGCGTAATCAAATTCGTTATAGAAGTCCTAAACTTAATTAAAATCTTAATCAAAATCTTAATCAAAATCGTAATCAAAATTTTAATCAAAATCTTAATCTGAATTTTAATCAAAATGAAATGAAATGAGATATTTCAAATGCAAATATTCACTCCACCAATTTAAAGCAAATTTTTGACTTACCTTAAAAATATGTCAAAATTGTCCTTTAAAATAATTATTCATGAATATCCTTGTAGATTTCCAACGAATTTCTGTAAATAAAAGAAAGTTTTTTATACTTAGCATTAATTTTATATTTTTGAATAAGGATTTGGTTATGGAAAATTTAAAGTACATTGGAGCAAATGACATTTTTGACATTATTTTGATGGAAAAAAATGACATATTTCTATTATGCAAATGTACGAGTGCAACAGCAAACCGGATGCAAAAAAAGAAAAGTTTCATCGTTAATTAAAACATTTTCCTGAATCATTACAATTATGGCTGAACATTTTTTTTTTTTTTTTTTTTTTTTAGAAAAGTTCAACAAATTTCCACACAGATAAAAACCAAACCGAAATATTTGTGCATATCGTACATACACTCACATAGCTGAAGGACTAATTATGTTAACCGCAGAGAAAAATGTTAAATGTGAAAACGGAAGGGCATATTTTGCTTTACCAAAAACACAAAAAATACAGTACAAGAAAAACTTTTTTGTGTCAAATTTTTTGGATTTTCTTTTTTAATTTTTCGAAAAAAATTTATAAATTAAAGTTTGGTTAAAGTACATAAAGAGAGAAGCAACAAAAACAATGGCATTAAGCCATGCATACAATGCCATTTTTCTAACCAACTTCATGCCAATTTTAAGAGTGAGAATGAGAAGCTTAACACGCCCGCGCCGACAAAATGGGCCATTAGCGTAATGAGGGTCATTTCTTTTTGGCACAACGAGGACGACGACGACACAGGAGGCGATGATGATAATGATGTTGACGACGATGATGATGATGTTGGTGGTGGTGCAGCCAGTAACGGTCAAGAGTTTTCCACATTTTTTCTCAGCAGTTGGTTTTACTCGTAGGTTTATGTTGTTACTGCATTCACTGTTGTTGTAATGTTGGTGCTAGCATTTATTGTTGCTGCTACTGCTGCTGGTGTTGGTCTCGCATTCAAAAATTAAAACAAATCCACTTTTTGCTGTTAAGCTTCCGTTTCCTGCGGAAGTGAAATGAAAATGTTGATGCTGCAACAAAATGTTCTTTGCCCATTTGGCGCTACAACACTTAAGTTAATAAATAAATAAGTAGTGGTGGGAGAGGGGAGGGCGGTTTCTCAAGAAATCGTATATTAATTTTATGGTAAAAGATTTCAAGGATACTCTTAATGTCAAGCGCTGTACTTAGGACGGATTTAAAGTCATCTGGTTTTAAGACTTTAATATTTTAATTTAATTTCTATTTTGATTTTAAATTTGTTATCAAAAAAACTTTAAAGTTACCATACACCGAATAGAAATGTAGAAAGGGGAAAGTTCTTAAATTTAAAGAAAAGTTGCCTTTAAATATGCACTATAGTCATGCCTTTCTTGAAAGGAGTATGCTTACAAAGAAAGGCTTTTTAGTTTTTTTTTTTTTGTTTTTTCAATTAATTACCTAAACATTCGTAAGTGATAAGCACCAATCGATATGTTAGTGCCAGACACACGATTTTAGTCAAAACAGTTCATTGATTGACGACAATAGAACCCGAAAAGTTCTTACGAATCAAAAAGTCAATTCACGCATGTGACAAAATCACATAAAAAACGTCAAAAATGTACATAGCACAGTGCAACAAATTGAGGGATAAAAAACCTGAATTTGATCTCTGACTACTTCAGGGTCGCTGATTCCGAATATGGAAACGGTTTTTTCCTATCAGGTCTGAGATCCCAGTTATCCCTGATTTAAAGTGCAGAAAACGCTATTTTCAGACATATGACTTACATTCAGGAAGTAGTGTAGTTCCATTTTATAATATACGAGTACATATTGATAGAATTGAAAGAATTCAAAAAAATTTTGTTCGTTTTGCTCTTAAAGGTTTTAATTGGACGGATTCTTCAAACCTTCCTCCTTATGAGCAAGGGTGTCAGCGTAGAACAAAAGTGAGCCAATTTTGGCTCGACCAACATCAATATTTCTGTACAACATTCACAGAAATAATTTTTGTTGTTATTTTTTTTTCACGCTCGTCAAAATTTCGCGTTTTTGTTGCTTTTTTTGCGTACACACAAAATTTAACTCGAACCAACATAAAACAACAACAAAGACTACGTCGCATCAAAAACAAAAACAACAAACAATATGGGTATTAATGCGTTGATGCGCAGTTGCGAAAATGCAAGTCTTTTACGCACTAACGCCTGAACGTTGAATGTGAATATTTCCATCTTGAGAAATTGCAGAAGTAATGCGAAATTTTCGGCAATGTGTTTGTTGTTTTACAAATGTCAAACTTTCGCAAGCCGCACTTCCGCAACGACGCAAGAGCATTGCGCATCAACGCGTGAATACCCCTACTTTTTGTGTGTGTCCTAGTCCTTAGAAATTTTGCAAATTGTTGAAATATTATTGTTGTTGTAAAGGAGGCATGAAAAAACAACAAAAAATTGTTTTTTAGATTGTTGTAATTTGAATTTAAAGTTGTTGTAAAAGCGAAAAATTTGCGGTGACTGCGCTGCATGCGCTTGGCTCAGTGATTTGAAAACGCTGACACCATTGCTTTAAAACACTTGGTTTTGAAGAAAAATACGTTAGTAAAAATATCAGTGAGTCAGTCGCACGATAAGTCACTGGATCTCTTTTGTTGATACATTTATCCATTATATCTTGTTCTTATGGGTCTTTCTGACCCCCTTATGAAAAAAAAACTGAGTTAAAATAAGTTAAAGTGTTCCACAAAAATATTCTACGGAAAATTTCATTAGGGATCACTAAAATCGAGAAATACCTAAAACTTAAGAATAATCAGAAAAAAAATGAGAAGCAAAAAAAAATTTCTTCATTTCTTCTTATTAATTGCATTTTTGTTAATTTATTACTAATTATTCTTAAGTTTTAAGCATTTATCGTCTTTTGAACTCTTAATGAAATTTTCTGTAGAGTGTTTTTGTGAAACACTTTAACCCATTTCAACATGGTTTTTTTATAACGTCAGGAAGACCCATGCCAACAATGGGTTAATATTCTCAACAAATTGTTCCTTGCGGGATTTTATCATGACCTTGGAACAACAAGTCTTATTCATAATGAAGATTTAGAGTTTTACAGTAGCGTGAAATTTGAAAAAAAAACTTTTTTTGATGGTATTTTAGCTAAAAATAAAATTACATGTTGATTTTAGATTCCAATTTTTATTTTTTTATTTACCTTGATTCAAGACGAAAAATTTGATATATCGTAAGGCTCATTCCTAGCATTTTTGAGATCGTAAAAAATTAAAAACCACATCAAGCCGAGATTTTGCATAAATCGGCCTTGCGTCACCACTAAATGACCTCCAAAAAAATTTTAAAAAATCTCAGATCACTTTTTGGACACTCTCTTTCAGGTTTTTGGGCGTAATCGTGAAAATTCGAAAGCAGATTTTTTTTGCATCAGTAATCAGACATACCGAAATGTAATCATTTGGGAAATATTCAATAAAAACTAATTTTTTGACGTTTTTCGTTTGAATCACTCCCAAACGATCACATTTTTTAAGGGAATATATCCTATTAATTATGATCGTGCAAGTCGCCCAATTGGAGATATTTGTAGTTTCACCAACTGTAAAACTAACTTAACGCCTTAAATGATGTAAGAAGTTTTTGATATAAGAGACATTCTTAAAAAATATATTTACGTATAAACATATAAAACGCAACTGAATCTTATGCAAAAAAAAAAAACCTTAGTCACATATTCTACATACGCAAACCATTCCAAAAAAGCAAACAAAAAATCGAGGAGGCACCACCTTAACAAGTTCAGATTTTTCAGCAAATTGTTCTGTTAATTAGACAAACAATTTTTTCAGGTTCAAAAGATGTCTGACTGCACATAACACTGAGATAAAAATTAAAAAAAAAAAAAAAAAAAAAGATGAAAGAAAAAATTATTTGAAGCACTAACAAGTGCTTATATGTATGTACTCATATACTCATATGCTCCTATAACCCATGCAACAATATACACACAAGTATTTGTATAGGTACATAAGCAGCACTTGCTCACACTCTATTTATTCTCATTTATTCACATACTACTTCATTTTCATATATCCTTTAAAAAAAGGACCCTTTGAAGTTGAGGCTTCATTCGCTGCTGAACGCATTTCGTGTTTCAAGTACATTTTCCCCTATTCCTTTTTTGGTTTTTACATAGATGTCACCGCAAACGTTAGTTATATGTACAATATTCGCTTATGTACCCTTATGGAAAAGCACCGAGAAAATTATCTCTTAAAATTAACATGTCAATGCTCAAAGCGATTTAGATTTGGATCAAACTTTTTACTCAACAAACCGTAATTGTAGTAGAAAATTCTCGTATCTAGAACTTAAGTTTTTTTCTTTTTTAAATAAATTCAGCAGACAATTTGAAGCATTTGAACTTTTAAGCAGATTTAATTAGTAGCAGGAAATTAAGAGCAAAAATGAAACTGTGGTTATAGCAACCAGCGCAGCAAGAAACCTAAATTAACTGCAGCTTAATCACGCAAACTCTTCAAAGTTTGACAGACAGTAAAGTAAGCAAGGTTCTTTATTTGGAGACAACATAATTTTCTTGAAAACGCTTCACAAATTTTCAGAGAGTTTTCGAAGATGATTGAATGTCAGTTATTAACAGCATAATATTGGCGTATGTATCAAACAGCAAATACGCTTCATATTTCCGAAATGTAATTAATCGGGTTTATGGTTAAACTCATTATAGTGGAGTCAATAAAGCCTTTTAGACGGAAGTCCTTAAGAACAGCTCCGATTGTGATGATTTAAAAAAATCAGAAACATTTTGGAGCGCGGTCAGAACTATATAATTTTTTAAACAATATTTAAGAAACTTATGTTTTCATAAAAAAAAAAAATACAACAAACAAAAATAAAAATAGTCATTTTATATAAATTTGGCAATTCTAAATCTGAATCTGGCATTAAAATTGCTGTATCTTGTATGGTTATGGAGATATCTTCTCTTTAAATAGGGTCTGAAATTGTTTTTATAAAAATTGTTGCCATGTTTTTATCAAGAACAGCTATAGCGATTCTAATGAAAATATAATGCGGATTAGCAAATACTAAAGAATTAGAAAGACTTTGACTTAGTATATGCATATGAAGAGGCGTGGCACCGCCTTAAACTTATAATTTGATTTGGTCATATCTTTTGAACCGTATAAGATATATTGATGAAAATTGGTACTCAACTACTGACTGCACCGTTCGACACAAAAAAAAAAAAAAAAAAACACATGAGGAAATCCAAAAAAAATCTTAAAGTAGCCGTTAAAAAAAAAAAGAAATACCCGTGTCTCGTCGTTTTTCTCCAGCATTTCAGATTTTTTTTTAATCGATTTTTGAAGTTTTTTAATCCACTGTGCATGAAAAAACAAAAATTCCGCATTCTTGTGTTGATTCATTCGACTCACTTAATTTCACGATCCTTACATCTGAGGTATATCATGTCTTCTGGAGAATTATGCAAGATATTAAGGAGAATATTTTTGTAGAGAACTTTAACCCTTAACCAGCGCCACAAATGGATCATTTATGACCATTTCTCAAAAAGATACAAAAATTGCCTTTTAAACGGGGGAATAATGGATCGATATGTGCCACAGAAATACTTGCAATAAAATTTCACTACTAGTTGCTGAACACTTAAAAGTCGAAATAATTTCATTCCAAAACCAAAAAAAACGTTAAAAAAAATTACGACTTCATACGATCAATATTTCCCAAATTTCACCCTACTGTAAAACTCTAAAACTACATTTTGAATAAAAGTCGTTGTCGTTGAAATCATACAAAAACATTTTCTTAGGAAATATTAACCCATTACATCCTGTTTTAAGGGTATCTTTGACACCTTTTTCTAAAAAAAAAAAAAAAAAAAAAATAGGCTACAATGGGTTAAATAATTTTGCAAAAATATTCTGCAGAAAATTTCACTAGGAGTTACCAAATAAGAAAAATTCTTAAAACTTAAGAAAAGCCCGATAGAGATGTAATAAATATGCAATGTGAAAAGTCCTAATTGATTTAAACGATTTTTTGGGTTTTGGGATAAAATTTCGATTTTTATACCCTACACCCAGGGTATATTCACTTTGTCCTTCCGTTTGTAACGCAGAGAAGGAGGCGTGGCAGATATGGAAAAGTATATATATTCTTGATCAGCGTCACCTCTTGAGTCGTTATAGCCATGTCCGTTTGTCTGGCTGGCTGGCTGGCTGGCTGGCTGGCTGTGTGTGGAAATACACTTTTTGGGAAAACTAAGCAAGATAATTCAATGAAATTTGGTTCACAGCCACCGTCGTCAAAGTTAGCTCGGGGGATTGAAAATGGGCGAAATCGGTCATCGGACACGCCTACCGCCCATACAAAAAATATATTTAAAATGCAACTTTAGGAGTATATTTCACGATAATGCAACCAAAATACACATAAATACTACGAATTGTAAGCGCAAGCTCTGAGCAAAAACTTTGTCAATTTGAACAAGAGAGCGTGGCACCTCCCATATAATCAAATGGTTCAAAACGCTATATTGAATACATTTTTTGAGATAATACAACCAAATTTCACTCAAATGCTTAGAACTATAAATTCAAACTCTGAGAAAAAACTGGGTGAATTCGGACAAGAGAGCGTGGCACATCCCATACAAGCAAAATTTTCAAAATACTGCTGTGTAGGGTATTTAATGTTTGGACAGGCCAAAGGTAACACCCTTACTAGTTATTATTCAGCAACTAGTAGTGAAATTTTATAGCAAATATTTCTGTAGTACATACTGACTCAATATTCTCCTGTTTTAGGTGTCATTTTTGTGCCTTTTAAAGAAAAGCGTAAAAATGACCCACATGTGGGGGTTTTAGGGGGCTAAAGCTTTCTACAAAAATATTCCTCGCAATATCCTGCATAAGTTTACTGAACACATGATACACCTCAGATGTAAGGATCATATAATTGAATCATCGATTTAACGCAAGAATGCGGTATTTCGGTTTTTTTCATGAACAGTGGTGGATTAAAAAACTTCAAAAATTGCTTAAAAACAAATCTGACGTGCTGGAGAAAAACGACAAGACACAGGTATTTTTTTAACGTCTACTTTGAGAATTTTTTGGATTTTCTCATGTGTTTTACAAAAAGTTTGAAATTGTCCTACAGTGTAATACTTAAGCACATTGAATCGACTTATTTCTCTTTCAAAAATAAACTATTCATATGATGATATTTTTCTAAGGAACAATATCTTCTTTAAGCAAAATAAATCTCTCCGTGGAGTTGCAAAAAAAGACATAAGAAAAATACTTAAAAAAAAACCACATGAGGAGGAAGCTAATAATTACGCGACTTTTTACAGAATCACGTGCTGCACTAGAGAAAAATTAAACAAACAAAAAAGAACGCACGCACATTAACTGTGCGACAGAAATAGATAGATATGTAGATTATGCGGAAAATATTGAATAAGAGATAAGAAGGAAAGAGAAAGAATTTATACAGAAAATAACTCAAATAAATTATGTACTTGAAAAAAAAAGAACGTTTGCAAATGAAAAACTTTACCAAATTCTGGTAGAAGCTTAAAAATTTTTCATTATTTATTTTTACGGATTTCACGCCAATTCAGTGTTTTTTACTCATTCATATAATTTTTTATTTTTCTGTTATTACCATGCTCGAAAAACGAATAATTAAAATTAATTAAAAGTTACTACAGATGATGCACGAGAGAAGCCTTATTGTTCATATGTTTTTAATACAAGTATCTGTATGTCTGCGCAGAAGTGAAGCTCCAACATCCGTTAAATTTTATTTATGATTTTTTTTTTTTTGCACTTGACGCTTTGTTTCAATTAATGAATTAATTTAATTAACACAATTATGGAAAAATTACAGTATTAATTGGAATGAATGCTATAAAACAAAAATTAATATAATGATATTGATATTGTAAAAATGAGATGAGTAAAGATACTGTAAAAAAAAATGGAAATAAATTCTAGAAAAAGTTGATAATAATAAATTAGCTGATGCCTTAATTCTCCAACTTGAAAAGCGGTAGTTTTATCATACGGGGGGTACCTTTTAAGTTTCGAGAATATAATAGGGGAGATGTGTGTACCTTGAGCCGCTTTTCAATTTTCAATGTGCTGCATTTTCCAAAAAAGTTTCAATAGTTTTTTGATTTAGTTATATATCTACAATACATTTTTTATAGGTAATTAATTATGAAAGAAGTATTTATTATGTAATCAAAAGTAAAATTTTTTTCAATAAAAATAAAAAATTAATCATAAACCAAAAATTAGAGCACAAAAAAATCTATTTCCTTTTGTGTGAGAAAGGATTTGTCCTTTTGGGTTGGTTGCTCTCAATTTTTCGAAAACTTCTGGCAAACAAATGGTCGTGTACCCTTTTGGTTTTCAAGAGCGAAAGTACCCACATGACAACACAAAAGCATTTGCACTCCGACCTCACACAACTTTTGTTGGATTTTCTTTGCTTGGAAAGGCCCAATCAGTTCATACACAAGCATCAAAGATTCATAACTTAGTAAAAACTTCGCTTTAATTTTAAAACCAAAAAGTACTTATATAGAAAAACGCCAAAAAAAGTATTAATTTTAAACTATTTTGGAATAATTTTTATACTTTTCTGGAATAATTTCAAACTTTTTTGGAAAAAAATTTGAATTTAGTACCAAAAAAGTTTAAAATCATTATTAAAGGGAATCGAAACTAAGAAAAGTAGACTATCATTTTTTAGTGTGCACCTGTGGCAATGTTGTAGACGTTTCTGAAAGCAAGCGCCACCGACGAAATTTTTCAGAGTTAGACAGTAGGGGAGATGTGTGTACCTTGGTCTGCTTTCCAGTTTTTTCAATGTGCTGGATTTTTCAAAATAGTTTCTTTAGTTTTTTGATTAAGTTATATTTCTACAATGCTTGCAGCATCAAGTGACGTGACAATGATATTTCTATGTCTCACCATTGAGTAGAAATATTACTTTTTCCATTGCAATCTCAAACGGTCCAAGGTACACCATGCAAGTGTAACTTGGGCTATTAAAAATAAAAACGAATACATTGTATTTAGGTAATAAATTATAAGAGAACCATTTATTTTGTAATCAAAAGTAAAATTTTTTTCAATAAAAAAAAAAAAAATTAATCATATGCAAAAATTATAACACAAAAAAGTGCATTTAGTAAAAAACAATTAATTAAACAAAAATGGTTGCAAATAAAAACATTAATCACGTAAATAATAATAATAATATAATATTGAGAGGCGATTATGGTTTCCTGGTTACCCGTCGAAAAAGGGTCGCTGGTCAATAAGCATAGGTCCAAGGTACACACAGACAGCATGTTTTAAAAACTGTCAACACGCATAACATATATTAATGAAAATACATCTACACCAAAAGCTTAAAACAATAACTAAACTTCCGTCCTGATGTTGTAAAACTGAAATATTTCAAGTAAGTTTCTCACAAAACGTTTCGTAGTTTACTCCAAAAACAAATTCTTACACACAAAAAACACTTTTTTCGTCGCTTTTTATACACGCATACAGCTTGACGGTCTGAAGTCTACTAATATGAGTCACTGGTATGAGTGGAAAATTCCATAGAAGAACATTATCGTACACGTGCAACTGTTGAGTGGCAACCGACACTCGGACCGAGGTACACTCGGACCAAGGTACACACATCTCCCCTACCATTCCACACGACTCTTTTCTTGAGCATCTGATAAGGTATGTGGAGTCCAACGAGCACATAGCTTCCGCAAGACTAAATGTTCATGCGAGATTGTTTGTTTGTTGGTCACACTAACGCTTGATAAGCTACATTACAATCTTCTTTAATTAATTTTCGCACAGCATTGACATTTTCTGTCCTTCTGACCTTCGCATGACTCGTCTCTAACTGAAGTCCGTCCCTGCTTGAACTCTTTGTACTGCTCATACACTCTGGTTTTAGGTGTTGCTTCGTTGCCAAAAACCCTTTTGAGCTATCGATACAACCTTGTTAAGTTAAACCTACTCGAAAGTCATAAACAATCATTGCATGGAGATTTTCGCGAGATAATTCAATTTTGTCAATGAATTGAATTGTGGGGAAGACTGCACAAACCACTAAGCCAGATGATTGGATCCAATGCGTAATGTGCCGTATGTGGTCACATGATACATGTACGAAACATTATACGAAAACATGCAACAATTCTGGCAACAAAAACTTAAAAGCCACCTAGGGTGCTTTGGCACTTTATCGCATTTTTTTTAAATGGAAAAAACATATTTGCAATAATTTTTAATTAAGTTGAAGTACTGTTTCTTGTTTTAAATTAATTCAAGAATAAATTCTTGTTCAGTTTTTTTAAAAATGTTTTTTATTTTGGTTTTATTGCAGTTCAACAAAAAAGGTGCCATATCTCCCGGGTTTACCCTAAAATGATTATTTTAAAAGACAAGTCTTTTTTATAAAGGGTTTTTCAATAAGAGCGCTACAAAAGTTTTTTTAAATAAAACAAAAACGGTTTTAGATATCAATGAAATTCTTTATTCATTCCGATGCCATTATGTATGGAACTCGATTTCTTTTGCATGGCCACCACGGGCACGCTTGCAGAAGTCCAGACGCTGAACCCAATTTTCGACAGTTTTCAATCATAAATCGGCCGATACTGCTGCAATTTCACGATCGATATTCGTACGAAGTTCATCAATCGTCGCTGGCTTGTTGGCATAGACCATTGACTTGACGTAGCCCCACAGGAAATAGTCTAACGGAGTCAAATCGCACGACCGAGGCGGCCAATCGACTGGGCCATTTCGTGAGATAACACGTTCACCAAACTTGGTTTTCAATAAATTGATTGTGACATTCGCTGTGTGGCTTGTTGCGCCGTCCTGTTGAAACCACATATTGTCCAAGTCAATATCATCGAATTCGGGCCAAAAATATTCGGTTATCATTGAACTGTAGCGATTCCCATTCACAGTAACGTGCCGGCCTTGATCATCACGGAAGAAGTACGGCCCAATGACGCCGCCGGCCCATAAATCGCACCATACTGTAATTTTTTCGGGATGCAATGGTGACTCATGGAGTACGTGTGGATTGCTGCCTGACCAATAACGCATATTTTGCTTATTGACGAAGCCATTCAGCCAGAAATGAGCCTCATCGCTAAAGATGATTTTTCGATGAAAATCCGAATCATTTTCAAGTTGTTGCTCAGCCCAATTCACGAACATACGACGCTTCTAGTGGTCAAGCGGCTTCAGTTCTTGCGTCAATTTCATCTTGTAAGGATGTAGGCCAAGATCTTTTCGCAAAATTCGCCAGAGATGCCCAACGCTTGAGAACGACGTGTGAGAGACACATTTGGGCTTTCTTGAACTGAAGCCTCAGCAGCAGCAATATTCTCGACACTACGGGCACTTCTTTGTATCACTGGCACGGGAAAATTTTGTACTGTGCCTGTGGATTCAAATTTTTCCACTAGACGCTCAATTGATGATCTGGTAGGACGATTATGACGACCATAAATTGGACGTAGCTCTCTTAAAGTTGAGGCCACTGACTCCGAATTTCGGTAGTAAATTTTAATAATTTCTACTCGTTTTTGGCTCGTATATCTTTCCATGATGAAATGGCAAACCTTACTGAAGAGAAATGTCAAGAGAGCGGGAAAAAATATGGCGTCGTTTGCTGTCCCTATCGGTCTACTTTTGTAGCGTCCCTATTGAAAAACTCTTTATGTGCATAACTACATATTTATATAAATGCAATCTGATATATCCTGTGCTCACTTATTTTGATTGCTTTTATCACACTTTGACAATAAATCTTTCTTTGCACGTACTTTGAATAAATAAACCTTCTCAATTTCAAAAAATCTGAGAAATTTCAACTTTTTTATTATTTCAATGAAATTATGAAATCCTTGAATATCCTCCTTGTGAATTGCTGCGTGACAACGTTCAAATTCGAATTCTTCAAAGTTTTTATATCTATTCAATGACACCCATGCTTAAAAGTTAAAAAAAAAAACTAACGAAAAATTGCACATAAACTCATAGAAGCAACATATGAAACCCAATAGGAAAAAAATGTCACTTATATGTAAGAATGGCGTAAATGATATGTGTGATTTTAAAAAAGATAAAGACCAGGGAAGTACAAATATGTATAGTGTCCATAAATAAGTTCAAAATACGTCGCAGTTTTGAGGTTTCATTATTTTTGAAATTGAAATTAAGTTTTCTTAAACCAACATTATTCATTCGTAGCGAGTTAGACCAAAGTAGTTTTAACATTAAAAAAAAAAAACAATATTATTCTTCTAAATTTACCAATACTTGAAAGTTTTTATCTGTTATATTGTTTTACAATCAATTTGTCCTAGCACATTTCAAATGCACTAGTTTGGCCTTGTAAAAATTAGATATTCCCTATGAACAATCTGGACAACTTTAAAATAAATGGCATTTTACGCCATCTTTTCCATAAGGCCATCGATTGTGAAAACTTACTGACACACACACATACATATTACACACACAAACAATGCACATTGACAAATTGTAATAACCAGGATAAACACGCAGTTTCTGCATTTCGTTGGGATTTTATATATGCCAAAGCAATGATACTACTACTTGAACTTAAATTGAATCCTTGAGCGCGTTCGTTGCAAAATTGGATAGCATAGTAAGGAGTTGGGCGTTACAAAGTCCCACTGACTTGAGATGTGATGGAGCACAGCAAAATGTGGGGAGAGAAAAAAAAATGAAAAGAATCGGGAACATGAGTGCTTGTTTATGTTGGAATTGCAGATATTTTGTACATGAGTGGTTTGCTGTTGCAACAAATATTGTTTTTGTTGTTGCTGTATTTGCTGGTTATGTTGCATTAGCCTTGGGCGCACAGTTAAATTCCCACATAATCCTTAAGACAAATGCCAATTTTTTTGTTGCTTTTGTTTTTGTTTGTTTTCCGTTTGGGTTCACCATAACCGAAATAAAAATACTGAGGTTAGGAAGAAATAGTTCTCGCAAGTTACAAGGTACTACACTCGTAAATACGAACAAAAAAACATACACAAAAAAAAAGTTAAAGAACAAACAAATTGAAAATAAAAGCGCATAGAATGCACTTTTTGAGGGTAAAGTTTTTCCAAGCAAAATATGGTAAAAATTTTCTTTTATACTTTATGGGCAATTCCATGGCAATGGCATGCGTTATTCTTTTTGAAATTTCACTTGTTACATAGTCCACAGGAACTTACACAAAAAAATTAAAGTGTACAACGGGAAATCTTCGATTTATTTGACGCATTGATTTTATAATTTATCAATGCTTTACAATACTTAGTACTTCTTCAAAATATTTCGACAATGGTTTCTTACTTGTTTAAGTCAGCTTTTTTGTTTTTCGAACTTTATGGACATTTGGTAACTTTTCAAATTTTATTGTTTCCTAAATTTCGTCAACATTTTCCACTGTTATCAACTGTTGTTTTAGGATAATTGACTGCATTTATCGATTTTTCGATGGTACTTCATAATTATGACGATAATGGTCGAATTTTTTTTTTTTTTTTTTTTTAATAGAAGCAGGGGTCTAAGTCCGAACAATACGTTGGATGGTGTAGCAGTTCGTAGCCCAATTCATGAGTTCTTGCCATGGTGCCTACAAATGTGTGCACCTGTACATTGTCTTGATGAAACAGCAATTTTTTCTTTGCCATATGCGGTTGTTTTTGCTTCAAATCAATATCGAATTTGCTCGAAAGATCGAAATACTATTCAGCGGTGATCGTTCTACCTTTTTCAAAATAATCGATGTGAATGATACCGCCTGAACCCAAAAAACAGTGCCCATGATTTTGTTGGACGACAGACCCACCTTAGCTTTCTTTAGTGCACGTTCTCCCGAAGGAATCCACTATCGTAATTGGATCTTGGTCTCTGGAATCTTGTGACGGATCCATGTTTTGTCCACGTAAGGAAACGGCTATACTCGTTCGGAATGCGTCAAACTATCCTTTAAAGTAGTCATACAGTTTCGTTTATGATCGAGTGAGCAATCGGGGCACCCACCACGGAGAAAGTTCTTCATGTCCAAATATTTATGTAAATTGCGATGAATCCGTTAGTTGAGATGTCTATAGCCTCAGCTACTTCACGCACTTTCATTTTCCAAGTGTCTAATATCATTCCATGGATTTTATTGACGATTTCTGACGAGACGCCTCCTTTCGGCTCACGTTTGGCATCACTTGTGCTGGTACGACCATACAAAACTCAGTAAAACGCTTCTTAACCATTGACATTTATGGTACAGAGTCCCCTTAGTATTTTCAAGCCTTTGACGGGAGCAATGTTGGATTTAAAATTTCTGTGGGGAAAATTCAAAAAGTCTGGAACTTATCAAGGTTAGGTTAGGGTGGCGGTAATTGCGAAGAGCAAAAACCTCACATAGACCGACTACGTCCACAACATCCTTCTGTTAGGAGAATAGTATTGTTCTGGTTTCATGATTTTTATCAATATCGAAGGTTCCAGTTTTGATAATACTATTCCAGCTACCTCTTTTATGGAGCCGAACATAGCCTGCCCAAGAGTAGCCATTCTGCGTCTGGCTAGCGCTGGGCATTGGCAAATGACATGTTCTACCGTTTCTACTTCGTCAGGTTCGGAACAGTTTCTGCACCAGTTAACTTATCAAACTTCGTTTTTAAAACTAGTCTTTCCAGTCTTACTTACATTTTAAATTTTATCATATATCCGTAAATCGATTCTAATAAATTTTTTTGACTTTTGTTCTACAAACTTTTGCGATGTTTTTCGCCACTATACAATCATATATAAGCGAGTTTTCGCGGTAACGATCGCTGTGGTTTAAGAATCAAAAATACCGGCAAGTAAGTCATATCTGCTTTAGGTTCTTTCATGCAGCACAAATTAACAGTTTTGCTAACCCATGAGCGATAATAATTGACTCTTTTGGCTTGAAGTTGGAGGCTGATTTTTAGTGTGAACAATTTTATGACAGTATAATTTCACAAAGAGAAGATTTTCATTGTAATTTTTTAGATTTTTTCCATGGGACTATGCTTAAACAATGATTGAGATGCTTAAGAACAACAATGGGGCTAATATTTACATGCGAAAAAGAACCGCAATTGTGCCAAAACTTACTGGAAAGTTTCTTCAAAAGGCTGAGTTTGTGTGTCATCAATAAACGCTGTAATGTTGATCCTTTTTACATACGAATATTAATACAAAAACTCAAATTTTTGGAATTTCCCCAATGTTTTTTTTTTTTCATATTGTACCATTTTCATTAAGAGAATTTGTTTCCTTCAAAAACTTCCTTAACAGAAAGTTTTGTGGGAAAACAACAAAAGGCAGAAAAGGCATAAAAAAAAACAGAAGCCTACAACTGGAAACTCAATTTGCTGTACTATGCTGTCGTCAAAGGACGTTTTGTTCTTCAGCAGCTCCCCTTTTACCTGTGTTGCCTTTGTTGTTGACTCGTTTATGTACTTTACTACCGTACTTTTATTTTGCTTAATTATTTTGTTTGGAATTCTTGGGAGCGCTGTAGTAAACACGCTGTTTGCGCATCTAATTAACGCATTGTTTGTTGTCGCTTTTACTTACTTTATTGTTATCACTATTTCTTTCTCTTTTCAACTTGTTATCATTAAGTTGTATTGTAGTTAACTTACAGATCAGTTCATTTTGCTTCGATATATGTTTTTTATGCAAATATAGACATGCAAATTATGGCATCAGTAGTGAACAATTTAGTTTTTTTTTCATAATCTTTTCAACACCATCTTTTTTACGCGTACATTCAGCACCTTTAAAAAAAATTACTCAAACCTGATGGCGCCGAGTGAAAATGTATTCAAACTTCCAAAAAGAACTTTCTGAGAATTTCCCATCGGTAGAATAAATGAATCATGATCTTGAGCTCGTCTTATAAGATACTAACCAAAGTTAATCTTAATAAGACGGCTTATACCTTCGATAGCATATACAGAGTATTTATGAAGAAAAGTCAGGCACAAATTACATATCACTTTGAAGGAAATAAATTGGTTTTTGTGTTTATATTAATAAAGTTATAGGTAAATTATAAATTTTTTGGAAAAATATTAATTCGTATGAAAACACTGGATCACATTTTTGAAAAATATAAAACTCTTTTTTTACAGTAAACCTGTCTTTTTTCCCGGGAAATGCTCGAAGGATCTCGTAGATCTTGTAGAAAACTGAAAAGTGATCTTCATCATTATGTCATTTAAATCGCCAGAAATGCACCATAAAACACATTTTGGGGCACAGAATATTCTATCTTAGATAGTCCCTAAGTTAACTATGTCAAAGATGTTTTCATTTTTTTGTGTTTGAAATCTTTCTAAAATACATCATTCATTTTTTTTTTAATTCAAAACGTGGCGTATTTATTTTCAAAATTGTTTGCTTAATGCAAATTTATTCTGCTTATAAATTCGCAACCAGAACTTAAATGCACAAGCAAAAAAACCAGAACATTTGTGTAGATATGTACTTTTAAGGACATGCAAACCACTGCATTTACGAAGTGGAATTGAAACATTTTAAAGCATGAAAAATAGCGAATATTCTAATATTTTTTACAGCTTTGTGACAATAAAGAATTGTCTGAGCTCTGCTCAATATTATTATTTTTTTTATTTTTCGTAGTTAAGAAGTAGCTTTTGTAAATTAGAGTTGGAATACTAAAATAAAATCTCTAAAAGTACGTCAAATCGCCAGTGATGTTGTAATGCTGTAAGAAGCATCTGAAAATAATTTGAAGTTGCATTTATAGTAACTTGTGGGATGGCTTGAGTAAACAGAGACCTTTAACAAATTTAATAGAAATACATGTTTTACAATTTTCTAGGGTTTGAACGAGGAGGGTCTCAAAACGAAAGCATCTTACGCATACTATATAAATTTAAGTCAGACAGATTTGACTTTTGTTGAGTAGTGTTCTGTTATCACAGTTCCACAATGACATTTCTGTCCTCTAAATATCGGTATCATTTGTTTCTTGTGTTACAAAATGAGAACACTTCATTTCATTTTGGAAATAACGCCAACACTTTTGACAAAATAAAGCCCAACATTTTGGGCGTTGTTTCCACAAATTATTATTTTGATTTTGTTTTTGGGGCGTTATTTCATTTCAATAATTGGGCGTTATTTTTTATTTTTTTTTTTGTGGCTATTTTCTTCCGACTGATTTTCAATTGCATGGATATAACTTTTTGTGAAAATTTTAAAAAAATTGGGCGTAAAAATAAAATGCCCGTCCTGATTTTCGAAATTTAAATACGTTATATCTCGCAAGTTATACAAGCTACTAATGATGGGAATCACCGAATAAAAACTATCAAGTTATTCGATAGTCTACAAAAAATTCATTCATTCGATTGTTTTGAATAAATCATTTATGAACGATTTTTAGTAATGAACGAAAACGATTGAATTGTTTTGAATAATTCATATATGAACGATTTTTAGTAATGAACGAAGAAGATAAAATTGAACGATTGTTAGTTATCAATGAAACGATTGAATCGTTTTGAATAAATCATTCAGGAACGATTGTTAGTTATGAATGAAACGATTGAATTGTTTTGAATAAATCATATATGAACGATTTTTAGTAATAAACGAAAACGAATGAATCGTTTTGAATAAATCATTCATGAATGATTTTTAGTAATGAACGAAGAAGATAAAATTGAACGATTGTTAGTTATCAATGAAACGATTGAATCGTTTTGAATAAATCATTCAGGAACGATTGTTAGTTATGATTGAAACGATTGAATTGTTTTGAATAAATCATATATGAACGATTTTTAGTAATAAACGAAAACGAATGAATCGTTTTGAATAAATCATTAATGAATGATTTTTAGTAATGAACGAAGAAGATAAAATTGAACGATTGTTAGTTATCAATGAAACGATTGAATCGTTTTGAATAAATCATTCAGGAACGATTGTTAGTTATGAATGAAACGATTGAATTGTTTTGAATAAATCATATATGAACGATTTTTAGTAATAAACGAAAACGAATGAATCGTTTTGAATAAATCATTCATGAATGATTTTTAGTAATGAACCAAGAAGATAAAATTCAACGATTGTTAGTTATGAATGAAACGATTGAATTGTTTTGAATAAATCATTCAGGAACGATTGTTAGTTATGAATGAAACGATTGAATTGTTTTGAATAAATCATATATGAACGATTTTTAGTAATAAACGCAAACGAATGAATCGTTTTGAATAAATCATTCATGAATGATTTTTAGTAATGAACGAAGACGATAAAATTGTTTTGAATAAATCATTCATGAACGATCGTTAGTTATGAATGAAACGATTGAATTATTTTGAATAAATCAATCTATGCATTTCGCTTAGATCTTGAGCATCTCTGGCATTATTTATTCTGACATTTTTGTGTTTATTTATTTTACATTCTTCTTTATTAATATTTTTTCTGAAAATCGTCAAGAAAAAAGCACACAAGCCTCTAAAAATATTTTGTCTTATCTTATTTATGGATTCAAATCTGGCGCCAGAAATCCACCATCAGGTCTAGTTCTCTTTATATAAAGTTATTTATGTTCGTTATACTTCTCATTAATAAATAAAACTTACAAAAAATTCATTACGTATTTTTTGGGACAAAAGCATGCTGGGAGACTATTGCTGGACTCTTATACTTGAAAGGGACCCAACAAAATACAAACGATGTTCAAACACTGCCATTCACTTTTGAATTGTTGAACATTTTCAAATAAATTAATGATTTTTCTTGAAAAAAAATGTATTATTGTGTTTCGAAAATCTGACCTGATATAGAATAACTGGTTGCAGATTCGAATTCAGCGCACCAAATAACCATAGGAACACTATTTGCTTGATTTCGAAATATTGTCATTACAATTTTGTGATAAAATGAGCCCAGGATTAAAGAAGTCATATGTTTGGGAGTTTTTATTTTTTTTATATAAAAAATGTTTTGTGCTTAATGAGAGAATTCACCAGAAAATTTCATTCAGCAAAATCGTTCATGAACGAAAAAAATCATTCGGCGATAGTTGAAATCATTCAATAGTTCCCATCACTACAAGCTACTTATTTTGATGAAATTTGGTAGGTGCCGAACGTGTTAACCATGCAATGATCGGGCTTTATTATACACACTCACTTCTTAAGGTTTGAAAATATGAACACGTTATATATACAAGCTATTTTAATGAAATTTTGTAGGTGAGTAACTACCGAAAATAATTACCAAACAATGGTCGAAGAGTGGGCGTTATCAGTTTAGTGCCACGCCCACTTTTTAATTATTGAAATTTCTAATAAATAATATCTCACAAGTTATACAAGCATACCCCTCATTTGAAAATGGGTTTAGAAGTTTGAAGAGACCGGTAAAGCATTGTACAAACCAAAAACGGGGCGACCAAGATCACAAAGAAACGGCGGAAAACGTAGCAGTCGCCGAAATCGGAGTTTTTGTAAAAGTTTGGGACATCCTATATGTACTTAAATCGTGCGGGGCCAACAAGCAGAAATTCATAGAGGTTTGTATTATACGGGTCAGTTCTGGTGGAAAGAGATGACCGAAGGTAGTCTGCACCAAACATACATATTAAAAAAAAAAAAAAATTTACTACAGTAATAAGGCCTCGCACTATATCAAATGCCGAGCTACATCAAAAATGCAAACAGAAGGCTATAGCAAACGAGATCAAGCTGCGCAAATGGGGATGGATTGGTCACACTCTCCGGAAACCACACAGCGAAGTTTGTCGCCAGGCCCTTGAGTGGAATCCACAAGGCAGTAGAGGACGTGGTAGACCCAAAACCAACTGGAAAAGGTCGTTGGAAAAGGAAATCCAAGAATCGAGAAAATCGTGGCAAGAGATCAAAGTCATCGCAAGGGATCGTGACAAATGGAGAGATTTCATATTGGCCCTATGCTCCTCCTAGGAGTTAAAGGAGAATACATACAATAAGAACCAAAAAGAGCAAGAAATCAATGTGATTTCATCGCAACTCTGGACCTTCCTTACATGTTTTTACAGAATTTTTTTTCCAAATTATACATACTGCAAACATTTTGTGCGAAATATAGCTAGCACCATGTATAATTATTTACTATTTCTTGGAAGTTTCCGAAAATGCAGGTTCAGTACCATCCCTATTTGCAATACAATAAAAATGAATTTACAAAGTAAATACATCGTTTCGTTTAAACTTGTAACGCACACCCATATTTACAATTTGTATAGTAAAACTCAGCAGCCAAAATGAATGATGTGTTAATGAATTTGTGTTGCGGTTTTCTTTCGAAAATTATTTCTCATGTCTTTGGTTATTGGTTTTTTTTCTGATTTTCATTTTCGTTTAATCGCGCATTACCCACTAAAGAGCATAAAAAACAAATAATATGTATTTTAAAAAAATAAAAAAATGTATTTATGCTTGTTTTTACAAAACCAAGCCAGCCGTAACGGCGGTAGTTAACACAAAATCACCGTGGTAAATGCAAAAAACATTTTATTTATTTTGCAAAAATTAAGTGCGGAAAGTGAAAAGTTATTGCCGCAGCAAAAACCAACAGAAAATCAAAAAACACAACACAAACCACAACAAAAAATACATATACAATGTATAGTTTCAATGAATCTTATGTTTGTTAAATAAACATATGTAAACGTTATACTAACAAATAATCACATATACACTTAAAAAAAAATATACACACAATTTTAGTAGTTTTTATGGTAAATTTTCAAGTTGATTGAATGATTTGCGTCACTCCCCTGCCCTGCTTTGTTCTTCAAACATTTCTACTTTTCAATAAAATATAGCAATATGTACAAAAAACTTTTCTGTACTGAACTAAAGTAATCGCTGTTGGTTACCCCCTCGCATTTCATATTCAAAAATGATTTAGGTTAATGAGCTCTTATGTAAACGTTAAACCATTTATTTGTGACAAAAGTTCAAAAGGGGAAATTTCAAAAGCTTAAACAGTATTAAAAGGAAATAACACCCTTCCTTTCATTTCTCTTGCTACGTCTTGAGTATCTACGTTAATCCAAGGATTGCAAACAAAATTACAAAAATTGTCACTAAAAATCTATAAATTTCAACCCAAACAAAGCAAACAATTTAAGACCCTTTTGTATTGCAAGTGTCAGAAGCAAGCAAACAAAAAAACACAAATTCCCCATAATATCGACAAAAAAATGGTTTGTAAAAAAATAAACAGAAGTAAAGTAAAAAAAAGCGAAAAAATACTCAATTGCAGCAGCGTTCATTGACGAAACGTTTTGCAGTTTGTTGCCAATTTTAAGGCAATTTTTGACTTTTTGTTCACTCACACGTGTGCAGAGCGTAGCGGAGTTAACCTTTGGCTATTGTAGATGTGCCAATGACAACAGCAACAATGCCAGAAACAACAGTTACAATAGCAACAATTGAATGGACACAGACGACAACTTTGACGCGTGTTGTTTGCTACTGTTACACTAAAAAAAATAAAAATTTTAATTTCCGTAGACATATAAAAAAAGAAAAAATTGTGTGCACGAAAAAAATGAGTCAATGGTAGAAAACAATTGTAATAAATGTTCATATAAAGCGCGTTCATCATCTTGTGTGATATATATATATTAGGGTGGGCCGATTTGAAAACTGATCTCGGTTATCCCCCTATGTGAAAGTTCATTCAATTCTATGAATATTTGCCCAAGGAACTATACCTCTGCGTTCAACTTTAGTTCGGCGCATTTTTGATCGAAAATTTTACCTTTTAGTAATATTTTTTTTTATTTTCATACTAAATTTTAAAAATTTTTATAAAGACAAAAGTAATGTCATTATATGATTTGGCTGGTATTCTGTCAGTTATCAATTAAATTAGGTTTTGTTTACATAAAAAGTTTACTTGGTGGTGTGGAATTGATGCTATATATTTAGAAAAGTGATATGGGTCAAATAGCCGATTATTATGACCGACTTTCAAAATAAATGATTCATATTTTTGGATGAATTTTTTCAAACAAAACACCAACCTTGGCTGCGAGTTCATTCAATTCTATGAATATTTGCACAAGGAACCATACCTCTACGTTCAACTTTAGTTCGGCGCATTGAAAATTTTACCTTGCGTTTAATATTTATTTTTATGCTTAATTTTCAAAATTCTTATAGAGACAAAAGTAATATCATAATATGTTTTGGCTGGTATTCTGTCAGCAATCAAAAAATTGGGTTCTGTTTTTATGGAAAGTTTACTTGATAGCGTGGAATTGATTATATTTTTAATTTTACAGAACAATATACCAAAAATCCATGTAAAAATATGAATCGTTTATTTTGAAATCGGTTATTTGACCAATATAATAATATTATGATATTACTTTTGTCTCTATAAGAATTTTGAAAATCAAGCATAAAAATAAATATTAAACGCAAGGTAAAATTTTCAATCAAAAATGCGCCGAACTAAAGTTGAACGTAGAGGTATGGTTCCTTGTGCAAATATTCATAGAATTGAATGAACTCTCAGCCAACGTTGGTGTTTTGTTTGAAAAAATTTATCCAAAAATATGAATCGTTTATTTTGAAAGTCGGTCATAATAATTGGCTATTTGACCCATATCACTTCTTTAAATATACAGCATCAATTCCACACTATCAAGTGAAGTTTTCGTGTAAATAAAACCTAATTTAATTGATTACTGATAGAGTCCCAGCCAAATCATATAATGACATTACTTTTGTCTTTATAAAAATTTTTAAAATTTAGTATGAAAATAAAAAAAAATTACTAAAAGGTAAAATTTTCGATCAAAAATGCGCCGAACTAAAGTTGAACGCAGAGGTATAGTTCCTTGGGCAAATATTCACAGAATTGAATGAACTTTCACATAGGGGGGTAGCCGAGGTCGATAAAATTTCGTCCATACAATTTGGCCCACCCTAATATATATATATAAAATTGAAAATGAGAAACTGTTTAAATTTTAGCTCAAAATTATTGGAATTTATACACTTTAAAAAAAAATATGTATTAAAAGATCACATGCGTGCTTAAGCACAAAAAATATAGCCAAAAGGTGTCAATTAATTTGTACAAAACAATGTACAATACTACCAGCACATTAATCAATAGCATATCAAAACGTGTACACAGAAAGTTTATAAGACTATGTGGATCTTAGGCAATAAGTGGAAAATTCATTAGATATTCAGTTTTAGTATGTTTTTGCACGGAGAAAAAACCGCACCATAATTTTTACTCTACTCGGGTATTAAAAAAATTAAAGTTACACAGGCCCACAAAAAAAAAAGTACCTTTGCGCGAAAGATCAGACCACCTGATTTTATGTTTTCGATGTCGCTGAATCCGAATATGGTGCCAGAATAGCGAAGTTGGTTCGCGTTTTTTTAGAAATCAATAATTATGCTGAGAAATTTGAGATTTTTTTCAGCATTATTTCTGATTTGTGAAAAAACTCGAACCAACTCCGCTATTCTGACACCATATTCGGACTCAGCGACCCCGAAAACATTAACACATTAACATTATCATTAACATTATCAACACTAAATTTCAAACATAATTACATTACGTTTGAACTATTTGATCGGTCCGTAAAGTAATGTTTACAAATAAAATGTAGTTAAATAATAAAAAAAAAAATTTACCTGCGCGAAAGATCAGACCACCGGAACTTTATGTTTTCGGGGTCGCTGAACCCGAATATAGTGTCAGATTAGCGAAGTTGGTTCGCGTTTTTTCAGAAACCAGGAAAAATCTCAAACTTTCAGCATTATTGTTGATTTCTGAAAAAACGCGAACCAACTTCACTATTCTGGCACCATATTCGGATTCAGCGACCCCGAAAACATAAAGTTCAGGTGGTCCGATCTTTCGCGCATGGTTCTTTTTTGTGGGCCTGTGTTATCAACACTAAATTTCAAACATAATTACATTACGTTTGAACTATTTGATCGGTCCGTAAAGTAATATTTACAAATAAAATGTAGTTAAATAATAAAAAAAAAAAAATGTACTCCAAATTCGCTACATTTGACTTTATGTGGCGTAAAGTGTACTTAAAAAAAAAAAATTTGTGACCATTTTGAATTTATAATTCTAGTAAAAATTATTTTAATTTTTTCACGCACAAAAATTAGTGCCATAGTTTTAACTCCACTCGAGTAAGGTAAGTATTATAAAAAATATAGAATCATTTTGACTTTTATAATTTTAGTAACGATTTCTATCTTTAGACAGATATTTACTTTATACAAAAATTTTATGCCTCTTCATCATAGGCGCAAGTAGCGCAGGAGGATGTGTACCTACCTATCACACGGAAGGGCCAGGGTTTCGTACCCAAGTGCGGGTCAGTTTTTTTTTTTTTTTTTTTGTTGTTTGAACTTTAGTGTAAGGTAAATATCACGTAAATTTTTTCTAAAAAATTACTAGCAAGCATACATTCTGAATTGACTAAAACAGAAAGGTGACATTTATTTCGGTGTGGAGTTGTCATTATCGCAAAAAAACATGGTTTTTCGTTATTTCAGTTCAGGATATTTCAGAATTAAATATAGATTTTGATATAATTCAAAATGAATTTTGAAGGGCAAAACTAGTTCTTTCAATTATCATATCAGGATTTATTTTTGGAGAGACTGATCATGTTGGTGTGCACCCTTCTCACGAGCACCGTGGTTTGTCTTTGGTTTTTTTAGTTTTTTTAGTTATTAATTTTTTTCTCAATTTTTATGACAAAAAATATTTCTGCCTTTCGCTGCAAAAAATAACTAAAAATAAAAAAATCACCTTTTCACAACAGAACCGTTCGTAATGATTCATTTGATTTTAAAGTGCACAAAGGGGCAAAAATAATTTCATACGGATTTTTTGTCATAATAATCGGTTATTTGACCGACATAATTTGTTTGTCTTAATGCCATCCATTTCACATTATCAAGTAAACTTATCGAGAAAGCACAGCAAATTTTATTCATTCCTATTAAAATGTCAGCTAATTCACATTACATTTGCCTCGTTACTCCACTTTCCAAATTAACGGCTGAAATAACTCCATTGCTTTTTTGAATTTCGAAAAAGATATGAGCATTAAAAAAAATTAGAATCGCCGAATGGTCAAAATTTGACCACAAATGTATTGAAAAATTTTGGTACTTTTTGGACAGTTTAAGTACTCTGTTTGACCGTGTATTTTGTTGTTGTTAAAATTGAAAAATTTGTATTTAACTTTACCTGGATTAATGGCAAAATATTAACATAATTTATCTTTGTGCACATCTACACACAAATACCTTTCTAATGGTGTATAATTTAAAGTCGTACTACATTTCTAACATAGTAAAAAAAGATGGACAAGTTTTTGTCTTGCGTATTAATAAATAGATTAGTAGTTGTTGTTTTTGTTTAAAGAAATGGTTTCGAAAAAGTTGGAGATGCAAAAGCCAAATAACGTCCGGTTACGTATGTAATGCCCCTCAAATAACTTCGTACTTAACAAATATTAGTTTTCGACCAAGTTTTTATGTGCACAAGTTTGTAAAAGCGTTATTTTTAACTACCTCCATTAATCTTTAGAAAAAAGGCTTTTAACCAATTCTCACTGTGTAAAGCTGAGGAACAAAAACAAAGATGAAAAAAAAAAAAACTCACTACAACAACAATGGCCAAATCGCTGTGGTCGAAAAGTCAATTTGTGAATACATTCAAGGGATTTCAATCGTTGTCCCAAAAGGATCTGACAACAGACCGACTGACAACAATGACGAATATGTAGCAAAACAGACAGAATAAGAAAATACAGCGTAAACGAGAAGTGTGGGACTAAGTGAGGGGTATGTAGCACCAAATATATGAATGTATATTGAAACAACAGTTGTACGGACAGACATACAAATTGCTTCTCGCATAAACAATGGTGCAGAACACTGAACCGAACCGATGCGAAGCAAAACATCCTGTGAATGTCCGCCTTTTGTGCTTTATATACTTATGAGCACGCAAGTGCAGCCCCACTGCTGCTACTGCTACTCCTTTTGGCATGTAACACCAGCAGTGGTTTTTGTACTAAAGTCGACCGTCATCATCATTTATAGGCAAATCTAACTACACTTTGTCCTACACTCTTGGCCGATTTAACCTCCATATTTTACCCTCGTTTCTCTCGTTAGGTAACAAAGTATACAGTGTGATGTATCGATGGGAAGGGTGGGAAATTTTATTTTTCGAATCGAAAATTTTTGTACTTAAACGGGAAATTTTAAACTTCAAGTTCTTTTACATATCTATCTATTTGGTTTTTGCTAGCCAACCAACTTCTTAGGCAAAAAAAAAATATTGAAATAAATTTCCTGATGAATACCGGAAAGAAGAATGAGAATAAAAATAGTCTGGGACGCGTAGGCCAAAGGTTAAGAGAAATAATATTCAGCCTAAGTGTATGCTTTAAATCAGCCATTAACATCGAAAAAATGTTTTCATCCTAAAAATAAGTCTAAAAGTATTTCGAAATTTTGTTAAAAAATGCTTGTTCTAATACAATTCGGTAGAATGAATCTGTCATAGAAAAAATCAAATCTTCTTGAAAACTACTTTTGCCACGCTTTAGTTGCGGCAGAATTTTATACCTACTTAATACATCCCCCAATACCACTGTGCGGCATTTTACCAGTTATTTGACTAAAGGGCAGGTCAAGACAATCAGGGCTTTGAACACTGGTGTGTAGCGCGCAAACAGGAATTAAATTTGCAAGGATGATCAGCAACAGAAGTAGAAGGGGGGTAAAAGCAGGGTGACAAAGGCCATGGGTAGGTCGTTTATGTATCATCGTTTAGCATTCATAAGAAAAGCGAGACGAAGAAAAGAGAGAATTGCAAAAAGGTAGCGAGGATTGTTAGAATATCAAATTTCGTATCCCCTAAACTTGACACATGATTTTAGATTGATTGATTGATGGATGGCTGTATGTACGTACGTACGTACGTATGGATGGACGGATGAATGAACGAATGAAAACGGAAAGAACGACAGACGGACGGACTTTGAATGATTGGGGGTAGTCTGTTGTAGGGAAGGGTTGAATGAATGGCTTTTAAAGTCTTTTGTGGACTCGCTTCAGTCAATATGAGACACTAAACGAAAAATTATAAAAACGTTCTGACAAACGGTTGTCATTTAATGTGCATGTGTATGGGTCGACGTGTTTGTGTGTGCATATTTTTGTGTGTGTGTTGCTAGATAGAAAAAGAAAAAGCCATTTTCGTTTTTTGCATCGTACGACAATTTAAGCATTTTAATTGAGTTATAATGGATCTCTTTAGGGGTTGAAGTAAAGCAGTTTAAAACCGTACAGGCGCATCTTAAGGAATTAATTTTTAAATAGCTTTATTGATTTTTTTTTTATAGAATTTCTTCTTTGTTAACTATTGAAGCAAACATTCATGAAGAAAAGAAAGAAAATAAAAAGGAAATAAATTTTATTATTTGCAAAGGCTTTTTGGCCTAAATAAAGCGTTCTGAACAAATGAGGAGTGGCCGTACCAAAGGGCCTAAGTACCATTACTAGGCAAAAGTTATGTCATAATATGAATTGGGTGACATTTTGTTAGAAATGATTAAAGTTGTTTTCTGCTTTCATGAAAAATTTACTTGATGGTGTGGAATTGATGGCATTATGTTGAAAAAATGATAACGGTCAAATAACCGATTGTTATGGCAAATAATATGCATGATATTACTTTTGCCTCGTAATGGTACTTAGGCCCTTTGGTACGGCCACTCCTCAAATATCTTATTGGTTTGACCCTTAAGAATATTTTAACTCTGAATACCGAAGTGTTGAATATTTTATTGGAAATAATGTTAAAAAACATTTTAACCATCTGAGCTATACTATATTTAGCAAGGCGCCAACATAAGTTTTTTTGAAAAATGTAAATTTTATTTAAAAAACCAAATAAAAATTTAACTGCTTGAATTATTTTTTGTACGGAGAGACTAACAAAAATTCGCTGAATAGCTTAATTTCTTTTTAAAAAATTCGTCATGGGATTCTTTACAGCCTTCTGTGTCAATTTAAGTCAGTTTAAATTATTAATGAATGCCAAATTGCACATATAACAAAACCACCATCTCTTCAGACTGTTCAGACTGTTTCAAAGTGATTTCAAAGGTTACAGACTGGACTACTACTTTCTGTAGAGAACAAGCTACGAGAAGGTTGCCAAAAAGCTTCGGCCGATGAGATAAATAAGGGCCTGTTCAAGGCTAAACTTGACGAAGATTCACAATTGACATGAGATGTGATTGTAGACGATTTAGGGTTAAATGCAATGGCTGTGTTGAAAATATTTATTATATAATGATCTGCTGTACACGAAGAAATCTGCTCGATGGGTTCCATAAATTTTATTTGAGATCTTAAATATTTCCTAAACAAAAACGAAAATGGAGACAATCCATTAGCAGGTGATGAAACCAAACAACAGTCCACGGTATGGAGCCCGGTATGAGCAAGTCCTTCTATTAAAGCAAGACAAAAAAAAGTCAGCAACAAACTGAAGATGTCTATTTACATCGCCAAACTGACAATTGTAGCTGCAGTTCCCCTGAATACTTGACAGTAATTAGAAAATGGTATATACATATATGGGCTAATCCTGCGTTGCGAACGTTACATTCGTACGCATATTTTTTAATCCTGAAGACGCTCTGAACGTTAAATTCGAATTTTACCTGGAGTGGTATGTTACCCTTTGAGAGTACTTTCAAAAGGCATTTAAAAATATTTCCTGGCTTGTATCAGTTACGATATAATCTTGCATAAAGTGCTGTTCGAACGTTACAAAAAACAGAAGTCGTTGTGGAGATCGATGTACATTTTCAAAATTTTTAGCAAATTTTGCAGTATAAACGAAAAAAGCAAAATCCTCCAAAGAAAGAGGAATATTTGAGCATATCGAAACTGCTTTTGAAAGAATCAAAGAGTCCTTCGTTCGTTTAAAAATTTAGCTTTTATGTGTTGCGCACGTTACGCTGCGAACGTTACAATTTTTATTATGTATATACATTAGCTAAAGCAAAGTGGTTCAGTGCCTTTTTAACTACCTTAAACACAATATATTCACTTGGTTTATTTGTGGGAGAGGTTATAAAGAAGCGCAAGGCACACAACAGTAAAATGTTTCCTTGTGACTGCCTCTAACGTGGTAAATACGATGTCATGGCTTATCCACTAAATCGATTTTTATGAAACTCCAATAGAAGATAGAACCCCAACAAACAATGTTAAAAATTTTGGTTTTTAGTATGTGCTGTTTCGCTCCTAGCGGTAAAAGGCACATGCATGGCTAAAATACTGCACTGATTACACAATCCTGCGGTGAAAAAAAGTATGAGATCAGAGTAAGTAGGTGACTGTGATAGATTTTTGCTTGCTGAAGCCGAATATGACCTCCGATTTGCTCCATCACGTCTGAGATCCGAGATATCCTTGATTTAAAGTGCATAAAACGCTAATTTCAGATATATGGTGTACATCCTGAAAGTAGTCTAGTTCACTTTTAAAAGTGGCATTGAATAACACTGAGCTTCTTCTTTTAAGCGTACTTTTCATTTTTTATATTGAATCATCAGTTTCCAAGATATCATCGATTGAAGTAAAGGTATCGCTAATCCCTTTAAAGGACTATATTCAATTTGTATACTTTTACTTTAACGGATGATATTTCGGAAACTAATGATCTAATTGGAAAAGTTAAAAGTACGCTTCAAAGAAGAAGCTCAGGGCTATTCAATGCCGCTGTCAAAAGTAAACTAGACTACTTTCAGGATGTACGCCATATGTCTTAAAATAGCGTTTCTTGCATTTTAAATCAAGGATAACTCGGATCTCAGACGTGATGGTGCAAATCGGAGGTCATATTTGGATTCAGCAAGCAAAAATCTATAACAGTTACCTACTCTGATCTCATACTTTTTTAACTTTTTTCAAAACGCAGGACTGTGTTATTAGGAAAATTGAAATGGAAAAATTATCTTAGGAAGCGTTTTAAAAATTTTGTTGTTTTTTCGTAGGCGGTGCCATGCCTCTAGCGGTAAAATCTGCTGTCACGGCTGCACAATTGCAACAATTTTTAGAAAATTCGGAACAAAGAAGGAATCTAGCAACCCTTGGTATAAAAGTGTACAGTATTGTACCGTGGAGGATCAAAGATTTATCTATTTTATTCTTACAATAGCTTTTAAATAATTTCATTAATTTTAATTTTCCGTTGCGAACGTTACACAAGTTTATATTAAAAAAACTTAGTACTTCGTCATAATTTAAAAATTTTTTTTTTCTAAGCTTAAAGCGCAGCATCAGCTTTGTTTAAAATGCTAGAAGGTTCTAAAAAAAATGTATACTTTATTCCTATATATTTATAAAACCTTTTTTTCTGTTGCGAACGTTACAAAAAATAGACATGATTTTCTTAGCATTATTTATTATCTTCCTGTGGAGCGTCCAAAGTTTTTCTTTCATCAAATTGTGAAAAATTGATGCGAAAAAAGTAAATCAAAGAATGGAGCACACAATGGTTGTTTTGAGCTATATTATGAACAGCCGAACAACACGTATATTTCGAAAAAAAAAAAAAATAAAAAAAACTGCTAGGTAGAGGAAGTTTTAGGACTGATTTTCATACTAGCGATTGCCCGATACAATTTTTCTATTGATATTTTTAAGAGTATATATATGGCCTATTATTCAATAAATTAACAAAAGAAGAAGAAGCAACTTTAAAATTTTTCTCTTGGTTGACCTTTTTTCGGATATGCCCATATGCAGTTTTTAGAGTGTAGAGCAGACTTGTTTTCCAAGAATTTTCGAAAATTTGTTTAACAACCAAAGACAAAAAAAGTTAGTTATAAGCTTAAGGCTGGATCCGGTAAACCTTGCAGATAAGAGTGGCCAAATTCACTTTCAATTTCAGCCGACCAACCTTGAACAAACGCTCGTTAGGAGCATTGTGGGTTTTTTCTTTTAAGACGCAGCGCTATCGAACGCTACGCCCTTCCACACCCCGACTGGTAACCTGCTACCTGTGTATTCGCTGCTAGCCTCAACTTATATATGAGGCTATAAGCGCAACAGTGGCCTGACCTTTACTTCGTTGATGAAGCAAAAGCACATAACCTGAGTCGATACAAGCACAAGTTATTTGCTTTTGACTTTTTAACGAAGTGAGGGTAAGGCCACTCTTGCGCTTATTGCCTCATACAAAGGCCGCCCACCATCCGCAACTGAGACTCGTCAGGTGACTTGTAGCTAGCCTCCACAGAATTTCCATATATTCCGCGGAACCGGAAATATCTTCTCTTCTTATACGAGATAAAATTGTATGTATGTTTATAAATTTATAAATATATACTATGTGCCCAAATTTTTCTCGAGAACGGATGCAGCGATTTGAATGAAACTTGGAATAGTGTTAGTTATTAGCATACAATGAAGAATGAGCTAGGTTCGAACTTTGTAAATGCTCCCCAGGGGGCGTGGCGCTGCCCTAAATTTTAAAATTGATTTAGTCATAACTCGCAAACCAATTAAGTTATTTGGATGAAATTTAGTGAGCGGGTACGGCTTAATAATACCTTGTAACTGACAAAAAGTGGGCGGGATCGAAGAAGTGCCAAGCCCACTTTTTAGCCCTTGAAAGTTTTGATTCAATATTAATCGAAAACGACTCCAACAATTTTAATGAAAATTTAGGGGATGTGACCTCTGCAAACGGACATTGAAGGGCGTGGCACCGCCCACAAAAATATAAAACGGTATAGAAAGAAAAATAATAAAGCAAACATTCTGAAATTAACTGTGAGGAGCTTAATTGCTATAGGGCATCTCTGATCTGAAAGTGGGCGAAATATCGCCGATGCGCGTGGAACCTCCCATACAAGCGAAATACGTAAAATGCTATTTCTCACAAATGTTACAAGATATTTTAATGAAATTTGGTATGTGGGTACTGCTTATCAATGCCTTTTAACAACCGAAAAGTGGGCGATATCGAAGAAGTGCCACGCCCTCTTTTTAACCATTGAAAATTTTAATTCAATATTACTCGAAAACGACTCCAACAATCTTAATGATAATTTAGGAGATGTTACCACTGCAAACAAGGATTAATATGTGATATAACGTTATATTAGTAAAATACGTTGAAGGGCGTGGCACCGCCCACAAAAAATATAAGAGGCTATAAATAGAAAACTACTAAAGTAATCTTTCTGAATTTAACTGTAGGGAGTCTACTTGCTATTAGGCCTATGACCTGAAGGTGGGCAAAATATCACTGGTGTGCGTGGAACTTCCTATACAATTAAAACAAATTAAGTGCTATTTCTCACAAATGGTACAACATATTTTGATGAAATTTGGTATGCGGATCTGTATCATGAGTATCTAAAGCATAACGAAAAGTAGGCTTTGTTCAATAATTGCCACGCCCACTTTTTATCAAAATAAAAATTTTGGTTAATAACTCAGGCACAAAAAAAAAATGGAGTGAACTTTTTAATTCTTATATGCAGCCTTATGTACTTTTTGACGCTGAATCCGTCTCCACTGCAGAACTTACATTACACTTGCAGGATTTTGAAATATCCTTGCTTGAATTTGAAAAAAACGCTGTGTTCAGTCTTACAGCATAACTACAAGAAAAGGTGAAATTCTTTTTTATTAATAGCATCGAATAGCCACAATTTTCCTTATCAAAATATCCTATCGGATTTTTACAATAGGACTCTTATTTTCCGAGTTATGATACTTTGAAGATAAGATATTTCAGCCCCCATACAAAAGACGAAATATTTTGGGTTTGTGGCATATCCCATTTATTTATTTTAGGGCATTCTATTTCACCAAAAAAAAATTTGAATTTTTGATATTTTTCTATACCATTCGATATTTTCCGAGTTTTTTCTTATTATTATTCTCATTGGTTTATTTATCCTTTTGAAAGCATGACCATTAGAGGTGAAAAGGTACAAGTTTCATAACAAAAAATAGCTATGAATAAAAACATCGATTAAAATAATAAAATCAGATTGTTCACCGAGCAGGGATCGGTCTCCAGGTACTGTGGATCTATGGGCTAAAAAAATGTATTGAAATTACTGTGGAATTTGTTTTTGTAATTTCAAATAATTTTGCATTTGTTACGACGCAGCAAGATTGTAAATACGGCTGCTATATTTTATTACGAAACTTTCGAGCCATTGCCGACTAGAAACGGATGAAAAATGGCACCTCAATTTTGGAATTAGTAAATGTAACCATTAAATAATAACTGCCTTCTAAATTAAAAGAACAAACATTTCATTTATTCATTTTCTTAATCTAGAATGATGCTGCCATTTTGCATCCGATCTTGGTCCGCAAGAGCTTGAAATTTTTGTCATAAAATAGGTTACTGATAAAAATAATAAGATTTTAATTTTTCGGTCCGGATAAATTCTTTGAATCATTTTAAAGGCTTTAAACTCGGAAAGTAGGGATCAAATCGAAAACTGGGTGCCTCTACAAATCCATTGACAAATAATAATTTTATTATTTGTTGTTTTTGTTATATAGCTTTAAGTAGACCTCAAATTAGTGATTTTTGCTCTTTTAAACAAGGATAACTCAGGATCTTGACAATCTCAGATTCGTCAAATGCCTTTTCACCATAAACGTCCTACTACCCATAAGAATCTGAGCTCAAACTCAAGTCCGCCTGGCGCCCACCCCACATACAATCAAATTCCAAGCTTGAATGAGTGACAAAGTTCAATAACGTATTTTCTAATAAAACTGAATATTAATTGCAAAATTAGGCAATTACGTTGAAACACAGTTGATTAAATTTCTCGTTTCTAGTGCAAAGTGTACGCTCCCGCACTCGAAATTCAGTTTTAGTTTTGGCAAGAAAACTTTCATTTCGTAAGAGAGACGTGCGAGAAGACTGAGAATTTGGCACTTTAAAGTACAATTTTTTCATGATATATCTTTTCAATTTCTAAGCATTATATTAACGAAAATAAAACGAAACAAGATTAGACGCAAAATATTCTGTTGTGAATAAAATCAGCCATAAGTACTTTTATATAAATAGATATGTCAGATTTTTTAAAGGAAAAAATTTCAGAAATTCCAAAAAAAAAAATTAAAAAAAAAATAAACCAAATTGCAATTAACGACGAGTAAGAGTTACACTCATCAGATATCTAAGTAATTAAGTAATTAATTTTTTTAACTTTCAAATGTTTTGAACGAAAACGCGGTAAAATTTCAAAAGTCTACGAATTGCCAAAGACAGAAAGAAAGAAAAAACACACCCATTGAGCACTAAAACTAAAACTTTGAACGAAAAAAAAATTTTAAAATTACAAATTACGTAGTTGTTGCTTTTTCCAAATTATTTATTAGGCAAATTTAGAGCTAAAAGCAAATTGAATTCTTAAATTTAGAGCAACACACCGCAGGGTAGAGCACATGATTGATGTTGTTTAGTTGGCGAGAAAGATTAAACCTCTGCGTTTCGCTTCATCAGAAATGTATAGTAAATAAAATAAAAAATAAATAACTTAATTGCCGACAAATGTGTAATAAATTGCTTAACTTTGTTTGTTACAAGAGATAGAAAAACGATGAAAATCCACGGGAAACAGATGCGTAAGCAACGCCACTGTTGCACCTCCTCCCCTAGTGTATATCTTTCGATTGTTGGAAATTATCTATTGTAAATAGGTGAGAAAATTAATTATGTAACATATGTGTAAATAAATGAATTACCAAAATAAGTGAAATTTCATTTAGTCAGACATTTAAGAATGTATTTTAAACAAATTATAGAGTTCATAAAGCTCATTATGTAAACTTAAATTGCTATAACGTCAAACTCAAAGGAGTTACGTATATTTAAGTATCCAGGGAAATCATTTATTTTTGAAGGGATACAAAGGATAACAAGCATAACTCAAATTAACATTATTCAAAAAAATAGTTAGACTTGTCCTTGAGTTATAGTATCGCTTAAAAATAAATGTGTTGTCCTGCGATAGAAAATATGAATTTAAATTCTTTAATGACTCTTCTTCAAAATTTTTGATAGGCTAATGAATACATTTTTTTCCCCTCACTTTGCACTCATTTTTACCCGCTTTATTAAATTATTTTTTTTTATAAATCGGATATTTTAATTGATGGATCAATTGATTTGCCTTGTGTTTGAAGTGTCAATCAAATCGTTTCAAATTTGGTATTTTATTTAAAAATTTAAATTTTTCAATTGAATTTTATTACAGCATGAACGCAACTTTGTAATGAAATTAAATTCAAATAACCATCAAACGGGATTCATATTTCAGGAATATTTATGAAAGCGCACTATGATAGAAGCAATTTCAATCCTTCTTAATTCCCCGCCATATACATTAGATAGTATCACAAAAAAAAGCTCGCTGTAAGCCCCTCATTTTGAAAGCTTATCGGTTTCGATTTTTAAGGAAAAAAAATTCTTTTTTTTAACATTTGACGTTTCAAACAGTATGCAAATATATAAAAAAAGAATCTTACATAGTTTTAGGGGGCGATTTATGTTCTTGAAGCATCCTGCTTTTCATATTTTGTACCGAGGTTTTAGATTCGCTATTACTTCTTTAATTTCAACCATTTGAGGAAACTTTGTAGAGATGTATTTTATGATTTTTTATGGGCCTCAATCTTATGAAGTGTCCTTGGGACTTTAAAAAACATTTGAGATAAATTACTTCTAAGGACCGTGCCATTATTTATGAGTACAGTAAAAATGCATTATATTTTAATAGTAATAATTCTCCACGCTTCTTGACCACACGGTTCCAGTTGTATTTGAACTTTTTTACTGAATCTGCGGGCTTACGTGTTTGCTTTAAATCTCTTTTTATAATTGCCCAAAATCTTTCTATTGGACGAAGTTCTGGGCAGTTTGGTGGGTTAAGCTCTTTCTTTACATAATCAAGATTTTCACTATCGTACCAATTTACCACGGAAGATGCATAGTGACAGGAAGCAAGGTCAGGCCAAAAAAGTGGCTTATTAGAGTGCTCTTTAATAAGCGGAAGAAGTCTCTTCTTAAGACACTCCTTGAGGTATATTTCTTGGTTCATTGTTTTGTTTGTGACGAAAGGAGAGGAAACCTTACCGCACTGATAAATTGCTTGCCAAACCATGAGTTTTTTTCCAAATTTTTCGCATTGAATTGACTTTTCGGCTGTAGTTACCTTCTCTTTTTTATTAACTGTAAAAAATTGGGGACCGCTTTATAGTTTTCTGAACCGCCCATACGCTAACGCCTTCTTCTTTGGCAATTTTTCTGTAAGACATTATTTTCTTACACCATTTGCAAAGAATTGCCTCGCGTTATTTTGGATTAAGTTGCTAAGACATTGCGCAATCAACGCCTGCTTTATAAGGTGTTTAAAATGTACTCATAAATAATGGCACGGTCCTTATGAATGAAATAAAGCCCACATCGAGATTTACAACGATATACTATACTTGATGATCGGACGTCAAATAACGGAGCAATAGGAAAAAATCATTCAGTTACTTATTTAGAGGTCGAAAAAAAAAAATTTTTTTTTCCTTAAAAATCAAAACCGATAAGCTTTCAAAATGGGAGGCTTACAGTGAACTTTTTTTGTTTAGTATGGGGATCGATACTATCTAATGTACATAGTGGCATTCATGGCCAGAAATTTTTGTGCAAAATCGCAATAACAAGGTTACCGTGAATATGCTAACAGTATTGATATGATAAAATATTGGAAATAGATAGAAAATATGTATGTATATAAATTAGACAGGGTCGAAATTTAGTTTCATCCCAAAACCGACTCAGAAGTTAGAGGGACTCTTTAAAACGATATCTGCATCATTTTTTTCATTCTGAGAAAAACCAATGGAACACTTTTGATTCTACTCAAAAACTGTTTTTCGGTCATAATTTTTTTTTTTTTTCATTAGAAAATGGATACCCAAGAGTGCTTTAGAATAAAGATTATGTTCTTAAAAAATTATTACTTTTGCTTGGGGTAGGTATAGATAATATTTGGTTCCAAAAATCGATTTTTTTTTTTCCGAGTAAAAAAAAAACATTTTTAAATTACGGCTGTACAGGGGCCAAATTTCATTACTTTTTTTGGACTGTACAAGGGCCAAACATGGTGTTTTTGAATTTTTCTTTTGAATTGGGCTGAACATGGGCTGTACATCGTCCGCATAATTTATTTTTATTTTTTAAATGGGCTGAACATTTTTTTTTTTTTTGTACATTTATACAGCCCTTGTACAGCCTTTTGGGCTTTTTTAGTTTTGTACAGACCACATACGGCCTTAAAAAATAAAAAAAGCCCACGTTCAGCCCATGTTCAGCCCTTTATAATTTTTACTCGGGTTACGTTTTATCAATAACGAGATCGGCAAAAAATACTTGGAATCCATAGAAAATGTATGAGTTTTTTCAGAATTTTTTGAGCTATTTAATAATTTTTCAAAACTTAGTCAAAAAAAAAATAAATCACACTTAGGTTTTGAAGGATTCTAGCATTTTACGTCTTATGCAATTTTTTCGTAGATGACTTGGATTCAGTGCTGAATTACCCATTAGGCCGGACTAAGTTATGGCCTAGGGCCCCCACAAAAATCTGAGAACTTCTACCCTGACGATTTGGAAGATTTTTATCCTGAACTCTAACAGTTTCACGATTTTATCAAATCAAAATTTCCATCAAAACCTAAGTTCACTCACTCCAAACTCTTCGAAAGTTTGATTCGAAACAATCTTGAAACTGTTTTCCCAAACGAGGACATTGCTCTTCGTATTTTTTTAACTCTTATGATTACAAATTGTACAGAGAGCGCTCTTTTTCAAAGTTGAAACGCATAAAAAACGAGCAAAGAAGTGTTATGCGTCAAGAACGATTGGACATGCTAAGTCTGATGTCCATTGAATCGGATGTTCTTCGTCAAATTGATTTTGAAGATGTCATTAATGATTTTAGTGATTTGAAATGTAGGAGAAAAGTTTTTTAAAGATGTCCAGAGATTATTTTATAAATTACTATAACTACTGTAAATTATGTTAAATCAAAAAAAATATAATTTGTCAGGAAAAAAAACAATTTTGATTGTTTTATTGTGTTTACAACCTTCAAATGACATAAATAAGCTATTTAAATTCTATAAATGCATTTATAAAGATTAATTTTAGAATTATTAATAAAAAGAGGGCCCCAAAATTTGAATGGCCTAGGGCCATTTTGCTGACAAACGTGAGCTTAACAGCTGAAGCATAGAAAATAAAAGTACCATCATTTAGAACCATAGACCATATCCAAAGAACTATCTGGTTGGAATAAATGAGATACATTTTTGTAGCTCAGTTCTTTTATCCAGCGCTGTGGGACTTGGAGGTATATTTTTGTATTATTTCTTTTAAACATTTTTTGAAGGCTTCTTTATGCACAAATCTACATTTGAGTTTTTTTGATATTTCATTTTGTTTAAGGTTACATTCGCTTCAAATTTTATAGTTGCTGGTTGGAATAAGCTGTGAGCCACTGTAGATGTACGTTCGTTTTCATAATTTAACTAATTTTTGTTGTTTTTGATTTTTTTTTTTTAAGTTATCACTAGTTGCTCATAAATTTTAATTAACATAATCTAATTTGATTGCATAAAAGAGCAATTTATATAAATGATATTCATGGGAATGTGTTTATGCATGCATTCAAATGTTTTATGTAATCCCAAGGGGAAAAGAAGCAAAAGAAAGCCTTCCGGAAAAAGGCTTTTTAAAGAGCTTACTTGTAATGCGGCGGTAAGCGTTCTTTTAAGCAAAAATAAACTGACCGGCAAATAGGCAAATATTAAAAAAAAACATGTCTCTCCAAACAATATTGATATTTGAATGTTTAATGCAGCTTTACAAAAAAACATTATGTAAGCGATATTAAATTTTTATAGGAACAAGCGCTTTCTTAAAAAGTGCTTAATAGTTTTCCCCTTGAAATGCAAAGTTCTTTGTTCTTGAATATACCGCTAACTATTGTTTTTATTTTGTTATAGAAGTTGTGTTTTCGACGACAGTTTTTCAGTGCTTGTTAAGCACTTTAAGAGAAACGTATGGGAAAGCAACAATAAAAGTGCTTAATTGAATAACCAATTTCGAAAAGGTCAAATCTCCGAATTTTTTTGATATTGACTTTTCCACGTTTTTTCCATCTACGCATATAGTCATGTGATGTGTAAGAATGGTACTCATATCGGGCTTCTAAGTGGGAGAAAAAGCTATGTTCGTTTGAAATCAATTTCGAAAAGGGCACATCTCTAGAGAGATGCCACAAAGGATGTATAGCTTCATGCGTCATTTTAAAATGGTCATAACTGTTTAAAGAAAAACCACACATGACCAAATCATATCTTATTTTGAAGACGAAGGATAGTACTAAGCGATGCATTTAGTAGAAAAGAGTAAAACAATTCCGTGCAATCTCTACATAACCGCTAAAATCGTGTTTTTGAACTTTTAGGTTAGGATATCTCAAAAACTATAAATGATAGAGCAATTCTAAGATCGGATTCGGATTCAGCTCAAGCAAAATAATCAAAAATGAGTATTTTTGTCTTGGTTTGTTGTGTTTTTTTCAATTATACCCTTTTATGATCTCTTTTTAAAAACTAATCAATGCACATATTTTAAAAATATTTTTTTCTTAGTGTGTAGTTACCATGCTTTTTAAAGAATTTCTATTAAATATCTTTGATTCAAGATATTATTTTAATTTTAGATACCTTAAATAAAAGTTTCGCCAAATTCATATGGTTTTTCCTTTTTATTTTATGTAACCAACAAAATCAATTTCGAAAAGGTCATATCTCCTGAACTTAAAATATCAAAATTTATGTATTTATATAATAACGTTACTATCAAAATATTTCTGTAATTTTGGATTAATAATTGGCCCTAGAATGTTATTCAAAAAGAAATTTTATAAATATTATACTTCTTTAGAAAATAATCAGTTTTTGTCGTTTCCTGAAAACTTTTGAAATTCGGAGATGTAACGTTTTCAAAATTGGTCAATCAATTTAATTTAATCTTTAGGCTCGTAGTGGATCGGTGAATGCTGCCGTTTTACACTGAATATTAATCGGATTTACACATAGTGGGCATTTGCAGTTTGTTGGCAAGCGGAAATGAAAAGCAAAACAAAATATGAAGAAATAAAACAAAATATGAAGAAGATAGCACACAAAATAATTTAAGAAGAACTGTGTTAACACGTTGCCGTCTTAAACACAACCAGAGAAGCTTAAATTTTGGGTTCATAAATATTATACATAACTACACAAAAATAATGATTTGATTATATCGCCACGTCAATGCTACAACTAGGTAACTCCTTAATTATCATTCTTGGGATAGGTGGCCTATGGTATTCTTAATATGCACAATCCTGTCCAACCAGAGTTTTCTAAAGTGGCATCATTGCAAAGTTATAAGCAAAAAACAAAAAAAGAAAAGTCGAAATTCTGTGTAAATTCAAATTTTTAAAAATATTAAAATTTAATTAGTTATCTCGAAACTAGAAAATTGGAGTTCCCTAGTTATAGCATTGACGTGGCGATATATGTATAACAATGGTCCGATAAATTTCGGGTCGTTGAAATCAAACCGCCCGGACTCTTATTTCCTGAAAATGTAGCAAAAATAGCAAAACCCTCGCTGGATTGCAAAAATTAAAATAGATTTTTTTATGGCCGTCGGTATTTTTCGATCTTCTTTTCATTTTAGAGACCTCCATATACCCAAATTTTCACTTTTAAATTGCTTTTTATGGGCTATGTTCTTTGTAGAAATGTCGTTAATGTACAAATAAACCCATTTTGTGAACAACCTAAGTATATCCCAAAACACAATTTTTGAGACGAAATTTTCGAAAAATTCTGTCAGCCAATTCAGGGATCGTAATCGATGGAGATTATTCGTCCTGGTACTACTTCACCCCTTAGAAGTTACAGGAGAATACAATACAATCATAGGGAAAAGCCAGAAACTTCTCAATAAAAAAAAAGTCTCTCGGTTTATTCGAAAATAAATGGGTTTTGACATTAACAGCGAAATGACGAATATGAAATTTGGACACACATAGGTCTACTGCTTTAGAAAAAATCGTCTTTAACAAAGAAAGTTCGAAAATTATCTAATTTTTACGGTTTACTGCATTTTTTGACAATATGTACCAGGCAAATCGTCTGTACCAACCAACCGCATATTTATCTTTATATAATGATTATGAACATGGCCGCCGACACCACTGAGTACATTTTTTTCTAAATAATGGGCTGTTCCATTTTGGAAAAGATTCTCGCTTACAAAATTAATGAACCAAAATACAAAATTAAGATTGATTAATAATTATAGATCCCAATCTTTTACTTTTAATACAAGTACAAACACATTACGTATAAATTTTAAATTTTTCAATAAGTCAATTTTTAAGTACCTACTACAAGAATATTATACTTTGACCACATAACGTTTTTCTTCAATCATTAAAATGCCACTCTAAGTCAAAGAAAAAATTATTTATTCCCAACAATTTCAAAAAAGCAATTCAGTATCTTTCACACGCAGCTGAAAGCAATACTCCATTACCTGCGGATATAACAAAGTTCTTTGCATTTCAACATGATCATCACCATCATAATCATCATTCATATTACCTTTGCCATCATCACCGGGCAAAATCAGCTACACACTTAAGTAGCTTAAAAGTTGATGGAAATCTTTTAGCTGCGGATATTTTACTTTGCACACGGTCGCTTAGACGCTTGGCTGTTCGATTCGGTCAATGTGGAAATAAATTGAAAATGAAAATCCCAACTGTATAAAATTTAAGGAATTCAGAAATTTATAAACAAATGCCGTTGTAGATGTATGTGTGCTTTACTGTTCTGATATTTCCATTTCCATTAATTTGATTGCATTCCGCGTGGGCGAAATCTGTTTACCAAACAACAAGCAAATCAAAAAGAAGTGAAAAAAATAATCAAAATAAAATACAACCTAAATAGAAAGACAGATAGATAAGAGAAGCACAGCAAGACATAAAGAATGAAGTCAAAAGATGGAAAGCCAAAATTCCTTGTAAACTTACGACACGACGACGATGAAGCCGATGATGATGATGACAACGACGACAGTGAAATACAATATTGACCATGACCAACAAGATGAGTTGGTCAGCACAGCACGGCACAGACACAATAGAAAATATTTAACAACCGGACGGAATCGATGGAGGTGTAGAGACAGCGATAATGTCCCAGCTGGTCCAAAATTTTATGTTAATTAAATTGAATTCAGTTAGTGACCAAATGGAATTTTAATAATTTACAAATTTGTTTCCGTTTGACTGAAGGTTGAAGTTGATATTTTTTGTTTTCCTTTGTAAGAAAGAGAATGGGATAAGAAGACAGAATTTAAAATAATGAAACTGCAAATCAAAAATGTTTATGTACCTAACAAAGGGTATCATATTTTAAAAACTTTGTCATAAAGGAATTCTTAAGAACATGGGGTGTGCTGTTTCCGTGGTTTTATTTCAGTTTAGCTTAGAAAAAGAGTTTCACAAAAATGTTGTATTAAAAGTTAAGAAGCTTTTTAAGTGAAATTCCTTTGATAAACTTTAAGAAATTTTTTTCTAATTGTAATACGAGTATGTACAATGAGTTGCTCAAGAAGTATTTTAGCAGATCAAAGAAAACAATGAATGTTAACGTAAAATTTAATGAATTTCAACTATATATTATGGCGGTTAAGTGATGGATTTTGCAAAGCTGAAGGAAAGTTGAAAATCGGTAAATTGTGAACAATAACTCCTTCAGGTGAGGTCAATTCCTGTTAGGCATGGAATGGCTGAATTTATCTTTCTAATAAGAATATTAATTCATTATGTTATAATCTTATATGCTAAATAAAAAAGTTTATTCCTTTCACATCTAACTGATGGGTTGATATATCATATGTGGAGGTAGGAAATAACGCCTAAAAACAAGTACGAAATAACGCCCTAGTATTTCCATACATATTTATTTGGGCGATAATCGCTTTGGAAACAATAAATTTTGGGCTTTATATCGTTAAAAATTTGGGCGTTGTTTCGTTTTTATTTTAACGTTATTTCATTTAAAGAAAAAAACGAAATGACGACCAAAAATATAAAACGAAATAACGCCAAAACTATTTTCATATAAATTTTGCAGATAATCATTTTGAAAATATCGCCCAAACTATATTTATACGTTACATATTTCTATTTTTTGTTTTTTTTTTTGGCGTTATTTCATATTTCAAAAATGAAATAACACCCTGAATAAAAATTAAAATACTAAACGAAACAAAGTCCAGATTGTGGGCGTTACATATTTCCAAAACAATTACCGCCCAAATTTGTTTGAAAATAATAGTTATGGGCGTTATTTCGTCTTTAATTTTGGGCGATTATTTTTTACAATAATTGCGCGTTATTTCGTTTTAATTTTTAGCGTTTGTTATTTTCTTTCCTTGATATATCGTCGGCTGAGTATTATTTTGCCGTAAACGCCACTTCGTTGAAAAAGTGAAAGCAGATAACTTGTGCTCGTCTCTGCACAATTTATGTGCTTTTGCTTTTTAAAGGAAGTGGCGTTTACGGCAACATAATACTCAGCCGACGATATGTATGCGCTCTCAGTGAAATCTAGGAGTTCGCAAAATCTTATATCTCTACCGCTTCTGGTTCCCGAAATGATATATCTATATTACAGAATATGATATTTAAAATTGGACATATGGACAAATTATAGTATATTTTCCTATATTCTTACGGATATACATATTAACTATAGACAAATTGTGGTAGATATTATTGTACTATGCTTTAGCTTTTAACATGATATTTTTTTGAGTGTATTAAAATGATTTGGCTGTGGAAATACAAAGGAATAACAACTAAAGTTGATCTTTAATCACAAAATAGATAAACCACTGTTTCTTTGTTTGAGGTATGTAGCAGCTGAAAAATTATATTGATTTAGCTTAAAAGAAAAACATATTTCAGTTGAGGCGGCTATCTTTAAGAGCAAACCCTCAGTATTTGGAGCTCGGAAGATGCAATTTATGTAAGGAAGCCGATGTATTTTAAGCATTTGATGATTTGGAGTGTCTTTTTGTTGGCGAAACTATACTGTTCATGGAGTTCTACAGAAGATTTATAACCGATTTTTTTCTTTGGTTCTGAAATTGTGGAAAAGGAATATCAAAAGCTCTGACACCACACAAGCTTTATAATGATCGATATTTTGCGTACAATGTTTAATAATCATGTAATCACCAGTCTTAGAGATAACGCAAAACTGAATTTGACATTTTTCCATTTAATTTTGTTAAATTATATTCAAAAATAGGGCTTAACTCCAGTTAACGGATAATCGTTTTTTACTTTAAACTAAATTTTGAGCTCAGGATAATTAGACGATACAAGTGCAGCTGTCCGAAATAACTCCAAGTGGATTTTTTTCACCGGAATCATCTTTACTATGGATGATACATTGGGTGTACAACTTAAAAACCGGAATTTGACGGTGGATGTCCGTACTAACAAATATCGTGAAAGCTCGAACTTTATATATATGTCATTTTGAAGGTACATTTGACAGCTGTCAAAATCAGTCAACAAAACAATTTTATATAGTGTGCATCATTATTATTTATCACGATGAATAACTTCGAAAATTGGAGAAAAAGACAGCATTTGCGGGAGGTTCTGTTGGGTCATTTTTTTGCAAAGAAACCTGCTGCGGAAAGTCATAGTTTGCTTGTAGAAGCTTATGGGGACTATGTTCCAGCTGAATCAAGCTGTCGTGAGTGGTTTCGACGGTTTAAAAGTGGTGATTTTGATGTCGAAGGCAAAGAACGTCCTGGTCAGCCGAAAAAGTTTGAGGATGAAGAATTGGAGGCATTACTCGATTAAGATTCATGTCAAACGCAAGAAGAACTTGCAGAACCATTGGAAGTTGATCAAACAACAATTTCCAGACGTTTGAAAGCCTTGGGAATTTTTCAAAAGATGGGAAATTGCGTGCCATACGAGTTGAAGCCAAGGGACGTCGAACGCCGATTTTTGATGTCCACAATGCTGCTTGAACGCCACAAAAGGAAGGGTTTTTTGCATCGTTTTGTCACTGGCGATGAGAAGTGGATCCATTACGATAATCCCAAGCGCAAAACAGCGTATGTCAAGAAAGGTGAGGCCGGCCCATCACAGCCGAAGCCAAATATTCACGCTTCGAAGGTAATGCTCTGTATGTGGTGGGACCAGCTAAGTGTGATCCATTATGAGCTGTTGCCAGGTGGCCAAACCATTAATACTCAACTCTATCGTCAACAATTGATCCGATTGAAGCAGAAAATCCAGGCAGAGCGGCCAACGTATGCGACCAGACACGAGTCAATCATTTTCCACCACGATAACGCTCGGCCACATATTGCTGCCCCAGTCAAAAATTATCTGGAAAACAACGGATGGGAAATTTTGCCTAGCCCAGACTTTGCACCATCTGACTACCATTTGTTTCGATCGATGCAGAATGCCCTATCAGGAATACGGTTCACTTAAGTTCAAGATATCGAAAATTGGCTCGATTCATTTTTTTGCCGCCAAGCCGGCGCAATTTTTTTGGGAAGGAATTCATAAATTGCCTGAAAGATGGGGAAATGTTGTAGCTTCCAATGGACAATACTTTGAATAAAATATATTGTAACATTTTTCCACAATAAAGCATCAAAAAATTCCGGTTTTTAACTTGTACACCCAATATAAAGTGTAAAAAGTCCATTTCGAAATCATGCGCGGATAAAAAGTAATTCAGGCTCAAAGGTAGCAAAAAACAGTTTTTTGCAAATATCTCGCTAACTGCTCCAGAAATTTTCTATAAAATAGTGCTGGGATTGTTTTTTGGACAGCTTGCCGTTTAGGAGATAAGCCAATTTAAAATTTGTTGAAAATTTATGACGAGTAAATGTATATGTAGCATATCAATATATCTGTGGCAATAAGCGATAACAGCTTAAGTCGACTTAAGAAAAATGGGTTTGAGCTCAATTTTCCATTAGTTCTGGGTAAAATTAATCTAAAATTTTTTGGGCATTATTAAGACCCAAATAAGCACTAAGTAAACGCATACAAATAAAAGTGTAATTTTAACCAGAACTAATGGAAAATTGCGCTCAAACCCATTTTTCTTAAGTCGACTTAAGCTTATTGCCACAGATATTTCACTTTTTATGGATGGACATACAATTGAATGAATATGAAAAATATTGGCGTCATATATAAAACGTATTTTATCACATAAAAGTTTTTAATCTGAAATATGTATACATAGTTTTAACGATATGAAGATTTTTTGAAAATGTTTTTTTTGTGCGATAAAACCGCTATTTTTTCATCAAATTTACAACTAACCCATTGTTTTAGTAACAAAATAAGGAAGCATGTTTTCGAGGCTTTTGAACGTTTTAAGGAATACAGTAGACCCCGCTTAATTTACCCCCTTTTAATTGACTTCCCCGGATAATTGAACTAAAAAAAGCCTTGTGAAACTGTCCTCATTGAAAAATGCACCCAAATCCAATGTTAATTGATTCCCGCTTAATTGATTTCCCCGGTTAATTGATAGGAAAAAAATTATTTCCAAATGAAAATTACATGTAAAATACCCCTATTAAAAGATAATTAAAAGTAACAAAAATTTTACTGATGGAAAAATCTGAACAGTTTTCAATACAGCTTTATAAAGATTTTAATTCTGCTACGAACTGGCTATGGCAAAGGCAAACCCGTTAAGGTGTCGTCGTTCGTAAAGTCCATGGTGAAAAATCCTTGAGAAAACGCAAAAGGAGCAAATGATTCCAATAACTTAGTTCTTCCCGGATTATAAAAGGGATTAGATCAAGCTGATAAATTTGACGCCGACGAAAGTGGATTGTCCTTTACATACTATGTCCAGAAGAGGCCTTAAAGGTTTTAAATAGTCAAAATCACGTATGTTGCTTTTTTATATCTTTTTTATGCCACTGGAAATTATAAAAAAATTTAAAAATTTGATCCTGAAAATCTTTTTACACTCACACATTTACAAAATTGTCCCAACATTTTTCTATAGAAGTAACCGTTAGCGAGATGTTTGCAAAAAAAAAACCTATTTTCGCAACCATTTCAGGCTGGTCATCTGCTCAGGCATCCGATTCAGCACGGCAGACTGATGGGCTCGTAGTAAACATATCCTAAGCTATCGATTTCCATATACATTTCCGTTAGACCTAGTTTTTCCAAATTTATGTGCTCAGCTATAAGTCTACTACGCACATACCCGTATTTCGTATTAATTTTCTTTATTTTATTTTAAGGTGAATTGAAGTTCCCCTTTTGTACCTAATTAACTTTTTAATACAATATACATTTATATTTTTGTATTCGATATCTCCTTATGGAGCTTATGACTTAAAGAAATACTTAATGCTTTGAACATATAAAAAAGAGTCTGTCTATACGGGGCGTTCCGCGTACGCGAAAGCTCCTCTCTCTCTCTCAATTTACTCAATTAGCGTACGCGAAATCCAGTGAAGTTTTTTCCCCCGGGACGCATTTTCGTTACAACAGTAATTTTACATAAAAGTAGGGGTAAGTGGGCGGCCTGCGGCTGCAGCTCAGGATTTAAAACTCCCAAAAATCCGACACCGGCTTCGCGGCGGCCTTCGGCCGCGGATCAGTACATAAATTAATCAAGTTCCCCGGGGGAAAAAACTTCACTGGATTTCGCGTACGCTAATTGAGTTTCGCGTACGCTAATTGAGTAAATTGAGAGAGAGAGAGGAGCTTTCGCGTACGCGGAACGCCCCGTATAGACATTTCCTATAAAAAAACCATTATATTAAAACTAAAATCGTCAAATGCTAATTTAGGCGGGCCCCGCTTAATTGATTCCCCGGTTAATTGAACCGAAAAGTTAGCATTTTTCATCAAGTCAATTAAGCGGAGTCTACAGTAACAAAAAACCGAAGTGCCGAAAAACCATTATATGTATCTAGAAAACCGTAACACAGGTTTAGAACTTTAATGCGGCAATTATGTAGGCTGTTAAAATATCTTTAATTTTAGACATCCCTAAGGTAATCCCAATTTATAACAGTTTTCATAATAGACATATTCCGATTTTCCGATTGCTATGTCTCCGAAACTAGGTCCGAGCGGCACTTTTGTTGTGGTTGTAATTTATTTTTAAAGGTCTTTTATTCCTAAAAAAAAAATGTACAATTAGGTATAAATTACTCCAAAAAAAATGTACATGGCAACTCTAAAGGTGCACAAATCAACTAATAACAACCAAACGACTTGGGTCTTGTTTTTTTTATGTATTTTCTTTATCAAATCGTTTACGGACTTACCTGTATTATTCTTGGCCAATTCAAACCAGTTGCCAAATGCAACTTTTACTCCACCGAAACTTGTCTGCTTCCTCGCGTTTTTGACTTGTTTTTTTCTTATTTTTCTTTGTGTGCGACTTCAATGTTTGTGTTTATTTCAGTGGCTCGGTCAAATTCAGTTTTTTGCAGTGGGCGTCTGAGGGCTTTTATTGAATTCTTTTTTATTCTTTAGCTTTTACCACATAAAAATAGAAGCCACAAATCACTTGAATTACGTTTAATTTGTAAAAAGCTTTGCTGATAGCGAAATTAAACTCGAAAACCACCAGCACTTTTTTTTCTATTGAATTTTGACATTTATTTACGTCATTCCATCACCATTGCAAAAAAAAAAGCAGGAACACAAATAAAAACAAAAATTAAAAAACTAAAAGAAACTAGGAATAGTAATTTTGTTTTTCTCTTTTCGCATTTTTACGCAACAAACATAAATTTCTTTCTCATTTAATTCGATTTTTTTGCTTGGTATTGCATTTTTTCCACTTCTTTGTTTTATCTTAGAATTTTCTATGCTAAAAAGCGACGAAATTTGTGAATTTGTTGCTATTCATACTGCGAATTCACATGATTTTTTCGAAAGCAAATCCATTTTCTTTGGTTATTTACATTAATTAATTTATTTATTTTCCATTTGTTTTTATGTTTTCCATCTTTTTACCGAATTGCACTTTTTCTTTCAATTTCACATCCAGCAAATTAAACACGATTCCACCAAACTCACGCACACGAATGAAATTTAGTAAAATGCCATTTTTTGACATACCAAGAATCCGCATTCTTTATCCGTTCTCTTTCCTATTCTTTTCTGACATACGAGACTCGATTTTGGTTTCTTTAAGTTGGCAGCGAGCGAAGAGATATTATCAAGAGACGCAAAGAAGCAATGGAGCAACTTTTTGAGGTTTGTATTGTTCGCAGACGGTAGCTTTGATCAATTTAGAAGTTAAACGGCAGCGAAATTCAACCAAAAATAAAACTCTTTCTGCCGGTGGAACATGTTGGAAGTAAACGATTTAAACTCCGGTAAAACATAATATTAATTTCATGGAGAAAATCATATAGCAACAGTTATATCATGTGGCGCCATATCTTTTATCTCGGAAACCAAAAGAAGGAAAAAACTAATTATGAATAAATCGTAGTATATTCCGTTACATTTGCATACAATTTTAATTTTAACTAATGTTCCTGTTAGTCAGTCTTCGTTTATGCAATCTTATGTTTCAGTGAATGCTGTCAGCATATCGACGACTTTTTACATCACCCGCTGTTTTGCTGCTTTGAAGGCGGGCTTGAGGCAAGACGCTAAAGTCCTCCCTAGAAGATGACATATAGAGATTTATAGAGTAAGTTCGGATAATGTGGTCACCGTTATTTGCATTAGTTATTCTATTGTTTTAATTATTTGATGATGCATAATGAAAATTTTAACATTTTCAAGCGTGATACCAGATAAATTGGAAATAACTAAAAATAGCTGGAAAAGAAAATGTGGATCACCCTGTCCATTTCCTGAAGTAAAGGGTCTTTTTTTTAGAGGTATAGAACTTCGAATTGAAATAAAACACAAGAAAATCGTTTTAATGTCCATCAATTTGGCTTTATTGGAAGGATAATTTTATGCCATTAATGTTTAAATATGATTTCGGGCATGTGGCCGCCGTGACTGGCTCGAATAAAGCCAATTCTACAGGTCCAATTTTCAACCAATTTTTCGAGCATATGGGGCCGTATGTCGGCAATAACGCCACGAATGTTGGCTTCCAAGTCCCCTCACGTTTCTGGTTTGTTGGCGTAGACGAGCGACTTCACATATCCCCAAAGAAAATAATCCAATGGTGTCAAATCACACGATCTTGGTGGCCAATTGATAGGTCCATTCCGCGAAATTATGCGCTCATCGAATGTTTCCTTGAATAAATCGATTGTGACGTGCGCTGTGTGGCATGTAGCGCCGTCTTGTTGGAACCACAACTCATCCACATTCATGCCATCCAATTCGGGAACAAAATAGTCGGTTATCATGGCTCTATACCGGTCTCCATTAACGGTAACTGACTCTCCAGCATTATTTCGGAAGAAGTATGGCGCAATGACTCCACCAGCCCATAGAGCACACCAAACAGTCAGTTTTTGTGGATGTAATGGCGTCTCAAGGGTCTCATGTGGATTCTCTTCACTCCAAATGCGGCAATTTTGCTTGTTGACGTAGCCATCCAACCAAAAATGAGCCTTATCACTGAACAAAATTTTGCGATGAAAATCAGCATCGAGATCAATCTCATTTTCGGCCCATACACCAAAATCACGACGCATTGCATGGTCTCGCGGCTTTAATTCTTGCACAAGCTGGATCTTGTAAGGTCGCAAGCCAAGATCTTTGCGCAAAATCTTCCATAAAGTTGATGGACAAAGCTCCAATTGCTGTGCACGGTGGCGAATCGATTCATTCGGGTCCTCTTCAACATTTTGCTCTACAGCGGCAATTGTTTCTTCGGTGCACACTGTTCGACGTCTCTGCGGATGCGTATTATCACATAGAGTAAACGTAGTGCGAAAACGACCCATGGTTAACCGAATTAATTGCTCTGATGGACGATTATGTCGACCATAAAATGGACGGAGCTTGCGGTAAACTTCGCGAACTGAACCATTATTTTCGAAATAAATTTGCACGATTTGCAAGCGTTGTTCTTTTGTCAACCTGTTCATGATGAAATGGCAAACCAAACTGAACATAAATGACATTAGAGTTGCCAGATTTGACCACAAAATGCCAGTTTTATCTCTATTCGAAAAACAAACCTCTAAAAAAACACCCTTTAGTACCGTTATACGCAACTTTTGTTGACTGAAAGTCGGGTAGTTTTATTTTAGATTTTATTTGCTGTATAGGCTTATTAAAGAAAATTGTTTAATAAGATAAGCCAAATTCATAATAACAAGTGAATAACTTATAAGGGATACCGAATCATATATAAAATACTACTTCATATTACTGAAACTCGGGTATCTCACACATGTAATCAGCTTTCTAAGTTGTAATAGTAGTCAGAGTTGATTTACGGTATATTATATGGGGTATAATTACCTGAATACATTACTTTTTTGAAATAATCATTGAATATATATATAAAAAAAAGCAAAATCAGACTTCCTTACTTATTTTTTCGTTGAGTAATATTGTAGTTCCACAATTGCATTAGACTTATTTGAATTTTAGAAAACAGAGTTCTGTTCAAGTTCAAGTTCAAATGATTTATTGAGACAAAAGGTTCTTAAACATTTAACTCATATATACAAATATGGAACAATAACAATAAATGATATATTCAGGGCTGTAATAGGTATGGCCCTCGATAAAATTATATGAAACATGCTACGGTGCAAAAATTAAATATATTAGCAAAATGCAAATTGATTGCAGGAATTAAGAATTAAAATTAAGCTCTTGCTCCCGGAGCTTATAAAAAGTTATAATCAGAGCGTACTAAAAAAAAGTCAACTTGACCTCAAAGCATATGTTAAGAAATTACACACGTATAAGGAGCATAATAAAAATGCCGAAGAGCGTAAAAAATATATTTTATGCGTTTTAATGTGCAGAAATAACTAGAATTGTTATACAGTCTTTAACATGGGAAATAAAAGGGTGACCATATCACCCGCATAGTCTACTTATCCCAACTTACTCTAACGGTAGAAAGTGCGATTTTAAAATTTCTCCAAATTTTTGCATTGAACATACTCTGCAAACTCAACATTAAAACATTTGGCACATTTGACAGTTCCCAATTGTTTTTGTTTATTATCGCACATTCATGTATTTTGTTTGTAACAGGGATTAAAAATTATAATTGTTTTAATTATGATTGCGACAACAAATTCTGCTATTGCAGCCGCCACTGGAATACCAGATAAAGCCTGGCAACCACATTTTGTTACTTTGGACACAACGTGAGTTATTAAATCTAGCTTCTAATTTACTTGTGTTTAGCTTCCTCCCAAAGCCTGATGCGGTTTTTTTTTATCGATTGAGAACCAGAACATATCTCTTATGAAAACCGATATAAGCTGTTTAGCTGTGGGTGGATTGGATATTGGTGAAAGGAAATAAATTGGGCTTCCATATTTTGTTACTAAAACTATGAATTTGGGGCAATTTTTGAACCAAATAACGACTTAAAAAAATGGTAAAAGTTTTCGAAGATTCGCCATAAAATACCTTTCATAAGACACTACTATTTTTAAAATCCATCATATACCGATTTTCATAAGAGACAGCCATATCTCCGAAAGCAGATCCGAGCGACCCTTAGAGTTATAAGGTAAAACCGAATGTGGCTTTGGGTACTAAAGTAAGCTTAAGACAAAATGTGTCGCTCGGATCGATTTTCGGAGATATAGCCGTTGGAATATCTGGAACACATGAATATTGCTGTTTTATGGAATTTATTTTAAAAGGCTAATAACGGCTCTTTAAAAAATAAAGATAAATTTTCACAAAATCGCTGTCTCGAAAATTATAGCTCAGACTGAGAACTTTTGTATTCCGATATAATATCTTATTAAAGTACCTTCGATGTGAGACCAAATCCATCAACTGGTTTCTAACTTATAAATAATTTTATAAAAGAAATATCCTGATCTTCCAATGGCTATATCGTCATTGGGCTCTGGGAGCTAAATTAACCTTTGTTCCTTTCCACTTCTCAAACGTTGATTTTATATCTTCTGTAGAATGGGTGAAATTACCATAGAATTGTATTGGAAGCATGCGCCAAACTCATGCCGCAATTTTGCTGAACTGTCTCGTCGAGGTTACTACAATAACATAGTCTTTCATCGTATTATTCGTGATTTTATGATACAAGGCGGCGACCCAACAGGAACAGGTCGAGGTGGTACTTCAATTTATGGTGGGGAATTTGGCGATGAAATCCATCATGATTTAAAGCATACAGGCGCTGGAATACTTTCAATGGCCAATTCCGGACCAGATACTAACGGATCACAATTTTTCATAACATTAGCGCCGACACAATGGCTTGATGGTAAGCATACGATATTTGGACGCGTACACTCGGGTATGCAAGTTGTGAAGCGTATCGGCATGGTGGAGGTTGATAAAAATGATCGACCTGTGGATAATGTGCGTATTTTAAAAGCGAAAGTGGAAAAGTTTTAGTTTTTTTTTTTTATGAAAATAAAAAGCGCTGGTTAATACTAATTTTTTATTGCGTTCAAAATTAATTTTTTTTTTTTTTAATTTAGCTATTTACTATAAATACTTCTTCATAACATTATTGACTTTAATCCTATTATCTAAAACAAAACTAATTTTAATTTTGGGGAAATATTAGATGAAAGGACATGTTGGAGACAGCAGATTTTCGGCCGCTGCATCATTTGCCTCCTACATGTTTGATTCCAGCATATCAACAAGTCTCTTGATTTCACGTCTGTTAGGGAGGGAGGAAAATATTGATTAACTTGTTAATACTATGAATGTACTGTAATTTACATTCGTTGCCCTAATTGCTCGGTTGGTTTCATGGATTTAGTTATTTCCTCTGTTTTTGCCATAATTGTATACATACATTTGATGTTTGCATCCATACTGTCGGTTAATTTGTTAACCGAATTTTTATGCACTTCCACATTATCTGCTGTAATCGAAGAAATCTGTAAAAATAAGAAATATAATTACGCATGGAGAAAAATGTGTTAATAAATGTGTTCCCGCATTTTAAGAAAAATGTATGATCTTTACCGAATGTAGTAAATTGCATAAATTCTCAGACAAATTATCAACTGAAGCTGCTAAATACTGCGCCTCGATTTCAATATCATTCAGCACATTTGCATCAATTTGTGGCAATTGCGCTTGTAGAAATTGTCTTGGTAGCAATCCGGCCGATGTCGAAGGAGTGCTGTTACGCGACGCAATAGCGGCAGCTGGATTGAGATCTAAGCAATTGGAAATTTATTATAGAAGGCTTTTTTAGTTGGAGCTAAGTGAATGACTAAACCTTTCTTTGTTACTGGACTTGCAGTTTTAAGCGTATGCTCCAAATTATCAGCTACAAAATGTAACATTTGTCCTTCATGTCGTACGGAGCCTTCTAATTCGTAAGGAACTGCTGTAAAACAACAGAAAAAAAAGAGAAAAAGCGAATTTTTTTAATAATCGATACATTCTCACAAGTAGTGCACTCACATGAATCGCCACATTGCAGCGAGTTGGGCCGTTTAGGTGTTTTACTTGCTTCACATGAACTTTCATCTTTTGAATCATCCTCTGCTTCATCGTCAATTTCGTCATCATCGCTAGCATAATTCTTGGCTGTGCTATCCATTTGTTTTTCTACACTAGCATACTGTGCTAAAAATGGTATTTCCTTGTATGATGATGATGCCATTACACGCTCCGTTCCATTATTTGTGGCATTAATTGATTTTCCATTATCTTCAGTTTTCGTATTATCATCGTTTATTACAGGATCATCCATATAACCGTAACGTGGGCGTATTGGAATGTCTTGACTACGGCGGGACATTTGCTAGGTAAATTTTGAAAATTTAAATGCAAATAAATGAGTGTCTTTTTAATAATTAAAAGTAAAAATAATTTGCACGAATATAAACAAAAATAAAATTATTTTCGATAGCTTGACGTTCGAACAGCTGTTTCTTGCATTTTTGCCATTAGTCTGGTTCAGAAGATAGGAACGTTTTATAGCATTGTCTTAAACGAATGTCATTCAGTTAAATATGACGTTCGCCCAACAGCCCGACTCGACGAGCAACGTTTATGTCATAATTTATAATCATAATATATATCATGTCATAATATATATCAAATTTTGTTCAAAATGTAATGAAATTTTTAATTCATACATTTTGTGTCCCCTTTAGATATTTCGCTGTTATGACCTGAACAGTTATAGCCTATTCTCACTTGCCTTGTTAACCAGATGAATGCTGATTACTCACTAACCAGGATAGTTTTCCATATAAAAAGCTTTTCGATTTGTATGGAAAAGATTAGCTAGTTTTTAAATAATTAGATCATTTAACCCAATTTAACCCATTTCTTTTCACAAATGCAAAATGTAAACAAATAAAACATTTTTAATAAAAATCAAATTAAAGCCAAAATCGAAAATGTGTTCGTCTCAATCGCTTTAAAAATAATTTAAATAACGATATATATAAAAGTATATATGAAAAAAGTGAAAATAGTGTCGTGATTTGGTAAACGCCAAAAAAGTGTCATTTAAATGATAGATGACTCATCCAGGTAAAAGGTGTGAACGTGGTTCTGTTATTATCAAGATTTTCTGATTTTAGGCTGGTTAACCAGTCAAGTGAGAATAGGGTATTACATGATTAATTGCTCGTCGAGTCGGAGTGTTGGGCGAACGTCATATTTTACTGAATTTTCGTTTTGCTTGAATTCTTGAAGAAAGTATTGCATTTTCGATTTTTATTTTTGAAGTAAAGCTTCTATGGCCATGTGAGGTATAAAATTTCAAAGCCACGACACATTTTAACACTTTCGTCACCGAGACCTTATCCTTAAATCCCATTATATCTCTGCAAAGATGGCGAAACTAGGTATCGCGTGTTTTCAAAATTTTTGAGGAGAGCAAACTTAAGTTGTTTTTCTAAGGAACTAAAAGTCCTAGATCAAATCTGGTTTTGCCAGCTTGTAGATCTCTCTGAGAACACCGAGAACAATATCATGGAACAGACCCTCTTCTAACGTCATGTGACGGTAACCGAAACCCGCCGCGCCCTATTCTTATTCTATGGGGCGCTCATTCAGTTTGCAGAAAAGTACAAAATGCGGAGTTTCTTTGGTTTAAATGGATGGCTGCTTTGAATTTAAATTAATCCACTGACAAATGCCGGATGACCGCGTTGGTTGAACAGTTTTGCGTAAAATATCTAACATTTATCGAAGAGATATATTATCAAGAGTCGAAAAGAAGCACTGGAGCAACTTTTTGAGGTTTGTATTGTTCACAGACGGTAGCTTTGACGTGCACCCAGCAAATCCTCTGTAACCAGTACAACCTACACAACGAAACTCTTTTTGGAAATTACTAACACATTCAAAATCGAAGTCTCGTAATGAACGATAGTCGAACAGAGACAAGAATATCTTAGCAAAAAATTGCTGTAGCTGTTTCTTTCTTCACACAACACAAAGAAAAAAAAATTAAAAATTTAGAAAACATAAATGTCAAAAATTTAATTTGAAATTGAAAAACTGAATTGCAGAATTCAAATTGATATCGTTATCGTGTTTTTCAATTCAAAAATTTGCTGATTGCCATTGGTAAGTATAAGATTAATGTTCATATGCTACATAATTCAATCATATTTATTTATTTATTTCCATTTAGTTAATACACTAAAATTTTAACAAACGTAAGTTTTTTTGGTATTAAAATTTGAATTGGTTATAACATTTTTTTTTTCTTTATGTTTTTTAGATCTATCTGAGCTGAGCTGCTTAATTGGAAAAACAAGTCTCCAGTTCCAGTTGGAATAAATCCAAAAAGGTCAGTAAAATAATAACAAGTGCAGCAAGTTTGCTTTAGTGTTATCTGCCCGAAATTTTATTTGGGGCTTTGGGTGTTTAATTACAGCAGTAACAAAAAGTATAGCTAGGAACTAATTTTGGAGATATAGCCATCAAAATGTACGGATGAAGCTTTTATAAAAACTGGTATAAGATTATTGTCAAATGTAAGGTATTTTAGAAGGTTTCAAAATTAGTTTGATACGAATTTCTTTTCAAATCCATTCTGAATTATTAACAGTTTTTATGGAAGCTATATTCATACGATATATATTCATTGCCCTTAGTTTGACTAACTTTTCGCGTCATTAGAAGCTTATGAAGTTGTACACTATAACCCTATATCCGATTTTTGCAATTTTAATGGTTGACACTATTTAAAGTCATTTTTTCGGATGCAATATCCTCTTGCGCAATCCACTTCAATTTTTGAACGTTAATTGGTAGTAAACATCTATCCATTTTTAGTATTTTCTTTTTGTATGGGGGCTACAACTCTTCCTTACCCAATCCCTCTTTTACATAGCTATAAACCTGAAGTACAAAACAAATTGTACAAAAAAATAAATTTTGCAAAAATATCTTTTTTGGAACTTCAGTTTCACAAATACAACTTTTCAAGACCAAGAACAAGATGAACAAAAAAACCTTCCAAAATTTATGCAGCATGCAAAAGCAGCGCGAAAAGATTTATTTGGATATAGGAAATTTTCCTACAGAGCAAGTCGATAGTTCACCAAAGAGAATGAAGTTAGGGGAAACAGTCACTACATGCGAAGAAATAAATGACGAAAGCTATGAGTCACAACTATTGGTATTTCCTTCAACATCGTGTAATGAGCAAGACTCCATTGCTGACAAGTTAAGACACTGGGCTCTGCGTAATAACATTACAAGCAACCACTTAACGGACTTGCTTAAAACACTCAAAAGTTGTGGAATAGCTGGATTGCCTGAAACTGCAAGAACATTCATGAATACAAAACATATAAGCTTGGCTACTCAAAAAATGGGAAATGGCGAGTTTGCCTATTTTGGAATTCAAAGTTATTTCAAGTCCAAAGTTTTTAATGATTTGTTTTCGGATCAAGAAATAACTTTGGATATTGGTATTGATGGGTTGTGCTTGTACAAAAGCTCTCGGAAGGTTCTTTGGCCAATATTAGGTGCTGTCGTGGGATATCCCAATGAAAAACCATTTTTAATTGGATGCTATTCTGGGACCGAAAGACCTCCTTGTATTAATAGTTTTTTAGAGAGTTTTTGTGAAGAAGTCAGCACATTGCAAAATAACGGAATATTCTTGGGCGAAATCGCTGTACATAAAAAATTTAAAATTCGTTCTTTTATTTGCGATACCCCACCCCAGCACGTGCCTTTGTAACTGGTACACAATCCCACAATGGAAAGAATAGTTGTTCAAAATGTACACAAGAAGGAATGTTTATAGAACGAAGAATGTCTTTTTCTACTGAAGTTGCAGATTCCAGAACAGACGAATCTTTTAAAAATAGAATTCACAAGCTTCATCACAAATCTGAATTTTTGAAAACCACCATATGCTTGGAAAAGCTTAATTTCGGAATGGTGACAAGATTCCCTTTAGATCCAATGCATCTTGTCGACTTAGGAGTTGTGAAGAAAGTCTTAACGTTCATTTTAAAGATTAAAAATAATGTTCCTAAAATGAACAAAAAATTTGCTACAATAAATAAAAACGTGCCTTCTGAATTTGGAAGAAAATGTAGGAATTTCAGTGAGTTTAAGAATTGGAAAGCAACTGAGTTTAGACAGTTTTTACTCTATTCCGGAATTTATATTTTAAGAAACATTGTCGATGAAGAAAAATTTTACCATTTTTTATTGTTGCATACAGCCATAAGACTTTTGTCCCACGAACAATCCTGCTACACCGAAATTCAAACCGCTCAAGAAATTATTCAAGAATTTGTTTCATTGTTTCCCAAAATTTATGGTTCAGAGTATGTTAGCTTTAACGTGCATGGTTTGCTACACATCTCAGACTGTGTCACTCAATTTGGCTCACTTGACAGCTTTTCAGCTTACAAGTTTGAAAATTATTTGGGTTATATCAAAAAATTAATAAGAAAGCCAACAAATATTTTAGAGCAATTAAATTTACGACTTTACGAAAGAAGAAATATGAAAAATTCAACAACGTTATTTGATGCTTTTGACTTGTTTCCAAAAAAAGAAAAGGATTCATTCTGCTTTGTCAACAATTTAGGTGCAGTAAAAATCACTGAAATAAAAAATAATAAAATATCAGGACGAAAGTTTACAAAAATTGAAAATTATTTTGAAGAACCCGTTAAATCCGCTGCCGCACTAGGAATTTTGCTTGGGAGCAATTTATCTCATCAAATTTGTCAATTTCATTCAAATCAAGTAGAATATAAATACTTTTGTATCCCAAAGAATGGCAAATATATTTTAATACCAACAATTCACCAATGCTTTATAGATTTCAATAACCAATACTTTTAAAACAATGGAAGAAAATCAAGAATTTTTATTTGAGGAATTAGGTAACAAATATTCTTATTAAATAATTATAATAATTTTATATACTTTGGTTGTTATTAAAGTTATAGATGAATTTTCGGATTTTTCACCAACTACAGCTTTAGTTCACAAAAATACAATATTTACGTCGCCCCAAAATTTGAATAATAAAGGTACATTATTTTCTAAATTAAAGTTAATAAACAAAGCATTTAATGTTTATAACCAATTATTGAAATTTTTAATTTAAGAAAACACTCAACTTAACAAGAAATTTTCAGCAGTGGAGAAATGCACAATGGAAGAAAATCAAGAAGTTTTATTTGAGGAACTAGGTAACAATTATTCTTATTCAAATATATAATAATTCTTCTAATAAGTTAGTCCTAATCAAAGTTTTAGATGAATTTCCGGTGGTTTTACCAACGACAGTTTCCGCTAACAAAAAACGATCATTTACGACGTCCCAAAATTTTAATAACAAAGGTACATCATTTTCTAAATTAAAGCTTATAATCAAAGTATTTATTGTTTATAACTAATTACTGAAATTTTTAACTTAAGAAAACACTAAATTGAAGAAAAAATCTGCAGTAAAAAAATGGACAGTGGAAGAAAATCAAGAAGCTTTAGTTGAGAAAAATTGTAATTTTTTTTATTTTGTTATTTTAATGATTCTTGAAGTAATTTAGTCCTTATCAAAATTATAGATGAATTTCCGATATTTTTACCACCGACGTCTTCCTCTACCAAAAAATGGACATATAAGACGTCCCAAAATTTGAATAATAAAGGTACATTACTTTTTAAATTAATGTTTATAACCAAAGTTTTTGATGCTTATAAGTAATTATTGAAATTTTTAATTTAAGAAAACACTAAATTTGAAAAAAAATCGTCAGCACAGGAAAAATTTACAATGGAAGAAAATCAAGAACCTTTAGTTGAGGAAAATGGTAACGAATGATCCGTTTATTTTGAAAGTGGCCTAAGTCCATTTCGGGGCAAAAGTAATTTCGTAATACGAATTAGCTGGCATTTTGTTTTGAACGAATAAAATTGAACTCTGTATATATAGAAAGTTTACCACATTGTGTAAAAAATAATATCGGGCAAAAAACCGATTATTACGGCCCATAATGTGAATTACATTACTTTTGCCCCGAAATGGACTTATGCACTTTTAAAATAAACTGCTCAAATATTCTTATTTTATTAATTCTTGTAATAATTTAGTTCTTATTAAAGTTATACATGAATTTCCGGTGGTTTTACCAACGACAGTTTCCGCTAACAAAAAACGAACATTCACGACGTCCCAAAATTTTAATAATAAAGGTACATCATTTTCTAAATTAAAGTTTATAATCAAAGTATTTATTGTTTATTACTAATTACTGAAATTTTTAATTTAAGAAAACACCAAACTGAAGAAAAAAAAAGAAGTAGAGGAGAAATGTGCTTATTGCAACAGTGGAGTATTTGAAGGTTAGTGAAATAGTTGCTTATATAGATACATACACACGTGTACACATACATATAAATCAATACATTTTTGCAGAAATATTTGCTAAGCTTCAAACTTTGGAAAATGCAGTCCTCAAATTAGACAAAAAAATAGATTTCATCTCAGAGAATGTAAGTAATAACCATAAATAATTTGTACCCATATTCAAAAAAGGTCCATGCATATAAGCAAACGATGCTTGTATGGTAGACTTTCTGATCTGATCACCTGAAGCAGGTCTTTTGGTTTACAGCTTTTTTATATTTGTACTACGACTCATTAAAATTTTGTTTATAGCCTACACCCAGTGTATATTTACTATGTCCTTCCGCTTATAACGCAGAGAAGGAGGCGTGGCAGATAGAGAAAAGTATATGTATTCTTGATCAGCGTCACCTCCTGAGTCGATATAGCCATGTCCGTCTGTCTGGCTGTCTAGGTGTGCGTGGAAATACATTTTCTGGGAAAACTGAGCAAGATAATTTAATGAAATTTGGTAGACTGCCTCCGTTGTCAAAGTTAGCTCGTGGAATTGAAAATGAGCGAAATCGGTCAACGAACACGCCTTTAGGAGTACTTTTTACGACAATGCAACCGTAATACACATAGTTGCTACGAATTGTAAGCGCAAGCTCCGACAGTAAAAACTATAAATGCAAGCTCTGAGCAAAACTGGGTGAAATCGGACAAGAGGGCGTTGCACCACCCAGGCCAAAGGTTACATCCTTACTAGTTTTAAGTTCATATTTTTTCATATAAAAATCATGGAAATTAAAAAAATATATGATTTTTTTATTCGAAAAGGATTAACTTACCAAAACAAATTTCAGCATAAAAAGATTTAAAGTATACTTATCATTTTACTAATTTTACTTAACAGGTGGTTGTCAAGGATGAACTCTGCATCCAAAATAAAAATATCAGAGAAAATCTCGTCCTTACAAAACAACTTTTGAGCTGTACTCAAAAGGTTTTTGGTGTAAATAAAACTGATTTGGAATTGGAGATAGCTGCACTTTTTCCTTTAGCAAATCTAAACGAATTTATGGAGCTAGAAACTAAATTAACGGACGAGGAATATTTTTCCGTCACTGTAAGATAGTAGAGAATTTCGCATTATTAAAATAAATTGTATATGTTTTTTTCAGAAGTCTCATTTATTTTTAACTAAAGGAAGAAATGAAAATGTCAGCAGCGTTTTTAAAAATACCATCTCCGATGAGTGCTGCTCATTGTTCAATTTAGATGGGCGACATGGCAAACGGAGTCTGAAGTCCACAACGCTGTTTGGCAATATTTTTTTTGGTAAGCTTTCTTTACAAGTATATAATATACGTACATTTAATATCTCTTGTTTTTGCAGATATTTTTCCTGAATTGTCGAAAGAGGACATCCAAATGAACGTAAGAAAATGTGTCGAGCTTTCGCATAATAGGTATAAACAAACAACGTTTAGAAATAAAGTTAAAACAATATAAGTATCTGTTATATTAATATTTCTTATTATTTTTGTTTTTTATTCTTATTTTTATCATTATTAGCTTTAAAAATAACACATAACTTTATTATTCTTACAATTAAATAACATTTGAATTCAAAATAGAAAATGTAAAATATCAATACTTTTTCCAAATATATTATATTAATTCAACGTCAACATTTTTGTTTTGACTTTTCGGAATGACAGTGGAGAGAAAAATATAAAATTAAATATGAAAGGGACAACCATAGTTTTTTCATAATTTTTCTTATGAGGAAATCTCGTTGATAAGACAGGGATGCACAGTCACATGTATTCTCACACGGATAGGGCAAAGTGGTTATATTTTTCCCGATGCTACAAGAAATGTAACTGGTATAATACGAGATTTGTAACTGTTACATAATAAGGTTGGTAACAGTTACAGGATTTGCTGGGGCAATATTTAGAAGTTAAACGGCAGCGCAATTCTACCAAAAAATCCATTTATATCTCTTCGCTTCCGGATGAGAAGAGATGTATACAGATTTTTTGGTTAAATAACGTTGCCGTTTAACTTCTAAATTCGTCAAAACTACCATCTGTGAACAATACACACCTCAAAAAATTCCTCCAGTGCTTCTTTGCGTCTCTTGATAACATATCTCTTCGCATTTGTACAAATTATAATTCAGAGTAGTAGTCAAACTGTACTAACCCGACGAAAATCGAAATATACCGAAGTTTTACACGTCGTTTGAAACTAACGAAAATTATAGTTTTTCATACAAAAAGTTTTTAGATTTGTATGGAAAAAATTAGCTAGTTTTCAAAAAAATTCAAGAAATCCCAAGGAAATTATGATGTTTTTTTTTCTTTTTTCGACAATTGTGAAAGCAAAAATTTATAATAAAGCATATTAAAATCAAAAATGTATTCGTCTCAATTGCTTTACACAATATTTATTGTAAAAAATGAATTATGCAAAAATATAAGCGAAAAAACTAATTGTCAGCCAAATGACAGAGCAATTGATCACGGTTAAGGTATGAACCAAGCACCAAGTGTGAGTGTGGTATAAGCTTTTAACAAAATTTCCCATTAATTGCAAATTTTATATTTTAGTAACCAAAAAAATAAACAAAACATTTCCAAATTTTACATCAGTAATATTCATGTGCGAAACTTTTAAGGCATACTTTTCGAAGGCTCGAATAATATCTCGTTTGAAAAATCACTTTTAACCCAGAGAATGGCTTCCACAGTCTCTATTGCTAATTGATTCTTTACTTACATTCAATTTTGAAAATTATCTTTCTCCACTGGCACTCGAAAATGGTAAACTTAATAATGCGGTAGCAAGTTTAGATATATGACCAAATTTCTGTGCTTCACTTGATATTGCCAATTAACACACTGCTGATCAAAATTCATTTGTAGTTTCATCTTTTACTTGTAATTCATGAACAAGGTCCCATTCATTAATAATTTCATCAACAGTGGCGCCAGACAAATATACGAACGTTGATCATACTCCAGAAATGTCTTTCGGAAAATTCAAATTCAAGTCTTTCATCAGGCCGTCCACACGCACAGTTTTACCTCAAGACTTACCTGCGCAAACTGGTTTGTGCAGGTAAGTCTGTACGTGTGGACGGCAAAAGTCAAGTTCGCACTGTTCAAAAGTGCGGCCTGTGCTTTCTTTGACTTTCCAAAGATTTTTTTGTGCAAACTAAGCTTGCACAGGCAAGTTGGAACGTGTGGACGGCGTACAGGCCGTGCCTTTAATCTGTCGCTTAAATTGCAGTCTTCAAATGCATGTATATTGCATGTGATAGCTCTGTCATGAAAATTGATTTATTTTGAAAAATATACAAAAGAAAAAACAATTCAAATGAAAATAAAATGTTTGCTAGACGTCATGTTTCAATGAAAATGAAGTATACTGAAAACTGCACAGACTTGCCTGTGTCGCACAGTGGGGTATTAGATTCCAAAACACGCTATTAATTCATCCATCATAATAACTTATTTTTTTAGTTAATTATGCATAAAAAAGTAGAAAACTTATGCAGTTGCATATTATGTAGTGAAATTTTTTTTTAATAGCAATAAAAAACGGAAATTGAAAATTGTCATCAAATTTTTTACGCACTATTCTGAAGTTTTAAGAATTTCTGTCTTTGGTAAATCCTAGTGAAATTTTTTGAAGAATATTTTTGTAGAACATTTTAACCCATTTTAACCAAGTTTTTGGAAAAGAGGGTCAAGAAGACCCATAAAAACAGGATATAATGGGTTAAGATGCGATAGAAAATTGTTTCTTGTATGATTTTATGATAAACTTATGAAAGCAGTTTTTCCAAGATGTAGTTTAAGAGTTTTACAGCAGGCCGAAATATCGAAAATATGTTTTCTTTCGGTTTTTTTATCTAAAACAACAATATATGAATGATTTTAAATTCGAGATATAATGTTTTTATATACCTTGACTCAAGACAAAAAATTTGATATATCGGATGACTCATTCCGAGCGCTTCTTAAATCGTAATAAAATAAAAACTGTACTAAGCCGAGATTTTGCATAAAACGGCGCTGAGCGACCTCTTAATGACCTTCAAAAATTTTTTAAAACTCATCGTACTTTATTGACATCCTCTGCAGATTTTTGGGATTAATTATCTGTCTACATTTCTGTATTTAACTCTTTATTTATTTTTTGCTCCACTTTCATACATATTGGACATGTCAGTTTGCCTTAAAAAAATTAAAATTTCTCACCGCCGCGCATAAAAAGTAACTTAAATGTCTAGTCTCTATAAAATCAAAAAATTTTTCTTTGAGCTCACTTTTGGAACGACTATATGTCTATGTATATAGCCAAAATGCACTTAATTTTAAACTAACGAACAAAAAAAAAAAAAAAATTAAATATAACAAAACACTTTTTCACAAAACAAAAACCACTTTTGTATTACAAAAATACCTGAACTAAAAGGGTCTATCAAAATTTAAGAAGAAAACAAAATAAAAGGAAAAAAATCATTCAATTGTTGGTGGCTGCACTTGCTTCTTGTGATTATAGCGACTGGAGTTCTCTCACAAAAAGTTTAATAATTCCGAAGGAGCAAAACATGGCACAACCAAATTTTTAACACTTATTATGGACAGTCTATAGTTAAAGAAAATCATAACAAGATGAAAACCTTGCACAACCTAAAATACTTTAACTCCACTTAAATAATAAAAAACCTTAATTTTTTAACACATATTTAATACATAAGTATAAAACAACATTTTTTACACATTAACTCAAAAAAACTTTTAAGTATTAAGAACCACAATTACCTGAAGTTAAAGGTTCCATTAAAACTTTTTCCACAAAAAACTTTTTTTTTTAATAAAAATGTACTTTAAAAAAGCCAAAAAATTCAAATTTTTCACTGCGCGCGAACGAAAGCAAAAAAAGTTGATCTTCAACCGCATGTAACTTTTTTACTAGTAATGTTAGGTGAAAAATTTTTATTATTTGTGACACAGAATTTAATTATTAAGTATCAAAAAAAGCCGGTACTTCAAAAATTTTTTTTTTCAATTAAATGCGTTAAAGCGCATACAATACCCCTTTGTGTGTCGTGTGGACGCGATATAAAAAGTATGCGCAAACTCTCTAGTTTGCACGAACTAGGTTTGCGCAGGTAAGACTGTACGTGTGGACAGCCTTTTAAATATATCCCCTAGATTTTGCCTGTACTTTTTCAAAATCCCCTGAACAAATGCGCGAAATTATGTATCCCCTAGACCTTTTAAAATCCACTAAATCTAGGGAAAAATCCTTTAATCTGGCAACACTTACACAAAAAGAAAATGGTGAAGCGAAATGTCAAAAACGTTAAATTATTATCTACGTTTGATGATTAGTTTGTATAGTTTGTCGTACTGTCGAGTCGCGTAGTCGTAGTTATTATCTACGTGAAATTTCGGCCGTCAAATGAGCGTGAGGCATGGAGTGAAAATAAAATTGTGAAATATAAAAAAAGAAAATAAAATGGCGTGCGTTCAGAAAATTTAATTTTTCCTTAACTCAATTTATCGTATCGTAGTTTTAAAACAACAAGAAATCTATTAGCGTAAGCTGTGAGTGCAGTGTGCAGTTTTTAAAGTAAGCAAATTGAGATTTTCCTAAATTTCATTAGCAAAATTTGTGTTAAATAACAGCATTGAAGAAGAAAAAAAAGCCATTTTGTGTGTCTGGCACTGACAGTTGGGAGTTCCGTAGTATGTATTCATGTGTATGTGTATGTATGTGTGCGTGTTTTTTGGTATTATTTGTCAAAAATCGAAGATAAAGCAGCAAAGTAAACGGAAAAGTAGGGTGTTCCGTGTCCAGCTGCCGCAAAAATAACGATTTCCGGAAAAAAATTGCTTTACATGTATTAATCCTTGTTTTTGGGTTAATTTTTCTTTATCTTTTTCCTGTTGCCCCAGCCCCGTTGGGTGTTGTTTATTTAGGTATCTACTAGAATCTGAAATGGAAAGCCTAAAATTTTTCGGCTTAATTTTCCCCGAACTTATGGCAAACATTAAATATATCTAGAACTTTCCATATCCGCAAAACCTTTGATCGAGATATTCTGATTGGATATAACTATGTAACTTTGGTAATACTTAAAAAAAAATCTCAGCTTAAGTTCAGTTTAGCGACAGTCGATTGTAAGTCGCAGACCTTGAATAGATATTCATAATATGGATGGGTGTCGATGTAAAATTGGTGCACAAATAATTTGACACTAGTTTACTTTAGTTCCCAAAGCCCAATTAGCGTTTAAGTCAATGTTAAATGAATGTTATTTTAAAATGATAAAAAATCGGATTGAGAGCTTTAAATCAAATAACACATAATTTCGATGTAAAAAATAGCAAAAAAAAAAAAAAAGACTACGCAAAATATGCACAGAGAAGACGTGACACGGTAAAGGCATTTTTTGCACTGAAACGGGCCTCAAAAAAGGAGTTAGAACAGTTTTAAGAAGTCTTATAGTTTTCAAGATATATATATCGATTCGTTAAAATGTGCCACGTAACGGCTTCCGTAGTACTAAGTTTTGTAAAATACTCGAATATAAGGCGAGAACCAGAAATAAGATGAAATATGTTGTAACAGGCTACAAAATTAGTAAACAAAACTCCTAAATCTGAGTAATGATTTTCGAGATAACTATGCAGAAATTTTTTTTATTTTTAATAAACTTTTTTTTTCAAAATTCTTTAGTAACCCATAGTTTTAATAACTTAATATGGAAGCCTTATCTGTATACTTTCGTATAATATGCCATATACGTATGTACCCTTAGTGCATTTTTATCGAAAAATAAAACAATAAGGGGCCGTTCCCATATTACGTAACGCAATTTTCGACCAATTTTGACTCCCTCTCCCCGTCCGTAATGCAACGTAACAGAACGTACAACCCCCTTCCCCCTAGAAATCTTGAGCAAAAGCTATGTGAATTCGGACAAGAGGTCCCGTACAAGCAAAATTTTCAAAATACTGCAGATTATGGTAGTTACTTAATGTTTGGCCAGGCCAAAGGTAACACCCTTATTATTAGTGTACTTTTGTTTTATTAATTAATAATACAAATGGGTATTTATTTTCTATAAAAATATTTTACTTTTTTCTTAAGGCCCTTCATTAAGTTTAGTACAGTTTCGTCGACAGAAACTCCGTAAGATCTTCTCCCCTTATTTCTGAAACGTTGTACATTTTTTGCATTATTTTTACTCTTCCGAAGATCTGATTTCATTAGAGCCCAATATCTCTCAATAGGTCAAAAATTACATTATTGCTCTCGAACCACTCTATGGAGGCTTTAGAGTAGTTCCTAAAAATTGAATTTTGTAGCCAGTTAGAAAAAATATAAACATTAATAATGAATAGGTTAATCATAATCCTGACAGACATACCTAATTTGGAGTGTTATTCGAGTTTTAGCGTTTTTTACCGTTTGTACAAATGTACAAAACTTAATAAAAAAAAAATCATTGGATATTTTTTTTATTGATGAAAAACAAAGCATACAATTTTTCTGGAACAGTCTTTAATACTTATTATCTAGCGACTCACCGTTATCATCAAAAAGCTTTTGTAATGAAAAGTAATTGAAATCGAGCGGAATACGAATTCATTTCTTTTGTCATAAAGTAGACAAAAATATATCGTAAAAATATTTTGACGCATTATTTTTAGTAATTCGTCAAGAAATGATTTTTAATCTTCAGACTTCCCGTTGAACAGTAGATTTTTGTTTTATATATTATAGTCTAATAAATAACTATGCTAAGTTTCAACAAAAATATTTTCTTTTTTCAGCGATATATTAACTTATTTTACTACACTATGTACGTACTTTTGTCTTTTAGGGCCGTTTTCACAATGTCCAGTTAACGTTTAACTGAAACTTTAACTGTAAGTTTGAATAAAATTGTTTTCTCAATGTGAAGTTATTTATTAACTGACGGAAAATAAACTCTAACGTTCAGTTAACTTTAACTGGTACAATTTTTTCAGTTAAAATTTAACTGGCAGATTGAAATGAATTCAAATATTTTTTGAAATTCATATGAAAATATTTGAAATGTTTACATTTTTTGAAAACATTTTAAGGGGAAATTTGTTATTTATTCACAATATATATTTAACCACAAGTTAAAAAATGGAATTTATTGAAATCCAAATAATTTAACGGAAAGTTTATACCCATAGCTTCCGTTAGTAAACTTTAGTTTAAAAATATCTTAACTCTACATTGTGAAACCGGCCCTTAGTTTTGCATTTATGGCTCTGGCACAATAATTACGCATTGTATTCTAAGTATTCTTTTTATTTAAATACATACACAGAGCGAAGAAAAACCCACGTTCGTGAGTGTTTTAACTACGTTTCGTTGCTGATTTGAATTTAACAACGCTCTAAGCTCATATTTGTATGGTGCGTTGCTAAATCACTCTCGAACGTGGTTAAAACTTATTCAACAACGCTGGTTGCCAAGCGTTGCCATGTTCAAAATTTGGGTCGCCACGTGGTTAAAATAACCACGTTTCTGCCACTTTTGACAATGTTGTTTGCTCTGTGTACCATAAAACATATATTTCTGTGAAACTTATGTTATGTGTTTTAAATGCGTCGTTTTATTTTAAACGCTGGAACAAAATTCCACTTAAAACGAACTTAGTTACTCGCACATAAGTACATATCATAAATTGTACACTTACTTTGAAAGTACATCTCAAAGTCTCAATAGCGAATATTTTTTTTTTAATTCTTGAAATTTTTATGTTTATTTTAATTGGAATCATTCTGCGTAAAATACATTGCATTTATTTTATTTTACATAACATATTTTTTGACATTTTCAACAATTTAAATGTATAGAAAATAGTTCAGGTTATCGACTATTCAAGGGTTTGAGTTTTTCATTTAAAAAAATAATATTCTAGGTTTTGATGAACTCAATTGTGGAAAGTCTACTCATTCATCTTCTTGAAAGTTTTATTTTTCTGCTATAATTTAAGTACATACATATGTATCTCCTTAACACGAATCCTGTTAAAAACTTGCTGAATATTCCTCGTCTTTTTTTTGTCATTTTTGCTTAAAACCTGTTAAATATTTATTGCTTGTAAAAAAACAGATCTCTTAAATCAAGCGACTGTGACTTGGCTGGCTGGCTGGCTTTTAACTTTACTTGAAGTTGTCGTTTCTCATTACTTTTTCTGCTTTTGCTGCTGCTGTTGCTGCTTCTCTTCCTTTCACATTTTCGACGCTTACGCTTGTAGGGCAAATGGGACAAGTTTCTTCTTTCTCTCATCCCCACCTCATATGCCTTTAAGTCATGTCTTTTTTTCTTCTATGTATTTTTCTTCTGTGCTTTTAATTTCTATGTTTTCTTACCGGATTTTTTTTTTTAAAGCTTGAAAGATTTTTCTTTTAACTCGAAGCTAAACAAAACTTGCTTGCTTTTAGCTTGCTGTCGATGCTGTGCTGGCATTAAATGTATGAAAGACCAGCTTAAAAAGAGTAAATACGCTAGCAAACCGGCAGTAAACATAGGAAACTGGCTCAATCAGCCCTAATGCGATATAAGCTTAGGTAAATTGAAATTAAAAAAAAAAAAAATTATTTCGTGAATTCGGGAGATAAATTTATCGATACTCACGAGAAAAACTTTTTTTAGGATAGTTTCTGGCAAAGAATCTTGATATGGTTTTTGAAAGTACTAGTTTTTGTCTTAAAGACCCGCCTTAAATTATATCGATATATATTTTTTTTTTTGCAAGATATCGTTTTTGTTATTTCAGTTCAGGATATTTAATTGAAAAATAAAGATAAGTTATGGTATAATTCAAAATGGATTTTGAATTCCAAGGTTAGTACTTTTAAATACCATATCAAGATTCATGGCCAGAAACTATCGTACTTGTTATATCACTTCAAAAATAGCTAAAAAATGTGTGTTTTGCACTTTTAGGTTAGGATATCTCAAAATCCTGACAAGTTGGCGCAATTCTGGTGCAGGACTCGGTTTCAGCACCAAAAAATACATCTAAAATTACCATTTTTGTTTTAATTCGTTGGTTTTATTTTATCCCTTTTTTTCGTTTTATATGTAAATTTTAGTATAATTTTCAAAATGAAATTTTTCAAAAACAGCCCGACAGACTTATTTAATTTTTTTTCCACAGGGTTCAGAAAAGCATTTTAACTGAGCACGCATGTTTGGATCGAACGCGCCATTCCACCGCAGTGTGTGCTCAGAGAATTTGATGGGCTGGTTCCATCAGGTCGTATATTCTCTTGCAGCAAATCGACATGGTGCATTGCATTTATAGAGGTTATCCCCTGAGCGTTGGTTTATGTAATTCCAAATATTGTTTTCTTTAAATTAATAACAAAATACTATATATCGATAAAAAGTGCAAATACAAATGTCTGTAACAAAAATAATTTTTATAAATACACCAATGAGTTTCATAAAAAAGTTATTCAATTTCACACGTACAACCTTTAAGTGATTTTGGCTCATCGAAGTAAAAATATGACTTTTTAGAAAAAGTATTGAAGGCTTCTTCTTAGTTCAACATTTTTCTATAAAACTGCTTAATTAGATTTTTGAAGTTTAGTAGACGAAAAATTTTTTTTTTTTTTTCGCCAGAATACCACGTGGCACTTTCCTTACAACTTAAAATTTGGGATAGTTAATTCAGCCTTATTTAACATATATACTAGAAATGGTACAGGCAAGGATTATATCAAAAGTTGTTAAATTTTAACAATTTTTTAGGACAAGTCTTTCTATTAATGCGGTGTTGGGTATTTAATTCTTAGAGAATTCAAAGGTATCATTACTATTTATAATTTATGTAATATGTAAGTATTACTGCACCTGTCCAAAAGAATCTTTGACTTAACACATGATGTGAAATAACCACAGGAAAAACATTTTGCATAATTCCCCATTTACATATATTAAAGATATATAAAAACACGCAACCTGAATGTAGAAATAATTCATCAAATATGAGAAAAACCCATAATCTTCATCTATATTTAATCTAATAATTTAAGGAATATTCGCCTTGAAAACTTAGTTGGTACCTTTATTTAGTTGCGGCATTTTCAGAAACTTTCTATGACTCATCGATTCGGTATAAATTATTATTTTGTTTCTCTACCTTTTCGCTACTTTTTTTCATTTATGATGAAACTAAAAACCTTTAATTTCATAACTAAATATCAGCTTTTAGTCATCCTCCCGAAAATAGCCTCTAAATGTAATTTTCTAACTTAACATATGTTAATTAAAAAAAAAAATTCCTTTGAATTCTTTCTACCTTATTTCTTGTTGGGAGGGGAATGGCAAAACTCCCACTTCCTGGACAACGCTCCTCTGTTTCATTTTTCCTCTTTGCTGCCACACAAAATTTCTTTCATTCAAGCTACTGCTGCTTACCAACTCATTCATTCATTCTCTTTTTCACAAGTTATAAAAACAAAAAAAAAAAAAACATTTTGCCCTCTTCCTTGCTTCATTTTATTGCGCGCTCATTGAGAAAGGATTTTTTTGTTTTTGTGTTTTGGTGACAAGTGGGAAAAACCCTGATTGTGTAACTCATCATCATCTATTGGCGGCCCCCAGGCGGCGTTTGCACCCATCTCCCATGGCTTTGCTTTTGCAGTAGCGCTCCAAAGTGCGGAGCCAAATTACTCATTAGTTCGTTGCGTTGACTACTTATATTTTTGAAGTGTTTCCCATATTTTCTTTCTTCGTCTATTTTCTTTCTATTTTGTTGCAGTTCATTCTAATTACAAAAAGGAAACTCTTTTGCACCTCTACAACTGGAAAAGTATAGTTTTTTTTCTCCTTGATTTTCCTCTTCCGCATTCGTTTTCAAGCCTTCGAACACCCACCGACTTCTCATACCAGACAGACGACAAGCGAAAAAGAAATCTTGTACCGTGCCTACCAGTTTATTGCTGCTGCTGCTTCTCCCAAGTTGGTTGTCGTCCACCTACGCTTTGTTGGTGAACGTCGTCTTTCACAAATGGGTTCCTCCTTTGCAGACGACGACGACGACGACAACCATCACTACTACACCACAACTGTAACAATTTCCAAATGGAGCGCAATTTTTCTTTTTTAAGGAAAAATCAAAAATTGCATTTAATGCGCATGCGTTTACCAAGTGGGAGCGCACACAGTGAGTAGTAGTCTCTATGCCTTTGCCTGCCTGTGTCTACAAGTCCTGAGCGTATGGTGAATCATATAATCGCAGCATATGACCAAAATGGCACGGTAAGAGTACGCGTTCGTACGCCTTGGAGCAAATTGTATTGCTCTGGCTCAGCTAGTCGGTATTTGTTGGAAAACACCGTTGCGTGGCAGACGTGTGAATTTGGTTGTCGCCGCCGTTCGTGGACTTAAAAGAAATTGTTTGTGTGTGTTAATGTCTGCAGTGCTTGAGTGTGTATGTTTCAAAAATTTAGTATAGAGTGTGACAAAACTGAAAAGTAAAGAATTTCTAACAAAATAGTGCCGTAGAATCAATTAAAAATTGAAAAATATATATAAAGATGGACCTTAGAAAATATATATTATCTTTTGAAATCCTTTCAAGCTTTTTAGAGCTTTAAATTAAACAATAATGACAACAACAGCACCAAAGGGAAAAGAATTGACAGCGGGGACTCGCCCAAAAACCCGAATTTGCGCTGCGTAATTTCTGGTGCCTTTTATTTTTTTATCGCTTCAATACAGGCCGCCTTTGCTGCTGCTGCTGCCAACAAACAAATAAACCGGCTTTCAAGTTTTTTTTTCTTTTCCTTACTTTTTCATTCTGCCAATATTTTGTTGTTGCAGTATTTTAGCCAAAATTGTGTACTTTTATTTTGTTATTTCTGCCATATATATTTGTATGTATGTATAGCGCTTACAGTAGAAAGGGGAAACGACACACGAACGGGCCAAAAAAAAAAAAAAAAATCTAAAGAAAGTAGTAGTTGCGAAATTGTGTTGGTGTTGAAAATTTGTACTATAGATGAGTTTGGCCCAAACCATCACCAAAAAAACAAAAAAAAAAAAGCCAAGAAGCCTTTTAGTACTACATATTCGTAGCTTCATATATCATGAAAGAAAACATAGCAAAGATAAAAAAAACTAATGATTAATCTGTCTGTCTGGGTGCTGTTTCGTCTTTGCCGGCCATAAAAGTAGCTACTTTTATATTGTTTAGTTTTGGAAAGGCGTACAATCTATAGTGAAACAAATATTATGCCGCAAAATGAAATGAGAAAATCTACAAAGATGTAATAAAACATTTTATATCATATTCTTCTATGTTTAGAGATATGTTTTTGTCTTTAATGGTATATTTGTTTCTTTGCTTTTCCACTACGGCCAAAGAAATGCGCAGTTTAAATGGTAGATATCAAAAACTCTGCTCTTTTTTTTAGCTAGTACATTATTGGGTACTTAAGTTTTAAGTAAATATCCGGCAACTGTTTGAATTCACACTGAACCTTTTTTTTCAACAGTGCAATTTTGTTTTTTTTTTCTTTCTCGTCGCTGCGTCAAATGACAAACAATGAAGGTCGCTGGGTTGGGCGAAATTAGATAGTCCACACCTACTTCTTTAGAACAAGCTGTAATACGCCCAATCTCATACTCCAGACATCAACTAAATTTATGCAATCATGTAAAGTTGGCTCCAGAATTTTCGAAAACCGACAATTTTTTTTGAGTTATGAGTCCGTTGGAAATAATTCTGGAGTTCTTTCATTAAATTAAATTCAAAATAGTTCTGTGAAATTAGAACAAAAATCGGAGGTGTGTCGTTTTTTCCTCAACGCCGCTTTTTTCATGTAGAGGAGTTCTGATAACATTTTTGAACTCACAAGAAAGAGGTGTTCTTTATATTTTAAAAAATTTTTTTTAATATAAAAAATTTCTTGCAAAAGTAGAATTCTGGATAGCGCTCGGAGAGTTCTGCAGAAAATTCTTGTACCACTATTCCAAAATATTTGTTCTTTTCATGTTAATCGCTAAATAAGGTTCCTTAAATCACTTATGATAAAAAAAAGAATGTGTCGTTAAGTAGTTTGGTTGGAGTTCTGAATAGTGCTCGAAGAATTCTAACAAAAATCCTAGTAACTTTACCCAAATACTCGTACTTTTCATTTTAATCGAAAAATCTGAAAATGTTCAATTCTCCAATGGTATTTTCGTGTTATTCGTAGCTCTTATAGTTTTCCAGATAACCGAGAAAATTGCTTTAAAAATTTTGTATCTTCCATAGTTAATCAAAAAAATTTATGCTAACAAGATTAATTGTTTCGCGGTTTTTGAAACTTTTTAAAAAAATCATAATATGTAAGTTTCTTACTGTCCATATTTTATTTATTGATTGATTTAAATTGAACATATAGAAACACCTGGAAACAGAAATAGCACACTTGTGAAGTCCTGTGGAAAAGGAAAGCAACCATATTGAAAAACCTGCTTAAAACAACTTGAAATTACTTACAACGTTAGTATTTTGTGGTGTGGCCACGATTTTTGATTGTTTCGCGACATCTACGAGACAAGCTCTCCACAAGATTTTGGTATTTGCTCTTTAAAATGGAATACCAAGCTTCTCGAATTCCTGCCCAAAGTTCTTCCATACTTTTAAGAATTTTAAGTGTGTTACTTAATGACATTTATATATTGAAAATTGATTTTTTAATTGAACTTTTAGTCATATATTTGCAAAGATCGATTTACATATAAATCTATCAATGCATTTTCTAACACATAAATATGACAAATCAAAGAACGGATTAAAAACACGGCTATAGTGACATATGTGTCAAACACGTAAGATGCATTTAATTCAAATAGTAATGATTTTTTTGGCCCGCGCACATATTGTTCAAACATTAACAAGTATGTGCATTCACAAAAAATTCACAAAAAATCATTACTATTTGAATTAAATGCATCATACGTGTTTGACATCTTACGTGTTTGACATCAAAACTTGACAACTATAGGTTAAAAGCTTCTGAGAAATGCCCATATATCGGATGTTTTTCGATAAATTTTAATTTTGACCGATTTATTCGATGTTTTCCAATAATTTTGAACTTTTACCGATTTTGAGGATGTTTTTCTATAATTTTGGACTTTTACCGATATGTTGGATGTTTTTCGACATTTTTGGACTTCCACCTATATTTCAGATGTTTTTCGATATTCTTCGATATATTTAGATACTTTTGCACCTTTACCGATATTTTGGGTGTTTTTCGATACACTTGAACTTTTACCGATTTGTTCGATGTATTTATTTTGGGTGTTTTTCGATACACTTGAACTTTTACCGATTTGTTCGATGTATTTGAATATTTTCGATACTTTTGGATTTTTACCCATACTTATTGTAGATGTTTTTCGATACACTTTGACTTTCACCGGAGAAATCGGTGTATTTTAATATATTTCGATACATTTGGACTTTTACCGATATTTTAGATATTATAACTTTATGGAAATAAATAAAATAAATATATTTGAGCATATGTTTGTGGCACATTATTTAAAAATAGTTTTCCTTATTAGCTTTTTTAGTGCTTTTCTTTCTTTAAAAACGCATTTTTATAATTAATTTTAGTGGAATAAGTGGTATATGTAAAGCAATTTGTTGTTTTTTTATTTCCGAATAACCCTGAGTGAAAAAAAAAAACAAATCCCGAGAAACGCCGGGTAAAACCTCTAGTCCGATATATAGCACATTCGTATAATCTATTCGGTAATCATGTTGAAATGTGATGAATGCAATTTTTAGTTGTGTAAATGTTATATCACTTAACTGATTAGAATTACTATTCAAATACTTATAATCTTCTTTACTTTTCTTCTCTTTTCAAGTTTCTTTTAATCGGCTTAAAAAGTTAAGTTTAAACACAAAGTTAAAGTTACACAAGATTGTAAATAAAATTACATATATATATATTTATAACGTATATAAATAACCACAAATAAAATTCTATAATACTTAAAAAAAACAAGTATTAAAAATAAAATAAATAAAAAGTGCAAATAAGTAGGAAACTTAAAACAAAAGAAAAAAAAAAATTGAAATTTTGAACGAATGCCGCTACAAATTGAAGTGTCTACTAAAAAACAAAAACCAAGAAATCCAACAACAACGACAACAGTAATTTCAAAATTGTCCACAATAAATCCAACAAATTGTAATCAAAATATTAACAATTGCAGTTTATATAGCAAGCAAGCGACTATAAAATATAATGCAAATAATACAAAATAATTACAAAAGTAGACGACAACAACAAAAACAACAACATATAAATAATTATTGCAATAAAATCGCAAACAATTTTTTTATAAAAATTGCCAGCGTACACAAATGAAAACTTCTCATTTTTCGTCGTTCAATTACGACTATCCTAGTCGCCCCATATACGAGGGTGAACAGCAACTGCAAAGGCAACAACAACAACACCACCAACAGTACGATCAGCAACAACAACAATATCAAGAAACGCGACAGGAAAATCAAACGTCAACAATTGTTTATCCTGTCATTGATATTAAACCGCATATTGTACATAGAGAATTGCAGGCAGAGCAACAGCAACAGCAGCTACTTTCGCCAATTGCAATAGTTGCTGCAGAAAGTGACGAACAATTTTATCAGCAACAACAACAACAACAGAAGCAACGTACTATTAGACAAGATCGAGAGCAACGACAATTTGTTGTTGGTAATAGCAATACAGTAATTGCTATTGCAGATAGTGAGCACGATAATATACCAACAATACAGGCACAACAACAACAACAAAGGGTTTGTGGCGGTGTCATTTATATTGACGACACAAATAATTATAATTCAACACAACAGCAACAACAACAACGACACCTTTTGCATCAGCAATTAACGCGAATTGTTGAGCCAACTTCAGATCAACCGCAACAGCAACAAAGAATTGGCGTTGGTGAGATTAAGAGCAATAACAATAATAACAACATATACTACGAAAAACATCGTCGTGCTGCAGTAAATAACGAGACAAGCGTTGTTGTTGTATCATCCAAAGAGATATCAGCAATACGCTATTCATCGAGTGCTACAAGTAAGCAGCAGCAGCAGCAACAACAGCAATTGGCATTGCAACAGCAGCAGCAGCAAAAGTCAACTAGCAAACGTAAAAGAGAAACAGGTAAAAATTTGCTTTTTTACTAGAATTTTTAAATTTATGTCTGATAAAATGCTTTTGAACCTTGTATTGATTCCGATAATTACTTTTATACCTGACATAAATTCGAATTGGTTGGTGTTTAAAAGGTAAAAAGTACGCTTTTTATGATTTACTAAACTTAGCGGTAGAGTGGTCCATTTTTTGAGGTTTTAAATTTTTACTCTCCACAAGGTTGCCCTTATTCCAACCATGATAATTAATATCTCGCCCAAATTTCAGCCGAATCGGATCATTATAAGAAGTCGCTTTGATTTTATTTTGTTGTCGAGCTATTAAGGCCTGAATATGTCTAATAAAGGCTTTTTCTGCTTTTTAAAGTAAGGTTTCTCAAATCTGTGACGTCACCGAGAATAACTGAAAACGCCTTTAAGAATCTTCGTTTGCACAAAATAACATGACTTAATATGGCTTAAAAAAATGTATATGCATATGACGCTACAACTTTGTATGCGATTAGGGCACTACAATAGACCAACTTCGATCTAAGTTTTTCTGTAAACCCTTTGTTACTAGATGGCCCGTTTAACCTAGCCTTTTATTTATTTGTGTATGATATATATATTTTTCAGTTTAAAGTATGCCCCTTAGTAGGCCAACGGTTTGAATTTCAAACTGCTCTAAATCAAACATTTTCTTAAAGGGTGTCAGCATTTCAAAATCAATGAGCCAAGCGCACTCAGCATAGAATTGTTACTTGACTACAACAAACATAACATTTCAATATTTTTTTAATTCCTCGGAACTACAACACCCATGAAAAATTGTTTCTGTTGCTATTTTTTGGCTCGTCAGCAGCAAACAATATTTCAATAATTTTTCGGAATTATAACACCAATGAAAAATAATTTCTGTTCCTTATCTTCACACAAGAATCGAACTTAAAGTAGATGCGAAGTAAAAAAAAAAAAACAAATTTCTATTTTTGTTGTAATTCCAAGAAATTTTTCAAATATTGAAATATTGTGTTTTTTGTAAATGATTAATAAATACAATAAAAACCAATTTTTATGGGTGTTGTAGTTCCGATAAATTTGGAAAAAATTGGAATGTTGTGTTTGCTGTAGGCGAGCATATATCGACTCACATTTGCTCTACGCTGACACCCTTGCTCTTAGGTTCATACGTTTTTCTGCATGAAAAGTTAGTACCACTTTACGGAATTTCGAGTTTTTAAAGCTAAATGGTTGACGTAAAAACAGTTTAGTTTCAGATATATTTAAGCTCCGTTACCCTTATTATATGGTCAAAATAACAAAAAAGTATACTAGAAAACAATTTTTTTTAACATAAATTACTATGAAATCGAACGTATTGCTGCTATAAATCGGCCTCTAAAGCACAAACTGTTAGCTGTGGAAAGATAACTATCAGGAACAAAATTATAGCAAAATGTATTTCCCACAATTCTTGGGAAAATAACAAAAAAGTATACTAGAAAACATTTTTTTTTAACATAAATTACTATGAAATCGAACGTATTGCTGCTATAAATCGGCCTCTAAAGCACAAACTGTTAGCTGTGGAAAGATAACTATCAGGAACAAAATTATAGCAAAATGTATTTCCCACAATTCTTGGGATATAATAGTACACATTTTTGCGGTATTTAGGGCATACAGTCGCTCATACTCAAAAAAAGCCGTATTTGACAAAAATCGAAAAAAATCCAAACACTCATTTTGAAATTCGCAAGGAAACCACAAACCGATTTTGACGTTCTTGATCTTGAAAGTTGCGCTGTGTATCGCCCTTTAACGAAAGATAATACACATACAAAAATCTTAAGTTTTGGATACAAAATACACTGTGAAACAAAAATACCCAAAATCATAACTTTACAAAAAATACCAAGTATGTAAAAAATGTCATCTCGCGAACATTTCGACTGATTCCTACTTTGAAGGCCATATTTGAAAGCTCTTGACTTCTTCATTAGTTTCTTATTATAATTTTGGGTCTGTTTCAAAACAAAAACATAAAAAGGTCGCTTTTTCATGATACACAATTATTTTTAACAAATGGCGCCCTCTAGCGGACAGAAGGTTACCTTTGGAATAAGGATTTGCAAGCGAAACTATAGCAAATCAGATTTTCTACCTTTATTGGGATCCAAAGGTTTTGTGCGTCTCTTGTGTTTTGAGGTATGGCAATATAACCGTTTTTTGAATCAAAAAATTTGAACTTCTTCAGGGACTTCCATGGGGCAAACTTCACTGTAGAGCAATGAGAAAAAAACAAAAAAATGTAGAAAATCAATCCCTTTCAAAGACTTGGGTAGAATTACTACCAATAGTTTAGTGGTTTTAGATATAAGTTAAAAAAACTGTAAAAAACACAGATTTCTGTCGCTAAGACCTTCATTCAAGCCCCGGGCGGGCCATCTTTTCGGGGGTTTTGATCAAAACTAAGTATGCAGTCTTTGTTGTAAAGCCTGCTCCAAAAATAATCTTTGATGCTACCTTTGATTTTCCCATTATTTCGAAAAAATGCTGCACCCTAATGGACACCGACCTTTCTCTATGAACGACTAGCAAGGAATAATAGCAAAGGTGGATGCTAAGGAAGACAAAAATGAGTTAGCGAAATTAAAAATCATAAATGAATACTTTTTTTCAATTTATTTGTTACGAACATTAACGGGTGTATGACTTAATTTTTGTGTACAAATATTCGTGCAGTGTAATGTGGCAGACTTTGTATGTAATGTTGCAGATACGATGTTTTTGTTCCTAAATCAATTCCTCATAAGCTTAATTGACCATCATGAATGTAGTTCTCTTTATTCACATTTCTTTTCTAACGTATAAAAAATAGGGATCGATCCTTTCAGTAGAACCCCAGAATTTTTGAAAAATGTATGTGTACCTCAAAAGTTACTTACAAATTTCTGTTATGTGGCAGTTAACTTTGACTGCTAATAACGCGAAAACCACACTATTATAATAAACCTTTGTTGAAAAGAAATGGAGCTTAATAACATAGAATTCTTAAACCATGAAAATTTAAATTTTTTAACATAGATATGACCAAAAAAGAGCGTACGAATGTAATGCAGCAGACTTTGAGATTGACCATATACTCATCAAAAAATGTGACCAAAACCATCCAAAAAATAAAATTAAACTTTTTTTTTTTGTAGAATATTGTAATCCCAAAAAATATTCTAAAACTGATGTAATCTATTGTAATCTAAACAAGTTTTTAGTATTTTAAAGATTATGACATCAGATGGGGAACTGCCTTAGGGTCCTTCTATTCATTACTGGTATATGTAATGAATGCTTTTAGCGAGAAAAAAAAGAAAACGAAATTCAGATAGAATTAAAATTAGTCTACATTCAAAGCTAACTGCTGCGCCAACCGAGCAGAATTAGCTACGCAGCAGAAGCACTCTCATTGAATTTATCCCATCTTTTGTTTGTTTGTTTGTTGGTTCAGCATTTATTTATTAACGAATGCAAAGTTTCCAAATTTAGTTAAAGAAAGTGGAGAGAAACGAGTGTAGGAGAGCAGCGCACGTGTTGTATTGCTGGTGCTAATTGAGGTGACGTTCGTTTATTCTCCATTGTCGTGGTCGCCCGTTTTTAAGTCTTCTACACTCTTTATACTTATCTTTTCTTTTCTTTTTTTTTTCTTATTGCTTATTTTTCTTATTTACTTTCATTATTCTCGATTGCTTTTTCTGGCTATTTTTACTTTACATTCGCTTATCTCGGTATTGGTGTGCTGTGTTGTCGTGCTTCCACGCCCATTTGATTGAGCAGCCAGCACCTAGTTTTAGTACTTGTGTTCCAAAAATATCATAAAAAATGGTAAGGAAACAACAATAAAAGCAATAAAATTGTTTGACGTTCCCAAAGCAAACACTAAAATTATTACTATACTGTCGGTATATTAATTTTCTTTTTGAATTTTGCGATTTTGTACTTCATTATTATGTTTTAATGTACGTTATTTTTTGAAATTTTGTAAGCACTTAAAAATTCTATTTGAATTTGATATGAAATTGTTAGAGCTTGATTTTTAATGTATCGCTTGAGAATAACAATGATTGGCAAAGGGAACTTCTGACACTTTTATTGCAATGGCTAAAAAATGGACTTGAGTATGCAAAATATGAGTACTGGTTACTATGCTCAGACACTTATACCTGAAATGTAATATTCAAAAATTTTGGAATAATAATAAAAATACATACTATGTATTATGGATTTCAAAGTTGTGATTTGTTATCATTCCAATACTTAAATGTTTTGTCATTTTTTAAATTCAAGAATTTAATAGAAATTATGAGATGTTGTGCTAAAAACAATAAAACGATATTATTTTTTGGTTGTTGCACAGTATGCAAAATTCGAACATACACGCATAAAATCCTTTGCAGTTTTTTTATTTCATGACTAAGAAACTTGAACGTGATTTTTCTACTCACATACGGACGATTCCAAAAAAAGCCGTAATTTTGCGTTCCGCTAATTTTGAAAAAATGACAAATGTGACTTTCAACCAAAAAATATTTTATAAAAAAATAACTTACAAAAAATAGAGTTCTGATTAGAGTTTTGGATAGCTCTCGAAGAGTTCTGCAGAAAATCGTGGAACATTTTTCCAAAATATTTGTTCTTTTCATGTTAATCGAAAAATAAAGTTTCATCAGTCACTCAGGAAAACAAAATTTACTGTGGAGGAGTTCTGAGTAGCGCTAAAAGATTTTGAAAGAAAATCCTTCCAAAATCCTTCGAAAAATCGGAAAAACTATTTTTTTTACTAAGTATCCGAAGAACAAAATTTTATCTGAGAGGAATTCTGCTAGCACTCGAAAAGTTCTAAAGAAAATCATTGCAGCATTTTTCCAAAATATTCGTACTTTTAATTGTAATGGAAAAATCAGTAAAATTTCATTTTTTTTTTAAGTATCCGAGTGCTACCAAGAACTAATAAGAGCTCTTCAACGATAAATTTTTTTATTTTCGGATACAAAAAACAAACGTTTACGGATTTTCCGATTAAAATGAAAAGTACTAATAACTATTTTGGAAAAATTTTACTAAAATTTTCTTCTGAACTCTTCCGAGTGCTATCAAGAACTAATCAGAACTCCTCTAACATCATTTTTTTTTTCCTGAGTGACATTGAAACCTTATTTAGCGATTAACATGAAAAGAAAAAAACTAATGCAAAAGTAATACAAAGGTTATCTGTAGAACTTCTCGCTATTTTTTTTATACATTTTTTTATTTCCTTACGGGCTCAGAATAGTCTAATAGAAAAGGTTTTGGTTTTCAAAATTCCGGAGCCAACAGTACTTTCTGTGGTTTAATTCATTACTTCCTAACGTTACATTATAAAAATTTTTCAAAATATAACTGTTAAACTCTTTGCGTGATTAGAACCTTTTGCACAAGTTTGGACCAATTTGGTCCACTTTAAAACTAAACATTAATATTCTTGAATATTTATACTAAATTTTTTCGTCTTGAAGAGTTTAACTATTAAGTTTTTATGTTAGTCTTTAACACAAAACATTTCGTTAATTTTCCTTATTTTATTTGTTCAAAAACGTCATTTAAGTCCAAAATCATTTTCCGTGTCATGCCTTTACTTTGGATATTTTGAAATACTTACAAATTTACTATGGTAAGGTGATTTTTCAACTATTTGCGGCCCTGGAATAAATTTTTTTTTTTGTTTTGTCGAAGACTACGGCTCCTTTTTTTGTATAATCGCCCATATATTTCTATATACATATATTCATACGCATCCAACTCAAGTTACCAACTTTTTACGGGACAATAATTTTCAAAATCTGCGCATTAGGCTGCACGGGACCAAAAAGACAAATTGCGTTGGTAACTTAACTTACAAAGTTATCAGTTAATTTTTCTTTAAAAATCAGTGTCCGTAAAGTTCAGTTACCAACTTTTTTCATGAAACATTTGGTTGCTGAAAAGGAAAATTAGTTGATAACAAGAGTTACAACTCATATGTATTCATTTTATCGAAATTATAAGTTGAAATTGTTGAGAACCCTGTAAATCAATTTTAAATAGTGACAACGATTAAATAGTCGGAAAACTTTTATTTTGTCAACAGATTTGAAATCTATTTATTCATAACTAAAAACTACGATTTTCGAGTTACCAACTTTTACGTTGGACGTATCGATTTGCATTTAATAAACTTTCATTAAGATAACTTCTAATACTTCAAGCATGACAAAGTAATAAATATTTTATATTCCCAGCCTCTTTGCGTATGCTTTGAAAACTACTGCCATGTGGAGTCAAAATTAGGAGTTTTTTTTTTTTTTTTTTTTTTGCAAACCTTCCTTATCATTCTCTTTGAATTTCCTGTCCTAACAGGTGACAGCGTGTGTGTATATGCAATATTTAATTTTCTGGGTTCTGTATGTCAATTTTGTTTCTTACCTTTTTTTTATTACTATTTTAGGTACACAATTCGGGGCTCCATACTTGTTTTGGTTTTATGACAGCAACAGCAATGCCGGCCTTTTTAGAGTACGATTGCTACACGAGTACATAAAACAGAGCGCTATCAGTTGATATTTTGTTATTCGCTCTTGTTTGATTTTAATTTTGTTGATTTTTTTCTGTCGTTGTTGTTGTTTTTAACTTAATTTTGCTGTTTTTTTCTTTCTTGTGGTTGTTTTTATTTATGCCCATTTTAATTTGTTTACTGCGACTTAACGAAATTATTTTTTATTGGCACACATGCTTACTTTTTTCCCTCATCTCTTTCGCTCTCTCTTTTGAAATTGTCGATATTTTTCCAAATAATAATTTAATTTGCTCAATTTATCATTTTTGTCATGCTATAGAAAAACAATTTTTTGCTTTTATTTTTGAAAAAGTCCTTTAGTTTAAATTCCAATACGTAAGGAAAAGTTTTTTAGAGTTCTAAATCCGTAGGGAATAGTTCGGAGTTCTTTCACAAAATTTAAAATACTTTTGCGAAATTGGACCAAAAATCGGAGGCGTGGCGTTTTTTGCTTAGCGCAGCTTTTTTTTTAAATCTTATTTTATTTCATAAAAAAATTTCTTGCAAAAAAAGATTTTTGATTATAGTTCGGGATAGTGTTCGAAGAGTTCTGAAGAGAATACTTGTACTACTTTTACAAAGTATTAGTACATTTAAATCGAAAAGTTTCCTTTTTTGCTCTAACTAAGTAGATATCCAATTCAAAATTTTTCTGATTTTTCGATTAAAATAAAACTTACTAGGATTTTCTTTAGACTTCTACGAGTGCTAGAGTTAAACTTTTTTTTCGGATATTTGGAACAAAATTTTTCTCATTTTCTGATTAAAATGAAAAGTACGAATATTTTGGAAAAAAGTTACTACACAGAGAAAACAACATTGTCAAGTGCCAGAAACGTGGTTGTTTTAACAACGCGCGTTGCTAAATGGGTTTCAACTACGTTTGTGAGTGATTTAAAAACTCGCGTTGCTAAATAAAATACAAAAGACAAAACATTTTTTTGAACTAATTTGTACTTTTTCCTGTCAACGCCGGTTCGTAATCCGTGTGGTTTCATTTACTTGTCATTTTGTTGGAAGCTTTTTGTTGAAAATGTTGAGTCATACGATAAAAAGTATTAGAATCTCTTTTGTGGAGAGTTACAAGTTTTCGAAAAAAAAAAAATTGATTTCTATTTACGAAAAAGTAAACGTTTAGGAAATTTTCGATAAAATCGAATTTTTCGACTTCTTGCGGTTTTTTAAGAATATTTGCTTAGCGGTTACTTTTTTGTTAATCCAAATCAATATTATTAGTAGAACTTGTAGTTATCCATAAAAGAGATTCCAATATTTTTTATCGTGTGACTCACCGTTTTCATAAAAAATTTTGTGGTGTTTTTTGTTTTGAATTTTCTGTGAAAATTTCTTTACTATCCCAAAATTTTCAAATGAATAAATGTTAATTGCTTTTATTAAAAAAAAAATTCCCTCATGACTAGAACTTTAGGTGCTATCATTTAATAACACTCACATAATAACTTAGGATATCTAGAAACCCTTACAAGATGCATAGACCACTAAAATGAATAAGTTTCTTACAAGTCAAGTATCTATTTAACCCTTAGAGGCAAAAATGCATTACAAAAGACCATATATATTCAAAAAAAAAAAGAAAGAAAAATTTATAAAATAACCAAAGCACATTAGAGCGCTTCATGCAGCTCTCCATACATTATACATTTGAAGCTCCGTAGACATGTCTTAAGATAAAAGATAAACGTTCCAACATATTTGGTGACTACTTTCTACCTACCTACGTACATGTATCCACACTGGTGGTGCCTGTGCGCTGGCTGCTGCACTTTAAGGCAAAAACCCAAGACGTTCTCGTCGTCGTCGCCACACTTTGCTTCAAGTAGAATATGTACGTTTAATGTAATAAAATCATAAAAAACAGCACTACCTTTGCTTCCTACATTGTTGTTGTGTGATTGTTGTACGTTACCTTTTCTGACGTTAGTTACTTGGCTTCTCTCCTCTCCACTTGTATTCCGGCCACCTTCACTTCATCTTTGATACTTTCTCTCATAAATCTTTTGACTTGAGGTGCAGTACATAGCATTTGTTGGTTGCGCCGACCAACCGACCGTTCAACCAACCAACCAACCCACAGTCCGACCTAATGACGACTGGTCGGTAAAAAGTACATATATATTTTTTCTTTGCCTTCTCCTTCTTTTTCTTTTTATAGTTCCGGTACCTTGGGCTTAAAGTGGAACATGGAGCTAAAAAAAGAATGCAACTAACAATGCAGAAGCAGCAGAATTTAATCATTAAAGTAATGAAATTCGTGCATTTAAAGGGTTATTTTGCGGTTAAGTTGTTTGTGAAATGGAATGGTTACGCGTGTTTTCATTAAGTTGCTGCTGCTGCTGTTTTTATTTGACTGCAAGGGTGGTTGGCTGCATGAGCCAAATGTTTTTTTAAAAGGGTCTATGATCTCATCTTAAGTACCAAATTTTGTTTTTTTTTTTTTAATTATATGTTTTGAGTGCGCCTTATTTTTCATAAAATTCACATTTGAAGTATTGACAATGTTTGCTGAAAGTGGGGCGATTGTTTTTTTTTGTATCTTTACTTAATAAATATTTTTATTCAACCCAGTGTACCAAACGGATCCATTTCGATTCCGTAACTCGTATATTTTATCCGTTACGCCTCCAGTTTGCAGATGAAAATATTATATAGTTATATATTATACGAAAATAAAATATACATTAAACAAATTTCTGTTGTTTTTTATTATAAGTTTTCTGTGTTCTTTTTCTTCCCTTCTTTTGATAAACAATATAACTCAAATTTGGAATCAAAAACGTTGTTAAATCCAAATCAGCAACGAAACGTAGTCAAAACACTCACGAAGCGTTGTTAAACTCAAATCAGCAACGAAACGTAGTTTAAACACTCACGAAACGTAGTTAAATCCAAATCAGCTCATTTCAAAACAAATAGATTTTCAGTCAACTTCACAATAATGATGGCCGTGGCTGAGTTGCTAACGTCTGCATTTATCGCAAGACAAAATTGTTTTTCTTTTGTATTTTATTTAGCAACGCGCGTTGTTAATTCACTCACAAACGTAGTTGAAGCCCATTTAGCAACGCGCGTTGTTAAAACTGCCACAAACGCGTCATGTTCAAAATTTGTGTCGGCCTGTGGTTAAAATAACCATGTTTCTGCCACTTTTGACAATGTCGTTTTCTCTGTGTAGACCAACAAAATACAAATCAATCACTAACATGTTCTGCACTGATTTTTATTTTCTAAATCGTAAAATTACGGTCTGTGGTTTTTACTATCACGTCAAAAAGTGCAAGGCGAATATGTATCATTAACATGACGACATGTCTCCAGAGATAAAGACAGATCTTTAAAACTATTATTTTTGCTTAAATTGTTGCCGCTATATCTCAAAGTGCATACTTGAAAAGTTTTGTTCCCTATTGTGCTAAGATTTAGGTCTATTTTTTCCGCTACTCTTTCTCTCCTTCATTCATCACATAACAGTTTTGCTTTAAAAAAGTTGGGAATTGGTGCCATCGCTGCCGTTTGTTGTTTTTGCTGTTGTTGCTGGTTGTTGTATATTGGAAGAATCTTAAAATCTTAACGTCGCTTATTTACGACGTGACATGAACCAAAAGAAAAAAATATTTTATTTTACACTGATGCTTTTTCTTGCGCCATCTTGAGCTTTTGAGGTAAAGTAGTGCCTTCTTTGTGTAAAGTGCGTGAATATTCACTTGAGAGTGTGTGTGTGTTTATCTTATTTTCGTATATGAATAAATAAGGGAAAAATAAACAAAAACAGCCATGTTTTTACGTGACGGCGCGTTTCATGAAAATTTAAATTTTTTTTTTTTTTTTTTCACAAATAAATACAATTTATTCTTTAGTGTTGTGCGCTGTTTTTGTCGATGTTGTTGATTATGTCATTGACAGCGCTTACTAACAAAATATTGGTGAAAGGCATAAAAAAAAGTTGAAGAAACCAAAAAAAGATGCTATGATGTGTGTGTATAAAACTTTTTTTTTGTATATTTTGTTAACAGAAAAGCTAACAAGAAAGGTTAAAATATGAGACGTGAGCAATTTTTCCAAATACATAACAATAAGTTATATTTTCCTTATTTTTTTCCTTATATACATGTCAAAATATTGCATAGGTATCAGGCAGAATCATTTCAATCACCGAGAGCTTTGTAAAATATGTTATCAACTTTTTTTGTGTGCATTTTATTTTATTATTATTATTATTGCTCAAGTATCACGAAGGAGGACTTTCAATGATTTGGAACCCCCCTTCAAAATCAAAAATCGTAATCGTGAACCGTGAAAGTTAGATAACTTTGAGCCCGCCTCTCTCCTAAACATGCTTCCACAATAATTGAACGCCATAGCTACGAGATTGTAAAGAATTTAAGTTTTTACTTACACGGGAAATACTAAACCGTAAAAATTCATTAAAAATCCCACTCTCTTACCACTCAGATACTGTAGCACTTTCATTTCTATCGCTTATTGTTTAATTTAAGGGGACATTCGCCTTTGTAATTGAAAACAAAAAAACACTTTTTAAAAATTTTATTATGAAAAAACTATTAAATTTATTGACAAAATTTCTTTTGGACATTGTTAAATATTGTCTAAAAAATATGAAATTTTTATTTTTTTTATTTTTAGTTTCCCTTGGCTGCTGTAGTGGGCGTCATCCAAAAGTTACTTTTCAAACTGGTAAGAAATTTTTCTCCGAATCTACTCGACCGATTTTAAATAACCAAAGAGCATTCGATTACTCATAAAAAATATTAAACAATAAGTCTCTGAATGTTTTAAAAATACCACCGCCTTCTTTTACGGGGGTGACTTACCCTCAAAAAATGCCATTTTTTCGCATTTTTCATAAATATTCATACAAAAACTTCAAAATATACAAAAGTATGAATTTTAGAGGCTTATTGTATAGTTTTGAGTCTCAAGAATAAAACCCGTTTTGAATTTTTGAAAAATCTGTTACAGGTGGTCTAAAACATGTCCTACCGTTTAAAAAGTAACTTTTGGATGACGCCCTCTACATGTACAGCAGCCAAGGGAAACTAAAAATAAAAAAAAAAAATTTTTCATATTTTTTAGACAATATTTAACAATGTCCAAAAGAAATTTTGTCAATAACTGTAATAGTTTTTTTATAATAAAATTTTTAAAGGGTTTTTTTTTTTTCCAATAACAAAGGCGAATGTCCCCTTAAATTATTTTTCAATAACATTTTTTACTATCTCAATCAGTAATAATTGAAATCTATTCCAGGCTAATATTGCAGAGCTCACTGGTATTTTTTCATGCAAAACCTTTTTATACCCTACACCCAGGGTATATTCACTTTGTCCTTCCGTTTGTAACGCAGAGAAGGAGGCGTGGCAGATATGGAAAAGTATATATATTCTTGATCAGCGTCACCTCCTGAGTCTATATAGCCATGTCCGTCTGTCTGGCTGGCTGGCTGGGTGGCTGGCTGGCTGGTTGGGTAACGGCTGTGTGTGGAAATACATTTTTTGGGAAAACTAAGCAAGATAATTCTATGAAATTTGGTACACAGCCTCCGTCGTCGAAGTTAGCTCGGGGGATTGAAAATGAGCGAAATTGGTCAACGGACACGCCTACCGCCCATACAAAAAATATCTTCAAAATGCAAATTTTGGAGTATATTTCACAACAATGCAACCAAAATAAACATAAATACTACGAATTGTCAGCGCAAGCTCTGAGAAAAAGCTGGTCAAATTCGGACAAGAGGGCGTGGCACCTCTCATATAAGCAAAAGCTTCAAAACGCTGTACTGAAAGCGTTTTTTGAGATAATCAAACTAGATTTGACTCGGACACTAAAAACTATAAATGCAAGCTTTAAGCAAAAACTGGATAAAATCGGACAAGAGGGCGTGGCTCCTCCCATATAAGCAAAAGCTTCAAAACGCTATTCTGAAAATATTTTTTCAGATAATCCAACCAAATTTCACTTAAATACTAAGAACTATAAATGCAAACTCTGAGAAAAAACTGGGTGAGTTTGGAGGGCGTGGCACCTCCCATATAAGCAAAATTTTCAAAATACTGCGTTGTAGGGTATTTAATGTTTGGCCAGACCAAAGGTAACACCCTTACTAGTTACTTCTCTATTCAAAATTTTTTTACTGTTTATCTCTGTGCTTTTTGAGGTCCAAACCGTATATTTTACTTTCGTGCCATTACTTTTTCATGAGAATTTAGTAAAGTAATTGAATTACTGGAACAAACCGTAATTTTTGATTAGTAATACTTTGTGCTATTTGAAAATCAATTTTTGCGGATCTTTTTTTTCCGTGTAACTATTTATATAAAATTGTACACTACAGTGTAGACTGAGTTCTCTACAAAAACTTTTCATTTTATATATAAAAAAATTTATCTTTTAGGAGTTATTCTATAAAAACTGGTTAAGCGCCGATAAACGGCAAAAAATCACTTTTTTTTTTTAAATAACTTCTAAATAATTATTTTTTTTTTTTTACAAAAGATTCAAATTATTTGTAGAGCATGTGGTTCTCCCTGAAAAAAACCCTTGGACTTTTTATCCCACGACTCACCGTTCATAAGTTATCGCAATTTGAAAATTACCACAATTGTATATACGCGTCAAAAAAACACGGCTATTTGTATTTTCTTTAAGCAAATATATAGAAAACTATCACCTAGCAAATCGACAATGCTTTTTTATTTACCATCTAAAGGTAGAACTCAGCCGAATGTACGATATTGACTTCACAACCAGTAAAAATCACTTTAATCTAACCCTTTAAAAAATAATAAAGACGACAATAACTACAAATACGGTAATAACAAAAACATATCCTGTTTAGGATATCTATATGAAGCACATAATATATGCAATAACTAATACATACTAAGAGTCATAAGTAGGGTCTGCATACAAACTATTGATGTTATTTCATTAACCAAAGCATAGCGCAGCACAGCACAACAGGGCGGAATCCGTAACGAAGCAACACCTGGTTATATCGCAAATAGTTTCCAACATACAAACATATATTCATTTTCAATTTATTATTAAGTACATCTGCTCGTATACGTATGTACTGGGTGCCTCAAAAGATATGTTTTGTTTGAAGTATAAATATAGTATATGTGACCTGTTTTGTGAAAACGTACCTAACATGTGAAAAAACGTGATTTTGATATTTTCACTTTTTAAAGTCAATTGTGAGGTGATATTTCCATTTTATGACCTTGAAAATGCCAGTTAAAAGGAGTCTTAAAAGACAAAAGTACATAACAAAGTTTTTGCCATTGAATTAAGTACTACGCTTTTCGGACTAAGTGCCAAATTTAAAACAAGTTAGTAACTATAATTATTTTTTAACCGAAGACCTAAGTAGTGCTATAAACACCTTTTGTTAAAGTTTTTTAAAATCAATCTAATAATTTTTTTTTTTTGAAATATATGAGCCGTTTATTTTGAAAGTGGCCTAAGTCCATTTCGGGGCAAAAGTAATGTCATTCACATTATGTGCCGTAATAATCAGTTTTTTGCCCGATACTATTTTTTAAATATAACGCCATTGATTTCACATAATGTGGTAGGCTTTCTGTAAAGACAGAATTCAATTTTATTCGTTCTGAAAAAAATCCCAGCTAATTCATATTATGACATTACTTTTGTTCCGAAATGGACTTAGGCCACTTTCAAAATAAACGGCTCATATATGAGAATTTGTGTAGATACGTAGGGTACTATTTATATTTCGGGAACTGGCAACACTAATGTCAATAGCTAAAATCTGGCAACACCATAATATAGATTGACATTTTGTAGCATAAACGTACTCACAACATTTTGATGTTCAAGTGCTATTTGTTTTGCTTACAGTCAGTTAAGAAAATCAATTTGGCGAGCCTTTTTTTGAGCGATTGATAAATTATGGGGTATCCAACGAGAACAAATTTTTTTTACAACTAAGTCTTCATGCAAAATCGAATGTATTGAAGTGGAACTAATGTGCAAGGATGCCTCTATCTCACAATATGTCACATGACGATCGTGCATTATCAGTTCATGTTTGGTAGCACAACAACCGATTTTGGAGGACCCTCATGGAATTCGTCGGCGACCAAACTACGACCACGATTGAATTCACTTTACCAGCGATATACTGTGGTTTTTGATGGTGCTTTATCGCCATACAAAGAACTGAGTTCATCGACACATTCTTGTTGAGAAAGTTGTGAAGAATAATCCAACGAAAACCTTTTGAAATTTCAATTTTTTTTGGTCAAATTGATTTTCTTAACTCACTGTAAACAAAACAAATAACACCTGTACATCAAAACGTTGTCAGTACGTTTTTGCCAAAAAATGTCAAACTTTATTATGGTGTTGCCAAATTTCAGCTATTGACATTAGTGTTACCAGTTCCCTTGTACTTTTAAATAAAAAAAAGTTAAAAAATCAAATATTTTTTTTTATAATTGCTTTTACTTTCTAAGTAATTATTGTATCATGGCATATTGTTGAAAATGTTTATTCATTATTAGAAGTTATATCATTAGATTTTACATATCCTCATAAGAAAAAGTGCACAGGGACCAAATCAGGACTGCTTGGAAGACCTCTCCTGGAGTTAAATTTCTGAAGACAATTTCACGTAATGGCTCCACCGGCTGAAAACATGTTCTTGGGTAATAGCTGGGAAACTTTTAAATTTCAGGTAGATACCAAGAAGTCATTTAACATCTCTACATAACATTTCGAATTGAAATATAAACTTTCTTTTGAGACACCTTGTATATGGATATGTATGTATGTTTGACGTTGTATGTACGCATATTTTGTACTTGCATTTGTGTTTTATTTATTTGACTTTGAAGAGCCCTCAAAAAATGGGAAAAAGCAAAAATAAATTCTTTATTTTCCTTTTTGTGTTTGACATTTGGTGAAAATTTATTTTTAGGACTGACATCGAAATAACGATGCCATTCGCCTCAATAAGCGCTTATTTTATGTTTTATTAAACTTATGATTTTTCGGTATACCTGCTATGTTTTGGCCAAAATTATTCATTCTACTGTATAATTAATTTTTTTTAGAGAAATTTACGTGTTGAGGTAAAGCAAAAAACTTGATTAAAATACACAGTTGCAGTTTAAGTTTAGAATGTAAATTTAGTTTGCGACATGTTTGCTTATACCGAATATGGTACTATAAAATTATAATTAAAAATTTAAAAAAAATATCAATACAAAATAGTAATTGGCTGTCACTTCTATAATTTGAACCCGTCCTCCCTAAAATGTTCAATTTAAAAATTATGTTGTTAAAATTCTTTTGTTAATAATGTTTGAACTATAATTTCTCTATGTGACGTAAATTCTTCAAATTCATTTTTAACTTTTAAGACTTCTATTTACTTTATTTGTGTGCAAATATTGTTTTTCTTAATAAATAATCATTGTTATTTATTATTTAATAAATTAAACCCCATAATAAGAAAAATTTATATTGCTTTTCGACCTTAAAAAATGTGAAAATTCAAAACAAAATTCTTTAAATTCCAAATATACACATTTAAACATGTTGTCGTCCTAAGTAAATTGTTTTTAATTTGTCTGATTTACTCTCATTATTTTTTATTTTTTACGTTTTGATTTCTATTTTTGTTAAATATATTGAAAAATAATGCAATGCGACATGCGTTACTGCAATGACGTACTTTGTTGCTGACGTATTCCTCATTTTCTGGTTGTTTTTTTTTCCATTTTTGCTTAGTCTTACCATATAAGGTATTGCGATTGATTTAAATTTATTGGTTATAACATGCATCAATATACAAATTTACTTACAAGTCGTCGTCTCATTTTGTCTGCTTCACAAGGCGAAAGAGCTTGTAATGTATTATACACATTTAGATTCACATCAAATGTACAGTTGTGGACATAAAATTAAAACAAAGATTTTTTTTACAAATTGCGCACTTTTATCAAATTTTAGTATAGGATTTTATTTTTGATTGTTTTATGCTTTAAATTCGAAAAATGAATTCTTAGTTGATTTTGTTTTGTATACAAACGAGGAATAGCAAATAAAAACAAAAAATCCCATGAGTTTTGCATTTCAATAGAAATCCGAATTTGCATTTTGTAGTTGAAAACAATACAAAACACCATGCGTTAAAAAATGTATGATGTCGTTCTTTAACATAACCATGCATTTTTATTTTAGACTGCGTGAAGAGATTGTTTACGCAGTTCGATCCAAATTCTTGGTGAAATGTACGTAAATAAAAACAGAAATTGTCGGAAAATGTCTGTGTGGCTGTTAACAATACATAAGTCATCATAACCGTATAAAGTGGAAATTAAAAATAGATAATTCCTTTTTTTTTTTTTTTTTTTTTGAATTAAGTGATTTTAAATCGGATGCCTTTTAAAAATCTTTACCAAGTTATGTTTTCTAGAATATAGTCCACTACTGTATAAATGGGTTCATAGTTATGTCCGTTTGTTTTTTGAGTCCACGTTGAAATGCAATGCATTGCATGGCATATGGCATGCCATCCACCAGTGCAACAGGAACAACGACGACGAAAACAAAAACAACTTAATTACATTGAGTTGCCATTGATTGACAAATATGTTTTGGTACAGTTTGTTTGTGCTATTGATAAATATTTATTTTCTTATTTAATTGTATTTTAAAATTTAACCAATAAACTTAAGTTAATTAAATTTCCTATGAAAAATCAACTTAATTTGTTTACCGCTTTTCGACCAAAGTAATTGATTTAATTTCTGTTTGAAAAACGTATTTTTCCGGTAATGAAAATCTGGTATTACATTAGCTCAAAACTGTCGCTTAGTTCCACTCTGTACTAATATTTGTAGAAATTTGTGATAATACGAGTAACGTCGTTCTACTCTGGGCATTCTAGTTTGTTCTAATCTGATCAAATTTAACGGAATCCAATATAAGAACACACTCAAATAGCGAAATATGAATGCCAAAATCTCGTAAAAGTTCATAGAAGTCGATATATAAATTTAACGAAATACCAAAAATCGAGACAAAGAAAAAGATAGTGGAACCATGACAGTCACATTTTATGAATTTTTTTGATATTTGCTTTATCATAGAAATCGATATATAAATTTATCGAAGTACCAAAAATCGATACATCAAGATAAAGATAGCGGAACCATGTCAGTCACATTTTATGCATTTTTTTGATATTCGCTTTATAACAAATACTCTTTTGACTTCCAAGCAACCAGTATTCTCATATTTATAATTTACATAAACATCTTAAGAATTGAATGAGCAGTTTCGAAAAGGTCACATCTCCGATTTTCAAAAAAGTTTTCAGGAAACGAAAAAAACTGATTATTTTCTAAAGTATTACAATATTTCTAAATTTTTTTTTTTGGGTTACATTCTAGGGCCAATTATCAATCGAAAAGTACGGAAATATTATGATGGTTACGTAATTATATATGTAAATTTTGATATTTTAAATTCAGGAGATGTGATCTTTTCGAAGCTGATTGTGTTAATTACACAAAATTTAAAGGAAAAGCATATGAATTTGTTAAAACTTTGATATAAGGTATCTTAAATTAAAATAATAACTTGAATTCACACACGCCACCCAAGAAAAATTTAAATCGAACTGTCGTGAACACAAAAAAAAAAAAAAACAAAAAAATTTGTCAAATTACTTGGCTCATTGAGTAAAAAGAGGTCGAAAAACGGTATAATTAAAAAAAAAAAAAAAAAAACCCAAACTACTCATTTTCGATTAATTTGTTCGAGCTGAATCCGAATCCGATCTTAAAATTGCTCTTTCACTTATAGTTTTTGAGATATCCCAGCCTCAAAGTTCAAAAACACGATTTTATAGAGAATGCATGGAATTGTTTTACTCTTTTCTACTAAACGCATCGCTTAGTACTATCCTTCGTCTTCAGAATTAGCTATGATTCGGTCATGTGTGGTTTTTCTTTAAAAAGTTATGACCATTTTAAAATGACGTATGAATTTAAAAACATATGTGGCATCTCTCTAGAAAAGATGTGGCCTTTTCGAAATTGATTTCAAACGGACATGACTTTTTCACCCACTTAGAGACACGATATGAGTACCATTTTTACACATCACACGTGTCTGTATGCGAAGATGGAGAAAACATGAAAAAGTCAATATTGAAAAAATTCGGAGGTGTGACCTTTTCGAAATTGGTCATTCAATTATAAATGAAGTATTGAAATGTGTACAACAACTATCAGCTAAATAGTGGCATTATGTGCCGTCCATGGATAAAGCAACCAACTCTACTGATTTTTTTCAGGAGACTCTTGATTATTAATTCCTGATTTTCGGCCGAAGACCGAATTTCTTCTTTCTCTTACCTCAAATGTGTATTATAATTATTATTATTATATGTATATATATATACGCTAAATTGTACACATTTTATCACGACCAAAGTTTTACCTTTGTAAGAATTCATTATCTTCTCCGCACTGGAAAAAAACTTTCTGAAAAGCGCATTAAAAACTGTCAACGCATGTGTTAATTAATTTATTTAGTAACCGCTGTCGAATGAATTACTTTGCAACTATGTCACCAATACATAAATTTTCACATTTTCACACTCACGTAAGTACGCTTGAACGTAAAGAATTTTGTCGTAGTGTGAAAACTCCGTGAGTGGCTCAATTTCAATATTTTTGTTATGCAAACTAAGTTTGTAAATATGTTCATACGTAGAGCTTTGTGACTGTGTGGCGCAAAAAAAAAAAAAGTGAATTCAAATTAAGTTTACTTATAGTAAATCGTTTAAATATTTCAAATACTAAGAGAAGCTACTTACATACTTTTGCTGTCAATTATCAGTACTAACTGGGTTTATTTAAGAGAGGGCTTACTTTTAAACGATTTGGGTTGGTAACCAGCTTGTTTTCTCTTTGAGGTTTGTTTTTTAATATCACAGACTTAAAAAAATAAAAAACATGAAACAGAAACAAAAATAGTCGTCTAACACATTTTATAGACTTTATAGATTTTTGGCCATAAAACTTGATATTATAGTACTGACTACTAGTCTTTACCTTTAAAGCCCACTTTTACCTTTATCGATATCTTTTTTACCGAAATATCCTAACCATGGTTTCAATCACAGACCTCAGACCTGTTTTGGAATCAGCGATCCTCAATTATCCAAAAAAAGTTATCGAGATCAAATTCAGTTTCTTGTGTTGCACAAAAAACTGCAGAAATTGTTGAATTTACATAAATTGACATCGTGCTTCGGTCATTATCGTACAAGACCGTGCCACCAATCCAGTTTTCATAGAACATTACACCTAATCTGAGTTCCGACACTTTCAATAATATGCTCAAGAAGAAATATCTATACAGGGTGAATAGAAATCAGTAGAACACCAAAAAATGTAATGTTCTGAACAACTTTTTTCCATGTCATTTTTCGAAACTCGCAATTTCAAAATTCATAATGAAGATCCAATATGGCGGACGTAAATATAAATAATCGCTCGATTTGGATGATTCTCGGTACAAACAAAACAAAAAACTGAGGGAAGGGACTTGGTCGTCTACGGAATACCGCTATTGGTTCACTTTAAAATCAAATAACACCGTTGGTTTTGCGAATTTCGAAAAATGGCAAAGGAAAAAGTTGTTCAGAATAGTCCCAGGAGCCCTACATTTACCGGGTTTCTTCTGATCTCTACCCCAGTACATACATATCAAAAACTAATTCCAAAGTAGATAAATTTTATAAGTTATTTTAATTATAAAGACACCACTCTTTCTATTGATTTTTAATATAATTGTACAAGAGTGTGATTTAACGTTATATTTATTAATGCTTTTTGTTATTTTTTTTTATTTTCAGGTATGCCAAGTTTAATGATTTATGAATTCTCACTTCTACCATCTACGTAAGTAATATAATTAAATTTAATTTAAACAAATTTTCCGGAATTATTGCTCGTGATTTTGTTTTTTTTTATCTTTGGCATAAAAAATTGGTTCAAATTAATGTGAAAAAAAAAAAGAAAATAAAAAAAAAAAAATTAAATGAAAAGAACATTCAAAATGAATAAAGAAAGAATGAATAAATAAAAGAAAATAAAAAGCAAAAACTAATCGTTTATATAAATTCACGGCAGATAACTTTCGAAAACGTGTCAATTTCATAGTTGAAAAATAATGCCAGACATAAATTTTTAATGGATTAAAATCAGACTGAAAATAAACCAACGAACGAGATTATACAGAGTTTCATATCAATGAAGAAAAAATACAGAGAAAGAACACACATATACGTACAGACACACGTAAGCATAGTACGAGTAGACCTGTTTTCCAGTCCATACAAAAAAATGTTCAACAAAACAAAACGTCGATCGATTCGTCTTAAAAAATAAGAAAAAATTGTTAGTGACTGAACAACATCAATAACTCGTCTGCAGCTTACTTTACTTGTTGCTTGTGTTGTAAATTACGCGACCTGTATATCTGACCAGCGTTACTCGCTCACTCGTCTGATCTGTTTATGAAGACGTAGAATTTCCTTATATTTTTAAGCTTAATGCTTTGCTTTGCTTTGCTTGTAATCTCCTTGAGCAACGCAATCTTAAGCTTAAAACCACGAACCCAACCTACATAATTTTGGTAGTACATACCAAAAATTAATAAGTAATTTAACATAAAGTTAAAATTGTTGTCAGATTAATTTCAATTTTAATTTTCGACTTTTATTTGTAAGGTCAACACGAGTATCTGGTCGCATACGTACTCTTATATTATTTCGAAGGCATGGTAATAAATTCAAGTAGTACCCTTGTAATTATTGCTTGTTTTTCATTGTATTAAATTACAAAGACACATTTATATGACGTTTTTTTCTTAAGGTGATCATTAATACACAGATAATTAAATATTTGATTTTATTTAATATGCAGCATATTTGATCACTTTTAATGCATCAAGTATTAATGATAATATTTGGCAGTAGTTAACAAATAATTTTTGTCTCAAATAGTAATTTTTTTTTTTTGTCACAAACATTGACTAATTTACTTAGGTGACAATTACTTTTTGAGCGACACTTTTAGACCATTTGGAATGTATTAAGTGATTTTGGTACTTTTTGGACGGTTTTAGTACTTTTTTGCTATTTGGTACAAAACGGAAAAGCTCATTTATTATCCCTGGTACAATGACAAATGTGAAACGAAAAGAAAACAACAAACATGAAGTCAGTGTCAGTCTGCTTTTTGTTTTTCTCTTTATGCTGTATTCTCTTTTCAGCACTGTGTGACCGCGTATTTTGTCGTTGTTAATATTGAAAAATTTGGATTCAATTTTACCTGGTTTAATGCCAAATATTAAAATAATTTTAACTTTGTGCACATTTACACACAAATTCCTTTCTAATGGTGCATAATTCATAGTCGTGCTCCATTTCTAACATAGCAAAAAAGGTAGGACAAATTTTTGTCTTACGTATTAATATATAGATTTCTTCAGTTTCTGTACACAGTTTGGCAAGAAAATTCCTATGAGTCCATTTTAAAGCCTAACGTCATAAGTGTATGCCTTAAAATATTTTTGTTCTGCTCTTATCCACATATCCACTGACGGACATACTGACAGTCAATCATCTACCCACACTGTTGTCCGGAACGTAGCTTGATTGAAAGTTTGTGGAACCCCTGGTTTTCTTTTTTTTATACAATGCTTAATGGTGTTAGCAACAAAATTCAATCATTTTCAAAATCTAATATAGGTGCTCTGCCCTCAAAATAGGTTGAAAAACGGTGTATTTGTAAAACACACAACAAACAAAAACAGAAATAGTCACTTGAGTTGTGTTTGTCGGTGCTGAATCCGAATCCAGTTTTGGAAATGCTCTATCACGTATGGTTTTTGAGATATTCTAACCTTAAAGTTCAAAAATACGATTTTTGAGGTTACATAGAGGACGCACGACATTGTTTTGCTCTTTTCTACTGAATGCATCTCTTAATACTTTCCTTCGTATTCAAAATAAGTTTTTCTATTGATCTTGCGTGATTTTTCTTCCACCTACAATTAGTAACTATCATGTTCATTTTAAAGTGGTCTATAACTTTTTGAGGAAAAATCATCCAAGACCAATTCATAGCTTATTTTGAAGACGAAAAATAGACTAAGCGATGCATTTAAAAGAAAAGAGCAAAACTATTTCGTGTGTCCTCTATATATCCTCAAAAATCGTGTTATTGTTCTTTTAGGTAAGGGTATCTCAAAAAACATACATGCTAGAAAAATTATTAAAATCCAGATTCGGATTCAACATTGCAAGTACATGAAAAATAATGACTAGTTTTTTTTTTTTTTTTTTTCTCAAAAATAACGTTTTCCGGCCTACTTTGAGGGCAGCATTATTTCAATTAAACCCCGTTGCTGAGAACCGTGACCAGTAAATGGCGCTGATCAAGAATAGAATATGTGTTTCAATCGGAAGAACAAAATGCTTATATTTATCCTGTGCCTGAAGTAGCCCCACGTGAAGAAATTCAGCTGCTTCTCAGAACACCGGAATAGAAGCAAACCTTTGGTAGCATATATCATTTTGTATTTTTTAAATTTTTTTAACTCTTGTTTAAAGTTAAAAAATATAAAAAAGATAAAATAATAAAAAACTTATAAGAAATAAATGAAAAAAAAAAAAATTAAATAAAAAAATAATAAAAAAAAAATTAAATAAAAAAATAATAATAAAAAAATTAAATAAAAAAAAAAAATTCAATAAAAAAAAAAAATTAAATAAAAAAATAAATAAAAAAAAAAATAAATTAAAAAATTTAAAATAAAAATAAATAAAAATAATAAATAAAATTATAAATAATAATAATAATAATTGGGTTACGAAGCTTATGGAATACGAGAAGGCTAGGCTAATTTAAAAGAAAGTTTATCCATTTATAAAATAATGTATGCTCAAAAAATTTTCAAGATTGAGGTGCGACCCAAAGCCTTTTAGTAGAAAATAAAATGTTAAAATCTTATAAGCGTACCGAACTATCTATAATCAAGTTCAAGAAACTGTTCATAATAGTGAAAATATTACAAAAAAATAAACCCAGGATCTAACTATGTAAATTGCCACACGGGCTTTCATTTAAACTTTAAACAGAAATAATGGCATAATCAGTCGAATGTGGCCAACCACAAAAACATAACACCTTGTTTTTTTTTTGTTTATTTGCATTTAAAATGACAATTGCAAAATTTTATTAAAACACAAAAAAGTCTTAATTAATAAGTTGCAACAAATTATGCTACCAATGTTCTCGTCTTAGTCGGCAATTTACAATAAAAATTCTGTCTTCATTTGTAGGTTACAAGAGAGAACCCACAAAAAACCAACATTGTATTGTGGTTGGATTTTCTCATGCTACTTTTTTTATTGGTGTTGTTGTTGTTATTATTGTTGTTGTTTAATATAATTTTCTCTCACTCTACTTTAACACCTTTCATCTTTTTACAACACCGAACGAACGAACGCATGACAGAATAACGACTGACGTCAGCCGTCGTTGTCGTTTGCAAACAACAAAACAAATACGGGTCGACATATTGTCAGCAATATAACATGCCAGCAGTTCGTCATTTACTGAATGTAACAGACATTCAGTCACTCAATTCAGTTTGTCATTCAGTCAGTTAGTCGGTAACATTTTACACGCAGCAGCAACAACAGTTTCACCATAGTTTCGCATTATGGGCCCGCTTTTTTCTGCTGCTGCTGCTAGATTCTTCTGTTGCTTCTTTTGTATATTTTGTAATTGTAAATGAGGGCAGCAAAACCCATAAAAAAAAGTCACCAATTATTGCGGGTTAACAAGTGTTGCAGCTGCTGTTGCTGTTACTATTGCTGATTTTTGTTTTGTTATTGTCGTTGTTGTTGTTGTTGCTCTGCTATATTATTATTATTTTGACTCGTCAACAATTGCTCAATGTTTTTACAAGGTATACAAGCAGCTTTGTTGATTTATGTATCATTATTTTATTTTTATTTCTTGCTTTTTTATTTAGGGGATATTAATTAAATTTTTGCTTTGTTGTTGCTGTAATTGTCTCGAGAATCATGTCATGGAAAACTTTTGAACTTAACGAAATTAATCTTTATCGTAATCTCGTAAATGCAAAAATATTTTGTTATTTCAGGCTGGCCATAAAAATATAAACCATAACAATAAAGTTGGCCTTATCAGTTATCAACGAAAAAAAATATACTCTTGAAAACCCTATAGGAAATGCTGGAATTTATGGTGCTATTTGCTTAAATTACTTCATCAAAACCAGCTGTAAATAAACTAGGAATTACATAATTTGAATAACGCGATAACACAGTGAGAAGCAAAACTGCCAAGTATTTGCTTTTTTCGACGACTATATTCGTCTGTTCTAATAACACCAATTCAAGAACAACAAAAAAACGAAAGCTTAAACTTTCCTGTTTTTAAATATTTGAACAATTTTACATATCACCGTAAAAACATTATGCACAAAAAACCCCAGTAAGACCGTCTACAGAAGGTCTTCATTATAACCCAATTATTTTGCTAACTAAAAATTGTATCCGCTCAAACCGGTAAATGTTTCTTTCGCATCAAAAGTTCGCTTCAAAGAGTTGCAGTTTGAACGTTGTCACTTGATTTGTTTGTCTTCCGCAAGACCGTGTGTGTTTCATCTTATGAGCAAAATGATAATGACGGATTTTGCTACGTATTTCCCGTACAGAAATCAACCTGAAACCAATATTCTCATTCATTCATTCTCATTGCATCTGAAAGGGTTAAATCAATTTGAGAATTTTGATCCACAGTTCTGCAAATTATACTGGTCTACAAAGTAGACATTCCTTTTTTCTGTTTTGAAAAGAGATTCGTATGATTTAAGTGGGCTGAATCCAAATCCAGCCACAGATCTATCACATCAAGATATCCTGACCTATTATTTTGATGGTTCTTTACACGATGACATAGAAATTATCAATGTTATTATCTCAAAGGAATAAACTGAAAAATAAATTCGACAACTTCATGCCTAGCGTAACAAAATTTGCCTTGTTCGTTTTTGTAATTTTAGTATAAAAAATGTATTAATACTTCTACTCCTTCACTACCTTTCCGCAATAGGTTAGAACATGAATATCGGTTAAGAAATGTTTTATTATAGACAATTTTGTGAAGTAGTATCGTCCGATAGTACTTTTTAAAATGCTAAAAAAATCATAATTCCTTAACCAAGAGAGAGATACCATCTTGGTAAAAAGTATTTTTGTTACGAAAATAAATTGGAAATTTGAAAAAGAGTCTTTTACCGTTTTTTGTAACCTTAGTGCTACGAAAGTACTTAAAATAATCCTGTTTTGTCAAGTATCAAATATCTGTACTTTCAGTCCGATTCATTACCTTTTCAAAATAGGTCAGAACATGAAAATGAATGTTCAAGTTATGGACAATTACGTGAAGCAGTATCGGCCGAATTGTGTATTTTTACCAACACCCCAAAATCCCAAATTTTTTTTGCTGCCATTGGTTTTGTCCTCACATGAAACAATGGACAACGAAATCCGAGAGGTTAAGTTAAGCCATATCTCGTTAAGCTTGGCATTCAATTGCTGAATTCGCTTTTTTTTACTGAGTGAAAAAATGTAAAATGTCCGACATGAAACATCCGAATAATAAAATAGTAAACTTAATACTTTGCGCGATTTAGGATGGGGTAAGACTTTTCACAAGACTTAAACAATTTATCAAAAGTCGTTCCTTCTAGTTGTTTGTACGACTACTAAGTTCGCCGAACTGGGCTTAAACTGAAGTAAGACTCAAAACAACTTCTGTGAAAAGTCCGAATACATAATTAATTTGCAAGCTGACAACTATCAAATTGGTTTTCGCTGGAAATAGTTTACCAATTCAAAATACAGAACTCGTTAAAACCATAACGTGGTCAGAATATGTGGGGTTATTTTAATTACATATTACGGGTTATGTATCGCTAGAACAAAATTTCTTAATTTAATTCGATGAGATAAGTAATTGGGTCACCACCGTCACCGACTATAAAGAGTAACAAAAGCGGAAAAGCGTTAGGAAACTTATCTATGTAAAAAATTGCTAACTCCCTCAAGAACATTTTGTTTTTTTTTTTTTTGTGTTTTGTCATCCTTTAAGCATATGCGATTTATATCGCACACGTCCTTGCTTGATCAACCGTAATCCTACATACATACAACTTTTCTTCAAGCAAACAACGCAAAATAATACACATAAAAATAGCTAAATGTAATTAATTTTTTATTACAACTTTTAATGCGTTTTGTTTTCTTTTGTTTTTGTGCTATGGTGTTTTTTTTTTTATTGACCAGCGTTCGTTCCAGCACTACTAATGAGAAAAGTCCATTTATTAGTCATCATAATGTCAGAGTATACGGTTTTTGTTGTGTTTTGTAAAAGCCGAGTCGCTCGTCATCGCACGCCTTCATTATTTCAATTCTTCCTAATACACTGACTGCCATATGTTGCTGTTATATGAAATAGATTTTGTGTATGCATTAAGTTCGTATCTAAAAGGTACACACATACTTTTAAAGGCAATAATAACAACAATCGATAGATTGAAATGGTGTTACCACTAGCTATAAGCGTTTTTTTTTTGTTCATCATCAACAGCAGCAACATTGAGACAAAAAAAGAAACAGCAACAACATCATAATAGCAATTGGTTAGCTCTTGTTGTTGGCAATATTGCTGTCTATTATTGCGACTTCTGCTGTTGCAATTCACCACCAACATGACTTAAATATAAGCATACAAACTTATATACAACATTCGTTCAATTATAAACATAAATATTGTTAATATAAAAAAATAAAAACCAAAATCAAATTAGGCAGTGTCAGAAAGGCGTCGCCGCTTTGCTGTTTTGGTGAATGTGGTAAAATTGTGCAATAGATACAAAAAAAAAAAATCATGAGCACATCGTATATATTATAAATCGTATATTGAATTTCTATTCTAAGCAAAATTTAAAACGCAATATGGGGATATTCAATTCAATTAAAGTGATTCGATTGCAACTGTTTTTTTTTTATTGTGCTTTAGTTTTATTTTTCGCCTTTTATTTTTTGCATGTTAACCACATTTTATTTATGGCTAATGAAATCTAATTAAATAGCGTTAATAGTCTGAGTAATAATGTGAACGGGGTAAAAGAGCGCTAATTTTTCAACTAAAAACACTTACGCTTCGTTAGTACCATCCATCATTTTATTTTAACCCTTTCAGCGGCAAGATAAAAATACTAAGCAGGTTTTTTTCCTATGAAACTATTGGTTTCAGGTTAATTTTGGTATGAGAAACAAAAATCCGAAATCTGTTTATCGATATTTTATGCTTCCGCGTTCAAAAGTGTGAAAGACCATCTGTAGACGGTCAAAAATTAAATACCATACACAACGGAATTTGGAAAATATTGCTTTTACTGGCGGTGTCAGACCCTCTTATCCGAATTCACTTAGTTTTTGCTCGGATCTTGCGTTAACTATTCTAAGCAGACATTGAATTAAAATTTTTTTTTCGAAAAAAAAAATAACTGATTGAAATCTTGCACTCTTTTGTGTAAAAAAGTTTTCAAAAAAATTTAATTTTAACTAAATAAAAGTATAAAAGTTTCAAAGTCTGAATCTTAAAATCTCTAAATTTTTTCACTTGGGTATATAGTTCAAATATATCATATATAAATATGTACCTACAGATATATTTTCCTTTTATAAATAACTAGCATTTCCCGGTGTGCGTTGCTGCACCCTGTCTTGTACTGGGGGCGCACAGTGCTGCGATAGAAGGCATTTGCGTAAAAAATTTTTGTTCAAATTTAAAATTTTTTTTATGCCATTCTACAGCAAATAGTCCAACTAAGAAATCCCCTGAACATTATTGAAAACTAATGTGATTTGTAAGTGCTACAGCTTGTTAAAGTCGAACTTTTTTTCGAAAAAAAAAAAAACATTTAAGAAAATTTGCTAATGCAGAGCTTTTTTAAAATAATTGCTGCACCTAAACCTCAAAAGCAATTGTTATAAAATAAAGCGCATACAATAGCCCATATACCCATATATTTTTGGTATTTTTTGTATGCAAATTTTTTTAGCCAAAAATGTTCAAATATTAAAAACCGGAAAATGATAATTTTCTTTAGAGCAGGAAAAAAAAAGACGGGACTTGCGGGCATTGTTCTAAAACGTATAGATAGTACAGATTCCATATTTTAAGATAGGAAAAATTCACAACCCCGTTTTACCCCGTTTACTTTAAATATTTATCTGAATATCCCGTATTTACATAAAAATCAATGATTTTATAAAATTTGCATCACAAATTTTTTTTCAAATGCTTTTGAATTTTTTTAAATTTGAATTTTTTTACAGCATACTTTTATATGTCAAAAACACTATGAACTATTAAAATTTTAATATGGTTTTTTATAGCCTAAAAGCATTCACAAACATTTTTTCCAGTTAACTTTCGTGGTTTTATTTATTTGAATATCTCTTTTTCTATTCATTGCATTTGAAAATTAATTGCATTTCTGAGAACGACGTAAAAAAATGTATCAGTATGGTAAATCTTATTGAAATCGAACCAAAACTGTGGAAATGCCGTTCCGTTGTATGGAGTGACAGCTTTTGAATTTTTTTAAATTTGAATTTTTTTACAGCATACTTTTATATGTCAAAAACACTATGAACTATTAAAATTTTAATATGGTTTTTTATAGCCTAAAAGCATTCACAAACATTTTTTCCAGTTAACTTTCGTGGTTTTATTTATTTGAATATCTCTTTTCTATTCATTGCATTTGAAAATTAATTGCATTTCTGAGAACGACGTAAAAAAATGTATCAGTATGGTAAATCTTATTGAAATCGAACCAAAACTGTGGAAATGCCGTTCCGTTGTATGGAGTGACAGCACTGTGGGACTGTGGGGCGGGGCAGCACTAATTTTTTTAAGGGATGCAAATTTTTCCGATGGATTTTACATATGCCACAAATCTCATCTTTATGCGTTAAATACTTTCAAAAATATGACGAAACTTTTTAAGGGCGTGGTGCCGCCCATTTTTTCAATGGACAAATCTCATCCATATCAATTGAGTATTTTAAGAGATATTATGAATTTATTTGTTCGGGGCGTGGCACCGCCCACTTTTTCATTAAAAATTATTTTTCTTAATTCATTTTATACATGTAACAAATTTCAATTATCTGCGTCAGCAAGTTTCAGAGCTATTACGAATTTATTTTTAGGGGGGCGTGGCACCGCCCTGTTTTTCAATAAAAATTATTTTTCTTAATACACTTTATACATGTACCAAATTTCAATTATCTGCGTCAGGTAGTTCCAGTGTTACTACGAATTTTTTTTAAGGGGGCGTGGCACCGCCCACTTTTTTTGCCTATGACATAGGTTTTTATAATACTAAGGTAGGTATTGTAAAAATTTCATTCAAATCGGTCTTTTTTTTACAGTTTAGTGTAAAAATGTTGGTTGATCAGATCGTTTGAGCTATTAAAAAATTTTAATTTTTTGAAGTTCTCATAAGAAGTTATAAATGCTAATACTCTATTAAATGAAATGAATTTTTTATCATTTTAGAGAGATACGGCTAGGTCAGAATGAACTTTGTGTGTTTAATAAACTCCCATTGCATACTACACCCTCTACGAACAATTCGGGATTATAATATAATCGAAGAAGAATCCAAAGTTATTCACTTCTCTACTTTCAAAAAGAGCAGTGTCACATTTAAAGTGTGTTCAAAGTATTCATCATTTAAGAAATATTTTGTGCTATAATTTTTGTGATTTTTTGTTTTTCTGATAGTCTATTTTGTATTATTCCGGAAAAGATATCTTTTAAGATTTATCATCACAATAACCTCTTTCCTCTTCAAATATTCCTTTTAAAACTTTTCACTATTTGGATTACCTTTTCCGAGAAATCTCATATGAAAGTTATAATAATAGTTGTTCGTTTTAGCTCCAAGTTATAAACTTTTTACTTTAATGAATAATTCTCAGAAAAGTAGCACGCTATTGAGATGTTTGAAAGGTAAAATTTTTCTGAGTGGTTATTGTTATCTTATTTTATAAGAACAAATTAGCTTGGATCACATTCTGTAATTGAGAGATATTTTCAAACATGTCGCAAAATAATATTTTATGCACTTGTTTACAAGTATACGAGGTCTGTTCAAAAAATAAGGTGAATTTTCGTAAATACAATTTAATATTATTTATGGAACCTGTAATTCAACACAAAAGAGATTTTAATACTTTTAACCGTGTGACATACCATTTTTATCAAAAAGCTTACGAAATGAAAAGAAATTGAAACCAAATACAATAGATACACTGAGAAAACAATATGATTATATACATCAAAATTTGGTTATAATTAACAAATAATATATTTGATATAGGCGAATCGAATATTTGATATCATTTAATGAGTGGCATATTTGAGCAATTTTATTGGTTCAATCGTATATTTGTTAATAATTACCAAATATATGTTTGCATATGAAGACATTTATTGTTTTGAATTTAGACCTTTATTATTATTAATCTTTTTATTAATTAGAAACTAATATGACAATATTTGCTAGGATCACGGCGACATCATAATATATAATATTTGTTATAAATTAAAAATAAAACTCTTCTCTGAAATTTGAATGCAATCGCCAAGTTGCAAAAAAAAAACAAAAAAAAAAAACACAAAAAAAAATCATATCTGGGTGGGGATTGAACTCATACCCCCAGGGCATTTTTTGTTCTTTGTTAGATGCTACCATATATTTACCAGCTACATTTGTAACCTTGGTTCATTGCAATCGTAAGAGGGAATCCATGTATAGCGAATTGGAACTATGCCGCGCGTATTGAATTCTTTAAACCTCAGGACGCAATGACCGAAAGTAAATTACTGAATCTTACAGCTTAACAATCAGAACTATATTATAACTATAGATGTTCTACATATACAAATTGAAATACGAAAAAGTTATATCAAATCAAAAAGTCAATCAAAGTGAAGTAAAAAAATAAAATAATTAATTTAAAAAAAAAAACTTTCTTGTCTGGGATTCGAACATAGGACCCACAGGATATGAGTCAAACGTCTTATACATTGAGCTAACTCTATCTACGTTTGTAGTGATTGTTATTTTGAATTTATTTTAAACAAAAAGTCAAACACAAAATTTAACAAGTATTGATTGTTTTTTGTAACTTTTGAAAATAATGTTTTGAAAATAATGTCAGTATGTTTTTGAAATTTTTCAATACTTGTTGAATTTTTTGTATGACTTTTTGTTTAGAATTAAAGTAGATAGAGTTTGCTCAATGTATAAGATGTTTGAGTTATAACCTGGGGGCGTAGGTTCAAATCCCAGCCAAGAAAGATTTTTTTTCATTATTTTTTTTTTAGAGTGCGTTCGAATCCCAGACAAGGTTTTTTTAAGTTAAAGCAAATATTTGACATTCCATCAAACAGATATCAGTTTTGGCCCAATCGACAATATTTCAAGGTCCAATTAAAGGCATATTAATATATACCGAAATTTGTTAATTATTAACAAATAATTTCTAAAATGTTCAATCAAATATAATTCTTTGATCGAAACATACTCTTTTCTCAGTGTACAAAATCAATATCTCGTTAAAAGACATGATTTCGGATTTTTTGATCTACAAACTGCACAGTAAAAATGCTAAAAAAAGTATTAATTTTAAACTATTCTGGTATAAATTTTATACTTTTTTGGAATAAATTTCAAACTTTTTTGGAAAAAAATCGGAATTCAATACGAAAATAGTTTAAAATCAATACTAAAGGGAATCAAAAGTAAGAAAAGTAAGCTATCATTTTTTAGTATGAAACTTTCTGCATACTTCTTGGTTTTCCATGTAATCGTACATTTTATTTTTATTTGTTTTTGGAACAGTGTGCTCATTTTAGGCAATAAAATTAAGGTGTAATAAATAAAATTATAGTTTTTGAGATATTGTGTATGTGTTTCATCTAACACTTTTGATTAAGCAAAACTTAAATTACAAATATATTAATCATTTTTGCTTTCTTTAACAAATTTCCAATATCCGATATTAAAACAACAAACTGAAAGTGTAAATTATTGCACAATTTCATCGCTGATTGTTTTCAAATTATTGCTGCTGCCATTAGGCAAGCGATGGTAACCTCCTATATTATTAGGTTATAAAAATTGCCTACTTACAATGGCAATAAAAGCAACAACATAAATCAAAATTAAACCCACGACTGAATTCGTTAAACTTTTCACTGACATCATGTTTCGCTACGAAAAGACGCAGCTGCTGCAAACGCAGTCACACAGCCAGCCATTGCACAGACAGAAATGTAGATAGGCAGACAGACAGACTGAAAAAATAAAATCGACGTTAGATATAAGGTTGAGAAATATTAATCAGGTTTCTATTTTTAATTTAAATGTTTTGCAAACTTAATAGTTAATTGCTGAAAATGAAGAGAGAAAACTGGCTATAATGAGAGAAAAAAACAACAGCAACTTTAAAGAAAAATAAGACTCCATTAGACAGCAACAGCGTGAGTCAGGAGCGCCACTCAACAACGACCACACAAACTAAAAAAAAATAGAAAAAAAAAACTTCTTCAAGTCTTCACCGCCAAGACGAAGTTGACAAGCAAATCAAATGATGACTGGTGTAACGTTGTTGTTGTTGTGGTGATTGTGGGTAAAAATGTGTCTAATGGCGCCACTGCACGCTGTTTATTCGGATAATATATGTATGCATGATAGTAGGCTGTCTGTCTTATATCTATGCAAGATAAGGTAAATTCGAATTATTCTGGTCATACTTACAATAATTTGTAAGGCATATTTTAAAAAAATTAAAATTTTTTTTTTTTAAAGAAGCAGCACATTCTTTTGTTGTATGCAACCGTCACATTCGTGGCATATGAGTAACGAGAGAAAACCAACAATATCAGGCTTTAAAACGATTTAATGTGTAGATTTTTCTGCAACTTTTATTTGGCGAATGTTACTTTCGGCAAAAATTTACCATATACCGCTTACTGCAAATTTTACTAAAGCTCCGTTCACTTTTGTTGCAATTGCGTCACACTAAAAATTGCTTTAATTTTCTTACTTCAAAATTACTTTAAAGCGTATCATGTTAGGTAGTGATGATGGTCTTGGATATTGAGTCTTGGTTTTAGTACATAACAGTCTTGGGCCTAAAAAAAGTACTAATACTCATGTTAGGTATAGCTACCTTACATTAAAAACTTTAAAACTTTTCTTGGAAGAAAAAAAATTGTGACTGTTCTGTTGAAAAGCGTTGAATCGACATACATAACTGACAGTTTAAGATATGCGCAAAATATTGAAATTATTGTGAAAATATAATTTTGTTAAAAACTTTAATCATTGCAACAGCTTTATACTCGGTTGTTCTACAAATAAAGTTTGTAAATGTGGCAGATTTTGGCACGAAATTTTTTGCGTGCTTTTATCCTGACAAGTATCTTAATCTAAAGTGACTATTTTAAAGTGCCCAGTCAAAATATTTAAGATTTTGAATCTCCCTGGATATTTCTCACTATTCTGTCTTCAAAATTCCAGGGGACTGAGGCCAAATACCTTTTAAAAAAATTTTAATATCTATTTAAAAAATAAAATTTGAAGGATAGTATTTACATAGTATTTACAATTCCTAGAGCTACAAAAGTACCTAAACTTAAAATATTTTTTAATAATATGTTCGCCAGGGTACTGATACGATGACAAATACATTTATTATTTGCAAAGTTAAATGAGCCTGAGCCACGCAACTCAAAACTGCTTTGTTTGTAGAATTGCCCATTTACATACGTATGTAGTCGTCCATAATTCTAATTTACATAACTAGATTTTAAATAAAGTAGACATTTAACTCATTAAATTTTCTTGCTTGTTGTCGTTAATGCACTCAGATTAGCAGCGGGATGCTGCTTGATAAACAATATTTTTTTTTTTAAAAATATTTGTCTATATTCACGTTTATCTAAATGTTGTCTGCATGCACAAAGATATTGCTGCTGTCATGCGGGATGTTTGTGCAAAAGGAAAAATAAATTAACGGGCACTTTAAAAGTGACCCAGTAAAAAATTAACAGCTTAAATTTTTCACAAAAAAAAGAAAAACCCTACGAATCTATACCGGGACCAAACCACCATCAAAAACCACAGTATATCGCTGGTCTATTGAATTCAATCATAATCTTAGTTCGGTCGCCGACGAATTCCGTCAAGGTCGTCTAAAATCGATTGTTGTGCCACAAAACATCGATGCAGGAAAAGTTCAGGTTGAGATCCAATACGGATCAGGCTTGCATGAAGAATGATCAGGAACGAGTCAGGCTTTCTGATCCGACAATGACGAATAAACGTCACACCTCATATGAAACGGACCTGATCCGTTGGAGCGGATATGATTCGGATCCCATAAAGTTTTTAGGAACGGATCAGAATATTTCAGAAAAGTAATATATTTATTATTGAGGATCGGATCATACCCATATAAATTAATTTTAATTTCGTCCGCTCACAAAACGCTTTCCTAAAACATATTGTAGCTTTGATTAATATGTTTGCTTTTTCATATGCATGATAACCATGATAAGCACCTAAAATGTGTTTGGGAAAATTTTCTGAGGTCGTTTTGATATGAAATATGTATTATTGGGTGTACAACTTAAAAACAGGAATTTGACGGTGGATGTCCGTACTAACAAATATCGTGAAAGCTCGAACTTTATATATATGTCATTTTGAAGGTACATTTGACAGCTGTCAAAATCAGTCAACAAAACAATTTTATCTTGTGTGCATCATTATTATTTTTCACGATGAATAACTTCGAAAATTCGAGAAAGACAGCATTTGCGGGAGGTTCTGTTGGGTCATTTTTTTTGCAAAGAAAACAGCTACCGAAAGTCATCGCATTCTTGTAGAAGTTTATGGGGACTATGCTCCAGCTCAATCAAGCTGTCGTGAGTGGTTTAAAAGTGGTTATTTTGATGTCGAAGACAAGGAACGTCCTGGTCAGGACCAGCTAGGTGTGATCCATTATGAGCTGTTGCCAGGTATCCAAACCATTAATGCTCAATTCTATCGTCAACAATTGATCCAATTGAAGCAGAAAATCCAGGCAGAGCGGCCAACGTATGCGACCAGACATAAGTCAATCATTTTCCACCACGATAACGCTCGGCCACATATTGCTGCCCCAGTCAAAAATTACCTGGAAAACAACGGATGGGAAATCTATACAAATTTTTCCTCACCCGCCTTATAGCCCAGACCTTGCACCATCAGACTACCATTTGTTCCGATCGATGCAGAATTCCCTATCAGGAATACGCTTCACTTAAGTTCAAGATATCGAAAATTGGATAGATTCATTTTTGGCCGCCAAGCCGGCGCAATTTTTTTGGGATGGAATTCATAAATTGCCTGAAAGATGGGGAAATGTTGTAGCTTCCAATGGACAATACTTTGAATAAAATATATTGTAACATTTTTCTACAATAAAGCATCAAATTTCGCTAAAAAATTCCGGTTTTTAAGTTGTACACCCAGTAGTTACAAAAGGACTAGGTTAAATTCCTCACTGCGATTTAGTTCTGCGGATTCGATGCGATACTGATTTAAGCAACGGACTAGGACCGCATTAAGATTTTTGGTATCAGATTTTGATGGCCGTATTAAAGAATACCTGATCTGGATCTGATCCTTATCCGGAATTCCTGAACAAATTTCTTGTCGGGACTTTGTGAGGCATCCTTGCACATTAGTTCCACTTCAATACATTCGATTTTGCATGAACACTTAGTTGTTAAAAAAATTTTTTCTCGTTGGATACCCCATAATTTATCAATCGCTCAAAAAAAAGCTTGCCAAATTGATTTTCTTAACTCACTGTAAACATAACAAATAGCACTTGTACATCAAAACGTTGTGAGTACGTTTATGCTTAAAATGTCAAACTTTATTAAGGTTTTGCCAGATTTTAGCTATTGACATTAATGCTGCCAGTTCCCGAAATGTAAAAAGTACCCTACGTACTACACGCGTGCCATTTTTTATTTTTTGAGGCTTCGTTAGCATTCTCGGCATCCATCATGCGCTGACTTCAATCATGCCAATGTTATTGTGAAGAATTTTAAAAACTTCAACCATTTCTGCGAGCTGTTTCTTCTTTAGTCGGTAAGTTTTCAATATAGTGGTAATCTACTGCATAATTTTTAAATTTCTAAAATTCTTATTTCTTAAAATATAATGCAAGTGAACTTTAAAGTGTTGCAACCGAATTTTGTAGCTTCTAAATCCATTAAAAGAAAAATAATGAAAAAATTTTGAAAAATGTTTATTTTTGAAAAATTAATGTGATGGAAAACTTGTACTTTTTCAAATAGAAGAAAAACATGCGGAAGCAAACACTCGAGCTGAGATATATTGCTAGACGACACATAGCAACAAAAAACCAAACGATACACTTGAGTTAAAAGTAAATGCAGCAATTTAAAAAAAGAAAAAGCCAAAAAAAAAAAAAAACATTCAAAATTTTTATTTCTTCAAATTGCTGTAGCTTTTACTGTATTGCTATGCTGTTTTGTATTGCATTCTGCTTAAAACATTTAAAAGATTTCAAATTTATTTCTTTTATTTTGGTTTGTTTGACTTTTACATGACGATGCTGATGTTGCTTTTGCTGTTGCTGTTGATGGCGGCTGTTAGCTGTTGGCATCCACTCATTCGCTCTACTTGTGGTCATAATTTAGTGCTCTTAGTGAATCGGCTCGCTGACTGACTTGATGGCAACCAAAACAGATACAGCATTGGTGCCGTAGACAGACGTTGTTGCTTTGCTGTGCGTTTCCATTTGACGTCTATAACATTTGTCGCTGTTGTTGCTGTTGCCGCTGCTCTCGTTTGTTGCTATTGCTGCCGTCATCTTTTCACACAATTTGCTAGATTTCTCTTGTAAGATTTTATCCAACATTATTTTTTTTCGCATATTAATTTTAATTATGCAGAAAAAAATTGTTTGCGCCCCAAAAATTTTCTGATTAAATATTATGATTTTTCGTTTTACAGAATTGATAATTTTAAAATTTCAGTTTTTTTTTAAATTTTTCTTTCTCGTTAATTTATTTTGATGATGCGCGCTGCATGTCAAATCGTTTTAATTTTCTTTCATTCTTGTGATTTTCAAATTTTTTTTTTTTTTGTTGTTTTAATTTTATATTGGACTTTTGACATATGCGCACGTTTTCGGTATTTTGTGTTGTTGGTTGCTTAAAATTAATGAAGTTGAAAAAAAATAATGTTAATTTTTTTGGTTAAAATTAACCTTCATGTTAAAATTTCCGTACTTTAACACGTTTTTTTATTTTTGTATTGATTACTTTTATATAAAGAACGCTTTGCTTTTATGATTTTATTTCATATATTAACTAAGCAACTGTCCTATTGTTGTCTTCCTCCAGTTTATGTAGGCGTTTTTGTAGATTCCAATATTTTTACTTTCAGTTTTCCTTGAACTGTCTATATTAAGATTTTTCATTATATTATACATGATAAAAATCTTAAGCCAGAAATAAACTTTACCGACGTGATACCGTGATACCATTTTTCTTATATCTTACTTAACTTGTTTACATCTTCGAAAAAAGTATTATCTTTGTCAAATAAAAAAAATTCAATCGCTTCACTTCTTCATCAATCCAAATTTTTCTCTGACGGAGTAGTATTCTCCAGTTATGGAGGCACCTTTGTCTTTGAAATCGTTCAACAGGATTTCTTCGGAGTCCCAAAAGACTGCCGCCATCATTTTCTTAATCTTCTTCGGTTTTAATGTGTCTTTTTGTGCCACTGCCACTATTTAGACCCAGGTTAAAAATTATAAACCCAGTAACAAATCGAGCCAATAATTCATCTCTGTCTTCTCTACAGAGATCCAAAAACTCGGGTCTTGAGTACTTCACGTGCGGTTTGCTTAGGGGCTTCGTGAGCATGTTTGGTACCCATCTTGCGCTGACTTAAGTTAAGCCAAGGTTATCGTGAAGAATATTAAAAATGACGGTATCTTATACTCCAGCAATTTCTACGAGCTGTTTCTTATTTTCCAATGATAGTTTTTGGACATTTTGTATGATTTCCGGTGTAGTTACCTCGTTCAGCCGTCGTCATCAAATGAGCCCTTGTCTTGCTTAAAGAGGTTATGCCACTTGTAAACTCGGACAGTAGTACCCGTAAGCGATCATCTACGGTTTTTTTGAACTTAAAATGAGTGCAAATGAAGCCGATTTTTGCCACATTTTCATCACACCAGTATCTGTGGGTAATTTGGTTGCATTACCACTCCTAGGTTTTGGTCAGAGCTTCCATTTACCATCTTTAGTGTCTGAATGAAATTTGATTTGACTGACTATCTTAAATAACGCTTTCAGTATACATCGTATTTTGAAACTTTTGCTTAAATGGGAGGTACCACGCCCCCTAGTACGAATTCCCTTAAAAAAAAAAAAACAAATAAAAAATGTTTTTTTTCATCATCATTAAAATTAATTAAATCAAATCCGTTTTGAGTTCGTATTTGAAGTATTTACGGGCTCGAAACGGATTTACCCAGGTTCGAAACCTATAGGTGGATTTTTATCCTTTTTTTTCATTCTATTTTCCTTATTTTTTATACCCTACACCCAGGGTATATTCACTTTGTCCTTCTGTTTGTAACGCAGAGAAGGAGGCGTGGCAGATATGGAAAAGTATATATATTCTTGATCAGCGTCACTTCCTGAGTCGATATAGCCTTGTCCGTCTGTCTGTCTGTCTGGCTGGCTGGCTGGCTGGCTGGCTGGCTGGCTGGCTGGCTTGCTGGCTGGCTGGCTGGCTGGCTGGCTGGCTGGGTAACGGCTGTGTGTGGAAATACATTTTTTGGGAAAACTAAGCAAGATAATTCAATGAAATTTGGTACACAGCCTCCGTCGTCAAAGTTAGCTCGGGGGATTGAAAATGAGCGAAATCGGTCAACGGACACGCCTACCGCCCATACAAAAAATATCTTCAAAATGCAAATTTTGGAGTATATTTCACAACAATGCAACCAAAATACACATAAATACTGCGAATTATCAGCGCAAGCTCTGAGAAAAAGCTGGTCGAATTCGGACAAGAGGGCGTGGCACCTCTCATATAAGCAAAAGCTTCAAAACGCTGTACTGAAAGCGTTTTTTGAGATAATCAAACTAGATTTGACTCGGACACTAAAAACTATAAATACAAGCTTTAAGCAAAAACTGGATAAAATCAGACAAGAGGGCGTGGCTCCTCCCATATAAGCAAAAGCTTCAAAACGCTATTCTGAAAATTTTTTTTCAGATAATCCAACCAAATTTCACTTAAATACTAAGAACTATAAATGCAAACTCTGAGAAAAAACTGGGTGAATTTGGAGGGCGTGGCACTTCCCATATTAGAAAAATTTTCAAAATACTGCTGTGTAGGGTATTAAATGTTTGGCCAGGCCAAAGGTAACACCCTTACTAGTTTTTAATTGTTATAAGCTCATCAGAACGTTTTTTTTTTTGTAAACATACATCATTATAATTTTTATAAGCGAATCCTGGCCAAAGGTAACACCCTTACTAGTTTTTAATTGTTATAAGCTCATCAGAACGTTTTTTTTTTTGTAAACATACATCATTATAATTTTTATAAGCGAATCCTGTTTAATTAGTGTTTACGTACGTTTCGGATTCGAAACGGGTCCGTCACTGCAGATCTACCCGGGTTCGAATGCTACCATAGTCAGATCGTTATATATTTTTTTTTTTCTTATATTTTTTTTTAATCGCTACTAAGCGCTCCAAAGTGTTTTTTTTTTTTTTAAACTCAGAATTAACATTATTAATAGCAAATCCGTTTTGAGTTCGTTTTTGATGTACGTTACGGGTTCATAACGGATCCTCATCCGTTTTTGTGCACATTGGGTTAGGTCATATCTTTCGGCATCCTTACAGCCAAGTGTTTGTTATTTAAAGCCCAAATTCTAACAATTGAGTGATGAATAAATTTTTGTTTGCTTACAAACTTTTGTTCTGAAGTGTAAAAGAGTAAGTTTAGTAACAATCGCTAATGGAAAGTTTCCATCGCTTCAAATGTTAATTAGACTGCAATAAATTGTAAAAAAAAAATGATTTATTAATAATTATAATTGGAAATTTTATCGTTTAAATCGCACTAAGTTTTACCTAGATAGATAGAATTCCCGTCAATATGTTATCTTATAGTGCACTGAATGTAAAATGACTCATCATGCTTATTTCTTATTTTAAATGCTGCTTATTAAATATAAAAATGCCTACACGAGCTACTCGTACCAACTAAACCGGGGGTAAAAATACAAAACGAGCAAACGTGAATTTTAATATGGTAACCAGCAACAAATGAACGTTACCGTAATTTTTTCTTTTTTATAATACGTACAAGCACCTACAATAAAAACCAACACAAATGAGAACGGCGCAGTAAAGGCAGAACTTTTATAGCACATTGCGTAATTAGTGCAGTATTTGTCATTTATTGCAGTTAAGAAAAAAAATCGTTGGTTTTTTTTTTTTTTTATAAATACCATCCCTATGTATGTAGTAAAAAGGTGCTGTTTATATCTAAATAATATGGTGGGTGTTTTGACATGCATTGCAATGCTTATGTCGTTTTACTTATATAACTATATATGTATACCTACTATAAACGTACACATATATGCATTCATTTGTGCTGTGAAATTTTCAAAATATTTGCATGACGTTTGCTTAAAAACCTCTAATTTGTTGAAATTCATAAAGAATCGCTTTTTCACAGTAATATTTAAAAAAAAAAAAAATTAAACAAATGTTAAAAATGTAAAGAAAAATTAAGTGACACATGGTATTTTTTTTCTACTGCTTATTTATTAATACATACATACTCAAAACTGTGGGAATTTTTTCCATTTCAATGGTTTTTGTGTTTAGTAAATTTACATACATAAATATGTAAATTAATCTTATTTGTATTGTATAGAGAAATAAAAACTTTCTGATTATATATCATGCTTGGCATTAATTTGTGCTAAAAAAAAGTTGTTCATACCATAAATAATATAAATTTTATATTATTTATGATAGACTTGATGTAGTGATTCAATATTAATCTCCTACGTCAATAGTTCTAATCTTTAAGAAATTTAAAAAAAAATCAGGATTTCTCTGCTATATTGTCGCCTGAGTTCTCTTTTGCTTCATCAATTTTTTGACTTAAGATCTGAACTTTCTAATGCACATCTGGTTTGGTTTCAGAAATATGAAAAATGTTTTTTCATGGGCGTGGATTTTTGCAAAATAATACCCCTGCAGTAAAAATATTTGACAGTCTACAAAAAATACTAGTTCACGGTTAATACAAGCCCGAAACTAGTGAAAAAGGGATGCAGTGGGGGCCAGTTTTATATCAGTCCGTAGTTAGTTGGGGTTAATAAATTTGAACCGTTACGAAAACAAAATACAATTTTCGTTTTTTGCTTTTGAAATAATACCCTGCCGGCAAATGAACTAGTTAAAGAGTAGTCCATTAACTAGTCCTCTACCAACCAGTACTAGTCCGACTTCAATCCCTTTTGCATACAAGCAACTGTTCTTTTTTTGTGTGTTGATGTCCTACGAAATTTAAATTGGCCCCTTATGCAATACTTCTACACCAGTCCAGGGCTAGTTGTGGTATGGAAGTAGTCACTTAACAACTAGTCTTGAACCAGTTGTTTTGTGTGTAGCCCTCCTATAATAATACACGTGGTATATAGTGAAAAACTCTGACAGTTTCAAATAATTTTGTTTTTATATCAATTTTTATTTTCTAAACATAAATTAAATAAAGTAAAATATTATTTAATACATGTTATACATACATATTTTTTTAATCAAGTATTTATCCTCTTTAGATACCTTTCTAAAATGCCTCTGTTTTTATGCCTAAAACGTTTCATAAACTTGATTCTTGAGATCTGAGGGAGACAAAGTCGAATAAATTGCATCTGGAAGTAGAGATAGAAATTTATGTAACAAAAGCCATACATTTTGGAATATTATTTAATTTGAGCTTTACTTACAATTAATTTGAAAAAGTTTTTAAAAGCTTGTAGACTGAAATTCCCATAAATCAAAAATTGCTTCCAAAATTTAAGAAAACTTTAACAGTATCCTTAGAGCAGAGAACTATTGAGGAAAACAATGAATTTTTTGTAATTACCATTGAAAAATAAAATTTCTTGTAAAATTACTTACTTTGTTGTTTATCTACATATTTCCATATTTTATACATATTTATGCTGTTTTTTATGATTTTTCTTGAAAAGTTAAACACCATTTTTTTTTGACGCAAAACAATTTGACAGAAAAAATTATTTCAAAAGCAAATAACAAAAATTTAAATTTGTTTTCGTCACGATTCAAATTTCTCTGCGCTAACAAACTACAAACTGAGATCGAACTGGCCTCCACTGCATCCTTTTTTAACTAGTTTTGAGCTAGTATTAACCGCGAACTAGAATTTTTTGTGGACTGTCTCATATTTTTACTGCAGGGTAATTTGTGTGTTGTGTCACTGGAATTGTGCGTCAATATAAATTGTGGAAAAAAAAAATGAAATAAATGAATTCATTTTGTTATGAATGTAATTTAACTTTATTTAATTTATTTAAAAAAAATATAAGCTTATCTCAAAAAAAAAAAAAAAATATATAGGGTAAGGGAGGGAAATATGGACCACCCATCTTTCTTTTTTAAATAAAACCCAAAATACATAAAACAGAACAATTAATTTTATGTCATTCAGTAAAGGAAACAATTTACCTTTATTCTGATTCACTTTTAGATAAATATCTCATCAGGATAAAGAAAAAAAAATTAAAAAACTGAAAATACTCAAAATGAAGATAAAAAAAAGTGTAGTGTTTTATGGACTATATAGTCCATATTGCCCCACATGTTTATTTGGTACAGAAGTTGCATATAAAAATGTCACTTCCACATTCGGCACATTTTTCATGACTCCAAGAACGTCAGATTACACATTCAACCCAAAATTCGCCACGTCGATCTTCTGAGTAAAGGGTATTAATTATATGCATTTTTTATCATTTTTTTCCTTTGTCGTTAACGAATTACATATAATGACCATCAGACTCGTCATGAAAACTGCAACTAGATTCCCCATCTGAAAAAGATGATAAATACATTTGTTTTTGGGCTTTTTTCTTTGGTGGTCCATATTACCCACAGCACGTGTTGGTGAAATAAATGGTTTTTTTTATCAAAAACCCTTTTGGTTAATGAACTTATTTGTGCTAATAAATTATAAATGGTATTCACTGACTTTATATAATTAACCATTTATTTAAAAACGCGATGTCTTTAAAGTGAAATAATGAAATATACTCACTAGAAAAAAATTATCACGGATCTTTTTTTTAGAAAAATCAACTTTACAGAAACATGCGACTTCACCGAACGCTAAAATCGCCCTATTATAAGCTTTAGGTATTAGCGTTAAGTTTGAACATGAATAACGGTAAATCCTATGTATGCACTGGGAAATAACCGTGTGGTCCATATTACCCATGTAGTCCATATTTCCCTCCCTTACCCTATTATAGCTTGACCATACACGAAACCACTGGTTAAAAGACTACTTCACATCACAACTAGCCCCAGACTGGTGCAAATGTAATGAAGAAGGGGACAATTGAAATTTCGTAGGTTATCAACACACAAAAAAGAACAGTTTCTTGTATGCAAAAGGGGTTGAAGTCGGACTAGTACTGGTTGGTAGAGGACTACTTAATGAACTACACTTGAAATAGTCCGTTTGCCTGAAGGGACATTGTGCAAAATATTAGCTCATCAAGATATAATTTTTTGGTTCAACCTATCTCAAATTTAAACTTATAATTACCAAGTTGTAATTTTTAAGATTTGCATATTACTTTATCAAATTACAGGTAGAAGCGGTTTGATCAAACTGCTACCCCTTTTTAGAAAATATTGACAACCTTTGAACTTTGATATCTACAAACTTGAGTTTTTCATTTCACGATTTCTTATCGTCATAACCCAGCAAATTTTTGAAATTTTCCAGTGATCATTTTATTAAAAAAATGTTTATTTATTTTTCGAAAAAGGAAAAAAAACCGGCTTTGATTTTGCGAAGTTAAGGTCTTTTTTCCTGTGGACCTAAGTTGGAAGAACTTACTCTCATTCAGCCGTTTTTGTTTTTTTTCTTGAACTTGAGGTTAAAAAGCAAATGCTACTTGTATGAATAATATAAACGAAAAACTAAATTCTCTACAAAAAATGTTGGGACTTTTCGAAGCACGTTCCTCACGCTTAAAATGCATCAAATTAAAAATAAATTCCTCAATAGAATCAACATCACTGGCGTAAAGTATGTGTTGCTCTTTTACCCTAAAGATCCATTTAGTTAAATTAATAGCACAGGCCCACAAAAAAAAAAGTACCATGCGCGAAAGATCAGACCACCTGAACTTTATGTTTTCGGGGTCGCTGAATCCGAATATGGTGCCAGAATAGCGAAGTTGGTTCGGGTTTTTTCAGAAATCAACCCCGAAAACATAAAGTTCAAGTGGTCTGATCTTTCGCGCAGGGTACTTTTTTTTTTTTGTGGGCCTGTGTAATTAATGATAATAAATTACTTCAAAACAGATTGTGCTCATGCAAAATTCTTAACGATCTTTAAAAGCTTATAATATTTACTAAGCAACATGTTATGTCGAAATCTAGATCAGAATTACTGAAAAAAAGTTGTAGTCATTTAAATTCATTTTTTTTTTGTTTTAATGAAAGATCAAAAGTTCATGTCTATTATTATAATTTACATTTTCATAAAAACTTAATTTTGGCATATTGCTTCGTATAATTTACGAAAAATAATAAAAATTGTTTTGTAAAGGGTCCGCCATCTAACGTTTTCTTTTTTCAACTAACTAGTGCTTATTTCGTGAATGGTAACACTTAGCTCATGTCTGATTTGACAGATAAACGAATATGGTTGAAGAAGAATATAGTTGTGTATACGCTTGAACAACGCTTCGCTAAGTGGGCCTGCGATCGACTTGCAGAAGATACCGATTTTGCCAAAAAAATCATCTTTTCAGATGAAGCTCATTTTGATCTTGGCGGGTATGTAAACAAGCAAAATTGTTGCATTTGGGGCACAGACGCATAAATTGAAAAGACGTTGACCCAAAACGAGTCACTGTTTGTTGCGGATTTTGGTCCAGAGGCATAATTGGGCCATTTTTCTTCAGAGTGGCCGTTACAGTCAATGGCGATCGTTATTGGGCCATGTTGAACGAATTTTTGTTCACAAAAATTTAAGAGGAGGATATTGGCAACATTTGGTTTCAACAGGACGGCGCTACGTGCCACACAGCCGAAGCTACACTCAAAAAAAAAAAGTTATTTGGCGGATCCTGTACAATAGGATATTTACCAAAGGATATAATTGATCAACAAACTTACGAAACATATTTTTACTTTTGAGATTATATCTTTGACGTTAGGCAATAAGGTATTAAGTCATTTTTGCTTTCTCTTTCGTTTGGTATTAACGGCTTTAGAAAAAACTATTGAAAAACTATTATTAAACTATTTTCAATTCTTAATAGTTATAGGTCTTTTAAGAAGACATCATGAAATCCATCCAAAATATATCAATTTTTGTTAACAAAAAAACCGAAACTTTTTTAATTAACACTTTCACAACTTCTGCATATTTTAATACAATAAGTCGATTTTATTGCGATATAAATAACCCTTTTGGTTTTGTAACAGAGCGCTTATTGCAATTTAAAACTTATTTTTAGTTGTTAAGGCAGAGATTGTAAAAAATTATATAAAACTATACTATGTATTTATATATGTATAACAAACAGAGATATTGCTACAAAGGCATCAGTATTTTATGAACAGCAGTTAATTTGTGGTATGCGTGGTTAGACGCCAAAGAGGCAAAGATTATCACAGATATACGAGTAATGATTTTGTGCTGATATTTTACGTCAAATGTTGCTAAGCAACAACAACAACAACAAAACAAACAAGTATGGGGTTTAATTTATTTTTGTTTTATTAAATTTTAATATTTATTTTTCCTTTTTGCTGAAGCGTTTAGATATCTACGATGCATTTAAAGTGAAATCTACAGTACAAAAAAAAATTTATATATTTTGTTTACGTACGTGCAGTGTGAGATATAAAATCTCAGCACAATCCGATAAATTATGGGTTTTCTTGGAAATTTATTATCATGGCTATTCTTACGTATATAATCGTATTTTACGATATCAAAGCTAAAATTAGATTTGGTAAATTTTTTTTGAGTTTATTCTTTAAAAATATTTAAATTATTTTTGTGGCAGAAATATAAAAAATTTTGAAAATTTTGCTTATATGGTGCCACGCTCTCTTTTCCGAGTTCAACCAGTTTTTGCTCAGAGCTTGCATTTATAGTCCTTAGTGTCTGAGTAAAATTTAGTTCGCCCTCTTGGCCGAATTCACCCAATTTTTTTCTCAGAGCTTGCAATTCGTAGTATTTATGTGTATTTTGGTTGCATTGTAGTGAAAATGGTCCTAAAGTTGCATTTTGAATATATATCTTGTATGGGCGGTAGGCGTGTCCGTTGATCGATTTCGCTCATTTTCAATCCCACGAGCTAACTTTGACGATAGTGTGCCAAATTTCATTGAATTATCTTGTTCAATTTTCACAAAAAACGTATTTCCACACACAGTCAGCCACCCAGCCAGCCAAGACAGAAGGACATCGTCTCAGGAGGTGACGCTGATCAAGAATATATATACTTTTGTATATCTGCCACGGCTCCTTGTTGCGTGATATACCCTGAGCGTAGGGTATAAAAATGAATAATGGGGATTGAATAAAATGGAATGGAATATATTCTCAAGAATAGAACATATTCTCGAGAATGGAATATATTCTTCAGAAGGGAGTTTCCAGTCATACTTACGGTAACGCCTAATAGTTTTTACTACGAAGTAAATTTTGTAGAAATTTATTTGTACACACAATATGACAATAAATTCACCTTGTTTTTATAAGCTTAAAAGCGTCTTCCCAGCAAACATTTTCAATCGCGGAAGAATCGTATTCGATTCGCCTAGACGATTAAATCAATCGTCCGCGACAGTCGCATTCCACTCTTCCGCGAATGTTCAGGCGTGAGAAATTGTCCGGCCGAATACGATTGTTTTAGAAGAATCCTCTAACAACTCCCCGAAATGAATCCGCAAACGATCCCCAGGAAGAGTCATCTGGCGACTCCCCAAGATGAATCTGCAAATGATCCCCAGGAAGGGTCAACAGACGACTCCGCAACATGTTTTTCAAAGCGAAAAAAAACTTGAAAAAACTTGAAAAAAAAAAATAAAAAAAATAAAATATGAAATGGCGACATAAAAATAATTTCATAAGAAATTGCTAATTTTTGTACAATAAACTGTTAAAATTTATGTGCCGTTAAAAATATACCGTGTAGTTTGACATTTTGCTTCGTGAAAAATACCGGGCCTCAGAAATATTGCCCTTTAGAAAAAAAAATTATTAATTTTTTCAGAATTTCTCAGCAGATGACGTCATGTCGTAGTCGGCCATCTTGTATCGTGTAAAACTCGTCTGAAGGAGTTGTTGGTTATTCGTAAAGAAGTTCGATTTCAAACCATCATCCAGAAGAGACTTAGTCGAATCTTTTTTTATTCGTTTTGGGCTTTTTTTTATGAATTTTTTGCACCAATCGATGGGGAAAGGTCGAAAATAGATTTTGGACATGTCCAGGGGTGTCTCCGACCCCTCTAAGAGACCGATTTGGGCCCATTTTGGTGAACAAATTTTATTGCACCAATCGATAGGGAAAGGTCGAAAATACATTCTGGACATGTCCAGGGGTGTCTCCGACCCCTCTAAGTGACCGATTTGGGCCCATTTTGGTGGAAAAATTTTATTGCACCAATCGATAGGGAAAGGTCGAAAATACATTCTGGACATGTCCAGGGGTGTCTCCGACCCCTCTAAGTGACCGATTTGGGCCCATTTCGGTGAACAATTTTTATTGCACCAATCGATAGGGAAAGGTCGAAAACAGATTTCGGATATGATCAGAGATGTCTTCGACCACTCTAAGGGACCATTTTGGACCTATTTTTGGAAATAAAATTATTGCGCAAAACTCGCCTGGAAGAGTTGTATATTCATTGCGAAGATGTTTGATTCGCAATGATCTTCTAGAAGAGTGTAAGGAGGAATCTTCTGTTACTCGCGCTGAAGTTTTGTCGCGTAAAACTCGCCTGGAAGAGTTGTATATTCATCGCAAAGATGTTTGATTCGCAATGATCTTCCATAAGAGTGTAAGGAAGAATCTTCTGTTACTCGCGCTGAAGTTTTGTCGCGCAAAACTCTCCCGGAAGAGTTGTATATTCATCGCGAAGATGTTTGATTCGCAATAATCTTCCAGAAGAGTGTAAGGAGGGATCTTCTTTTACTCGCGGAAAATTTTTATCGCGGAAAGCTCGCGTAGAAGAGCTTTAAATGCATCGCCAAAAATATGGAAGATTGTCCGCGATTGAAAATGTTTGCTGGGTTATTTAACGTTTAAGCAAAAAAATACTTGAAAGTGTGAGTGCATTAAAATAGTTGTTGGCGGTTTTTAACATTTTAATGAATGCAATTTTCTTAAAAAATAATAAAAAAAAAAAATAATAAAAAATATATGCATTTGGAACATATTTTGGTTGAAATTTTTTTTTTTTTTTTTATTGATCGCGCATTGCTTGCGCTTGTTGTTTCCTTTGTTGCAACAGAGCAAAGGTGTTGAATTATTTATGGGTTCAAACCAGCAGCAGCAATAACAGTTACAACAATAAAAATAAAAAAAAAATAAAAACAAGAATTCATTACGAAATGCAACAGAAGCGAAATAAAAAACAAAAGAATAAAATATTTAATTTTGGTTACAATTGAACTGTTTTATTTTGAACTGCAACAACATCGTCAGCAAATAACAACATGCCATAAAAGGAAATAATGCGATAAACTTACTAAATTTTAAAAAATATCAGAGTGTAATGCATTTATATATTAAAATATTGCTCTTTTTTCATTTTACATTTCAGAGATTTCAATTTGAAATTTTCAAACAAGCATTACCTAGCTAGTTGACATCATTGTCTAGAGAGTTGACAACATTGTCTACTATTTTGACTAGATTGTCTACTGGGTAAACAACATTTATTTTGGACTATATTGTCTGATTTGTTGATGGTATGTTAACAACATTGTCTTTTAGTTTGACAACATTGTCTACCACGTTGATCATAACGTTATTTAAAACTTATTTTTAAATGTTTTTTGTTTTTAAGTTTTTAAAAACTTTTACCCTTAAAAGTTTATTTCCGAGAGCTGAAGGATTAAAAGTGACTGTTTGGGGCCCATTTTTGAAAAAATTTTATTGCACCAATCGCTGAGGAAAGGTCGAAAATATATTTTGAACATGACCAGAGGTGTCTCCGACCCCTCTAAGTGACCTTTTTGGGCCAATTTTTTAAAAAAACTTAATACAAAAATTTTTTGAAAGTTTTTTTTGTATAAATTAATTTTTTTTTAAATGTTTTTTTCTAAAATTTTTTTTTTTTATAAAAATTTTTTTTTATAAAAGTTTTTTTTTATAAATTTTTTTTTATAAATTTTTTTTTATGAATGTTTTTCCAAGAAAACCTTTTTTTTAGAAAACTCTTGTCCTTATAAAAATCTTTTTAAGTTTAAGTTCTGAAAAACTTGTGATCGAAGATTTTATAAACTTTTAAGTAAAAAAATGTCTTCAAAAACTTTCATTTGTAAAACTTTTTATGCTCATGTACCTACATATCGTTAGCTTAATATGGAAAAGGCGTGTCTCAAATTTTTAGAAATTGACTTCTTTGCATATTCTGGTTGGCCACTTTCTAATACACCTTCCTGCAAGAATTGGGCATGATAATATCAAAAATAGCCAAGTAATGGTCAATTTTAAAAAAGCCCTAACATAAAGAGTGTGCCAAAAAATCGTATACACGCTTAAAGTCAAATAAAACTTAAACCGTTCAATTTAAAAATTCTTATCTAATCTATCCACCTTTTCCGGGAATCCTGTCATTTATAGTGGTTTCCGTTATCTTTTTGGAGGAGCCAGTCCATTTACGCTTGAAGTCAGACATGTCCTGGGATAACTTTTCTGTGTTCTTCAATTCCCTTTTCACGAGCGCCCAATATCTCTCCACAGCCCGGAGTTCTGGACTGTTAGGTTGGTTTGCCTCCCGTGGTACAAAATTTACATTTTTATTTGCATACCACTCAAGGGCCTTTTTTCCGTATTGGCATGATGATAAATTGGGCCAGAAATATGTAGGCACTCCGTGCTGTTGTGGGAAAGGAAAAACCTGTTGTAATAAAGGCAAAAGCCGTTTTTGAAGACGCTCCTTAATATACATTTCTGTATTTATCGTTCCTGATGTCACAAATGCTTGGCTTCTCTTGCCATAACTGCAAATGGCTTGCCACACAAGAAACTTCTTAGGGAATTTTGTTTGCTTTTTTGTCCGATATTGTTCCTGAATATTACCTCGTATATCAGCCACATAAAAATCTTTAGCCAGAAGTTGTGAAAAGTCTGCTAGAACATAGGTTTCATCATCCATCACACAGCACGTAAATTTTTTTATAAAACTAGACCTCAATTTTTTAGCTCGTTTTTTTGCTTCTAAATTCTTTACCGCATTGCGATCTGGAACTTTCTGAATTTTATACGACTTCAGCCCAGAAATAGCTTCGGTTCTGCACACAAAAGAATCAGAGCATTTAACTACACGAGCTGGTTTTCTGACAGAAGTGTTCGGAGCTCTTCGAAAGAGTTGTTCGACATCTTTTGCCTTACCAATATTTGTTGGACCTTTTTTTCTTCCTGATCCAGGTTTTCGAGCAATGTTTAAGTCTTTTTTATACTGCTTAATGGCTTTTGAAACCGTGTGACGATGAATCTTGACATCTGTTGCTATTTTTTTGAAAGTCCACAATGTATTTTTTTGAAAAGTTTTAATAATTTTTTCACTCACTTTTATATCGGTGTCCATTTTGAAAGAAATAAGAATTGAAAATTAATAATTTGAATAAATATAATATCTTATACATTTTTAAAAGCTAACATGATTCAAAAAAAATTATTCGTTGGACACAGGACTGACACATGGCTGAAAAAGTGTGTATAAGTTTTTTTCGACACACTCTTTATATTTTTTTTTTTTGTACAAAATTAATTTTTTTTTTTTTAAATATTTAAAATCTACATTGTTTGAGTGGTGAATTAAATTTTTTTTGTTTGTGTTTTTGTTTTTACTTCTGCAATAACCTGAAAACTGTAGTAAAAAGTTTTCATGCGATAAAATGTGCGCAAGACTTTTTTTTAACGTATATACATATAAATATATTTATATATATATATTTTATTTTTTTTAAATAACACATGCACCTCACGTTGTTACATACACAGAGTTGTATGTAGTAGTGGTGGCTGCTGTTTAAAAATGATGTCGTTGCACTCGGAAATGCGATTTATTAACCCGTTACTGCGCGCCTGCTTTTCCTCCTTTGACGACGTGCAAAATTTCACTGCAGTGCGCCGCGCAGCAACAGAAGCGCATTGAATCGATTTAAAATCGATACTACGTATTGAGTTGAATAGAGGGAAAAGGAAAAGAAAAAATTAAATACGAGTTGGTTTCCACTTTTGCGTTGTGTTACACGTCTGTCAGATACCTATCGCATTTATTGATGTTGCTCAATAGCTCCAATAACTTTAAATTTTTCACAATGTTCCATACGTAGCTTAAACAATTGCAGTTATTTGAAATCAATGCGACTCTATGATATATACGTTGGCCCAAAAAACATCCGACCCAATATACAAGCATATCGTTGTACATTTTAAAATATGCCCAAATTTAGAATGCAACAAGATTGGGCTTCTTGTCGAAATATTACTTAAAGAGTTTCACAAATGCAATGATATTATCTTATGAATACCTTTTATGGTTGTTAAATTTATCAGACAAATTGATGATTTTTTTTCCGCAAATTTTTTTCTCAATTTTACATTTAAATTTTTTTTTCTACTCACAAATTTTTAACAATTTTCAACAATATTGGAAATTTCCACTTCAATTAGCAAAAAATTCCAAATCAAATGAGAAAAATTTACATTGAGCAAGCCGCTCATTTTTTTTTGTTTTGGTCATGAATTGTATTTAGTTGTTACCAGTTTGTTTTCGTTTCTACCAACTGCACTATTGGTATTTTATATTATGAGTTGTTGGGAAATCCCATGCAAACATTTTCTGCTGCCGTATCTATTCGGTCTTATTTATTATGCTTGTATTTTTTTTGGGTTTTGTTGTTATTGCCCTTTTTTTGTTGTTGCTGTTGTTGTTATTATTTTATCATTATTTCAGCGGAAGTCATATTTATTTGATTGGAAATTGAAAAAGTCTGTCCATTTTGTTTGCTGCTTGATTTGTTTGTTTATTTATTTCTTAAATGTCAACTGTAATGTCACAGTAGTGGCCATAAAATAGACCACTAAAATATTTGTATAATTTTTTTGTTTTAAATCACCATAATATGTATAAACTTTATGTTCATTAAATATAAATTTGAAATGGAAAAATTTCTCAAAGATGAAAACCTAAAACCAATATCTCTGAAATTTTATTTTATGCCATATATTCTTTTAGTTGAATTGATATTGCTTCTGTTCCAAATGCCACATCCATTACAAGGTTTCCAAGATATTTAGCAATATCTTTTTAGGAAGGTTGCTTTTAATCAAATATACTTCATATTTTTGGTTTACCAAGTGTGACATGCTAATTTTCATAGTAACTTCTACGTAACTGTTGTGACACTCCCAACAGTATCCATCCATATTCATTTCATGCAAATGGTTTGGTATGCCCAATGTTTTGATAAGTTAGTCGAATAATATATTACTTGTTAGTTTGATTAAAGTCGATTAGTTTTCAATCAGATTTTTAAATAATTTCCTATTGCGGGAATTCTGAAAAAAATTGAGAATTTTGTTCAAGTTGCCAAAATTATGGACAAAAACATGGGGTGTAAATAGAGGCTGGTGCAAAATTCCATAAAGCTAGCTGTATTTTTATAGGGTATACCCGGGATAAATGGCATATTTTTTGTTGAACAACTTTAAAACCGGAATTAAAAAAGTTTTTTAGGGAAACTAAAAGCATACATACATACATACGTACATACATACATACATACATTTAACTTAAAACAAATAATAGTACTTCAACTTAAACAAAAATTATTGAAAATATATTTTCTTTTCAAATTACCCTAGACAATAAGTGATATGGCAACACATAATGGGTGATTTAGAGTGCCAAAGTGGCTTTTTATCACATGCGTCACATTACACATTAGATTCAATTATCTGGGTTAATGGTGTGCATAGTCCTCTCCACATCCAACGCACCCATCAGACTCATCTTGGAAGTAAATATATTCTACACCTTCAACGGAAAAAAAAAATATAACTAGTAACCACCTTTCGCTTCAAGTTTTCTTTTTCTTCTGGACCACATTATCAAAGATGTTCTTGCCGCTTATTTTCTTGTGTTCGACTTAGCTTTTTCGAAGTTATTGGTTCAGGCGAGATTTCATTAAGCACCTATTCTGGCGTGATGTCACTTGTATTCTGGGTTTCAATAGAGTTTTCTAAAACACTAACGTAAACCTCAAATTAATCAAAATGTAGGAATGAAAGAGGAATCATTGAAGGTCCTACCTGACTAAAATTCTGCGATTCTGGAGTGGAGCGTATCATATTTGTACTCCAAAATATCTTATAACATGCAAAGGAAGAAAGGGCACCCGAACCATATTCAGTAATTGGGTGCCATTTTTCCTTTTTGGTATTTACCGAATAAAAGTGCCACGAATCGTATAATTATATAAGTTTGTTCACACGCGCTTGTAGTCATCTGATAACGAAATATCATTCAGTTCTTTTTATTCTGATAAATGCAGCATAAAACTGTATGAAACACTCACCGCTCAGCTGCCTCTCAAGCTAAAAGCAAAAGAATTCGGATTACATTTTGCGAATTTTTTTTTTCTTTTAAATCCCTCACACAAGTAAATTTAGCAACTGTAGCTATTTGTTCATATTTAAATGCTTTGAAAGCTGCCAGTATTTAAATTGAAAGAGTTGCCTTATCTCCTGGGGTGCCATATCTCCTGGGGTGCCATATCTCCTGGGGTGCCATATCTCCTGGGGTGCCATATCTCCTAGGTGTCATATCTCCTGTGGTGCCATATCTCCTGGGGTGCCATATCTCCCGGGGTGCCATATCTCCTGGGGTGGCATATCTCCTGGGGTGCTACATCTTCCGAGCTTACCCTAAGTTGGAGTATTTTAATTCAAGGGCGTTTACCGAGAACTATCCACCCATTTATACAATAATCTTGACAATGAATCAAGCTATAATTTTGTGAAAGTATGATAACTTCAACTTATTAATTCGCCTGATCTGTTAGCCATTTTCAGTAATTTTTGGGAGGTTTTTATTTTGTGACCAGAAATGATGATCTTAACAAAAACATTGAAGTTTTATTCTTTTGAGTGAAAAAAAAATTCGGGAATAAAAGTTTTATCTCTTGTTTTATTTTTGATGAAATCCATTAAACGAAGCCGATTTTGTAATAAGCAAATTATAATATCTATTATTTTAAATTGTTCTATACGTAGGCTGCTAGATATATTTCTGGCCTAGGCAACACTAAGTGTTGCTAGGTGCAATCTGACATTGCTATTGGAAAGTTTGACATTTTTTAGCATAAACGTACTTAGAACGTTTTAACGTACGACCATCATTTGTGTTGTTTACAGTGACTTGAAAAAATCAATTTGGCAAAAAAATGGAATTAACTCGTAAACATTTTCGTGCGATCATTTTTCACAACTTTCGACGTGGATTATCACGACAAGAGTGCATCAATGAACTTAAATCTTTGTATGACGATGAAGCACTATCCTATGGCACTGTGAAAAACTGGTTTAATGAATTCAATCGTGGCCGACGCTCGCTCAAAGACGAATTCCGTGAAGGTCGTCCAAAAATAGCAGTTGGGCCAGAGAACACTGATGCCGTGCGTGAACTGATAACGCAAGATCGTCATGTGACATACCGTGAGATAGAGGCATCCTTGGGCATTCGTTCCACTCCAATACATTCGATTTTGCATGAACACCTGGCCGTAAAAAATGTTTGTTCTCGTTGGATCCCGCACAATTTGACAATCGCTCAAAAAAAGGCTCGTGTCGATTGGTGCAAAGAAATGTTGAAAAAATGCGATCACGATGCTTCAAAAGACGTTTATAAGATCGTCACAGGTGACGAATCATGGATCTATGCGTATGAGCCCGAAACAAAACAGCAATCGACCGTGTGGGTCTTCAAAGACGAGCCAAATCCAACGAAAGTTGTTCGTGAGAAAAGCACTTCGAAGCAAATGGTCGCCTGTTTCTTCGGCAAAACTGGTCATGTGGCGACTGTTCCGCTTGAGCAACGAAGGACGGTCAATTCTGAGTAGTACACCATAATTTGTTTGCCTGAAGTCTTCGGAGAAATTCGAAAAACGAGCAAGAGAAGACGAATCATTGTTCACCATGACAATGTGATTTCTCACACATCGGCTCAAACCAGCGCCTTTTTAACCGGCCAAAACGTCGAATTGATGGGTCATCCGCCGTACAGCCCTGACTTGGCACCCAATGACTTCTTTCTGTTCCCTCACATCAAGAAAAAAATGCGTGGTCAATGATTTTCGTCGCCAGAAGATGCCGATGAAGCGTTCAAAAACCATGTTTTTAAGGTGTCTCAATCGGAGTGGGAAAAGTGCTTCGAAAATTGGTTTGAGCGCATGCAAAAGTGTATAAATCATGCTGGAGAATACTATGAAACACAATAAAACCATTTTTGACGATAAATATTCGCATTTTCATTATTAGGCCAGAAATATATCTAGCAGCCCTCGTATGTACCTAATAAATTTAAAAACACAATTTCCCCATCAAAGGTATATTACATTTTCGTGTGCAATTACAATTACTACTTCAATTAATGCAAAATTTTCAAACAAACATAAAGCTGATTTTATGCATTTTGACACCATTTGTGTACGTTTATTTATTTGACTTTATTTTCTTTCACTCAAATCAATGCAAAAAGTGGAGTAATGAATGTTTTTGTTGCTTTTGTGTCAAAAACCTTTGAACTCTCTGAAAGTTATGGAGTTGGTTGTTTGCTATTATTGTTGTTACGCTGTGTAGCGTGTCAGATTGAAATTCATAAAAACAATCAGGCTAAAAGAAAGAAAATACAGCACTTTTATTAGATTTCTAGCTAACTAAATATTGAATGTTGGAGGAGGAAGATATATGCAGGGGGAAAACAAAAGTAAACTAAATAACGAACAAACAGACCGAGAAACACATCCGGTTAATAGCGCAAATTTTCCGCTACTACCGAAACCCTATCCATAATATAGAGATTTTTCTATAGAAAATTACGAGAATACTATTTGAATACGCTTAGTGTTGTTTGTGCTGTTGAAAAAATTCACACTAAAACCAAATTTCTATAGAAATTTGTTGCTGCCAACTGTCTGCCTGACCGTATATAATCTGTATTTTGTTTGCTTGTTTCTTTTACATAAAACAAAAATTTGCATTCTATTTGAATTTCGAAATAAAACCAAACAAAAGATAACGAACGACAACTATGATCCATACTGAATTTAAATTTAATTTTTATTGTTTTCATAGCAAAGCAATTTAGGCCTAAAAATTAAAATGTAAAATTAAAACAAAAATAACAACAATACCACCACCCTTTCATACGCATATGATGTTTATTAATTAGGTTTTTTTTTTTTTGTTGTTTGTTTGTTTTTTTGTTCAATTTGGTATATTTGTAATTTTGTTGGTGTTATACTCATAAATTTATTTGTTACCACATAATAAATTTTAAATTATGAAAAGAAAATGGTTAGGTTTCTAAATTTTATGCATTTATGTTTCTTTTGCTATGTATATAAGTTTTTTGACTGAAACAAGATTTAAGCAAGCGAAGCCTTGACGATATCTTACTAATTTTTTAATTATCTTTGTTTCTTTATTTGCAGGTACGTTGAATACTAAAAATTGTTAAAATTAGTGAGTATTATATTCTTTAAAAATATATATGCACAATCTATGTACATCAGCATTATTTTCGATCATAGTTTAGATTTTCAAGGAAGTTGTTCCTTGTCGCCGAATCTCCAAAAAGGTTATGTGACGACTCACCAGAAAAAGACCTAGATGACCCGCTGGGCCACATTGCCATATACTTTACTTAAAAAAAAAAATGCCGGAAAAATCCACTTCAAAAAACTATTTTTTTAAATTATATTTTTTTGAGTTAGTTATTTATTATTTTCCAAAAAGAAACTCTTTAAAGGAGTTACATGCATATTTTGAGAGACAGAGGTTTATTTGAACTCCAGTTTTTCCATGATTCATGTTTTATTTTACCTTTTAATATGTGGTAAAAATTCGACCACAAAGGTATTGAATAATTTTGGTACTTTTTGGCCACTTTTAGTACTTTTTGGACACTTTTAATACTTTTTTTTGCTATTTGGTACGAAATAGAAAAGCTCGTTTATCATCTCTGGTCAGTAGTGCTATGCTTTTTGTCTTTCTCCTTGTGCTTTATCCTTTTTTCAGCACTGTGTGACCGTGTATTTTGTTGTTGTTAATAATTAAAAATTTGTTTTTAATTTTACCTGGCTTAGAGTCAAAATATCAATACAGTTTCAACTTTGTGCACATCTACACACAAACACCTTTCTAATGGTGTATAATTTAAAGTCGTACCCCAATTCTAACATAGTAAAAAAAGATGGACAAATTTTTGTCTTGTGTATTAATATATAGATTTCCTAAGGATGATGATGATACAAAAATCTACAACTGACCTTTTCTTGTTTTTGTTGTAAATTAACTTGACAAACATAAATTTCTATTCAAATTTAACTTTTAAAAATAAAAAAAATTTAAGAATTTTTAATAATTTTTTGGAACAGAAATTATACATTATTAGCAACCAGACAAGCATGGATCAGATGATATTGTTGGCTTGAACTTACGGTTCAATGTGTCTTAGTAAAAACACCAACAACATTACATAAACAAGGCAAAATGCTAAAAGGAAAACAAAAAAATTGATTGGAAGGCTGGTCTTCGCTACGTTTCAATGATCACCACATTCATATCATCAGATGAATTTATCGACATCCAGAAGAACTTGACAAGCACACTATATTTATTCTTTTGCATAGATTTGTTGAGAATCACAGCAAAAAGAAAATACAGCACATGCAAAAGTTCTAGATTTTTGTTTTTCCCATGTCATGCATCGCCCTGCTGTTGTTACTCGTTGGTATTATACCTTTCTTGCATAGCGCCTTCGTCTGTAAGCTTATTTGGCGTGTTTCTCTGTGAGATTTTATAATTTTTAGTTCTGGATCGCAGCAAATTCTTCTGATGATTGTGTTGATTATTGAAACGTAACGAAAACAAGCCTTCAAATTGATAAATTTTTTTTTTTGTTTTCCTCTATGCATTTTGCCTTGTTTTTGTAATTTTGTTGGTGTTTTTACTAAAACACATTGAACAGTAAGTTCAAACCAACAATGTCTTAAGAAAGAAACCAATCGAAAAGACTTTTGTCTTTATTTTAAGATAGTGCTTTAAAAAATTAGACCTACATATGTCCTTAAATCGCATTTAGTTATATAATATAATTACAATCAAAAGCAATATACCTAAATACACCTACATATGTACATGTGTACCTACTTATGTACTTATGTACCTACTAAAGAAGCAATTGAACTTTGAACTCACGCTCTAAATTACGTTGCCAACTATATATAATTACAACAACATGCAAAAATGCTGTTGGTTCCATGCATTTGTTCCGATAGATAGATGGGAATAACCACTCTTATTAATTAAAATTGGCTAAAGCAATTTAATTTTTATTTTTCAATTATGATTTCTATAAAGAACCGACTTTGCAACATTCAATTTAAATCCCTGTGAAGAGTCCGTTGTCCAATATAAATAATACACTATCTTGGCTGGCCCATTAGGTCTTGTTTGGTTCATTTGCAATGCTATTACGCCTGATGCTACACCACACCACACTGCCTGCGCTTATGCGCCTCACTCTACAGTACCTACTCATATTTTTGTTAGAGTAAGTCTGTCTGCCTTATTGTTGAAGAGGCGGCGCCCCATGTTGCAATGCAATTTGCTTGCAATTGCTGTTGTTGTTGTTGATATTGTTCTTCACACTCAGCGTCATCATCGTTGTTGTCGTCGTCGTCGTCGTAAACAATTTCCATTAGGTTTGCATTGCATGTGACCTCAATTGAAGTTTTTTTAATTTTATTGTTGTTGTTGATTTGCGTTTCTCTCTTGAACCATCTCTATCTAGTGCGTTTTTTTTTAATTCTTCTACTTCTTCTTCACTTTTATTGCTATCTTTTTCTCTTGCTCGATTTTGACTTCAGCGATTTTATAGATACGATATCTATTCTTTCGATATTTATATTTGATACTGTATTTACCTTGCTTTTTAGAATTTAAAAGTTTACACTGTGGAACACAAAAACTTGAATTTGGTCACTAGAACTTGTTTTTGACTAATTAAGGGTCGTTGGTCTATGATCCGAGTTATCCTTGATTTAAAGTGCAGAAAACGCTATTTTCAGATATATGGCTACATCCAGGAAGTATTGTAGTTCACTTTTGCTAACGGCATCAAATAGCCCTATGCTTCTTCTTTAAACCGTACCTTTAACTTTTTCCATTGGATCATTACTTTCGGAGACATCATCCATTGAAGTAAAGATATCTCAACTCCATACAAATTAAATGTAATGTTTTTTTTTTCTATACTTCTAATTAATGGATGATATCTCGGCGACCCTAAATTAGTCAAACAAAGTTATCGAGAACAAATTCAGATTAGTTTCTCCTCAATTTGTTGCACTGTGTTATTATTTAACTTAGTACAATAATCTATTCAATTGTAGTGTAGAAGAACAACTCACTTTGACTTCAGCTATGAAGTACCATCTTAAATCACTACACAAGTGTTCCAATTCAAGCTAAACCTTTTCCAAATCAAATTAAATTTTTCCAAATCAAATTAACTTCTTCCAAATTATGTAATTGAAACATTCACCAAGGTATCAATCTGTAATTTCAATGAACTTTTTGTATGTTGTTGAGTTCGCATAAATATGAAAACCCAGAATTCGAAAGAAGCAGACACAACTTTCTTGAGAACTATATACGTATCGATGCCCCAGAGGAAAAGTCGGATGTTCCATTTCTCCCACAATAACTAGGGTATAATTAAATTTGACGAAAAGTAGGACGTTTGAAAATTTTGCGAAAAGAAGGATGTTTCGCGATGCCTCTGACGAAAATTGGGATATTTCAAACTCTTAAACGAAAAGTAGGATGTTTCATAATGACTCAACCTAAGTTTTGTGCAAAGAATCGAAACGTCCTAGTTTTCGTCCAAAATGTTAAGACATCCTATTTTTCGACATAAAATCTTTAACGTACTATTTTTGATCATAAAACTTCGAAAAAACCTACTTATCGTCATATATAATGAAACAACCTAGTTTTCGTCAAAATTAGTTTGAAACATGCTACTTTTCGCCGAAGATTCAACGACAACCCAGTTTTCATAAAACAAATGAATCATCTTTTCGTCTCAGGCATTGATATAATGTATTTGTTGAGATTTCGAAGAAACATAAAGTATAATTATTTGAGTCTCTTATTTTAAAAGTATGGTAAGTCCAAAAAGGTGCAAAAGTAATGTCATAATATGAATTGGCTGATACTTTGTGATAAATGAATAGAATTCTGCTCTGTTTTCACAAACAGTTTACCGGATGATGTGAAATGATTCCAATGAGTTGACAAAATTATATCGGTCAAGTAACCGACTATTTTGGCATATATTGTGTATGACATTAATTCTTGGGCATAAGTATGGCGACAAGCGTTTCCAGTCGATAAGATAACACCCAAGTCGTTTAAAAGGTTTGTTCCTGTTGAACCCGGAATAATTTGACAATTACTTAAGAAAGTCTCATGTAGTTTTTGAGTCAAATTTTTAAATGACAAAAAAATTTGTTTTACCGTGAGCAAAAGAAAATATTCCCCTGTACTGCCGTGCTGAACAAGAATGCCGTAACTCCGATTTTCAAAAAAAATGAGTTTATGGCGTTTTTTGGGTCATCACGGTTCTGTCCGTCAACCCACAAGAACAGGTTGCATCATACCTTTATTTTCCCTATAAAATCAACTACGACTTTTGTCGTAACTCCCAGCTGTACACATTTTACAATTTAAGAATACCGTATCTCCACATGCTAAGCAAAAACACCGCAACTCCATAAAAATGTATGTAGTATCATACATTTTTAAAATCATTTCATTTCCCTAAATCATTTTAAAAACAGACAAATTTTCTTTATGACACATCTCGTGCGCGTAGGAAGTTTCGATTATGGCCTCTGGACAAGTCAGTCAGTAAAATTTTCTCTTAGATCTATTTTAGAGTCTGGTTCCACAGAGGAAAATTGTAGCAGCTCAGATTGATTGAATCTGTCTTTTTTAAAAGGGGATATGTGACTAAATTGAAACTTATGAAAAATTTAAGAAAAATCCTCATAAGTTTGTATGTATTCTCCTTTAACTCCTAGGAGGAGCATAGGGCCAATATGAAATCTCTCTATTTGTCACGATCCCTTGCGATGACTTTTATCTCTTGCCACGACTTTCCCGATTCTTGGCTTTCCTTTTCGTTTGGTAAATCTTATTTCGGTGCGATTTTAGTGATGGGGATTAACTAACAATAATAGTAAGCAGTAATCTGCGTACTTGGAAAATAGATAAACCAACCAGTGCCATCGCCGCAATGAAAAAAAGGTAAAAGAATAATTCTCTGTCGACCGACACAGATCCCCTTTTAAAAATGACCGATTCAATTAATCTGTGATTCAAGTTGAAATTCACAACTTAAGGAAATTCAAACCCACATCGCGCACAACGAATCAGATCAAATCCCTCTTACAAAAAAAGGAACTGTGCGTAAGCGGAAATACTACAAAGACACTGCAAAACAACGGAAAAGAGCTTGCCAGGAAGAAAAAACCAGTAGACACAAAATTGGTATTGGTCTTGGTCACCAAAAGACAAGAGTGTTATTAAAAGTTGTCTTTACGGCATTTTTGAATTGTATCAGCTTCGTCAGATGTAGTGCGATGCAAAACATATTACCGTAACTCCATTTTCGACTGAAGTTTACGGAATTGGCTATTTCTACTATTGCCTTTATGTAGAGCGTGAAAAAACCTCTAGGAATGAGGAATAAAAACTAGTTTTCCTTAAAGATGAAACCGTTGAGGAAACAAAACAGCAAGAAACACAAAAACTCATTTTACAGAAATAAAAATTTATTGGAGTTACGGCATTCTTTCTTAGGACGGCAGTGTAGCTTAGCTACAATTCTATTTTAACCCGAGAAACTTTGTGATATATTTTTCTTTCTATTGTATTCCATCTAAAAAATTTATCTTATCCGACTGGTACCACATATCATTTAATTTTACTGAGTTCGGTACTACGATACATCAAAGTTGATGCGGCTCTTTAAAGCATATTGCACACTATCTTTCATTCGTTTGTTTTGTGTTGAATTCATTTACTATTTTGCATCTTTATTATCTCTATTTGGCTCCGCGTCTCTATCTCATTTTCGTCTTCTTTTTTAAGAGACTTTGATTCTTGGCAAGGGTTACGAGAGTTCATTTCAGTGCAATACGACTTTGAAGGACATTTTATTCCGCTATTTTTTTTTCTATTTTATTTTAGCTACTGCTATTATTTCTTCTATTATTGGTTTCACTTTGTTTACCAATTTTTTTGTTTTTTATTTGTTGTCTTTGGTCTTGACTGTATGTAACAAATTTAAACTTTCAGTGCTAAATCAAAGCAGTATTTTTTATTTATTTTTCTTTCGTTTCATTCGGCAATATTAAAATTTTCGTTACAGTTTTTATTTTGGCCATCTAATTGTCTGTGGTCTATAACTATAAACTGCTACTTTGTCAAGCTATATTATCAAATATTGACTTTTTCAGGCACATCAAATAGAATTTACTGGCTGATTCAATTTAAAAATAAAGCTTCAGAATCTTTAGTCTGATTAAATATTAGTTGGATAACATATTTGGTAAACAAGGCTATATTCGTTATATAAATTGTATTTTGTTGCCTAGAAAGTTAATTTAAGACATCGCTGTCTCGGGCAATCGATTTTGCCTAGAAATAATCCAACGAAAACCTTGATTTACGTTATGCTAAAAAAAATCCAAGAATCGGGAAAGTCGTGGCAAGAGATCAAAGTCATCGCAAGGGATCGCAACAAATGGAGATGTTTCATATGGGCCCTATGCTCCTCCTAGGAGTTAAAGGAGAATACATACATACATTTTAGCTATTGTCATTAGTGTTGCCAGTTCCCGAAATATAAACAGTGTCCTACGTAGCATACCCACTTTTAAGCGAATGAACAATCTAACATGTTATATCTCTCAAGCTTTAAAAGCTATTTTGATGAAATTTGACATGAAGGTGCCGAGCATGAAGATCATATCGCTCATAAACTTCAAGAACGACACAAGTCAAAAAACTCGATTTTGCAGAAAATGCGTTTAAAGTTTTCAATTGAAAAAGTTATTTCGTTCTCAAAAGGTGACCGTAGAAGATATTTTTATGAAATGTACATACAATATGAATCATGATACAACGAATAATTCTACATCATTAACTTGTTAACTTTTTGAGTTGTGCCGTTCTTGAAGTAAATGAGCGATATGTACATTAGTTGAAAAGTGGACATGTTCAAGCTATTTTGATGAAATTTTGTAGGCAAGGGTCGATCATAAGTGCCATGCTTTTGTCGAAAAGTTGGAACAAATAGGTGGCACGGCCACTTTTTTTGTGACAACATTTTTTTTCATACTTTTTTTGTTAGTATTTTTTTTTTCTTAATTTTTTTTTTCTTAAGTTTTTTTTTTTCCTTAATTTTTTTTTTTTTTTTAAATATTTTTTCTTAATGATTTTTTTAATTTTTTTTTTTATAAATTTGTTTTTCATAAATTTTTCTTATTTTTTTTTTTGCTTATATTTTTTTTTTTCTAATTGTATTCTTCTTTATTTTCTTATATCAACTGGCTTACATTTTGTTTTTTTACATCTTTTTTTAACTTATTTAATTTATTCTATAATGTTTTTTTATTTTTATAAAATTTGTTTTACTTACTTTTTTATTATTTCTGTTTTATGTGCATTTTTACCCCAAGTATTAACTCGTTGGATCGCTAAAATTACAGAAAATCCATTCCATTAAGTTAATCTTAGCCATCAACGAGCGAATCAGATTTTATGATGTGAGCGAGCGCATAAAATTTCAATTTAAATTTTTAGCTGAAAAATCCAAAAGATAAGAAAAAGAAAAATTCGTTAATTACAACTTATGCTTTAATTAAGCAAAGGTTTAATTGAGTCAATTTAATTGTCACTCTTTACTTTGAGATGACGCCACTAAGTCAGCGACTTTAACGATTTCTATGCTACGCTTAACTGATGATGATTCATCTTTATTGCCACAACTGTAGTTATATGTTCATACACACAGAGAGTTGCATTTGTCATTTTAGCGCTAATTTAAAATAATGGTTGCCAGATTTATTTAATTCATTTTTTGTTGTTTTATTTTATTTTACAAATGACAATGCTATAATTTTCTAATTCAGCAACAGCAACAACAACAACACAACTGAAACAATAAATTAAATTTCACTTTTTCATTGTTGTTGTTGCTAGCAAAAGTCATTTACATTTACTATTATTTTTTATTTTGTTTGTAGAGGTTGTTGCTAAATTGTAGCTGTGCATTTGTTGTAATTTTTATTTTTTTTTGCCCCCCATTGCAACAGCGACGCAATTTTTATCCAAAACTCATAGTGGCGTATCTCCTAAAAAAATTTCAATTTGAACTACGCATGCAGCAACTTTACTGAAATTTCGTAAAAAGCGAAAAAAAAAAAAAAAAAAACTGAAAATTTAATGAACATTGAAATAAAAAAAAAAAATTCACTCGAATTCGATTTAATGAGTACGTTAACATTAAGTAAAAAAAATTACAATTACAATGATTTTTTTTTCTGTTGCATTTGTAATGCAAAATGCATGCAACGAAGCGATCGATGCGCCTCCAACGCGTCGCTTTGCACTGCCATTGCTGCATTCATCACGTGTTGAATTTCAAGTTACAGCAACAAAAATAAGAAAAAAAAAAACACACAATTTGTTTGCCTTCGTAAATTATAAAAAAAACCTTTAAAAAGTTTATGTATATCGAAATCAACAACAACAAACTAAAACAAATAAAATAAAAGCCGCAACGTTGTTGTCCCTTGTTACTCGTGTATCGTTTTTGTTTTGCCATGACTGTATATTGTTTACTTTTTTTTTTTTTGCTTTGTACATGTGTTTGTTGGTTTATTGCGCCGTGAAACTTATAATAAAACAACCTACCTGCCTATCACCATCGCCACCATCTCATCTACACAAAGTCAAGCTCTGTTTTGTGCGCTATTTAATTTTGTTTTTTACCTCAATTTAAAACTTTCAATTTATTTAAATTTGAAAAAAAAAAAAAAAAAAATCAATAATAAATATATTCAAACACGTTTGATTTGAAGTAAGGGGGTATGATTTATTTTGTTTTTTAAATCAGGTTATTGGTTCCCGAGATATTAAGAATTTTTAATGTTCCGGACGAAGCCTAGAGAACTTTGAAAAAATAAATGCTACAAAACCTCACTCTGTAAAAAAAAAAAAATCATAACGTCCATATTATCATGGATAAAAGAACATTTCTGAAAAAAATCTTAGCCCTTGGACTACCGGGTCAAAAATGGCACGTAATAAATTCTCTAAAGTAATAACACATACCAGCAAGGTTTTGTTTTTAAGCATTTCCGAAGTAACTTCATGCGTTGAATCCAAACCCTAGGTCAAAATTGACCCACCGCTTCAGGATTTGGAGATATTTGAGGTCAAACTCATGAAAAAATGGCTATTTTGGCTATTTTTGAGGTTCGATGCAAACTGCAGAAATTTTAATTATTTTTCTTACCAAACGTATCACGTAGTTCTGTTATGTTTCTTCGAAATGAGCTCTTAAAAAATGCCATACGATACTTCCTTTAAAAGTTATGACCGATTTTAGATGACATGTCATGACATCTTGAAATCCCATAAAACGGGTAAAACAACACAACTTTGGTTTTCATGATATCATCTTAAATCTGCAATAACTTTTGAAGAAGTTATTGTATGATACATTTTAAGAGATCGTTTCGAAGGTAGAAAGTGGTACTCAGTAATGAAATATTAAATAAAAGTTTTGAGCAGTCTAAAACTAACCTCAAAAGTAAAAAAAATTGTAATTTTCGTATACTAACCACAAATATCTCTATTTTTCGAAAAGCCTAGTGCAAAAATTATGCGCACTTTTACCCAAGTTACTTGGATTAGTAGTATCTTCAGTATTTTTTAATAAGAAATTGAAAAACAGCTTCTTCGTTTTCTTTTTTGTCTGTCTTTTGCAACCAGATTTCGAATAAATCGAAATTTCGGAAGAAAAGTTACCTGACAAAAAATTCATTAAAAAAAAAACGGGCAAAATCAGGCGTCTATATTTCTAAATGACATTTACAATAGCAACGTCTTACTAGTTTCGGGTTTCTTAGGACTAACAAATTCCAACAAAATTTTAAAAGCTTACACGAAGTTCAAAATTTAAAAAAAAAATAAAAGTCAGGGGTCTAATTTGAATTTTAAATTTTTCTACAGAAAACTAAACTATATGTAAATGTTTTAAACTACATTGCATTATACATAACATCATCAATTTTACAAATTTTTTTTTTAGAAAAAAACAAATTATTTTAATTACTTTTTATTGATTGAAAAAAAGAGTTAAAATCACGACTTTTTGGAGTTATCTCAGTAAAATGCAAATGCATCAACTTTGACACATCGCTGAGGAACGGAAAATTATTTTACCTCGAAACAAAAAACATTTTTGCTTGTATTTAAGTATTCTCCGTTACACTGCATCAACAAAAACTCAATAGCAACACTTGCAAAAATTGAATTTTAACCAAAAAAGTGTGCCTTTTGACCTAAAGTGCAATGGTTCACGAGTTATTAAGGGTTCCCGGACAAAGCCGAGGGAATTTAAAAAAAATAAATTTCACAAAATTACACAGGACAACATATCTGTGGACTTTTGACAAAACAACCTAAGTCGAGATAAGACAATTCTCCAGGATTTTAGTAGTAAACATGAAATTTTAATACGCTTCTATTGGTATAATATAAGGGTGTCCCATAGTTCACGCTAGATTTGAACTTAGCGCCATTCGTGCTGTGAAGTGTTATGAACCAAAAGAAAAAAATAATTTGACAGCTGATACTTTAAGATTAGTAAAAATGTATGAAAAGCGGAGATTCAACGCTGCATCAACGAAATTGAGCCACATTATTGAAAAGTAGTTAATCAGTTTTTAGGCTCTCCTGAAAGTTGCCAATTTCGATTTAGGTTGTTTTGTCAAAAGTCCACAGATATCTACCAAAAAAAAAAAAAAAAAAATGTATTTAAATTGGGTTAATGGTTCCCGAGTTATTAATATTTTTACTATACCGGTCAAAGCCGATGGAATTTTGAAAAAATGAGTTCGACAGGACCTAAATGGGCAACGTTTCTACTCATTAAAAAAAATCACAAAAATCGGATCAATGGTTCTCGAGTTGTAGAGTTTTATAAATTTTCCGTTTTCGATTTTTCAGGTTTGAGCCCCAAGAAATGTGGTCAAAACGATGTGTTCTGTAAAAACCGGTAGCTTATTTTTCTTCCTGTTCAATTGCCTATAAGCTCCCATCATTGAAATCTTTCTACAATGCGTCCTCAAGCGGGCAAAAAATTTTGATATAAAAAACACACTTTGAGACCACTGTGCGTTGCTTTACATTGATATTTTAAATAATGGGGGTTATCGTGAATAAATATTCCCTGGAATTTTTTCTGACACTCCAATAGAGAATACATGGCAGTCTGAAAAAAATTCTCCGGGAATATTTATTTACAATACCCCCCATTATTTAAAATATCAATGTAACCAAACGATTTTATTCCTTTCGGGATTTCTACACAAACCCCAAAGCTTCCAACACTATTTTGACAGTTAAGTGAAATAAATATCTAGCTTAAGCAAAATCTACTCTTTAACACCTTTGCCTTTCCCTTGCTACCACGATCATAAAAATTGAACCTTATCTTTTTTTAAGTGCTTTGTGCATTGTAAGTAATATGACCAATTTCCAAATAACTTCTAAACCGGATTTACAGAAAGCCTAACCTGACGCAACAACAACGCATATTAGTGCTTAGTAGATCAAAATATACTAAAAACACCTTTGAAACTTCTTGGGGTTTTTTGACTAGTACAATGTAATTTATAGTAGGTACTGTATTTTTCCCCCACAAGTCTGAAGCTTTTTCCGCAAGTTTTAAAAAAGTGAAATCAAATCCAAAATACTTCCCAACAAACAATTTTATAACCTTTACAATTTAACGCTTGGAAAAAGTTAAATTCCAAATGCTTTCATAACCAATTTTCAAACATTTTGAAAATGTTGTTTTTTTCGAATTTTCACAATTGATTTGTAAGGTTAAAATCAAAAATTGGAAAATATTTATTTCCAAATGTTTTGGCAATCGTAAAACACAAGGCATTTGAATCATAACTGGCATAATTGTCGACTGATAACTTGGAAGTCATAAGTTCGATTCTTAGTAAACAAACATTTTTTTTTTAATTAAATTGAAAAATTTAAAAAACAATTTAGAAATATTGTATACTAAATAAATACATTTGGGAAATATTGTATAAAAACATTTATGATAAGCTTATTCCAAATTATTTTCACAAGCTTGCTATGAAGGGTCCAATTTCGATTATTAAATAATTCAAATTCAAGAATTTCCAAACATTTTGTAAGTTATTTTCCAAACGTTTTTGTTTGTTGGGTGAATACTCCAGTTCCAATAATGGTATTAAGGGGCATAACCCGCGTTGTGTAAATACTTCATAATTAAAAAAAAAAAAAAAAAAAACGAAACAGAGAACTACAGTTTAAACGCACCTCAAACTCCACACACAAAAGTAACAGCAACAACATACCTTACAAAAACAAAAGCAACGACAACATCACCTCAATACAATCAGGTGATTACAATAACTAAGTTTATATGTAGCGCACTTTATGAAAAACGGTAAATTTAAACAGCAGTAACACAGCATCAACGACTACAACAACCACAACGACAACATTAAGATTGCATCTTAAATTTTAAGTGCAGAAAAAAAAGTGTTGGCAATATTACTCTAACTCCTGTTGGTTGCTACTGCCGTTACCATCAATATAGCAAACAACAACATGTGGGAGCCACATTTACTTTAGTGTTGCATATGCAATGCTTTGTTTATATGTGTGCGTGTTTGTATTTGTAAATAACTTATGTATGTTTCTTTGCATAAGTATGCCCAGACATTATGCTCTAAAGCAATAGCAATGGCAACATACTAACTAAGCAGCAACAGCAACAACAAAATAACATTTGTACACATTAAACGTCATTTGAGACGATGACGACGATGACGATGAACAACTAAGTAAAATGTTCTCAATTTACACATCGTCAGCCGCAATACAATTTTCTACTTAACAATCATTCAGTCATGTAGTCAGTCCATTCGTCCATCCATCCATCCATACGTCCATCGCATCGGTACGTGGTAGCAGCAGCAGCAATACAACTTGTTGCTGTTTGTTGTTTGTTACCTTTAGTTGTGTGCGGTGGTATTTGTGTGATGTTTTATAAAGCATACTTCAAATACATACAAGCATTCATTTTGTGTACATGACTAAATAATAAAGTGGAGATATTTTGTTGTTGCTGTTGTTTTACTTTAAACGCCGTTTTCGTTTTTTATCACTTATCTTTGATCGCCATCAATTATGCTATCAACAATCAAGAAATGTTGTTGGTGATTGTTTTTTTCTTCTTCTTCTCAGCAACATTGCTAACTAAAAAAGTAGTAGAAATTCAGGTTTGAAGAAAGCCTGTATTTAAAATGATTGTGTTATTAGAAAAAAATCACTCTTTCGACTTATAATTTACATGTTGATCAATAATTGATACTGTCCCGGAACGTAAAAAAAATAACATGGTTATATGTAAAATGTTTCATCGTTATAATGATCTGCAACTTTTGAAAGTTGCATGTGGTTTTTATATTGTACAAAAAAAAAACTTAATTTTTTAAGTTCAGAAAGTTAAAAAGTCTACCTATTTATTAAGGTTTTTCATTAATTCATTTTAAACTTTGAATATTATTCCATAAGACCAAAGGACCTGTACAGAATTCAGGCTTTATTTGGTTCAAAAAAAATTTAAACATTCGCCATTTTATTCGAAAATAAGTAGTGTAGAAGTTTGAAAAATCCGGTACAACATTGGAAAAACCAAAAACGGGGCGACCAAGAACGGCAAACGTGGTGACGATCATCATGACACCGTATTATGCACAAAGGCCTAAAGCTGCACCCTATAAAATTCAGTTGGTACAAGAATTAAAGTTCTATATTGCCAGTTAATGGCTTGACACGCAGTCTTGATTTAACTCCTATGGACTTTTTCCTGTGGGGTTATCTCAGATCTTAAGTTTACGTAAATAGAGCATCTTCTCTGGTGCATTTGAAAGAAAATGTCCATCACGAAATGACAGCCATAATAGAGTCTACCTGCCGAGCAGTCATAAGAAATTTTAGTGTTCGAGTAAATGAGTGCAGTGACCTCGAGGGTACATTTGGATGATATTATTTTTAAGAAATAAATTTCCAAATTATGTATTTTATAGGGCTGTGCAATGAGCTGATCGAACCTGTTCGAGTTTTCGCCACACACAACGAACAAGATCGATCAGCTCAGCTCAGCTCAACTCAGTTCGTAAGTTCGTGAGTTTTGAGCTGATCGTTTGATCGATCAGCGAATTCGTTGTGAGCTGATCGTTTGTTTGTTGAGCTCGTTAGTTATGAGTTTTCTCGTTTGTTTGGTTACGTTCAGCGTGTTCGATTTGCGTTGAATATGATTGCAAATTGCAATCAGCGTTGCAAAAAATGTGTAAGAATTGGGATAAGTTTAAGGTTTAATATTATACACGAATATTAAACAAATATTTTGCATATTTGTTTTTTGTTTGAACTTCGGCTCTTCGCTGTACACAGCAGAAGCAACTTTCATTATTGCCACATGTTTTTTTTTTTTTTTTTTTTTTTTGTAAAATTTGCTTAAACCATACATTTCAAAAAAAAAAAAAATAAATGAAATTTTAGCCTTTAACCGCTTAGATAAACTTTAAAAAATCCAACATATTTTTTTAGGGTTGCCACCTGTTTCTTTTAATAAAATCAAAATTTTCTATCAATAAATTGCTTAAATCATAATTTTCTCTCTATAAATTGACATCTTGGGTTCAAAAACGACGAAACAAAAATTTAGGGTTGCCATATCAGGGTTGCCAGACGTTTTTTTGGAAAATTGCATTTCATTGTCAACTTTCTTTATTGAAAGTTATAGAATCGACCCAAAAACCCATAGTAAATTTTTTGGGGCTGCCACCTGGTTTTTTTTAGTAAAATCAAAATTTTCTTGGAATAAATTGCAAAAATCATCATTTGCTCTTTATAAATTGACATCTTGGGTCCAAAAAAAACGAAAGGAAAATTTAAGGTTGCCATATAAGGTTGCCTGACTTTTTTTCGCAAAATTGCATTTGGTTTTTTTATTGTTTTTGGACCCAAGATGTCAATTTATAGAGAAAACAATTATGATTTTAGCAATTTATTAAAAAAAATTTTGATTTTAATAAAAAAACGAGGTGGCAACCCCAAAAAAATTGGCGTTCGGAAATAACGCCCAAGGAAATTAATGTGGGTTTTTGGGTCGATTCTATATTTTTCAATAAAGAAAGTTGAAAAAGAAATGCAATTTTCCAAAAAAACGTCGGGCAACCCTGATATGGCAACCCTAAATTTTTGTTTAGTCGTTTTTGGACCCAATATGTCAATTTATAGAGAAAATGATGATTTTAGCAATTTATTAAAAGAAAATGTTGATGTTATTAAAAAACCAGGTGGCAGCACCAAAAAATTTACTATGGGTTTTTGGGTCGATTCTATAACTATCAATAAACAAAGTTGACAAACGAATGCAATTTTCCAAAAAACGTCTGGCAACCCTGATATGGCAACCCTAAATTTTTGTTTAGTCGTTTTTGGACCCAATATGTCAATTTATAGAGAGAAAATTATGATTTTAGCAATTTATTGATAGAAAATTTTGATTTTATTACAAAAAACAGGTGGCAACGCTAAAAAAATTAACTTTTTCATTCAAAATCATTTGTCAAAACGTCTTAGTTTTATTTTCAATTTTATTAAGTTCACAATTTCAAATTAAGAGCAAAAAAACAACTATGCAAAATATTTGTTTAATATTCGTGTATAATATTAAACCTTAAGTATTATTTCTACGCAATTCTTACAACGCTGATTGCAATCATATACATCGCATAACGAACACGCTGAACGTAACCAAACAAACGAGAAAACTCATAACTTACTAGCTGAACAAACAATCAGCTCACAACGAATTCGATGATCGATCAAACGATCAGCTCAAAACTCACGAACTTACGAACTGAGTTGAGCTGAGTTGAGCTAAACGAACTCAGTTCGGCACTGAAATTGTGTGAAAAGCTCATGAGTTTTGAGTTTGATCGAACTAGTTCGGCTCGTTGGACAGCCCTAGTATTTTAACACATTGACTGCCATGGCTATTGATTTCTTAGTGTTAAGTGAACTTGGTTTGAAGAGTTTATGGTTTGCTTAGATTTTATAGACATTTGTTTTGAAAAATAATAAAAACTATTTCAGTGTGAGAAAATTCTAATAGCTAGAAGTCGATAAAATAACGCTTGGGTTCTCAAACAATGCATATAGTACCTTAATATTTCTAAGCTATATGTGTAAGTTTGGACGAATTAGAACAACTCTAGCTTTATTTTTTCGACTTGGTCAAAATTAGGATTTTCCTATAATGTGTGCATTTGCCATCTTGGATTTAAAAATTCTCAAATTCTGGCTCAGATTTGTGATCAGCGACCGCCAAAACCCCCGGGTGATGAAATTTACGTTGAAATATTAAAAAAAAATGTATTTTACGCCCCTTTTCTTCGCGTTTTACAACGTCGCCATATTGTAATTTTTAAAAGCGCCACTGGGCTTTCGAAAGCTTTTAAAAAAACGAAAATTTTGGGATCCAAAATTTTATTTTCCGTCCCCACAAATTCTCGCGACGGAGGTGGTCGGTTGACGTGAAACGTCCCATATATGTTTATATACAGTACTGTTAACTTTATAACACTTCTTTCCTCTTTCTGGCTATTGAAAATAAAAGCCATGGCATTTGGCAAACAGATAGACGTCTATCTTTACATAGGGTGCCGTGGCTATGATATTCAATAGCCAGGACTAAATCTTTTCTAGGACTTCCAAAAGTTGTAAAAACGCAACTAAACACCTAACAATGACTGTTATTTCATATAAAACATGAAAATAAAAAAAATAAAAAATGTTGGCACCCTGGGAAACAGTACAAAAATTGGTCTGGCAGCCAATGTGTTTATATACGGGGCACTATTTATATTTCGGGAACTGGCAACACTAATGTCAATAGCTAAAATCTGGCAACATCATAAAAAGTTTGACATCAAAACGTTGTGAGTACGTTTATGCTAAAAAATGTCAAACTTCATTATGGTGTTGCCAGATTTCAGCTATTGACATGAGTGTTGCCAGTTCCCGAAATATAAAAAGTGCCCTTCGTATTTTACTGTAATAAATGAGATTTGATATATGTATGTATAAAGAGAACCAGTACAAATATGACCGCCCGCAGGAAAACACACCGTACCTTCACAAAATCAAAACTGTTTTTTTTTTTTGCATTTTCTAAAAATAAATACTATTTTGAATAAAATGACACCTCGATCACTGGAAATTTCCAAAAATTTACTGAATTATGGCAATTTGAAATCGTAAAGTGAAAAACTAAATTTTGTCGATATCGAAGTTTGTCAATAATCAATTTTTACAGGCCAAAGGTTTGGTAAGGTCGCTTTTATTGGTATATTATGGTAATTTGTTAATCAACCTCAAATCCATTGTAACAAGTAACATTGTAACACAGAACATGTCTAAGAACTAAATTCCACCTTAAACTGAAAATCGGTAAAATTACCCCTCTCTTATTTTTAGCTGTGCCGCTAAATTTTGTCACTGAAGATAAGATGTGTTTTCTAGCGGACAGACACAAAAAATGTCCATCGAAAGAATTCGTGATGCTACACCCTTTGTGAAAGACATGTAGAAGCAACGCATACCAGGAAATGCTAGTTTGCAAATAGTTGCCAAATCATATTTTAATTAAACAAATATATAATTGTCCCAAATATGCAATATTTTTTCTTTTATTATTATAAACTCAACTTGTTGAATGAAAAAAAATCTTTTTACAGAGCATGGGCTCTAAACGCAATTCCTTATCTAAACCTAATGCATAACAGGGTTGACTGCTCACAAATTTCATTATGTTGTTCTAAATCCCATAGCCTTAAGTTCAACAGCACAGTTGCAACAACGTGCTTATGATAAGCACTGCCAACTTTATCTCTCTCGTATTTTAACAGTGCAAAAAGCTTTTTAGCTTCTGACTTTACATTATTTCAATATACACGTACTTACAAGCGTGTTATTTTTACCACCCACCTTTAGGACAGTAATGAAACCAGAACATTAACTGTCAGTTTGTCGATTCATACGTCCGCTCGACTAACTTTTTGTCAGTTTGTTCATTTGCTGTTTATTGTTCATTGCTGTTGCTCTGATCTTTGTAAATCTTTTGCTGCTACAACTCACGTTGTGGTTTTTTCCTCTTTGTTGAGTTTCTTCACCAGACACGATCATAACATTCCATGCGCTCAACTTACCAGATCGGTCCATTGATGATGATGATGAAGAAACCGCAGCGGCAACAAAGAAAATAGCAAATGCTTTACGTTTAACTTCAAGCGCTTGTATGTATTTTACATAAAGCAGCGCCGTAAAAGTAAAAGAAGGGCAAAATATGATGCCACACAGCTGTTGCTACGTGTACTTGTTTTTTTGTTTTTTTCTAAATTCTTTAGTTGCTGAAATTGTTATTAACGTGTTGTTATTGCTATTCTTTATAGATCACGTTCTATGGAATGCAATTTATTTTGTTTTTCTATACCTTCTTACTACACAAATAGAGCTTTCTATTAGTTTTGAAGAAATCATGCCAAAGCGGCGTCAAATAATACAAGGCAGGTTACCCCATTACCACCGCTTGCTTGCGCGCCTGCCTCTGCCAACTGTTGTTGCCTTTTAACACGAAAACAATCAGCGTAATAAAAATTGTTATTGTAATAAACTATTTTTATATTTTTATTTTTTACTATAAATCATAATAGTTTTATTTGTAAAAATAAATCTAGAAGAAAATTTATGAAAAAATAACAACAACGTATTTTCCTTTTGTATGAACCAATAAGAGTCAATAGAACAGCTGCTTGGACATATCTGGACATTTTTTTTTTTTTTTTGATGGCGGTTCAACATTTTTCTGAACAATCGCCCATTCCCGATGGTCATTTCAAATGTATGTACTTAATCTCATCTATCCCTGTCACGTGTTTGGGGTTGTTATATGTATGTCCAGGTGCCTTCACATTCGTGTACCAACCCAAGGGGAAAAGAAGTGCTTTAAAAACACTTCTGAAGTGCATGTTTTTCACCAATAAGCGCTTCCGCTCCGTAAGAACCATTCTTTCTTTTTAACATTGCATGTTATAGGAAGTAAGCGAGAAAAAGCTTACCGCAGCCTTACCAAAAAAGGGTTTTTGAAGAGCTTATTTGTAATGATGCGGTAAGCGTTTTTCAATGAAATTAAAAAAAAAAAGACTGGCCGCACCAGGATTTAAATCCACGACCGTCTGTGTGCTAGAAAGAAACAGATTATTTTTACTTACCAATTTTCAAAAAATCGATTTTTTTTTTCATAGGTTGATAGAATAACTTCTTGAGAGTATATTCCCAAAGTTTCATGACTCAACTCTAAATATTATGGAAAATATGATTGATTGAACCAGCGCGCTCGGGCGCGCTTTGTGTGCGATTTGGCGCAAACTCAAACTTTAAATCGTTTTTTCTCAAAACTATGGTTTTAAAATCGCGGTACACGATTGCGAAAAAACTACTTAACCGATTTTTGATTTCTAAAAAGTGTTTTGCAGTTTATAAATTGAACGAGTGCATGAATGTCTGAAATTGTGGAAAAAAACGGCAGGTGGCACTCGGGGAGTGGCCGATGATATTGGAAGCTAATGCTTATTATAAGCTAATATAATAAGCTAAAACTTATTATAGTTAAAACTTATAATAAATTGTGCGCTCGAAAATAAATAAGTGAGAAAGAGAGAGAGAGAGAGAGAGAGAGAGAGAGAACCCGCGCGAGCTGGCGCGCGGACATAAGAGATATCCATATGTGAAATGTATATATCTATATATATGAGCGCCCCTCTTACGTTCGAAAAATAAGTGAGAGAGAGAGAGAGAGAGAGAGAGAGAGAGAGAGCATGAGCTGGTGCGCGCAATGTTTATAAACATATATATATGTATACATACATATATACTGTATACTGTACTTTGTATACAGTACGTCTCTATTTTTATATGTGTGACGCATTTTCGTTGCAAACATCCGTTACACTTTTTCGTTGCATGTTTTCGCTGTTCAGACTCTGCCTCTCAAAACGCTTCCAAAAAATGACGAAAAAATAGCATTTTTTTTTTCAAGACGTGATTTCAATATTGTAGAATCGAATTTTTTGGAGTTGCGGACATTCATGCACTCAGGGGAACCCTGCTGAATAATAAAAAAATTTTGTTTTATGTTTCAGATAAAAACTTTGGGCTCCACAATGTACCGCGATAAATCCGTCAACCGCGTCCGCCATTTTGTCATTTTAGTTTTTGAAAAAATGCTTTTTTTATAGTTCAAACATGTTCTTAAATATATGCAAAAAATTATTTGTGTGTGTTTTTATTTTCCGAGTGAAAAAAAAATCCCGAAAAACAACTACTTTTGACGTGTTACATGAGAAGCCCCCTTAAGCAAATGTTGTCCAAACAGAATTTGACATACGAATGCTCCTACAGCCTTACATAGAATCATTGCGGAATCAGTTTCAATTCAATTAAGCAAAAGTAAATAAATAAGAGAAAGGAAAATAGAAAAGTGAAATAAAAAAAGGTTGAATAAAAAAATGTTTTAATAAAAAAAAATAATGTAAAAAAAAGAAAATATAAAAAAAAGGAAAAAAAAATCACCCGGGCTGGGTTCGAACTCATATGTTATTCTTACTGCCGGCTTACATGGAATCATTGTGTAATCAATTTCAATTCAATTAAACAAAAGTAAATTAACAAGAGAAAGAAAATTGAAATAAAAGATGTTGAATAAAAAATATTTTAATAAAAAAAAAAAATAAAGCAAAAAAATAAAAAAAAAAAAAAAATCACCCGGGCTAGGTTCGAACCCATGTTGTTCTTACTGCAGCCTTACAAAAAATCATTGTGAAAGTGCTTCTAAATTTCTATGGGGACAAGCACTTTTGAAAAGACAGACATACAGGCGAGGCCGAAAGAATTTAAAAAAAAAAATATGCCCAAAAACTTTATCGGATAATAATATCAACGACTGTACTGTACTGTACTATACAGAAAAAAAAATTGTTTTCTCTGCCCATCCAAATATGTTCTTCGGCTTATTGTTAGACTTCCCACAAAATATTTTGACTCTGGTGAAAACTTTAATTATGCTAGAATTTTTTTTTGTGCAGAAAACACAATAATTGTTTGGAAAACTTCTTTGTTTGGGTACATAAAACAAAATAAAAATTCACAAAAACAAAACATAAAAAAATCTTAAGTTATGCGTCAAAAGTTTTTAAAAATTGCGCTCTATCTTAGGATATTGACTTTAGAATTAGTGAAAAATCTCTAATTACAAAAGAGACACCCGTTGAAAATTTTGCCTGAAAATATGCTACGTTTTTTATAATTCCAAAAATGCTGCCCTTTAACCCTTTCGGTCCCGAGACAGATCTTGTGGAAGAATATTTTTTTTTGAGTAATGATTCTAACTAAACCAAATATTTGTCAAAAAACTTTTAGAGATAATTGGTTGAACAATCTAACTTCTATTGATCATGCTTTGTTTGTTAAATTGACTATGTTTCCTAGCTATCTCAAAACCAACTACGGCTTGTTGTTGATTTAACCAGATTTTCTTGACAATAAGTAAAGTAAACTATGATAATATGTTTAACGAATCACAAACGTGAACAATGAATGACGCACGGGTAACTAAAAATTAAATCCTGACCATATTTTATTTTATTAGTTAAGTAGACCATAGTCCTTAGTTAATGCAAAATCAGCCAATATTTGTTGTTGAACTAACCAACGTATTTGTTTCAGTGTATTTTTGTTGATGTTATATTGCTGCTGCTGATACTTTTCAATTCCTTAGGTATTTCATGATTCAATTGGTTTGGTTCCATTATTTTAAAACTTTTCCCAAAGAATGTACTACTTTTACCAAATGGGAAAGTGAAACATAAAAACATTAAAAATTATTTTCGTATCGCTGTCAAAATATTTGTTTTTTTTTTTTTGTAAATTTTGTTAAAAATTTAATTTACTTTTTTATTAATTTACATTTGTAAATACACACGTAGCTTCGCAAAATGAACACTTCAATTGAACATCATCGATTCATCACTACAACAGACCGCAAGTCGCTTTTCACGCAACTCAAAGGACTCGTCGCCAAAGCGCAAGAAGTTGCCAATTCAGAACTCGAATCACGGCGTAAGGACTTGCAAGAATTACTCGAATACGAAGATAAAATTTACGAAGAGGAATTTTCGAATAAAGTCAAATCACGCATCGATGAAGACATCAAGGAACGTAAAGAGACGCTGCACAAGATCAAAGAGGCAAATGAGAAGGCGGCAATTGAATATTTGGAATCGAAACGCATACAGCAGTACATGAACAATTGCTATGAAATACGCGAGGCATTGCGACACAAAGAACAGCAAAACGTTAAGGAATGTCAGCTGGAACAAATTGCAGAAAAGGAGCGCCAACTCAGACGTGAAAAGGATCTGGAAATCTATTGGCTTAGGGTACAGCGCAAAAACATGGAACTACACGATAAACGACAGGCAGACGAAAATTGCATCAAGGCCAAATTGGCTGAACAAAATCGTTTCATACTCGATGCACAAATGGAGGAAATGGAAGCCAAACGCGAAGAGCTACGTCAGAACAAACAAAAAGATATCGAAGACTTGTCCAAGCTAGTGGAAGAGATACGGCTAGAGGAGTTTGAGCGCGAACACTTTGGTCATATGGCGCCTAAGACTTTACAATACCGCAAAGAACTGCTGGATGAAATCGAAAAGAAACGCATTGCCCGACTCACAGAACAATGCGATTTGGCGAAAGAGCATCGTTCCATGATCGAGGAGTGTCAACGCTTAGATGCAGAAGAGCTGGCAGCAAATGAAGCACGAAAGCGGGCATTACATAAAGCAACAATAGAATACATTGCGTATGTGAAACGAATGCGACAATTGGAAGAGGGTCAGCAACGCATGCGTGATGAGCGCATCGATGATTTACATACGGTCGACATGTGCACCAAGAGTAACATACAGCGTGAGTTACAGCGCAAGGCGGCGGTGGCTGCCGCTACATATGCAGAGTTGAAACGACAGATCTGCGAGCAATATGAGCGACGGCTGCGTGAAGAGAATGAGCGTCGAGAATGCAAAATAATAGAGAATCGTTTTGCAAAGCAGGAGAAAACACGCGCTGAAGTATTGCAGCAACGCCAGCAGATGCGCAAGGAACTCGATGAACAAATTGCGAAATTGAATACCATACGGCAACAGGAAGAGGAACAATATAAGAATGATTTGAAACGCGCCATTGATGATCCCGAATTCTGTACACAGCTGGCGGAGCAGTATATACGCGATGGTACTGACTATTTGGAACCACATGCTAATTGGCGTATACTCGCTTGTCCGACAAAGTTATATGTGCCCAAGAAGTCGCCACCGTATCCCGATTGTGCTGATTTGCCACCAGAAGGTGCAGATGTAGCAGCAGCAAAACCACCTTGTGGTTGTGCAGCCAGAATAGAGCATGAATGTGGTGGTGTAAGGCCGCTTGCAAGACTGGAGGGTGATAAGAAATACTGGTGAAAAGCGATTAACTGAGTAGATAGCAACTAAATTTAAAAACATAACATAAAAATTTACAATCTACTTATTTTATAACACGATTTTTTTGAAGAAAAAATAAAAAATAAAAATATATATCTGTTCGATTTGATAGAGGGCTTCGTTGTTACTTTTTTCATCATAACAGAATGCGGTTTGCTTTACCGTACCTGAAGGCTGTTTTCCGATCATGCTCTCAACTTACGTATTTTGTATACCACTAATAGTTTAACTCATTGTGTAATGGGTGAGGATCATCTGCCTTCAATGTTTGTCTACAAAAAAATAACCTAAGTGGATTTTCTAATTGGCGGATCACTCCGTTCCAAATTTTGTTTTTAGAAACAATTTTGGTCCTTTAACTTCTGTGTTTACTGGACAGCCCATCTAATCTAACCTTATCTTGGTCCGTTAAAACCAATATTTGTTTTATTCTCCACGGCTAATATAGACCAACATTTTGGCAAATCCTGAAAAAGGAGAGTGAAACGTCCGACTTGAAAATATACATAGAATTGGTTCGCGACAGTGAGTAAGCAAGTATATTTTTTAATTTAAAAGACTGGTTACAATTAACTTGATGAATGTCGCGAACTAATTCTATGCATATTTTCATGTCGGACGTTACACTTTAACGAATTTTGCCCATTTAAAAAAAAAAGATTTTTGTAAATTCTACAATTACCCCCAGAAGAAACGTATTTTCGAAATTTCACTCTACTTTAAAACTCTAATAAAACATTTTGGATAAAATTTGTTTCCCCAAGGTCATAATGAAATCACACAAGGAACATTTTTATGAAATGTCATATATTGTTTTTTTTTTTTTTTTGTTAAAATGGATTAAAGATGGCACCATCTTTCAGCTTTTCGGAGATAATCGAGGAATTTCCAAAAATCGTGTATGTATTCGACTTCGATGCTTTAATTTGTTCGATTCGATTGAACACTTATATACCGCGTTAAATGAGGGATAAGTGCACTAGCGTTTGTACTCTTGAATATTTCTAACGATGCACTTTTCTCAATTTTTCAATTCAAAGGAAATATTCAGAGACTTGAACATTTTCAATGCAATCTTCATTTAGAGACTGAAGAGGTTAATTCAAGGTTTCTTTTTTCATAAGATATTTTTTGTTATTGTTATGAGTTGAAGCAATTCAAATTAATGATTACAATGTTTACAAAACAAATATGTTGTTTTCTGCCTGCCTGCCAGTCTGTCTTAATAATTTATAATTTATGTTGTTGCATTTAATTATAATTGAGTGATTGAACTTGAATTTCCTTTATGCATCTTGCTTCCTTTGAATTTTTTTTTTTTTTTATGTAAAAAGTCATAAATGTTTCTCTAACTGACTTTAATGACCGCACAAACGAGTTAACAACAGCAAAACACCACCTTATTAATACGTGTACACTTAAAACATTTGCCATGTAATAAAATTTCAAATTAATATGCATTATTTTTATGTTATAATTTGAATTACATATAAGCTTGCATGTAAGTAGATATTAAAATAATATACGAAACTTAGTGTGAAGACCTTTAATTCTCATTAAAATTTTCTCCTTAAATAATATTTTTAGTTGATATTTAATTTAAAAACTTAAACATAAATTCTTTTCAAGTTTGCTAAAAATATAAATTTTTTTATGCTTATGAATATTGTATCTTAATTTTAAGTGTAATCATGTTTTTTCTTCAATTTCCTCTTCCGTTTTCACTTCCAACTTTACTTCGTTAGCACGGCTGGCAGATAGACAGTCAAACACAATAATGTCTGTTGCACATACTTCAATTACTGCCATGTCTTTACCTAAAGTCTTCACACTCGCCGTCATTTTTATTTGTGAGACAAATGTTTTGATTTTTCAAAAGTCTGCCGACATTGCTGTATCTACTATTAAGCCTGTTGCATATATATATGGGATATTCTTTGTCAAGTGGACCACCACACCCTTCCATCGCAGTTTTTCAGAAAAAAATGCTTAATCGGGCTAAAAATTTCCTTTGAAATGATGCCGTGTCGCGATTTTTCGTAGCGATTATCGTCAATATAAAATCAAAGTTTTCTACTCTTAACTTTTTCTTCACAGAATGGATACCCAAGTTTGTTTGAAAAAAAATAAAGATTATCTTTATGAAAATTTTTGGCGTTAAAAATATTTTTAATTATAGCTAATATTAGGTTCCGAAAATCGATTTTGTGGTCGGAAAAACGATTTTTTCCTCGAAAGCAAGGCATCTTACAAAAATAGTGTAAAGGGCATAAAATGCTTATAACACTGGTCGACAAATTTCGAAAAAAATTTCGACTGGAGAAGAGGATGATGTTTCTTAAGTAATTTGGGTGCGCTGAATTCGAATCTGCAATCGGTTTTTCTCCATCAGGTCAGGTTTTGGAGATAATCGACCTTTTCGATTTTTTAGGTTATGGCTCCATTTTTTTGAACATATTTTGAGAAACCCAATTTCGATCGAATATGTTTTTACACTATTATAGAGAAAAATTCTTAAACTTTTGACAAGTGTACCAATATCTAAGATCCGATTCCAATTGGCTGAGTAATAGCAACGAAAAGTTCATTCTTATAGTAGTTTTTTACTCTTTTTCGTGTTTAAGCCGAATTAAACACGGTTTTTTTGCCAGTAGCTTATACAAATATATATTTTTTATATTTTAGTTCAATAGTGTATTTAATTGCAAATATTTGGAGTTCAATTTTAGTAAAATCGGATCATTTTTTAAAAAGTTATTAAGGTTTTAGAGAAATAAGATCATTTCGATTTTCATAGAAAACACAAATTATTTTTAAATTTTTGTTGAACAAATTCATTCAAAATCGAAATGGTCTTATTTCACTAAAACCTGAATTCCTTTTTAAAAAATGATCCGATTTTGCTAAAATTTAACTTCAAATATTTGTAATTAAATGCACTATTGAACTAAAATATAAAAAATATATATTTGTATAAGCTACTGGCAAAAAAACCGTGTTTAATTTGGCTTAAACACGAAAAAGTGTAAAAAACTACTATAAAAATGAACTCTTCGTTGCTATAACTCATCCAATTTGAATCGGATCTTAGATATTGGTACACTTGTTGAAAGTTTAAGAATTTTTCTCTATAAAAAAGTAAAAACATATTCGATCGAAATTGGGTTTCTCAAAATATGTTCGAAAAAATGAAGCTATAACCTAAAAAATCGAAAAGGTCGATTATCTCCAAAACCTGACCTGATAGAGAAAAACCGATTGCAGATTCGAATTCAGCGCACTAAATAATTTTAGGAATACTATTTGGTTGGTCCAGTCGAAAATCGTGTAGACCAGTGTAATCGTCCAAAGTATCCGTGTGAATTTTTTCAGAATGTTTTGAGACATTTTAATAATTTTTTAAAATTGGTCAAAAAATATAAAAAAATAATTTCCAAAAATTCTGAAAACATGCACACATATTTTTTGGACGATTCTAAGCGTTTTATGCATTATAAACTTTTTTCGTAAAATTCATTGCTTTTGAGTAAAATATCTTTTCTCCGTCCGCGTAATTGAAAAACTCAAAAAAATCGATTTTTCGGAACCGAATATTATCTATACTATACAAAATATTATCTATACTATACAAAATATTATCTATACTATACAAAATATTATCTAAAAAGAGTGTGTCGAGAAAAACTTTCCATCGAACAGATTGAAAGTGAAAAGTACTTATTACTTTTTATGACTGAAACGGTCCAAAAACTGGTCCGTCACTACTCCAAAATTAATGCCCTAGCACTTTTTCTAACCGAATTGACGAAAGGTAGTAAAATTGTCAGGTCTGAATAATTAAAATCCACAAATCTTTGCTTTCGATTAATATTAATTTTCAATATGGTTGCTTTGCTTCAAAGCGCAGTATTAAATTATTATAAAAACTGTTTCACTTAAATGTTTCAATTAAACCACATACCAAAGTGGATTTACGTGTTTCACAGCATGTCCGTCTGGATAAATATGTATTACGAGTAAAACACGTGTATCAACCTTGTGAAATTATTTCTTTTACCCACACACAAAAATGTATAGTACATTTATATAAACATTTTTAGCGAAATTATTTATTTGAAATGTGAAATGTGCCTTGTTAATACATTTTTGTCCATGTAACTGAAAGCCAGTTTCTTACCTTAAGTACCGCACTTATTATTTTATTATAAGTAGTCCTCTTAAAAAAAAAAAAAAAAAAAAACTTGTGAAGAAAGTACCAATTAATATAAATAAATTATGTCGATTTTGTGCACGAAAAAGCAAAAACCTTATATTTTTAATCAATGGGGGTTATCGTGAACAAATATTCCCGGGGAATTTTCCCAGACTGCCGTGCATTCTTTATTGCAGTTTAAGAAAATTCCCCGGGAATCGTGATTCACGTTAACCCCCAATGGGTTTAAGTGTAAAGAGAGTTCTGGCAGGGGAGTGATGATGTATTCTGTTATTAACAAAGCGACTTGAAATGTAATTCTAGTGTTTAGAAAAATTCGCACTTGACACATTCAAGTAATAAAATCTTGTATAGTATTCTTTAATTTAAAGAAAAAACATTCCAGGGGAATGACAATTTAAGTGGTTTACATTATTGATAAACTCAGGGCCGAATTGTGTCAACCTTCGGAAGTTTTCACACAAAAGTACAATTAAGAAATCGTTTGAAGTAAGAAAACACAGTGGAAAACATAGCAGGGGAGTGACTATTTCTTAAAAGCATTTTTCATTTATTTTTTAGTAAGTACTAATAATGTAGCGATCTGTTTTATATACTCCAAAGATATTTTGTAATAAATTATTTTCTATGAAATAATCCATTGCCCCAAAATAGCTGAAAAATGGCCAACATAAATTTGAATATAAAACTTTCCATTTATGATTTATATAATCTAACATTTAGCTTAGCTTAAGTGTAGTAAGTACCCTTTAATGTCTGACGCACACACAATTTGCTTTGGCTGGATACGCCGAGGACGACGTCAACGGTTATTGCGTGGCTTCGTCCTTTTTTTTATGTTGCTGCTGTGCGCACTTGCAGTTGCTATTGGCTTGTATTACGTTGCGTTGTTGTTTGAAAGTATGATATCATCGTCATAACCAACAGCATCATCATCAACATTATTATCGTCAGCACAGTCATCCTCGTTGTGTGGTGGTGGCTTAAATGCCAAATGCTTGCTTATGCGTCCCTTTGGCACGTTTTTACAAATGTGCCGCCTTAGTATCAAGATTTACGTAGTTTTGATGTTGTTGATTTTGTTGCTGTTCTTGGCAGCAATTTGAAATTTTCTAAATTTATAGGTGAATGCGTCGTGCATCAAGCGCAGGTAATCAATTTGTTATGAGTTTATTTTATTATTTTCTAATTTATTATAGATTATTCCAATTTTTTTTTTGGAAATTTAAGATACATTGTATATTGATATGATTGGATGTTTAGATATTAAACTGGTTCGTTTTGTATGAAGCAAAAAAAAAAGTCGTCCCCCACACCGATTTAAAAGTTAGAAGAACTCTTTAAAATGATAACTGCATCATTTATTTTTTCCATTTCGAGAAAAACCTGAGGAGCACTTTTTACTCTCCGTAAGCCCCGTCTTGGCAAAAAACATGTTATTTAATCATAACTTTTTTTTTTGTTCTTAAATAGAGAAGAATTAATAACTCTACGCTACTTTTCGCGAAATAATCACATTTGACGCTTCCAATGCACAGCAGTGAACGCAAAAGATCCACAAATGATTTCTCTACAATACCAAAGGAAACTAAGGAGAATCAGTAGCAATTAGAATCTCAAAAAAAAATCACAGAATGATACCCTTTAGTAATTAAAGGTATTAATCAAAAATCACAAGTGATTCCTCTAGGTAACCAAAGGAATCACAGAAGAATGAAGAACGATTCCTAAACGTATTCGAAAAATTACCATTGATGTCATGAAACAATCAAACATATCCATTTGGAATCACTAACGGTATCGTAGAATGCTCACTAAAAATATCGGCTAAAGTCAAGCGTTGCTCCCAGAACCCAATTTGGTTTAAACCAAACTTTTCTTGTTAAAGGTATAATTTTGACAAAAAATGTTTAATCAAAAAGTGTCGCTCGGACTCGGTTTTGGAGATATGGTCATCGGAAGATCGGGATATAGCTTTTATAAAAACCGATATAAGTTCTGAATCCCTTGATGGATTTCAAAAATATTGATGTTGTATGAAAGATATTTTAATTGGCTACAAAACTATTCTGAAAAAGTTTTAAATCCAAGCTATGGTTTTCAAGATATGGTGATTTTTTGAAAATTTTTACCAGTTTTTTTTTAAAAAACTATTATAAATTAAAAAATACCTTAATAACCTAAAGCTGTGGTAACAAAATATGGTAGCCTTATCTATTTTCCTTCATAAAGTATTCCATTTAAAGCTAAATTTGCATCATTAGGGCATTTTTTGTAGAAAAACAAAAATTATACTAAAGAAATTTTCATGAAATTTAGCAAATATTACAACAACAACACCACCACTAACAAAAACAGCGCTAACAAAAACAACAACACCACAACCACTAACAACAACAACAATGTCTCAGAGAGACCATCCTATTGGGAGGCCAGGAATAGGAACCTTGACGACAATATCTGGCATTCGAGTCGTTACAATTACAACAACGACATCACCATTAACAAATACAATGACACCACTATCCACAACAACAGCAACAATACAACCAACAACAACACTCACAAAACAAAAAAACCAACACTAACGACAACAACAACACCACTAACAACAACAAGAACAACACCAACAATACAACCAACAACAACACTCACAAAACAAAAAACACAACACTAACAACAACAACACTACTAACAACAACAACATCAACAACACTAACAAAACAACAAAACTACTACTAACAACAACAACAACACCACTATCAACCACAACAAAATGAAAATGTTTATATAAAAATGTGAGGTTTACTTCTACTTTTTATTACAAAAGAGAAAAATTGTTATTAAAAATTTCGCGCGAAATTTTTAATAACAATTTTTCGCCTGCGGCGCTTTCTTTTTTATAAATTTTTTCAAATCATTCAATCAGGTTATATAACTGATTACAAAAATAAGGTCTTAACCCCCTAACGGTGAACCACTCAATTTTTTTTAAAGATCCAGTAACTGATGACCACACAAATACGATTGAGGGTCTGTGGCGATATGTCAAAAACGCTTTGCATGTATTTAAAAGAAGAAAATGATTTTACGAAGGATATATTGCAAAATTCATGTTCTTTAAAAAGTGAAAAGCAGAGGGAGTTGAGCCAATGGAGGATTTTTTTAAATATGACGAAGAATAGCATAAAGTCGTTTCCTATGAAGAAGAGAACGATGATGATGATAATGTTGTAGGTGAAGACATCTTAAAAAAAAAAAATACAAATTTTAATTCTACTATTTTTTTTTTTTTTTTTGAAAAACCTTACAAATATAGGAAATCAGATCCAAATGGCATAGTTAACAAAAGAAAATATATTGGCCTTTCATATTTTGTTACTAAAATTATGGATTGATGAGACATTTTTTGGAAAAAAATAGTGTTTTTTTAAAAAAATCTGGTCAAAATTATCTTAAAATCGCCATATATCGAAACCGGAAACTCGGATTTAAGACTTTTTTACACTAGTTTGGTAGCTAGTTATAATACCTTTCATATGACACCAAAATTTTTAATATCCATCAAGGGACTCAGAACTTATACTTGTTTTCATAAAAGCTATATCCCGATCTTCCGATTGCTATATCTCCGAAACCAGATCTGAGCGACACCTTTTGTTTTTGCTGTTGTTGTTGTAATTAATTTCCAAAGCCATATTTTGGCAAAAAAAAAAAATTTGGCTTTGGGAGCAACGCTTGACTTGTTCCAAAATATCTATAATGAATCACCTGAATCAGTTGAATCAGCTACCATACGAATCACAAAAGAATCACCATTGATGCCGTTTAGCAATCAAAAGAATCACAAACGGTACCTCTACGTTACCGAAAGGTATCGTAGAATGTTCACTAAAAATATCTATAAAGAATCATCTGAATCAGCTTCCATACGAATCACTAAAGGATCACAATTGATGCCCTTTAGACCAATAGTATCAATAAAGTGTTATAAACGATTCGTCTCAGCTATTGAGGGAATCAAAGAAGAACCGCCATTGCTGTCACCAAGCAACCAAAAGTATCAATCAAGAATCAAAAGATTGATTGACAATTGATTTCATAAAGTGATATGAAAGAAGATTCTCGAATAAAGGCACAGTTTTTCCACGCCAAGTTATACCTTTTCCTTATCTTATTGATTATTTTTCAAATCTAATTAAACATTTTCCAAATCAAATTCAACTTTGCATTGCATTGCATACTATATCAAACACAACTTCTGTCTGCCAGTGTCTCCATAACTCGAGAACTATTTGTCCGATTGACATGATTGTTTATTTTCGAACACAGATATTTTGTCTGTTGAGGTTTTATGTGTATAACATTTTATTTCGAAATACCCTTCGCTTTGCCCAGGTTCTTGGAAAATCTCATAATTTGAAAACTAGGTATCTGATTTGCATGATATTTTTCTTTCAAAAATATGTTCTCCGTTGAGGTTCTAACACAAACTCTTATTTAAAATTCCTACGGCTTCGCCCGGGATACTAAAAAATTTGATTTGCTTCGATGAAACTTAAATATCCACGAAACCGATGCTGATTTCGGGCGCTAAGATTGCAGCTTGCTATCTGATTTTCTTTTAAACATAAACTTATTAATTTCTTGGTAAATTATAAACTCCATTTATAACATAATTTCTTTTTATATTTTGGTTTGGCATTTAACTTATGTCCTAGAAAGTTTATCTAAATATGTATACTAAATTCTGTTTCTTTTTTATTTTCAGGTACATAAACATGGCATTGATGAACTCATTTCTAATTTTCGTCTTTTTTGTTGTTGACCTTGTAAGGTAAGATAAAATATTTGAAGAATTAATTTGGTATACTAAACTTGTACGATTTATGTCATGTCGTACTATATATACTTAGCTGAACTTATGGTCAAGTGAAACTGCAAAGTAATGTTATATACGATAAATATTTGTTCACAATAGTGCTGCTCTTAAATTGAGTAATGTGGAAACAAAAAAAGAAATTGCTATTTTTACTAACGCATTTCGCTTTCACAAGTTAGCCAAGCGTAAATCATGATATTTATTGTATTTCCTGTCCTTTGCGACTCCTTTTTTTTTCTCTTAGATTTTTATTTTTCACTTATTGCTTTCCTATTTGCGTTTTAGCCATATAAAAAGCAGTTAAAATAGACCTACTAACAACAATAATTACAACAACAACAACTATTACTTCCTTCCTTATCCACACATGCGTACCAGTCAGTCATAAATGAGCGACCGGTTCCGTTTGTTCGTCCATTCTTTCCGTTCAATTCACTTTTTGTTTAGAGGTCTACCAATGTGTGTGTTGGCTTAATTTAACTCTATAGGCCCACATTAGATTTATGTGTAGTAAATGTATGTAGTCAGGCTGTCTGCCCTGTTGCCTGTTTTGTTGAGTATTAATGAGGTTATTTTGAATTTCATATGCTATTAATTTTGGTTTTTTGATCACAAGCCAAAGCAGTATAAATTTATTTTATAATCATGGGACTTAAGCTTTTTTAGCTTGGGATCAAATAATGACTATGTAGCTATCATTTCTTATTGCCACTATTTAACTGTGCTAGTTCGATAAAGTTTAGTTTACGACTTTTTTTATACTTACATATTTTTCTTTTTAACTTTCATTGATGTGATAAATTTTTATACAAAAAAAGGTATATAGTAGCGAGTGTGAGAGATCTCAAAGTTTCTTTTAGATTGAAATATCATACCTTTGCGGTAAGTAATATGTCATTCTCCACGAGAGTAACCAAAAAATATGTAAATATTGCAAAATTATTCTCTATGAATATTCAAAAAAATAACATTGTTTAGGATTTAAAATATAAATTATTTTCGGAGCATTAGCATTTAATGTTCAAGTTCGAAATATATTTCCGACCATTATATTTTTGTCATAACTACATCTTATTTTCGTTTGCTGAAGCAATTGCCTACAACTTGTAAAACTACGTGTATCAAAAATCATATTGATTTTGGCAATTATTACGAGTTTACGATGTTTTTGAGGTATTAACACGTTTTACGGAATACCCTAAATGTGATTTTACCATTGGGCTACATCGTTAAGTTTTCTTAAATTATGTCTATACGAAGATATCAAAATAAACATCAAAATTACTTGTTTTTGATCATTATTTCGAACGAGTGTTGACTTTTGCAAAGTATTTGTATTACTGCCTGCATTTAAATAAATTCATAGAAAATGCATCTAGTTTTTTGAGTATGATCCAAACTTTAAGTTTTTTGAAGTCAAGATGATAATACTCGTATATCGCACAAAATTAAATTCTCGGACTTATATAATTTTTTGTTTAAAGCGAAGTTTACCTTTTCAATTATATCTATGTGAACATTAATACGCAAGACAAGAACTTGTCCATCTTTTTTTAATATGTGAGAAATGGTGTACGACTTCCAATTATACACCATTAGAAAGGTATTTGTGTGTAGAAGTGCACAAAGTTTAAATTATTTTAATATTTTGCCATCAAACCAAGGAAAATTTAATCAAATTTTTCAATAATAACAACGACAAAATACGCGGACAAAAAGCTGACTGACACTGACATCATGTTTTTTGATTTCTTTTCGTTTCACATTTGCCATTGTACCAGGGATGATAAATGAGCTTTTCTATTTTGTACCAAATAGCAATAAAAGTACTAAAACTGTCCAAAAAGTACTAAAATTATTTAATACATTTGTGGTCGAATTTTTACCATTGTGCGAAAACTTGTCCATCTTGTCCATTAGAAAGGTATTTTTGTGTAGATGTGCACAAAGTTAAAATTATGCTAATATTTTGACTGTAAACCAGGTTAAACGAAATACAAATTTTTCAATATTAACAACAACAAAATACAAGGTCACATAAACTGAAAAAAGGATAAAGTACAAAGAGAAAGACCAAAAGCAAAGCACCGACTTCATGCTTTTTGTTTTGTTAATATATCGCTTGAATTATTCCAGGGATGTTAAATGAGCTTTTCTATTTCGTACCTAATAGCAAAAAAATTTACTATAAGTGTCCAAAAAGTACCAAAATTATTTAATACATTTGTGGTCGAATTTTCAGCACTGGGCGATTCTAGTTAGTAGGGTAAGGGAGGGAAATATGGACCACCCATCTTTCTTTTTTAAATAAAACCCAAAATACATAAAAGAAAACAATTAATTTTATGTCATTCATTAAAGGAAACAATTTACCTTTAATCTGATTCACTTTTAGATAAATATCTCATCAGGATAAAGAAAAAAAATTAAAAAACTGAAAATACTCAAAATGAAGATAAAAAAAAAAAGTGTAGTGTTATATGGACTATATAGTCCATATTGCCCCACATGTTTATTTGGTACAGAAGTTGCATATAAAAATGTCACTTCCACATCCGTCACATTTTTCATGACTCCAAGAACGTCAGATTAAACATTCAACCCAAAATTCGCCACGTCGATCTTCTGAGTAAAGGGTATAACATTATATGCATTTTTTATCATTTTTTTCCTTTGTAGTTAACGAATTACTTATAATGACCATCAGACTCGTCATGAAAACTGCAACTAGATTCCCCATCTAAAAAAGATGATAAATACATTTGTTTTTGAGGCTTTTTTCTTTGGTGGTCCATATTACCCACAGCACGTGTTGGTGAAATAAATGGTTTTTTTATCAAAAACTCTTTTGCTAATAAATTACAAATGGTATTCACTGACCTTATATAATTAACCAATTATTTACAAACGCGATGTCTTTAAAGTGAAATAATGAAATATACTCCCTAGAAAAAAATTAGCACTGATCTTTTTTTTAGAAAAATCAACTTTACAGAAACATGCGACTTCACCGAACGCTGAAATCGCCCTATTATAAGCTTTAGGTATTAGCGCTAAGTTTGAACATGAATAACGGTAAGTCCCATGTATGCAGTGGGAAATAACCGTGTGGTCCATATTACCCGCGTAGTCCATATTTCCCTCCCTTACCCTATAAATTGTTGATAACAAAGTGCAACAAATTGAGAGATCTGGAATCGGTTTTTTTTTCTATCGTGTCTGAGGTCGCCGCAAATAGGGTGTCTTATTCCATTTTTTGGAGTGAAATCGATCTGCCCAAAAGTCTGTTAAATTCAATTCCTACATTCTTGAGGATGAAGAGGTACGCAATTAAAAATTTTTTTTACTCAAATAATGACAACCACAAAAAAAAAAAAAGAAAAAATTAAATGAACTTTTTATTTCTTGTATGCAGCCTTATGTACTTTTCAACTCTGAATCAGACTGCATCCTTAGTATTGTCAGATTTCGAGAAATCCTAGCTTGAAGTTGGAGAAAACTCTGTTTGTAGGCTTAGGCGTAGCTACAGGAAATGGTAAAATTCCTGAAATAACTTAACTTCAAAGATCATAACTCGGAAAGTAAGAGTCCTATTAGAAAAAATCGGAGGTAGGAAGTGTCAACCATATGGAATGTACCGATTTTTAGATATATGGTTTCTAATTTAAAACTTTAATTGTTTTCTCACAATTTGCATATGGGCTGGTCAATCATTGTAATGTAGCATCTGGACTGATACAGCAATGCAATTTGTACATGATTTTTAATTGCTTTTGCAACAGCGCTGTTCATATCTGGTTTTGTAGTTCTAAGTTTCTACACTAGCTAATTAATCTATATGTTTTGGGCACAACTCCTTACTTTCAGACAAGATTTTTAGGAGGTTTTGACTCTTGTTACCAAATTAGAATTTTAGCTGGCGCTTTTTCAAGTTCAACGATATGAAAACTTCCAATTTTCATAAAAAAATTATGTTTAAATATTGTATAATATCCTAATTGAAGTAATGTTTAGTTATTTTCACTATGAATTTTACCGCAAGAAAATCAAATAAATTACTTTGCTATTAATATTAAACCTTGAGAAAATAGAATACAAAAAGGTTTTCAATAAAAATATTAAAATCTAACAACGACAATATCTAAAGCTTTGGACGCCAGACAGACAGCAATTTGTTTGTTTATTTATTTATTTCGTTATTTATTTACTCTGCTATGCTTGTTGAACGTGTTTTCATTCATTTTGATAAAGTACACATTTCAGTCTCATCAATTAAAAGCATTTTTTGTTGTTGTCGAATTAAGTACATACAATTTTTAAGATACTTACGTGTAGATATTTAGTTAACAAAATACAATTGCATTGTTTTTAATAATCAAGCTATATTGACTGTTATTTTGATAAGTTTTTTTTTTATCAAAGGTATGTTATCTAATTTATTTTTACAAAACCTTAAAGTACTTAAAGAAATCAATTTTGAGCTGAAATATTTCTTTCGTGATAACAAGTTTAACCCTTTTGACTAAAAATTTAAAATAAATATCATTAGTTAATGGTGTAACAATTTTCTTATCATTACATACACAGTATCATTTTTTATTACTGATCCAAAAATTATTTGCGTTTAATTCCCACTTTTATTTGCAGTAAACTTTGTAGTTTGTTTTAATTAGTTTTAATCCCAAATGATTTACTAAGTTTTCTCTGTAAATTAATTTAACTTGATATTTGAACCAATACAATGATTAACTTGTTTACAAAAAAAATTATGTAATAAAAAAAAATATGGTTTTTAACTGAGAACTTAAATTCTTACTTCAACAAAAGTTTTACTTTTAATTATTTTTTGTTTTTGTAAGTTTTCTTTTGGTTTGTTTTTTATTATTATGTGTTTTAGCATATGATGCCATTAAAGTCTCGTATTTTTGCTTATTGAAAGTTTTTTGAAAACATTGTGTGTGAAATTTAATCACTTAATGGTTTTATTTTGGTTTGAAAACAATGCGAGTAACAAAACTGTTATATTTGGCATTGTTAATTTTAAATACCCTACACTGTACGTAGGGTACTATTTATATTTCGGGAACTGGCAACACTACTGTCAACAGCTAAAATTTGGCAACATCATAATACAGTTTGACATTTTTTAGCATAAACGTACTCACAACGTTTTGATGTACAAGTGCTTTTTGTTTTGTTTACAGTGAATTAAGAAAATCAATTTGGCCAAAAAAATGGAAATTTCAAGAGAAGGCTTTCGTTTTCACAACTTTCGACGTGGATTTTCTCAACAAGAATGTGTCGATGAAGTCAGTTCTTTGTATGGCGATAAAGCACCATCAAAAACCACAGTATATCGCTGGTAAAGTGAATTCAATCGTGGTCATAGTTCGGTCGCCGACGAATTCCGTGAAGGTTGTCCAAAATAGGTTATTGTGCCACAAAACATCGATGCAGTGCATGAACTGATAATGAAAGATCGTCATGTGACATATTGAGAGATAGAGGCATCCTTGCACATTAGTTCCACTTCAATACATTCGATTTTGCATGAACACTAAGTTGTAAAAAAATTTGCTCCTTCTGTGCGTTCCAAACAGAAAGACAAGTGAATATAATCTGGGTGTAGGGTATAACAAGAGCAATTTATGTTTATAAGTATACGTGTGTTTAACTAAGAAACGGAACCCAAATGGGATGGGTGTTTATTATTATGTACGTACTCGCATTTATTTGTGTATTTCCCCTCCATTATTCTATGGGAAAATAAGTGAAAAGAAAATTAAAAATAATTTAATAAAAACTACAAAAAATAACGATATATATAATTTTTTGTGCTCGTGCTCTAGGTATGTTTTGATAGTTTGTTTTGCCTTTAAAATTTGTTTATTTGCTGCGCATTTTCTTAGTTTTCTTTTGCAGCTTTTTGTCAGTAGATAGTTTTACTTTTTAATCGCACTTGATATGGTATTTTTTTACTATCTTTAAGTTTTTATTTAGGTACTTTTTCATACGTGAAATGTGAAACTATGTGAAATTTTCTTTACACCAAAACTAAGTGGCCAAGTTTTGCAATTATTAATGTTTCTTACAAAATTTTATTTTCATACACACTAGCTTTGGACGATTTCTCACAATGTGTCATATTCCAAACCATATTGTATAAAACATTTTGTTCCCATATTCTTACTTGTGATATTCATGACAGTTTAACCTAGGTCATAGATTAGGAACACCTTTTGGTCACGTACTTGAAACAATCAAAAACAGTAACTAACCCGAATATGTGATTGGGTTGAAAATGTTTAATTTGATTTGTTGAAGTTTTAGTCTGGAACAAAAAACCTGCACCTAAATATAATATTTCAGAGATATGATGAATTTTGTGTTTTGGAAGTGTGGTGAAGCATATTTACCAGTGGATGCCTATTTTTCAACACAGAATCCTTCTCTTGTTCGATACTCACAGACTGTGAAAAATTCATAAAAATCAGTCGCATAGGCTCTCAATCATTTAAGGACAAAAAACAGAACTGATAAATACTTTTTTTTATGTATTCTTTGTGAAACCGAACACCTAATAATTACATGTTAAATTGACCTATTTACTTACAAAGTCATATTTGTGTTACATATTTAATAAGGTTCTGCTCAAGACGTCTTGTTGGAGTTTTAAGACATTTCATTTCAAAATGCGTTATGTCTTGTATCCGTAATATGCTACTTTAGTGACAAAATGTAGTTTTTCGCTATCTTCTTGTGCTTCTTTTTTGTTCTCTCTCATTTAGTGAAGTTTTTCTACTCGCATATTTTACACTGATCTGTAGTAATTGTTTGTATAAAATACAGTACACTTAAGTATTTCTTAAAATCAGTGTTTTTTTTACACTGATAAAATTGAAGATTTGAATCCTAAATTTTTTAAATAAAATAATTCAGTTCAGTGTAAAATGTGCGAAAGTACACTATAATGCAAAATGTCTTGTACAGAGCCCTAATATTTAAACACTCGTTGTCTGACTCAAACTGAGCTTGGATTTTATTGAGCAATTATAATGAACCTATTTATACATAACAATTTGTAGATAAAATATGTCAATATGATTTTCTAAAAGAATAATAATGTTTTTTGTTGGTATGGTATGGTAATGGTAAAAATTTCCAATTTATTATTACACTTGCAAAAGCTAAGCATTTATAGTAGACCTTTGTTATATGGGAAAAAGTAAAAATGAATACACCTTGCTTCCACGGGCTAAAAAGATTGCTATTGGTGTAAGTACCAATCGGTCCCGATCGGATAATATTTGACCGTGCCGCAAGGCTGTTGAAGGTAGGAAAAGCGCTATTTATATGGAAAAATGGGGCTTTAATCGCAAGATTCAGTCCTATCTTTGAAACGATTTGACATAAGTGAATGAGATTCGGTATGTATATGAACAATGCTTGTGTAATTTGCATCCAAAATGGGCGATGCCACGCCCCCTATTTCTGGAAATATTGGACTCAGTGGAATAAGATTCGGTAGATATGTAATTGGCACTGGGACAATTTTTTTTTTTGTATAAAATGGACGGGTCACACCCCCTCCTTCTAAAAAAATCAAATTTGTCATATCTCTGAAACTATTTCACACATATGAATAAGATTTGATTTCAGGTAAAGTGAAGCGAACAAAATATGGCACTGTAAAAATGTTAAGCCTTTTTAAGATACTTAGTTTAGGAGCATTTTTTTTTTCTGTTCTTATTTTGGTCAATATTATTTGTTATTTGTTCAATAAAAATAGGCGGGGCCACGTCCTCTCATTCTAAAAAAAACAAATTTGTCATATCTCTGCAACTATTTGACACGGTTTTTTTAATTTTGACGATAGGTCTAATGTATAGCCATCAATTGCTTACCACATGTCGTATGAGTGACATTTAATTTACATTGATAAATAAAGTTTCTTATTAATAAACGTCCATCCAAATTACATGGTATATAATTTTTAAATGTCTATAATTGTATTTTTTTCTTTCCTTATTTTAAAGATAAAACCTTATACTTTTAGAAGAAATGGGCAAATTTCACCATATACAAATGTACATATTTTGTTTTGCTGTACATAATTTTGATGGATTGTCTTTACTTTGCGTAACATTAGACTTATTTATGTTACACTACTAATGTTAACGTTTTTAGGTCGGTAGGAACATCTAAAAAATGATTTGAGAAGATTTCTAAAATTACAACCTTCTAGAATATTTATGGGACTACTTGAAGTCCGCATATTAAAATTTCAGTTTTGACTAAAAATAGTACACTAATTTGTGACAATAAGTCGCACTGGGAGTCTGTTTATATTTCTGCACAACTACGCATTATTTCGGCAGCATTTATTACGTGCCATTAAGGAGGCAAGAACATACACACCATACCATAAAATTTCCACTCAACATCATTCATGTCTACAAGAGCCGGCACTTTTCCAATTTTTTTTTTTTCCTCTGTTTGTCTATGTTGAAATGAAAAATAAAACGCGTTTTATTACAACAAACTTATCAATGCGTAAAGCAACTTGAACGCTCTTCAACTTGACGCTAAGGTTTCGTTCATTTCAAGTCAACTTTATTATGAAAAAAATAATAATACTCATAATTTTCCTACTTTTTGTGCTATGTTTTTAATTGTTTTTTACTTGTATATTTCGTTTAATAATAATTTTTGTTCAGCTAATTTTTCTCAACTTAAAAAATTGCTTCTTTTTCTTTGAGAAGACATTGCCGCTCTTGTGATTGTACCCTTGAGTTTTTCATTTATTTTTTTTATAAATTTTTTTTTTTTTTTTTTTGTGAAAAATTACTCAGTAATTCAATTGTCGTTATTGTTGAAGTTTTTGTTTCATAAATTTTTCTCTTTAGTCTTTTTTGTAGTCATATTGTCATAAACTTTTATTTGTTGATACAAGTAATAAAATTCATATTACTTTAAGGCCATAAATTCATTTTTATTATTAAATTCAAACTACTGATTGTTTTTGCGCTTTAATTTCATTTATACCCATATGATAGTTTAACGTTTTCGATTCGTGTTTGACATCATTTCACCAAAACTAATGCATATTTACTATTAAAATTAATAGGGTTTTACACTGTGCCAATTTTTTTCTTTGATTTATTTTGTAGCTCTTATTTCAAATCTGGGAACAATTAATAGTTTTTGTGAAAGAATACGATTCTGAAGCCTCAAATGCACAGCATTCTAGCCTAGGACCTTCCCTGCATGGTACTTTCACATTTCGAACTCGTTTGAAATGTTTATGGCCATCAGTTCTCCTTTACAACTAGTATTAAATCATGTTGTATGGAAGTTCTTAACTTCAAAGAATGATATCTCAGAAAGTTAGGGTTCAATTTGAAAAGTTTAAAGTTATAGTTTGATATGGAAAAGTTTCTATTTATGATAGGTCAGTGACGAAAGAGTTTTTTTGTATGTATATTAAGCAAAACACGCCAAGTGTACCTGCTGATAAATGTTTTGTCTTCGATTTAGCAATATGGTAGTACCCGTGTGCAAGATTAATAATGCGGAAGGATTTGGTCCTAGTACCATTTGTTGTTAAAATACAGGGTGCTGAATTTAGCGATTTTTGTGATTTTCATTAAAAGGGTGTATTTTCAAAAATTTATGGCTTACACAAAACTTCTTACGAAAAAAGTGAACAAGGCATAAAATGCTTAGAATCGTCCAAAGAATACGTGGGAATTTTTTCGAAATTTTTTTTATACTTTCTTAATACTTTTTTTATACATTTTTTATAAATTTTTTATACTTTTTATACTTTTTTTTAAATTTTTTTTTAAATTTTTTTTTTAAATTTTTTTTAAATTTTTTTTGAAATTTTTTTTGAAATTTTTTTTTTTTTTAAAATTATTAAAAAAATTATTTTTTTAAACTTTCCAAAAAATTTCCAATAACTTTGTCGCAAGATGCCTTCTTCTTGAGTAAAAAAAGAGTATCGTCCGAATCCCATTTTAAAGCTTATAAATTATGCTTTAATTTAAAATACTTTTAAAAAAAATTGAAGGGTTTTTTTTTTTTTAAAAATACCGAAGCATTTGTAAATTTAAAAGATTCTTTGAAAAAAAAAAAAATTTCTTTTAAAAGTATTATTTTTTTTACAAAAAGAACATTTTAAAATGAATAGGATAAGTATCTCACAATTATCAATTTACAAAGTTTTGTGTTAGCTATAAATTTTTTAAAATACACCCTTTTTATGAAAATCACAAAAATCACCAATATCAACATCCTGTATTTTAACAACAAATGGTACTTGGACCAAATCCTTCCGCATTATTAATCATGCACACGGGTTTTTACCATATTGCCAAATTAGAGCGAAATCCGAGACAAAAAAAATTTCAGCTGGTACACTTGGCGTGTTTTGCTTCATATGAATTAATTACAGGTTACTCATAAGACATGTGCAAGCGCGATTATATTGAAAATAATTTTGAAATGTCTATAATGTAAATGAGGAGTGATTTTTTAAAAGGGCGTAAAACCATGTTAAACAAATTTGCAGTAATGAGAAAAAACTTTTATGGGCTGTTTACAAAAACTTATTTTTTTTTTTAATGTCTCCAGTGTTATAGCGAGTTGACCATAGATTCTAATCCCCTTAACATTTTTGTCGTAACATATTTGTAGTAATTGCAAATAGTAAAAAACATTTGGAAATAAGCCCTTTTGTTCTGAAACGTTTAGAAATAAGCCCTTTTGTTTCAAAATCACTCTTATTTCACCATTTGGAAGTTTATTCTGATGTCTATAGGCATGGGTTGTAAGCACCTATATAGCCTGGGGCATATAAAAAATATTAAAAGTTTTTTTGGCCACTATTCGAAATACGTCTTTTTGTATCAAACTCTAAAAATTTCTATGAAATTATATGAAAATAAGCCCTTTTGTTCTGAAATGCGACTTTTGATCACGATTTTACCTTGGAAAAAGGCATTTTTTTTGAGTTTTTAACTAAAGAATGCATTTTAGCATGGTAATGGCGATGGCATTCTTAGGTTTGTTCGAGGCTGGTAGTGGTTTTACGCCCTTTTGAAAAATCACTCCTCAAATGTTATAATAAATAGGGTTTTTTTTTAACTTTTTTACGAATAAAATTTTACTTAAAAATGTGACATATTATAGAAATGTGTTCATATGAAAAATTGGTAATTGGGGTATAGAAGCAAAGGCGACAATCTCCATTTTTTTTATGAACGTGTTTGATAGTGTTTGATCACAAGCTACCAGTAAATGCAACTAGATGTCACTATCAAACATGTCCATGATCAAAGAAGAGACTGTCGTCTTTGATTCTGTACCTCTTTGATCGTACCATCTTCTTGCATTTGATGATGCTTTGTGGTCAAACACTAAGAGATACGCTCAGAAAAAAAATGGAGATTGCCGCCTTTGCTTCTATACCCCTCATATTTAAATTCAATTATCTGGTAACATACCTAAACTGTGAAACGATTATCATCACCGAACGTCCTCAAATATGTCGCAAGTTAAATAATACATAATTGCATTAAAACTTATAATAGAACATTTGGGTAAATTCCTAAATTTTGGCAATCATTCTTTGCATAACTCATAAAATTTTTATATTTTCTATTATTTTTACCATTTTCTTTTGTACTGTTATGTGCAATTAATCGCAATGCATTTAATATGCTCAATTAAGAAAAATATACATTATTTTGTAGAGATTCGTATTCATGCAGCAGCTGAAATGTTGTTGCTCTCATGCAAAAAGTAGCTTTTAAATAAACTACAACATAAAACATCTCAAAAAAAAAAAAAAAAAAAATTATCTAGACGAGCGTTTGCATTCATTTTTGCTAGTATGGTGATGGCAAACCTGTGGTGATACGCGAAAACATTGACTTGAATTAAGCGTTATGTTTTTTGTTTTGTTAATATTTCGCTTGAATTATACCAGGGATGATAAATGAGCTGTTCTATTTCGTACCAAATAGCAAAAAAAAAAGTACTAAAAGTGTCCAAAAAGTACAAAATTTATTTAATACATTTATGGTCGAATTTTGACTACTGGGTGATTCTAGTTTTAATAAATTTTTAAAAATTTCTCGGAACACCAATAGGTACCCATAAAAAATTTATACTTTTTTTTTTTTTTTTTTTTTTTTAAACACAAGTATCGAACTCAAAGTTAATATGTTGGTTGTGTACAAAAAAAAAAAAAATATAAACAATATTTCATGGGTTTTGTGATTTCGAGAAATTTTGAAAATATTGTGTTTGTTGTAGACAAAAAAAAAAACATCACTTTTTTGATGGGTGTTGTAGTTCCAAGAAATTTGGAAAATATTTAAATATTGTGTTTGCTGTAAGTGAGCCGAAATTGGCTCACTTTTGTTCTACGCTGACACCTTTAATGTAAGCTGTGAATTAAAAAAAAAAATTAAGACTAGGGCCAAATCCTGCCGCACTTTTATTGCTAGACATCTGATCTAAATCGATTTTTTTCAATTGGTACACTTGGCATGTTTAACCCTTTATATCCCACGTTTGCAGTCATGTGTTTGAAACAAAAAAAAAAAAAAAAAAAAAAAAACACACTTTCGAAGATATCAACTTGCAATTACTTCACAGCAATAAAACAAAAACGGTATTCTTTGAGCTATGACGCTCTTGTTGCAATGCTTATGTTTTACGTGTGTCATAAGTAAAATTATGTCGTTTTTGCTGATAAGAATCACAAGTATGATTCACTTGAAAAATATCACCAACCGAGTAAATTTAAAAAATGGTACAGTTTACTTGAAACTAGAACCATAGATAACAGCCTTTGTATTTCAACAATAATGTCACAACTTAAAATATACCACTTTTTCGAAGATTTTTTAACCCAGACAAAATGGAATTTTCTCTTCGGCAGTCTGTGAAATTTTTTTTTTTTTTTTTTAATATTTATTCATGATAAGGCCCCATATACTCATAAATATATTGTGCCCTTGTCACGATGGCAATTCTTGTTCCAGCGATAGTTTCTAAGATGTCTTTTTACCAGTCACATTTTCTAATACTTTGATGATTCCACTCCAATCATTGTCAGAACATTTTCATTTATTTATTTATTTAAGTTTTTGGAAAAATCCTTACAGACTAGAACAATTTTACTTAATAAATAAGGAAAATAAGATAATCGTGAATAAGTTTTGCGGGATTTTAGCAAATGGGTTATTTCAGAGAGATCTTAAATTTCTTATTGTATCTTCTATCGTTAGTTTTGGTTTGGGCTTATCAAGACCGGATATAGAACAATTTTATCAACATTTTAAAATTGATTACAAATGTTGTGTTAAAACATTCAATTAAATATTTACAGGTGTATCGATATAATATCGAAACTTTTCATCAACTTTTTTTTATCTAACTGCTAGCAATACCTGAAGGCAACTGCATAAGCTGCTACCGCTGACGACGATCATGAGGACGACAACGAAGTTTGTTGCCAACGCGCTTACAATGGCAATGTTTCAAGTTTCAACATCGTTATAAAGACGCAGACGTCAGCGACGACTTGTTCTGTTGCACCGTGTGCCGCTCGCGATGATGACGCCAACTTTATCGACCATATTTGTGTTGCGTTTGTGCCAAACGCCATTGCAATCGTTGTTGTCGTCGGATGCGTCGAATGCATTTACGCGCCGTTGATTTGTGAACTCAAGTTTAATTGATGCGATTAGCGCAAAGTTTATTGCCTTCGAGACATACTTTTGTTTTGTTTTTTTCTCTTTTAAAATATTGCTTATTATTATATTATTATTGCTATCGTTGCTTTCTCACATTGTTGTTTTAGTAAATAGTTGCGAGAGAATATTTTTGCAATTGTTTATGCTTTTGCTGGTACATATTTAGTTATTGTTATTATCAGTAAACGCATTTTTGCGGTTGCTGTAACGCATTAAGTTTTGAAATGGAAAAGTTTTTTCAAATTTGTCACAACAAAAGCCACAGTAATATCATCAACAACAATGGCAGCAGCAGCAACATCATTTTTAGCAACAAATCTTTTGTGTTGTCATGTAAATTTTCATTTGATTTTAAGAAATCAACAATATTTGTTCTATTGCTGACTTTTAGCAATTGAACTTTTTGGTCAAAGGCTTTAAAAACTCAAGTTAATTTATTAAACTGTCAGACAAAATCAAACTTTTTTGTTGCACCCATGAGAAATTTCAAAATATTCAGAAAATATTCAGACGTTGAAACTAGTAAGGGTGTAACGTTTGACTTTAAATACCCTACACTGGATTGTTTTGAAAATTTTGTTGTATAGCGGTGCCACGCCTCCAAGTATATATGCGAAATTTAATTGCATTACCTCCAATAACGCTTGCACAGCATTTTGTAAATGTTGTTTGTATGAGAAGTGCCACGCCCTCTTTTTTAAGTTCGCCTAGTTTTTGTTCAGAGCTTCCACTAACTATTCCTGTAAAATTTTGGCACATTACTCAAATAACGCTTGCATTACAGCATTTAGAAAACTTTGGGTGTAAGGGCGGTGCCACACCCTCTTGTCCGAATCGACCAAGTTTCTGATTAAATTTTGTATTTGCTATCCTTAGTATCTGTTCAAAAATTGGTTGGATTATCTCAAAAAACCATTTCGTAATAGGATTTTGAAACTTTTACTTATATGGGAGGGGCCACGTCCTCTCTTCCGAATTTACTTAGTTTTTGAATAAGGATTGCAATTATTATCCCTGGTATCTATGTCTATTTTGGTTGCGTTATTGTGAATAATGCTCATAATATTGCGTTTTGAATATATATTTTGTATGGGCGGTAGGTGAGTCCGTTGACCGATTTTGCTCATTCTCAATCCTTTGAGCTAACTTTGACAAAAAAAAACTACTGTACAAAATTTCAACCAATTATCTTGCTTAGTTTTCCCGTAAAAAATATTTCCACAGACAGACAGCCTGCCAGTCAGACAGACGGAAATATCCATTTCTCATTTTTTCCTCCAGCACGTCAGCCTTTTTTTCTAATCGAAAAATTGCTCTAGCGATATCTCGAAGTTTTCAAAATCGCATTTTCGAAACTTCACCCCATTGTAAAACTCTAAAACTACATTTTGGATAAAACTTCTTATTGCAGGGTCATAACAAAATTACACAAGGACTATTTTCCTAAAAGACATTAACCCATTATATCCTGTTTTTGGTCTTTCCGACCCCTTTTTTCAAAAATTTTACTATAATGGGTTAAATCATTCTACAAAAATATTTTAGGAAAAATTTTATTCTGGTCACCAAAGGTGCAAAATGCTTAAAACTTAAGAAAAATGCGTCAAAAATAACAATAAATATGCAATGTGAGAAGTCCTCATTGATTTTAACGATTTTTTGGATTTCGGGATGAAATTTCGACTTTTTAGTGTTTATCAACTCGTGAAATTTTATAGCAAATATTTCTGCGGTACATACTGACTCAATATTCCCCTGCTAGATGTCATTTCGTAAAGGCTAAAAATTACCCATATGTGGGAACTGTAGAGGGTTAAAGTTTTCTACAAAAATATTCCTCGTGATATGCTGTAAGGTACATAAGTACATATAGTACAGAGTATTTTAAAAACTTCAAAAATCGATTAAAAAACCTGACGTGCTGAAAAAAAAAAAAACGACGAGAAATGGGTATTTTTTTTTACGTCTATTTTAAGAACATTTCGGAATTTCTCATGAGTTCAAAACTATGTCCAGACCGTGTTATCAATATATATCGTCGTATTATCTTATCTTTCTCTAAATTCGATGCTTTAACTTTGAATTTGCAGGTGTAGGAAATTAGCATTATGTCATTATAAACAATCATCCTTATGTTCATTAAAAATAACTGTACTAAATTTTTTTGCTCTGAATAACTTTTTCAAGTATTTACTTAGTTATCTTTACCAAGCGAAAATGGTTTTCCATTTGGTTAATAAATCTTTTCTCAGTTGTTATCCTTTTTTATTGCTGTTAATGCGTAAATTCTATTGTCGCCGCTGCCGTTAGTCATACCCTCTAACCCTCCTCTTACCTTTTATGCAAAATTAACATTAAAATGATTTATTGTATACAACACTTTGGTAGCACTGACTGACTCTCCTCCTTTCGTTTGCCATGACACTTTCATTACTCATTTTAATGTTGGGATTGTATAGTAAGTCTTGGACTTTTTGTTGTACATGTTCATTATTGAATTATCTTTTATCGTAAATAATGCTAAAATGGCTTCTAGGCCTAATTAAGAGTTTGTCAATAAAATATATATATGTTTTTTTTAAAAATAAAATCATGACTAATACAAAGTCATAACACTGGCTATGCGTTGTGAATTGATTATTGATACGATTTCTCTGTTTTGCTTTTTTTCATCGCGGTTTCTTCATTGTTTCGGTTTTTTTATTCATGTGTTATTTTTTTCTTTTTTCTTTCTATTTTTTAGTAAATTAAGAGTGATTTTTATAACCTCTATGTGACACTTTGTAGGCATTTTATAAAAAAAAGAAAAACAAATAACATTTTTACGATGTTTAAATTACTGTCATATAGACAACAAGTAGACATTGCAATCTTTCTGCTTATTTATAAAAAAAAGTCAAAAAAAAAAAAAAAAAATTTCATTCATTTGCTGCATGACTCCCGCCGCCATAAGTCAAAAATCCAAAATTTCGAGAAAAATACTTTTATAGATATCAATTTACAATAAATTCAGAGAAATAAAACAAAAAGTTGAAAAATTCTTTTGATAAGCATCGTATGAGTGGAATTTTTATCCTGTTGACAAGCCAGAAATAGACCCTTCTTCTAGTTATGACACCCTTGTTGGAAAGCTACTGTTTTACGTGCGTCATAAATAAAATCATGTCATGTTTGTGGATGTATGATTGATTCACTTGAAAAATATCACCAACAGACAGTGTCATTTTATAAAATAGTAACCCAATGCGCTCAAAAACGGATAAGGATCCGTTACGAACCCGTTACGTACATCAAAAACGAACTCAAAACGGATTCGCTTTTAATAATAAGTATAATGTTGTGTTTAAAAAAAAAAAAAAAAAAAAAAAGCATTTTGGAGCGCTATATATATTAGCGATTAAAAAAATTATAAGAAAAAAAAAGGAACAAAAGAAAAAAAAATTAACGATCTGCCTATGGTAGGATTCGAACCCGGGTAGATCCGCAGTGACGGATCCGTTTCGAATCCGAAACATACGTAAAAACGAATTCAAACCGGATTCGCTTTTAAAAATGTTAATGTTGTATACTTACAACAAAAAAATTACGTTTTGATGAGCTTATTAACAATTAAAAAAAAAAAGGATATAGATCCACCTGTGGTAGGATTCGAACCTGGGTAAATCCGTTTTGAACCCGTAAATACTTCAAATACGAACTCAAAACGGATTTGCTTTAATTAATGTTAATGATGATAAAACTAGTAAGGGTGTAAATTTTGGCCTGGCCAAAAAATAAATACCCTACACTGCAGTATTTTGAAAATTTTGCTTATATGGGAGGTGCCACGCCCTCTTGTCCGAGTATACCCAGTTCTTGTTCAGAGCTTGCATTTATATTTTTTAGTGTCAGAGTGAAATTTAGTTGGATTATCTCAAAAAACTTTTTCAGTATAGCATTTTGAATCTTTTGCTTATATGGGAGGTCCCACGCCCCCTTGTCTGATTTCACCCAATTTTTTCTGAGAGCTTTCATTTATAATTCTTAGTATCTGAGACAAATTTGGTTCGAATATCTCAAAAAACGCTTTCAGTATAGCGTTTTGAAGCTTTTGTCTATATGGGAGGTGCCACGCCCCCTTGTCTGATTTCACCCAATTTTTTCTGAGAGCTTTCATTTATACTTAGTGTCTGAGTCAAATTTGGTTCGAATATCTCAAAAAACGCTTTCAGTATAGCGATTTGAAGCTTTTGCTTATATGGGAGGTGCCACGCCCTCTTGTCCGAATTCGCTCAGTTTTTTATCAGAGCTTGCGCTTACAATTCGTAGTACTTATGTGTATTGTGGTTGCATTGTCGTGAAAAATACTCCTAAAATTGCATTTTGAATAAATTTTTTGTATGGGCGGTAGGCGTGTCCGTTGACCGATTTCGCTCATTTTCAATCCCCCGAGCTAACTTTGACGACGGAGGCAGTGTACCAAATTTCATTGAATTATCTTGCCCAGTTTTCCCAAAAAGTGTATTTCAACACACAGCCAGCCACCCAGCCAGCCAGCCAGCCAGCCAGCCAGCCAGCCAGCCACCCAGCCAGCCAGCCAGACAGACGGACATGGCTATATCGACTCAGGAGGTGACGCTGATCAAGAATATATATACTTTTCTATACCTGCCACGCCTCCTTCTCTGCGTTACAAACGGAAGGACAAAGTGAATATACCCTGGGTGTAGGGTATAAAAAAACATTTTTTATTATACCCTACACCCAGGGTATATTCACTTTGTCCTTCCGTCTGTAACGCAGAGAAGGAGGCGTGGCAGATATAGAAAAGTATATATATTCTTGATCAGCATCACCTGAGTCGATATAGCCATGTCCGTCTGTCTGGCTGGCTGGCTGGGTAGCTGGCTGTGTGTTGAAATACACTTTTTGGGAAAACTAAGCAAGATAATTCAATGAAATTTGGTACACTGCCTCCGTCGTCAAAGATAGTTCGGGGGATTGAAAATGAGTGAAATCGGTCAACGGACACGCCTACCGCCCATACTAAAAATATATTCAAAATGCAATTTTAGGAGTATTTTTCACGACAATGCAACCAAAATACGCATAAATACTAAAAATTGTAAGCGCAAGCTCTGAGAAAAAACTAAACGAATTCGAAACAAGAGGGCGTGGCACCTCCCACATAAGCAAAAGCTTCAAAACGCTATTCTGAAAGCGTTTTTTGAGATATTCGAACCAAATTCGACTCAGACACTAAGAATTATAAATGAAAGCTCTCAACAAAAATTGGGTGAAATCTGACAAGGGGGCGTGGCACCTCCCATATAAGCAAAAGTTTCAAAATGCTATACTGAAAGAGTTTTTTGAGATAATCCATCCAAACTTCACTCAAATACTAAAGACTACACGGAGAGAATTTTGAGCTTAAAACAATCCCAAACCAATCAATTTTGGGTGTGATTTTCAGCTTGTCCATAATTTTCTTGATATCAAGTAATAATGTGATTGTTTATCAAAAAAGTGAATATGCCCACCATTTGAGCTCAATTCAATTCAATTTGGGATAGTTCATCAAAAATGTATTAAACTCATTTGTGCTTACACTCAGCCCTTTTGTACTTGTTTATAAAAAAAAAATAAATATTCCCATTTGTTCTTAATAATTTCTTATTTATCAAAATATGAATATGACCATTTTTGCCAAATGCAAGAAATATCATTTCATTTTCAAAAATCAATGTACCAAAATGTCCAAAGACACCTCAGTACATCGTAACATCCCATTATGGGATGTCAGTAGTATTTACTCTATTATAAATACCCAATTCGACTGTCGAGCAGGAATTATTTAAGCAGTAGATGACATAGTCATATTGAGAATCATAAGCACACAGAATAAACACAAATGAAAATTTATTTTTTGATAAACAATCACAAAATAGCTTGAATTAAGCATAAAATGGGCTTTTTTTTTTTTTTTTTTGATAAACAAGTACAAAATGGGCGTGACACCTCCTATATAAGCAAAAACTTCAAAACTCTATACTGAAAACGTTTTTCATTCAGACACTAAAAACTATAAATCCAAACTCTTGACAAAAACTGGGTGAACTCGGACAAGCGAGCGTAGCACCTCCCATATGAGCAAAATTTTAAAAATACTGCAGTGTGGGGTATTTAATGTTTGGCCAGGCCAAATTTTACGCCCTTTCTAGTTTGTTTTTTGTTTATTTTTATCCTTTTATTTAAATGCGTATGATTTTGTGTAATTTTTTGTTAACGTTTTTGATTCCAAATTTAGGAAAGATTTTTTATCAAAAGAAGGGAAGAAAACACAGCATACTTATAAAAAAAAAAAACAACAGAAATTTGTTTAATAAACAAACTTTACATCTCAACATCAGATAAGTCATACAGGTCAATAGCCTAGTTGTCTAAAGTCTACTGTTTGTAAGTTAATACCCGGGAGTCCGGGTTCCATCCCCGGTTGGTAGTAATTTTTTTTTTATATTTTTTTAATTAAAAATAAGCGCTTCAACATTTTTTTTTGTTTTACTATTTTTTTTTTTATTTTTTTTTTTGTACCAATTAAGCCCCTGGAACTGCTTACTAGTTCAACAGCCATTATCTCGAATATTCCTTTGGCCTAAAGCCAAAATGATGAGAGTAAGGTCGAACTGGCGCCCTAACCGGACTAATTCCGTTTTAATTGTGCTGTAAAGTTTTATTTTATTACAATGCGATCTAACCGAACGGAAAAAATTATATTTTCTATTGACGAGCGGACTTCGCGAAGGAGAAAAACTTTTGCCTGTAAACCTAAAAAATATTGAAACATTTCAAGCAAGATATTCTGAATAAATAGTTCAGCCACTCCTGATTTTAAAATTAAAGTTGAAAATTTGTCCCTGCATTGAGAAAGGGTGTAATCTATTGTAAAATTATCCAAAAACTATAACAACTGATTGCTTCAATCACATCATACATTTAACCTTTGGACTAATTAAAAGGTTAATTAATAAAGTTGCGTAAATATAATTTAAATTAAACTAAAGAACTCTGTGTAGACAGTCAAAAACCTGTGCGACGTTGCGAAAACCTACAGTAGCTGTAGGGTATTTGAGATGCAGTGTCAATTTTCTTGCCTTTTTTCTTTCTTTTCTTTTAATTCAATTCAATTCTAAGGTTTTATATAGCTTCTTTACATAATGCTACTCGTAACACAATAGAGTCTAGAATTACAGATACAAAAATTTTGTTGTTTATTACGAGAATTTTTTTTTCTTCTAAAATCTTAAATTACAGACCCAAGTAAGACCAAGAGCTTTATAACAATATACTAAGTATATATTATATGTTTTTACGCAATATAATAACAGCAACAACTAAAACGTTCGGTTCTTTTTCAACAATATCTTTTTCCATAAAGAATAAAAATGGTTAGCTATGTATGTATGTATGTACATAGATATGTATATAAAAACAAAAGCATGCATTATGTATCTACTTAAGAGATTCTACTCAGTTTTACGTATTGTCAATTTGAGTTTTTGTTTTAGTTTGGGTCTTTTTTTTTTTGTCTTTTATTATATCGTTATCTATGAACATTAGTTTTATGCATATAAATATGTATGTACACTGGAAAAATTTTATATAACAAAACTCTGAAATATCTAAACATTCTCGACAAAAAGAGAGCGAGTACTGTTCAAAAGAAGTGCTTTTTTTATTAGCTCCCAACAAGCATGGATCAGATGACATTCATGGTTTAAGTTTACTGTTAAAATTTGTTTTTTTTTTTTTTTTTTTTAGAAAAAACACCAACAAAATTATAAAAACAAGGCAATGTGATGCATACAGGAAAAACAAAATTTTAAGTGGAAGGCTGGTTTTCGTTGCATTTCACCACAATCAAATTATCAGGCAAATTTGCCGACATCCTAAACAATTCGATCGCATACAATATTCACCGCTTTGCATAGATGTGTTGAGAATCACAGCAAAAAAAATAAATATACATTAGACCGGGTCGGTTTTGTATGAAGCAAAATAAAATCACCCCAAAACCAACTCAAAAGTTAGTAGGACTCTTGTAAACGATATCTGCATCATTTTTTATTTTATTTTTCATTCCGAGGAAAACCAATGGAACACTTTTGATTCTACTTAAAGCCCATTTTGGCTAAAAAACATGTTTTTTGTCATAACTTGTTTTCATTACAAAATTAATAGCCAAGTGTGCTTTAGAAATAAAGACTATGGTGCATAATCATAGTTCCTCATAAAAGCCGGCTTCTGTTAGCAAAATTCTAAAAGGATAGAGTATACTTTAATTCTGCAACTACCATAGTCAGTTTAGAGCATGCTTCTACGAAGATGCGACTATATTGAGCAGAAAACAATCCAATATGGTAACTCTTTGCAAAAATAGAGAGGAAAATCAACTGAGTGAATTTTTTTTGCTTTAAATTGACTATGATTGACTTAAAGCATACTCTATTTAAAAACATACTTTACTGATCTTAAAGTATGCTTTATTTTGGCTATGATTATGCGCCTAAGTTTTTACAAAAATTTTGTGAGTATCCATTTTCTAATAAAAAAAAGTTATGAATAAAAAAAATGTTTTTTTAGCCAATATTTTTTCTCGGAATGAAAAAAAAAAAAAAATGAAGATATCGTTTTTGAGAGTCCATTTAACTTTTGAGTTGGTTTCGAGATGAATCTAAATTTCGACGCGGTCTAATATACATAGAACATGCAAAAGCTCTAATTTTTTTTTGTTTTCCCTCGCTATGCATCGCCCTGCTGTTGTAATTCGTTGATATTATACTTTTCTTGCATAGCGTCTTCGTTTGCCAGCTTATTTAGCGTGACGAAACGCAACGAAGTATTCTTTGTGAGACTTTGTACTTTTTTAGCGGTTTTTTGGAAGAGATAATGATTTACAGAGCTTCTGCATGTGCTGTATTTGCTTTTTCCTGTGACTCTCAACAAATCTATGCTAAAGGTGTAATACATATAGTAAGCTTGTCAAGTTCTTCTGGATGTCGACAAATTCATCTGATATATGATTCTGTTGATCAAAAACTGGCTTTCCAATAAATTTTTTTGTTTTGCCTTGATGTATTTTTAATTTTGTTGATGTTTTTTTTTACTATAAAACATATTGAACAGTAAGCTACAACCAACAATTTCATCTGATCCATAATTATTGGCAGCGCTAATAAGGTATGTAAATCATTATCAGTTTCAAGAAACAACAAAAAATTACAAAATGTTTTTTTTTTTTTTTTTAGTCCTGAAAGATAGATTTAACTCTACTTTTTTAATATTCCAGAAAAATATCTTACAAATGTTGAATTAAGGTAGAATTTTTTATAACTTATAGCAGTCAATGTTGGACAAAAGATACCTTTAAAAAATTTTTAGAAAAGTTAACTTCGTGTTCATTAAAAAGAAAAATTTGAAATTTTTCCATAAGTCAGAAGCAGGGAACTCTCTTTTGTTAACTCAATAGATATATTAAGTCAAACGAAAGACGTACATTCTTAAAGACAAAAAATCTTAAAAAATATTCTTATAGCTCAAGAAATTTTTTTTAAACTTCATCAAAAAATGATTTCAGAAAATAAATTTTTTGTGTAAATTTGTTAAATTTTTATCTCTTTTGTAAAATTGTATATGCCACATGTGATCATTTAACAACACATGCACATAAAATACTCAAACATTTTATTTATCCATAGATTACTATGTGTGTAGTATATTGACTGACTGAGTTAACTTGTTGTGCATGTGTTAGAATATCTAAGTTCTTTTTTTTGCTGCTGGAGAAGCTTAACCAAAGACATCATGTTGTCGTTCATTGACACTTTGCCGTGCGCTACTTAATGAAAACAAAACTCAGAAACATAAATACCCGTACATACATACAATAGACAAAGAATGATCACTTTGAAATACTAAAGCCTTCATAGTTGCTCGTCATAGTTTTTGAATTAAACATCTTTGGTATATTACAAATAATATTCACCCCTATTCCCGTTTTCTTTTTAATTGTCGTTTCTAAGTCGTTTTAGTTTTTATCGAAGCGCTATGTTACCGCATTTCAAAATATAATGTAAAATATATTTTTTTATGAAATCCAGAAAAAGTTAAGTCCACCAGCTAATCCCGCCTATCATTCAGCTTGATGATACCAAACATTTTTCAGTATACTACTATCCCATTCAACAATAACAAAAATAATTTTAAGATAATAATAACAAAAAAAACAGTGAAAATGCATGTTTTTTTTAATGACTTTTTCCATAAGTTGACTTTTGGTACTGTTTTGTTATAAAAGGGCATATGTTCACAAAATTTTAAACGCATTAATGCAGCGTAAAATTTTAGTTAGGACTGAATGATCATAGAACACTTTGTTGATAATAACAATTCACCAAATTATTTTAATTAAATATTGAGTAGTGTGGAGGATGTTTTTTCTTGTTCCTATTAAATTTGTTTTGAAAAAAAAAAAAAAAAAAAAAAACTTTTCTTCGATGCTTAGGGAAAACTATTCTAAATGTGATTTTCATCAAAATATTGTTTTATTTTAAGTTTTTAACTTGTTTTTGATTTTAAGTTTAAAAATGCTTTATTCGACTTAATTTTGTTTTGTAATTGCGTTTCATATAATTTTATCCCATTTAATCGTGAATATCTGCGAAAAATGCTATTAGAATTTTCCATCATCATTTTAAACAACAGCAAAATATATTGTAGCAAATAAACAGTCGTGAGATTTTGCTGCAAGTGTGAGGTTATCTGCAATTTAGATTTAATATTGAGAACAGCTGCACGAAAATATCACTAACAAGTAGTTGCTGTTAAGAGCTATGATGGCAAATTAAATAATTCAAATAGATTACACTGTTAGATACTATAAAATTTGTAGTTGTCGTTTAATTTGAAGCATTTGTGAAGTTTTTATAGTAAAATTTAAAAGATTTGTAGGGTTTTTGTAACTAAATCTGACATATTTATTAGTTAAGTTTTCGTGACAAAATCTGAAACATTTTTTATGGTTTTATAGTAAAATTTGAAACTCTTTTATACATTTTTCGTAGTAAAGTCTGAAATATTTGTAAGTGGTTTGTGTTCAAAACATTTGTAGAGTTTTTATTTTTAAGTCTGAAATATTTGTAGGACTTTTGTAGTAAAATTAGATATTTTTAATAGGGTTTTCTTAGAAAATCAGAATAACTTGTAAAGTATTTTTTAATAAAAAATGAAAATTCGTTGGGCTTTATTATAAAATCTGACACATTTTTAGAGATTTTTGTAGTAAAATCTGAAATGTTTTTGTTTTTTTTTTGTAGAAAATTTTGAAATATATTTGTTGGGTTTTCTGGGAAAATCTGAAACATTTGTTAAGTTTTTATAGTAAAATCTGAAACATTTGTAGTGTTTTTGTAGTAAATTTGAAATGTATGAATGGTTTTTGTATTTAAATCTGAATCATTCCTTGAAATGTAAAGTATCTAGCTTTATTTAAATGAAAATTGTAATAATTTTTTATAGTAAACAAGCATTTGTCAAGGAATTTACTTCATTGGAGGATTTTTTTTAAGAAATCGAGCAAAAATATCAAAAAACCAATGTCGAAGTAAAGAAATTTTCGAATCATAAAGTTTGGGTATTACTTTTGCTTTAATATTTCTTCAGTGAAATATGCGCCAGCATTTGTTATATTTGAGTATAAATTCAATAAATGCGGCAAATTGTCTCGCAACATTGCAAATAGCAATAATTTATTTAATATACTTATGTATGTAGTATATAGTTTTTTTTTTTCATAGATTATTCAATCTGAATATTGTTATTTATGCTGACGTTCGAAATTTTTTTGTTTTTTGCATATTTGCTGTAGTTTTTTATAAGTGAAATTCGCGATTCGTATGTACGAGTACTTTAGCTTCAATTCACACTATTAACGATGGAAATAACTAAAGAATAATGAAATTGAGATAGAAAAATTCTACGTTTCTGTATTTTTTTCTTCTCATTTCTTTTGACGCTTGATTTCACTTGGAAAATCTTAATATTTCAATAGCTAATAAAATTGTGTTGCGTATTTATTCCGATAGCAAATGCGTATGCGAATTCTTTTCCGTATGTCAATTGATTGCACAAAGAAATTCTATTAATGTGCCTATCTGTTTTTTTTCCTCTCCAATACAGAAAATTAAATTGGCGGCTTGTATGCGATTTTCTTCTTTGTCTTTTTGAAAATCTGAATTGTACGCAAAATCATTATTTTCCAACTACGATTGTTTCACTTTCCAAATGGCGATTTTAGTTGCTTCGAAAAGTTTCGACGTTGCAGATAGTTTCGATTTAAAATCTGGGAAAGTATTTATAAAAAAGTTTTGAAAAATTTTACAGTGTGTTGTTTTTTAAATCCAGAAATTGATGCCTTAAAAAGAAGGTAAATAGGTTATTTGACAGATTGAATATTTTATCAATACTCTATATAATGCTAGTAACGAGTTAAAATAATTTTGACGTTTAACAGATGTGACGTTTTCTCGAAGATATCCAAGATAAATACTTGCATCCTTACAAGATCAACAATTTTTTTATTTATAAAAGAAATTTGCATTATTTTGACTATTTTTTGTATTTATTTTTCACAGATTGTGATTGCGGTTGCATTGATTCATCCACATCTTCGTCAAACGTCGTTATTGGTGGCGGCGGCAGTGGTACAACAACAGGTGCACCACCAGTATCAAGTTCACTTGTTGTAAGTGACGGCAGCAGCGGCGGTGGCATTGGCGGTGTAGCGGTAGGTGTTATAAGCAGCACAACAACGGCACCTTCGGTGACCTCGACATCAACAAACAGCCACAAAACGGCTCACACAAAGGTAGCCACCTCTGGGGGGCACGCAAACACGCAGCCCCCCAGCAAACGCTCAAGCAGTGGCGCTGATGGTGATTATCAATTGGTGCAACATGAGGTGTTATATTCGCTTTCCGCCGAATATGAGGTAAATAGCGCAAAGTTTAACATTACTACTTTTTTGACAAAACATGTGTATCTGCTCGGTTCCCCATTTCAATTTCGCACCGAAGTAGATTTGAAACACAATTCAAATGTTTTAAAAAGTCGCCAAAACTATCAAGTATTCGTTAAGACTTTACAATGCGTTTTGCTATTTAAAGCAGATGAAATTTAAAAGAAAAATATCAGAAAGAAAGATATCAGCTCCAGATTTTTTTTACAGTGATTTTTCGATTATACGTTACATATAAAATATTCTAAATATTACTTTTCTGACAAAATATAGTCATCTTTAGTGAAAAAAGATTTATATTCACTTGTACACTTCACTTTCACACCGAAGTAGATTTGAAATGAAATTCAATCGTTTTAAAAAGTCTCCAAAACTATGACTTTGTTGTGACTTTTTAATGCGGTTTGCTGCTTAAAGCTGATGAAATCTAAAAGAAAAACAGCACAAATCAACAATTGTACACTTAATTTTCACATGGCAGTATATTTGAAACGGAATGTAAACGTTTTAAAAAGTCGCCAAAACTTTTCAATGCATTTTGGTTTTTTAAGTTGACGAAATCTTAAAGAAAAATATCATAAAGAAAAATATCAGCTCCAGCAGAGTTTCTTTTATTTAATCGAGCCATTTTAATTTTTCGCTGCATATAATGTATTGTTAAAATAAAAACCTCAAACTTCAAAAATATTTTTTTCGATAACAAATAAATAGTCGACAATTTTTTGAAATCCGCTATCTCATCTTGCTTGTCTTGGGAAGAGTTTTTCGTAAACAGGATGCCACATAATTTTGTTTATAAAATTTTTGTTCAACTCAATGAAATTCACTAAATATAAAAAACCCTATCAAAAAGTTTTCGAAATCAAAAAGTAATTTAAATTGCATGGTTTCAAGTTTGCACTTTTATACTGTACGCGTACGCTTAAGCTTTTAATTATGACAAAATTCTAATAACCCAATATTTTCTTCATTATTATTTAAGGTTCTTGAATTTCTCGGACGTGGTACTTTTGGTCAAGTTGTAAAATGTTGGAAACGTGGTACTTCGGAAATTGTTGCTATTAAAATTTTGAAAAATCATCCATCATATGCACGTCAGGGACAAATTGAAGTCTCCATTTTGTCACGTTTAAGTCAAGAAAATGCAGATGAATTCAATTTTGTACGCGCTTTTGAATGCTTTCAGCATAAGAATCACACCTGTTTGGTGTTTGAGATGCTGGAGCAAAATCTTTACGATTTTCTGAAGCAAAATAAATTCTCACCATTGCCGTTGAAGTATATACGACCTATTTTGGAACAGGTACTGACTGCATTGCTAAAACTGAAACAACTTGGTTTAATACATGCAGATCTGAAGCCAGAAAACATTATGTTGGTAGATCCTGTAAGGCAACCCTATAGGTATGCATCACTTTTACATATATTTGTAATACAATGTACTTAATTAATTTACTTTATTTATACAGGGTAAAGGTGATTGATTTTGGCAGCGCTTCACATGTAAGTAAAACTGTCTGCAATACTTACTTGCAATCGCGTTATTATCGCGCACCAGAAATCATACTGGGTTTGCCTTTCTGTGAAGCAATCGATATGTGGTCTTTGGGTTGTGTTGTAGCTGAATTGTTTTTGGGTTGGCCATTGTATCCTGGATCATCTGAATTTGATCAAATAAGGTAAAAGTGTTATTATAATACCGTCTTTTTGCAGACTGATACAAATCAATTTCCATTTTACTTGCAGATACATATCACAAACGCAAGGTCTACCTACTGAGCACATGTTGAATAGCGCTTCAAAAACCTCAAAATTCTTTTATCGTGATGTTGACTCCACTTATCCTTTTTGGCGTTTAAAGACAACTGAAGAGCATGAGGCTGAAACGAATACAAAAAGTAAGGAGGCACGCAAGTATATTTTCAATTGCCTCGATGATATAGGACAGGTCAATGTGCCGACCGATTTGGAAGGTGGCCAGTTATTGGCTGAAAAGACAGATCGTCGTGAATTCATTGATTTGCTTAAGCGCATGTTGACTATTGATCAAGAACGGCGCCTGACACCTGCCGAAGCTTTAAATCATTCATTTACACGTTTAACTCATCTCGTGGACTATGTGTATTGCAATAATGTAAAGGCATCAGTTCAGATGATGGAAGTTTGTCGACGTGGCGATTTCCATACGTATGTCAACTATACATTTTTTATTTTTAACCTTTTGCGCAGTTTTCTTTAACACATATTTGTTTTTCCTTTGTTTAGTGTACAACCAACATCTACGCTAGTTACCAACTTTGTACCGAGCACTACAGAAAATATGACATTCACAATAAACAATCAGTTGACAAGCCAAGTACAACGTTTGGTACGTGAACGTCCGTTGGCATATGAAGGACTCTATCAAATTTATGGTGGACGCAATGTTGGTCGACAGTATGCGCAAGCACGTACAGATACGTTCCAGCATCAATTGGTTTCGAATATTTTGTGTCCACCTTCATACCAGGCAATGCCAAGTCCCACCAAACATGTTGTAGTCGGAAGCGCAACAATGCAGCCACCATTGCAAGTAAGCAATCGAGAAATATTTTTTTTTTTTTTTAATTAAGATATTTGGTACGAAAAAAAAATGCATTCTCACTATCATAGGTTCCCCCACAACAGTACGTTAATGTGCCTGTTCCTGTTTCTATGGTTGAACCAACTTCTGGACAGCGTATGTTGTTAACAAATCGTGTACAAGCCAGTGGTGTTGCCTGGCCACAAAGTGGACGCCAAATGGCTTTGGTGCCATCATGGCCGCAACAAGCTCCAGCACATTCTTTAATTGTTGATTCAGCACCATTTTTGAACGTTGAAGAAATCTATCCAAAGCATCATCTTAACATACCACGTAATGATCTCAAAAAGGAGTCGCCTGTGCATCACTTGATGTAAGGAAAAAATTTTTAATTCATGATTAGTCAAATAATTTTATTTAAATTTATTTTTAGTAGCAAAGGCAATTCGTATCGTGTACCACGTCACGACAAAAAGGAGAATAATCAATTGTCGCCGGTTAAGAAGCGCGTTAAGGAAAGTTCACCGCCACATCAGCAGCGTTACAATCGCGGCTCGCATGTATCGCCACAGTATCATAATCATCACAATTGTAATTATGGCAACAACTACAGTGGTAGTAGTAATAACGGTGGCGCAATAATTTCATCAGCCTCGTCAAGCAGTAAGTATCTGATATTTGTGAAGTTATTAAGTTGCTATTTACTTTTGTATCTTTTTTTATAAGAGTTATTCACGATCTGGAGTAACAAGCTGAGTAACAGGGTAAAAGTGAACTCAGTTACTCTGAATAGTGAGCATACTCAATACTTTGCACTTATATTTGCTTTTTGTTTCTCAAAATAATTTTAGCTGCCAACAAAAAAAAAATTTTTTTAATTGAATATTTTGCTCTCATTCAAATTTTTATTTTTGATGAACGAAAATTGCCTCTCAATCATAAACAAGTTCAAACGTTTCTATAGAAATAGAAATAGTAAAAAAAAAGGCAAAAGTGTAAGATTATTTTACACTAGAAAATAGCTTGACTAAAAGGGTAAAAGAGTAACAGAGAAACTTACGTATATTTTGTTGTTGTGGTTGTGCACTATTACCCTGTTACTCTGTTACTCAGGACGTTACTCTAGATCGTGAATACCTCTATTGATTTTTATTTGTGTAAGCCAAAATTTTTTTAATTTTATGTTTTTATTATTTAAAACAAATTATATTCCTTATTATATTTAACGTTTTTGTTAAGAATAAATTTTTTTTACGAAATTATGGGTGATGTTTTTCTACGAATGTTATTTTTTATAAGCAATATTTTCTTTTTTTCAATAAAATAAATAATTGAAAGGCGATCTTAGTATGAACTCCACAATACTTGAGAGCTATTTTTTTGGAAATAACGCCAAAAATTAACTATAAAATAACGTCAGAAAAGTTGGTCTTATTTCTAAAACAAAATGGAAAGTTATTGTGTAGATTTTTCTGGTGTTATTTTCTTTTTGGAAAAAAAGCCATAATTTTCCTATGGCTTTGTTTCCGGGAACCTCTATCACGTACGGTTTTCGAGATATTCTAACTTAAAAGTGAGATATTCTAACCTTCAAGAGATATATTCTAACTGAAAAGTTTTGCTCGTTTCTACTAAATGTATCAATCATCACTATTCTTCGCTTCAAAATAAGCTATAAATTGGTCTTGTATGATTTATCCTTAAAAAGTTATGACTTATTGAAAATGACAGCATGGAGTTAAAAATCATATAAGAATCCACATAGAATTTTTATATTTCATATATCATTTTAAAGAAGTCATAACATTTTAAATAAGAACCATACAAGACCATTTTATAGCTTATTTCGAAGGTGAGGAATAGTGCTAAGCGATGTATTTAGTAGAAACGAGCAATACAATTTCGTGCGTCCTCTATAGGACATCAAAAGTCGAGTTTTTGAACTTTTAGGTTAGAATATCTCAAAAACCATATGTGATAAAGCGATTCCGATTCCTTTTTGTTTTGTTTTCTATTTTTGTGTGCGTTATTTCGTTCTTTTTTTGGGCGTTATTTGATATTTCTAAAATAAAATTGAATTGTGAAAAAAGCACGATTCAAATATAATTAATTTTGATTTTTTCTTTAAATTTTTGGGTAGAAAAACATCACATTAATTGAATGATTTTAAATCAACCGCTTAAGATAACTCACCATTTATATTACGTATGTAATTTCAGACATTATCAACGCCAGTGGCAGCGGCAGTAGTGGTCATCATCATCATCATAGCGGCAGCAACGTGAGCAATCAGCAACATGTTATTAGCAGCAACAGTGGACACTCGTCTTACAATGGTGGTGGTGGTGGTGGCGGTGGCGGTCATCATATTGTAAACCAATGTAGCAGCAGCAGTGGAGGCAATTATCATCATCAACAACATCCACAGCAACCTGCTCATCCACATCAACATTCACATCAACACCACAGTGCGATCGTAAAACAGCAAACGATTACTATACATGATACACCATCGCCAACTGCTGTCATTACAATATCCGACAGCGAGGATGAAGCTGCAGATCCACCAACAGCACCAATTGTTGCACCGACCAAGCAACGCGCTCATGCTCAATCACAGACAAATGCTTCAATGTTGCAGCAATCTTCATCGACATCATCGCTTAACTGTCGTAGCAGCGGACATCATCATCAATCACAGCCACAGCCGCAGCAGCATCAACATAACCATCAACAGCAACCGCAGCAGCAGCAGCAACAAATACATCATCACCATCATCAACCACATCATCATCAACAACAACAACAACAACAGCAGCAGCAACAGCCACAACAGCAGCAGCCACAACAACAGCAGCCACAACAACAGCAGCCACAGCAACAACAACAACATCAACAACAGTCTCATCAACATCATCAGCAACAGCCGCCGCAGCAGCAGCAGTCTATTTATGGTAATACTAGCGCAAATTCATCCTCATCAACATCAACATCTACTAATAATCACAATTCACAATTGCAACATGTCGCTCATTCTCATCAACATGTTGCCAGTAAATGTAGTAATAGTAGCAGTAGCAATAACAATAATAACAATAGCAATCTAAGTAGTAATCAGTATGCAACATCAGCTGCTGGAAGCGGAAGTGGAACTGGCTATGGTGCAGGAGCTGAAATTGTTGCCACATGTAGTTCGCAACATCAGCATCAGCAACATTCAAGTCATCAACAGATACAGCATCATACACAACATCAACAAGTGCAACATCATGCGATGTCATCATCCCATCAACAGCAGCAACATAACAATCATAATCAGAATCACAGTCAAAATTCTCATCAGCAACACCATGCGTCCAGCAGCAACAATTGCAATTCACACAATTCCTCCTCCACCACATCCAATTCTGCTTCTACTTCCACTTCTACCTCAGCCTCAAATTCAAATTCAAATTATGGTAGCAATATTTCTAGTCATATGTCTAGCAACATTGCTGCAAAATCTTCTTTTTCCACTTCTTCCACATCATCTGCTTCTAACTCTTCTGCAAGACAGAAATCACATATACAATTAGTAATCCCATGCGTAACCGTAGGTGACAACAACAACGACAACAATGATGCAGCTGATGTACGTCGACGTAGCCACATTGTCGGTGGAGAGAACAGTCCAAAACAGCAACATCAGCAGCAGCCACAACAGCAACATCATAATCATCATCAACAACAACAACAGCAGCAACAGCAACATCACCAACAGCCGCAGCAGCAACATCACCAACAGCCGCAGCAGCAACATCAACATCAACAGCAGTTGCAGCAACAACAACAGCAACCACCTCCTCCGCCTCAACAGCAGCAACAACAACAACATCATTACCAACAGGCCAATGTTAAATACGAACCAGGCCAATCGCAAAAGAAACGCATTTTGGCAATGGCACAAAATGAATGTTACATGCCGACAACACCAGCAACTAACTCTAACACGATGCAACAACAACAACAACAAACATCAATCTCAACATCATCATCGGCTAATTTGCCTCACTTGCCGGCTAAACAAGAGCCAGCTGAATTTTATGAGTATGCTCCGCCACCTCAACCGCAACAACATCCACAGCAGCAGCAGCAGCAACAGCAACATCAACAGATTGATAGTAAACGCTCCTCTTGGGCTGCAGCTACTCAAGCACCACCTGCTCATCACAAGCGTGAGGTGATCTCTACGGCTTCTTCTTCGGCAGCAGCATATATTCCACAAACTACTGTTGCTGCACCACCATTAGCACATTCAAAGAGTTCATCATCAGCTGTATCCGCAGCAGCAGCTGCTGTTGCTGGTGGTGGACCGCCATCATGGGGTGCACCCGTGTATCGTCAGCAAGGTGTTGTAGCAACACAATCCACGCAATCACAGCAACATCAATCAAATACACCAATTGGCGGTTCACCATCTGCAGCAGCAGCAGCAACCGCTGCTATGTTGCAACAAGATATTTATGCGCAAGGTGATATGTACCGTCGGCCAACGGTATTTGTTTCGCAGGCCGCACCCACATATGCCTATAATAGGGCGGTAGTAGCACCACCGCCGGCACATAACAGCTCTAGCCGTCAGGTGAGTGAACCATTTTTTCTATATTGCAAAATATTCAGCAGAAAATAGACTATTGCCAATACATTGTTCTATGGTAATGAGTAATTATGTATACTGGATTTTTACGCCAAGTTAAACCTTTTCCGCATCATATTAATCTTTTTTCAAATCAAGTTTAAGCTTCGCCATATCGAATGAAAGGATTCATTCCAAAATAAATCTTTTCGAATCAAATCACATTCAACTTTTACAATCAACTAACCTTTCTCCAATAAAATTAACCTTTTTCCATTTAAATTAGCCTCTTCCAAATTAAATTAACCTTTTTCCAAATCAAAATAAAGTTCTTCAAACAATTTATATTTTCCAAATCAAATTCAACTTTTTTCAAATCAAATTAAACTTTTCAAATCAAATTAAACTTTTTCCAATAATTTACCAATTTACCTTTTTCCAATCAAATTAACTTTTTTCCCATCAAATTACCCTTCTACGAGTCAAATTAAAATTTTTCCAATCAAATTAACCTTTTTCCATTTAAATTAACCTTTTCTCAAATCAAATTAACCGTTTACCAAACTAAATTTCTGCAATCAATCTATTATCTTTCCAATCAAATTAACTTTTCCCAAATTAAATTATCCTTTTTTCAAATCAAATTAAACTTTTTCAAACCTTATCCGAATCAAACTCGACTTTTTCCAAATTACATTCAACTTTTTTTAACAATTAACAAAATTTTTCAAATTAAATTAACCTTTTCCAATCAAATTAACGTTTTTCCAATCAAATTAACCTTTTTCCAAAGAAATTAACTTTTTCCAAATTAAATAAACCTATTTCCAAATCAAATTTAACCTTTTCAAACAATTAACCTTTGTCCAATCAAATAACATTCTTTTTAATCAAGTTAACCTTTTCTAAATTAAATTAACCTACTTCCAATTCGAATTAAAGTTTTTTCAAATAAAATTAACCCTTCAAATCAATTAACCCTTTAATCAAATTAACCGCTTTTGGGACTAAATTTTAAATTAAACTTTACAAAAAAATTCAGTTAAGTCATCGCCATGAAACTTGGCATATCGAGAAATATTGTGGATTCCAAACACCTTCCGAAATAAAGAGGGGGTTGGCCAGCGATTTGAAAGAAGGGTTACTAATTTGATTTTGATAAAGGTTAATGTGATTCGGTAAAAGATCAATATGATGCGGAAAAGGTTAACTTGGAGTAGAAAATTGGCAAAAATTTAATAGTTTAATGATGATTTTTTCATTATTAGAAACATTTTAAAATAAAAATGAAAAATAATTAAAATTTTTACATAAAGATACAAATTAAAAAATTTTAATTAAAAAAAATAAAAAAATTTTAATTAAAAAAAAAAAATGAAAAATTTTAATTAAAAATAAAAATTAAAAAGCTTAAAAATTAAACTAGAATATGTACATTCATATGTATACATATAAAAAATAAACAAATTTACAAAAAAATAAAAACTTTAAAAAACTATGTAAAAAAAAAAAATTTAAAAAGACAAAAAAAAAAAATATTTTAAAAAATATAATTATGTATTCAAAAAATCATTTATATAGTGATTCCGTAACCAAAAAGGTCTCTCCATAAAACTAAAGAAGCAATACCAGCAGATGTTAATATTTTCTGAAGAGTTTCGTCAGTGAAAAACGGCTGACGACATATTTTAGTTAAATATTTCTAAACAAATATTTTTAAAATCTCTTAACATTAATCTTCAACACTTGCAGGTGATACCATCTCATCCACTGCCCGCACATATACAATTCCCCACACAGTACAGTCAGTTTGGTCCCCTTAGTCCAGCGCAAGTTGCTGCCAGCAAACATGCACACTATGCACCGGCTAACATATGGTATGGGGAGTAAACAGATTTAAAACACTCGAGTGAGTTTTTGAAACGAAATATCAATTATTGCCTTGGCAATAGATAAATATTTATATTAATTTACAAATAAATAATTTATTTTTAATGTTTCCATTTTGAATTTGCAAACTTAGATCGTTTTTGCATGAAAGCAATTATAACAGCGAAAGGGACAAACAACAACACCAACAACAACAGCACCTTCATGCCCCACAACAGCAGCAACTGGATTTCATGCAACAATCCTGTTCATCTTCTCTGAATAGCAATGAAAATCTACATATAACACAATGGTGGTTTACGCTGTTGCAGCAAACTTTTAACTTGAAAATATTTGAACAACAGCAGCAGCAACAGCAGCGTGTCAGCTTCGAGCAACAACAACAAGAATGTAGAATAAAAACAGCAGCAAAAGCAAAAAATTTGAAAAATGTTAAGTTACAACAGCGGCGTAAACGTACACGCTCTTAATATGCGTCGTCGTCGTCGGCTTTGTAACAAAATATAATGTAAAGTAGAACATTTAAAGTTTTCATTTGTAGTTTGTTTTTGTTTTAACTGTTTCAATAACTAAAAAACTTTTTTTAAAACTGTTAATTTACACTTTAGATAGTGTAATATTGCACTGTCTTTTGCAATTATTGTACTCGTAGTAGGCAAACATTTTGCATTTTGTCAAAATACTGCTTTACATCGTCGTTTGTCGTTGTCAACAAGAATTAAAGAACAATATTACTTAAATGTTGTAGGCACTTTAATGTTACATGCGGCTTTTTGAATTTAATAAGAAAACAAAAAACAAATAGCAAATGTTCTTAATAAATGTACTATGTATTTGTAAATGATTCATTCAAACTTTAACTAATTAAATGAAACAAAAGTGTAACTATTAGAAATGAAATTAATTTTTCTAAATTTTATTGTTATTTTATATATCTACATATATATATATATATTGTCATGTAAAAACAAATTACACAAATTATGGTGTAAGGTATGAATGCACTTAATAACTTTTTTTTCTTTCTTTAACAACGTAAGCAATTGGCCTTACGTTATTTGAATTTTGAACATAGCATGTAGTACTATAGTATATCTTATGAAACAACTAAACATAAAAAACAAACTATTAAACAATAATTAACTATATGTAGTTATAATGTATACTTTTTAACACAATCCTAAACCTTAAATATGTGAAACAAACGAAATTTTCATTATTTCTTTTTAATTAATTTGTAAATTTATTTTTTTCTTTTGCTAAAAAAACTTCAATCAAAAATTACAAATAGCATTAGAATTTAGTATGTAAGAACAAACAAAAACCAACTCACAATATACACACTACCCTATTATATCTCTATAATTAAATGTAAAAGGAATTTTTTAACTTTTTTAATTGTAAATTTAGAAAAGTAGTTTTAAGTATAAAATAATATAAAACTTATTGTAATGCAAATTATTATAAAACGAAAAAACAAAAAACACAAAAATAAAACATATTAGAGAAGAAAAAAACTTAATGAATAAAAACAATGATAAATGTCTTTTTAAATGCGCGTTATATAAGAAATAAAAGTTGCAATTAAAAGTCAACCCAACAACCAATAAAGAAAATGCAAAATTTACAAGTTTATATGTTTATAAATAACTAACAAATAATGAGTAGTATTTTATTAAATCAAAATAATTATTGTTTTAAAAACAACAAGATTAACAACAAGCTACTAGAAGACTTAAAACACTTAAGAAAGCAAACAAGTATGAACGTTCTAAATGTACATCTATATATTATTAGAAAAAAAAAGAATAAAAGAAGTAAAAACGAAGAACTAGAAACAAACAAAAATGTGACAAATATATAGTTTTTTCTTTTTAAATATTCAGATCACGACTTTATGCACACAACCATACACACACACAAGAACGAAATAATATAAAATTGTTTAATAAACAAATGTTTACAATATATAATCTTAACAAAAATAAAATATTAATACACTTAAAAACTAAAGTGCATGGTCTAGTATTTTTAAAAAGTTTAACGGCGTTTCCATATAGAGAGAAAAAAAAAAAGAAGAGATCTTAATATTTGTAACTTAAAATTGCGTTATGTGCTTGTTTACAATTTCATATACTACCTACATATATCCTAAATGTAGTGTATGTAGCGTGTTGCTATAAATTTATAAAAATATCAGTGACATTTTTATATTATTATATTTTTTAAATATTACTAATATTCATAACTATGTATCTTTTCGTTTTTTTTTATTATACATAAATATTTAAATGCTTGTAAATAATTACTGAATATTGCATTATGTTTTGTGCTTTTGTTATGATATTGGTAGTAGGCATACATATTTAGCAAGTTTTTTTGCTCTCCATAAAAGTATAAATTAAAGCATGTTTTTTTATTATTAATATTTAAGTTAAAGGACAACGTGGGAAGAAATTTTTTGCTGATCCGTTCATCGTTTTAATTTCAGCTTGTAAAACGAGTAAAGTTAGTTAATGTCAATGGTTTTATTTCATTGCTTCTTATAGTTATCTTAGACAGTGTGATTGTCTTTTTAAAATAAGACCAAAAGTCCTAAGTTCAGTTCATATCTTTAAATTCAGGGACTGAATCGCCGCATCAGTGAACGTACAATTCGTGTCGTAAAATCATGTATTTAGTAATGCGAAATACATGTGAAACACATGATTTTGCGTCACGAGTTGTTCGTTCACGGATGCGTCGATTCGACCCCAGTCTTATTCGATATCGTTTGACACCATTAATTTTAGCAATGTATGTTCGCTGGTCATTTGAACGCTCATCAAATAGTTTGTCAAGCTATTGATGGAATACAAAAATAATACAAAGATATTTGGTATTTCACCGGTTTGACAAGTGGTTAGTGTAATCGCAAAAACATTTTTCAACAAGTGTGCTAAATACATAAACAATTTGTTTACATCTAACTGTTGCATTCATTGAAACATTTAAATTTTAATTGCAAAAGTAAACAATTTTAAAAAGCTATATGAGTAACAAGAAAATATATTGCGCCGTTCATTCAATTGTTTCATCGGCTTTGAAAAGGATCTTTGTTGACATATTTTTACATGTACAAATATTATTTTGTGGTAAACTGCCTATATACTTGTTAAAGGGTTTGCTCTTATTCCCCCATCAACTTATCAATTTATCGATGTTTGATAAGTTTATTTAGAACTAATTAAACAGTCATTTCTGCCACGGCCAAGGCCAAATTTACCTCTCAAGAATGCTCGTATAAGCCCACTTGCGCCATCTGCTGTTTTACTATTGTTATGTTTCCTCTTCAGCGTACAAAGCAAGTCCAAAATTTGATGAGTAGTTTGAACGTACGGCCACTCGGTTTGTCAAACAACTTATGTTTGACAAGAAATTGAACGTGTGAACTGGTCTTTATGTGCATCAAATGTCTTTGGGTACATGCATACATACAACTATGATAAAAGGTTGTTTTTTTAAATTCTGCAGTAGTCTGAATGGACTTTAGTCCCCTTTTGCGTATGACAACGATATTTAGTTGCGTTGCAACGCGTTGGCTGATTGGCAACTTATAGCCTTAACATGTATGACGAACGAATAAAGTGACTGATTTTCACTCATTAATACCAATTAATTAAAGCTTTTCATTAAGAACTTACTACTATATAATCTAAGTGTTCAATTTAGTTCAAAGAATAATGTTTGTAAGCATAAACTTCAAATCAACTTGAAGGATATAATCAGTTGAAAATAAGTCACTCGTTTCGTTCGTCATACATGATAAGGCTATTAAGCTGATAACTGCTACATAGCAGATGCTAGAATTAGCAACTGTTTCAAGTCTACGGCTTGAACTATAGGGACAACTTAAGAACCAAATGTTTGGTTAGGTCACCATGGGCAATAAGTAGAATTTTCCGTCGGCAACCAAACTGTGAGTTAAGTTGCTATCTGCAATACTGGCAAAAAATTTTAGTTTTTACTTACTATAAAAGGGTTTTCTGCTTAATGATTTTAATTCGATATGATAACTTAAGCATGTAGCTTCAGCATTACTTATGTTAACTTGTGTTAAGTTGTATTTAATCAATTCAAATTTTACCTCAGTCAAGTCATGTTGAGTTTTTGTAACCACAAAAAGTGTTAAGTCAAGTAAAGTTGCAGTGTATTCGAACAATTCAATTGTATTTAACTCAAGTCGAGTAATGGTTAACCAAGTCAAGTTGTTTTTAATCAACTTATACGCAATATAAGTTGTTTTGAGTCAATTTAAGTTGAGTTGTGCAAGGAGTCAATTGAAATTTCGTAGGACATCAACACACGAAAAAGAACAGTTGCTTATATGTAAAAAGGGTTGAAGTCGGACTAGTACTGGTTGGTAGAGGACTAGTTAATGAACTATACTTGAAATAGTCCGTTTGACTGCAGGGTACTTTTAATTTCATAACACACTTGTATAGAACTTTCAAATTTAGGTATATGCACTTGTAATCGATAATACCGATTTATCTATTATATACTAAATAAACTTACGTTGGGGTTGTAAATTTCTCTATTCATAGATATGTTTGCATAAAAATTGAGGATATAAAAAGACATTAAGAATACAATTTGATCCAATGTGATCCAATTAATAAAATAAATTTCAAAGTTGCAACTTTAATTTTATTATTATTCATTTTTTATATGGATTAGCTAAGTAACATTGTATGCAGAAAGCCTGTGTATAATGACTTTTATCAAATAAAATTTACTTGATAGTCTGACGAACTGGTCTCATATCCAGCTGATTATTGTCTTCTTAATTCTAATTGTAATTGGAAACATGTACTAAATTTTAATTTGCTATAAAATAACTTTACCTGATTTTGTATATGCTCAGTTAACAACATAATTGCTGCTAAAATTACTTGTTTTTTTTTTTTTTGTTTTTTTCCTAAATTTCTGTAAATTTTGTTTTGGAATAATATGCAAATTTATGCTATGAGAAAAGTAAAGATGTATTAACTGTATACTGTACTGAATATTTGATTTGTCTTACAATTTTTGTAATTATCAGCCCTGGGGTCGAATTGTCGCATCCGTTAACGCACAACTCATGAAGTAAAATTATGTGTTTCACATGTATTTCGCATTACTAACGACATGATTTTACGTCACGAATTGTACGTTTACTGATGCGGCGATTAAGCCCCTGTTCCGTAAACCGCGTGGTTTCAATTACTTTTCATTTCGAAGGCTTTTTGACGAAAATGGTGAGTCACACGATAAAAAGTATTATAATCTTTTTTGTGAAGAATTACTGGCGCTATAAATAAAATTGATTAGTATTTACGAAAAAGTAACTGTTTTGGAAATATTCGATAAAGTCGAATTTTTCGACTTTTTGAAGTTTTTCAAGAATATTTCCTAAACGTTTACTTTTTCGTTAATGCAAATAAATTTTATTTGTAGAGCTTGTGATTCTCCGCTATAAAGATTCTAATACTTCTTATCGTGTGACTCACCATTTTCAACAAAAAGCCTCTTCAATGAAAAGTAATTGAAACCACACGGATTACGGAATAGGCCTGTATATTTGGAGAGTTAGTAAACTAATATTATTAACTACTAAAATAATTTTTATGTGGGATATACAAACATATTTTATTTATAAGCGTCTTGTGACTAAATATATTTATATACATATTTCTATGCTTTATTAGAATTTAAAAAAAAATATTGACATACATATGTATATAATTACAATTAATTTTATCAAACCTACATATACATATATATTTTTTTAAGCCACAAAAGCCTATTTTGTGTCAACTTTTGAATTAAATGTATTTATCCATTTTTTTTGCACTTTCGGAACCACAATATATAATTGCATACCTTTTTTTTTGTAAGTCTTAAACATTTTTGCTCTTATGTTGTTTTTAGATGCAAAATTTTTTTTAGAAAACTCTAATGCTTCTCGATTTATTGTATCAATATTTAACAATCAATAATTAAATAATCTGTATATTTTTATTTTTATTCAATGTACTCAGAATTTTTATGTGTTTTATTATATGTAGTAAAGCTTGGGTATGGGTTTAATTTATGCTGATAATTTAGTTTTATAAAACAAATACACAAAATATTCTCCTAAAACTACACGCTATGTAAACAACGTTATTATTATATAATTAAACAATAGAAAACTATTAAACTTATATGCAAACTATTTCTATGTATATTAATATTTAGATTTTAATCATTGTGATGTAGCTATAAAATAAAATAATAAAAAACAAATGATTATACAAATATTCAAACTAAAAATTAAATGAGTAAAAATTTGGAAAAAGAAACCTTGAAACTATTAAAGTGTAGTAGAAGAATATGAAAAATAACAAACAAACAAAGCATATTGTTACTGCAAATAACATTAATTAAGGACTTTTTTTTTTCTTTTTAAATAAAGCACAATTAAAACAAATCAATTTTTTTTTTTTTTCTAAAAACAAATACTTCAAACTTGTGTTACGTTACATAAAATTTATCACCCAAAGTTGCATTTTCAATTCGTTGCTGTTAAGATTCTCTTGGAGTAGTTTCTATCTAGTTGATGTGAATCATCTTGAAATTTATAAGAAAACGTGTGCTTTTTGAACATAAAAATATTATAAATTGAAATTGTTTTTTCATAAAGTTATCAAGGAACATTACTTCATTATCCTCTTGTGTCTTTAATTTTTATGATGTCATTTATTGAGACAAAACTTTTGTATGATACAGTTTATGTACCCTTATCAAAAGTTTTTTTGGCTTGGAAGCTATAGAAACCTATGTTTATAATAAATCATATAAACAGGGTGGTTGGGATTCGGCAGAACATCGAAAAATGTAGAATCCCTGGTGCTATTCTGACAATTTTCCTTTGTTTAATTTTTCGAAATTCGGAAAACTGACGGAGTTATAGCCATCGGAAGATCGGGATATAGCTTTATTAAAACCGGTATATGTTCGGAATCACTTAATGGATGAAAAGTATTTTAATTAGCTATAAAATTGGTGTAAAAAAGTTTTAAATCGGAGTCATGATTTTCGAGATATGACAAATTTTCGAAAATTTTGAAGGGTTTTTTTTTTTTTAAAGCAGTAATTTTCAAAAAACTATTATTATTACATATTTTTAGTAGCAATTTATGAATGCTCAATTTATTTCCTTTCATTTGATAAGTAATTTTTACCTGATTTCCTTCATTAGCATATTTTTTTTTTTAGGAAAACAAAAAAGTAAACCATACCTCGAAAATCATGACTCGGATTTAAAACTTTTGTATACCAATTTTGTAGCCAATTAAAATACATTTCATATGACACCAATATTATTAAAATCCATCAAGGGGCTCCGATTTTCTACTTCCGGTTTTCATAAAGCTATATCCCGATCTTCCGATGGCTTTATCTTCGTCAGTTTTGCGAATTTCAAAAATCGGAACTAAGAAAAGTTGTTCAGTTTAGTCCCAGTAGTCTTACGTTTTCCGGTGTTCCACCGATTACCAACCACTCTGTATACAGGCTTGTTCCGTATTCAATGCGATTTCAGTTACATTTCGTTTTCAAAGCGAAAAGTAATTGAAAACGTATGGATTCCAGAACAGGCCTGATAACATTTAATTTTCCTTATCGCTAAAATTGTTCATTACTGAGACTTGTACACATGCTTGTAATAAAAATTTAATGTGATTGAAAGTTTAGTTTTGTAATGTTCTGATTAGTTTTAAGTTTTGTACAGTTTAAGATATATGGAAGATATAAAACTAAATTTGGGGGTTAGCATGAATAAATATTCTCGAGAATTTTTTTCTCAGACTGCAGTGCATTTTTCATTACACGATACCCTCCTATATGACTCTGGATCAGCCTTATGTCTAAATATCAGGCCCCTATTGCGATTATCTATTTGCGATATAATCGTTGGTCATCTTCAAAATTCATAATCACAGGCCTCAGACTTTTCCTGCAAAGACTTTTGATCACTGCAAGAAATTTTTGCTGATTTAACGGAGAGATAGTGTGGGAAATTTTTTTTAACAAATGTTTCAGCGTTTCAAAATCTCTGAGCCAAGCGCAGTCATCGTAGAATTTTCTAACTAAATATTTTTCAATATTTTGCAAATTTCTCAAAATTACAACATCCACGAAAAATGGTTTTTGTTGTTTTTTTCGCTCGTCTGAACACAATATTTCATTGTTTTTCAAATTTCACGATATAACGACACCCACGAAAAATTGTTTTTGTTTTGTTGAAATATTATGCTGGTTTTAGACGAGCAAAAAAAAAAAAAAAAAAAAAATTTTCATGGGTGTTGTAATTCCAGGAAATTTGGAAAATATTGAAATATTGTGTTTGTTGTGGCTCACTTTTTTTATCTACGCTGATACCAGTAATAGATAAAAAAAAGTCTCTAGGTATTTTTAGTCCCAAGACTTTGTGAAAATCAAACGAGGCAAACAAAAGTATATTTTTTGCCTTCAAATTTATCAAACGTTTGTAGCAACAAACCCGTTTCCATCTCATTTTAATGGTCATCATTTAATAAATTTCAAGAGAGCTAAAATAAATTCAAAATGCAACACATACAGGCCTGTTCCGTAATCCGTGTGGTATCAATTACTTTTCATTTAGGCGGCTTTTTGATGAAAATAGTGAGTCAAACGACAGAAAGTATTAGAAACTTTTTTGTGGGGAATTACAGGTGCTACAAATTACATTGATTGGCATTAATGAAAAAGTAACCGTTTAGGAAATATTATTAAAAAAACAGCAAAAAGTCGAAAAAGTCGACTTTATCGAATATTTCTGAAATAGTTACTTTTTCGTAAATACAAATGAATATATTTGTAGCACCTGTAATTCTCCACAAAAAAGATTCTAATACTTTTTATCATATGACTCAGCATTTTCATCAAAAAACCTCCCTAAGTGAAAAGTAATTGAAACCACACGGATTACGAAACAGGCCTGATAATAACAATACCTATTATACTTTTGTTTTGTAAGCCTTTGTGTAAAGGACTACATTTATTTGTGCATATTAAAAAAACCTTAGTTTCATTAAGTATTGTATATATTTATATTATGAAATTGACACGCAACTAAATATTTGTTTACTTTACAACTTTAAATTCTATTAATCAAAACATATACGTTAATTACTAACTAAAGTTATCTATAAATTTATTCTAACTCTTAAAAAATATATATAGAAATTAGAATTTAAAACAAAAAATTAACAATTCAAAAAAAAAAAAAATAATGGACCATTTGAAACATAAATATTAAATGCAAAAAAAAAAGGAAAAAAAAAATTGCAAAACTTAAATTATAAAATTTTTCTACTAAATATTACCGCCACTAAAATATGTATTTAAAAAAAAAAACAATTTTTTTAAATTTCAATATTAAGAACTTAAATAAAATATTTCTTTTTGGTCTCTCTGTTACCTATAGCATTAATGTATACGCATTCTAACGTTACAAATCAAATGAATCATGAACATCATAAAAATTTAAATTTGACGATTTCTGTTTTCAGTCGGGTGTAACCACTTTGCAGCAAAAAGTTACTAAAATTAGAGATTGCAATCGTATAATGATTGAGTTTATTATAACTCGGTATAGAATTTTCAAATACTTATGTATGCAAAATATAGTTAGGAAAAAATCCCTTGTAGCTCAACTTATGTTAAGTTGTCTAACATACTAGAGTTATTATAGCTATTACTTTCTAAAGCAAGGGTTTTAACATTTCAAAATCACTGAGCAAAAGCGCAGTCAGCGTAGAATTTCAGCTCGTCTGCAACAAACACAATATTTCAATATTTTCCAAATTTCTCGGAATTACAACACTCATGAAAAATGATTTTTGTTGTTTTTTGTTCATACACACAAGAATTGAACTCAAAGTTGATGCGAAGTAGTTGATCATTGGGCGTTGCTTATGTTGGTTCCACAGAAAAAATATCAACAGAAACAATTTTTCATGGTTGTTGTTATTCCGAGAAATTTTTAAAAATATTAAAATATTGTGTTTGTTGTAAACGAGCTAAAAACAACAATAAAGACAATTATTCATAGGTGTTGTTATTCCGAGAAATTTTTAAAATATTAAAATATGTATTGTGTTTTTTGTAAACTAGCCAAAAAACAAAAAAATAATAATTTTTCATGGGTGTTGTAGTTCCGAAAAATTTGGAAAATTTTGAAATATTGCGTTTGTTGTAGGCGAGCCTAAATTGACGCACTTTTGTTCTACGCTTACACCATTATTCTAAAGAATACCTATCTGAAATAATCACTTGATTGTCACTTAATCGAACGAAAGTCTTTGAAAAATTCATAAAATATACTTCGTTTTTTATTAAAAAAAAAACTAAATACATAATGCTATATGTTTCAGAACACGAGTTACTTAGTTCTCGATGTGCTTTTTATAAGAAAATCTAACAAATGACATACAAATTCAACTTATGTAAACTAAAAATATGAAAAAATTTGTATAGTATAAAACTAAAACGATAAAGAAAACTAAGATTAAAATAAAAAAAAAACGAAGCCAGAAAATATCGTATTTTGTACCTTAAAGCTAACAACAGTTTTTGAAAACAAACTATAATAAGCATTATAAAAATATTATAAAAAATATAATTCATAGTTTTTCATGGTATATGTTAAACGTAACAGACAAAAATTTTTCTTTAAACCCATACTTTCAAATATAAGCAAAAGATAAATACAGTTTTGACCTTTATAAATTTAAATTTCGTTTGCTGAGATGTTGAATGTATTATTATATATGTATAGCCCTATGCTCCTCCTAGGAGTTAAAGGAGAATACATACATACATACATACATAGCTCAGATATCAAAACATGTAAAATTAGGAACAGTGTTGATAAAATTGCATAAAATCATGCAAAAACGGCTTCCATCGTTAGTCTCGATGTCTATGTATGAGCCTTTTTGTTTCTAAGTTCATACCTGTATCGTCACTGTTACAAAAAATATTTCGATGTTAAAAGTTAAAAACGAATTTTTTTTTTTAATTTAAAAAAAAAAAAAAATATTAATACTTCAATACATACTATATAGCCACACAATCAATATTTTAAATTTTTTTAAACTGTATACGAACATACTAAATACATAAAATACGTTAGAAACAGTTGGTTTTTGTATTAAATATGGTTTTTTAGTTTTTGTTTTTTTTTTTTTTTTTTTTTGGAAAGCTATACATTTTTTCAAATTTTTTGTGTCTTTTAAATACTTATATCACCTTTTAGATTAGTACTTTTTTATTTTATAATAATTTAATAATTATAACTATTCATTTATATGTTTTTATGTTTATGGTTACATATTATTAAAAATACTTTTAAAAATATAATTCATTATTTTAACAAATTTCAAATGAAATCTTTTATTTAACTTTTGAGTTCTGTTAAGCATTGTTTTTTAGTATGCAGGTTTCATTTTTTTTTTTTTTTTTTGCTTGCATTAAAAAATAAAGTACCCTGAACAGTAGGTTTCACGTAGTTTCAAATACAACGAATAGTCTCAATTAAAAAACTTTTTTTTTTTTTATGTTTGATGTAAGAAATGGTTTTTTGCCTTCTACCTAAAGTATATTATGCTTACTTGAAGTCGATTTTTTTAATTCAAAGTTTAATAGCAAGGAGTTGCAGCTTCATTGCGCTTCCTCATGGCCCTCACATGCTTTTTGATTAGCCAAGGCATTTTTCGATACTGTCTGCCCTGTTCTCAGTTTCAATTACAGAAGGAAGTAGATTTGAAAAGGAATTCAAACGCTATAAAAAGTCGACAAAACTACCAAATATACCTTATATATGATACGACTTTTCATGGAGTTCTGCTATTTTGAGATGGAAATAAAAACATAAAACAATACACACACAAAAGCCCCAGAGCTTTTAGTATACCACAGACATTTTATGTATTCGTTTATAGAAAATATTTTAAATATTATCAAAATAACATAAATAAATCTTAACTACGAAAATATTTATTTCCAATGAAAAATAAAAAGTCCACAATCAGGCCTGTTTCGTAATCCGTGTGTTTTCAATTACTTTTCATTGAGGAGGCTTTGTTTTGATTAAAATGGTTAGTCACACGATAAAAAGTATTTGCATCTTTTTTGAGGGGAATTTTAAGTTCTGCAAATAATATTGATTTACATAAACGTAAAAGTAACCGTTTAGGAAATATTCTTAAAAAACTGGAAATATTCTTAAAAAACTCCAAAAAGTGGAAAAATTCGACTATATCGGTTACATTTTCGTAAATATAAATCAATGTTATTTGTAGAACCTGTAAATCTCCACAAAAAAGATTCGAAGACTTTTTATAGTGTGAATCACCCTTTTCCTCAAAAAGCCTCCTAAGTGAAAAGTAATTGAAACCACGCGGATGAAGGAATAGGCCTGAATTTCACATTTTCGAAAACAGGATTTGCCATTTAGTTTCAGAAATAAACTAATTAAAATTCACATAATGGGCCTTATAATAAATATGTCTGGAAATTCCATCTCGGGAATATATTTTAATTTCTCGAGAGAGAGCATTTTCAATCGTTAATATTGGAAATTTCATTTCCAGCTGGGATACTTATTTCTTTCAAGTTTTTTAAATTTAATAAAAAAAAAAAAAAAACTACTATGCAGCCCTGGTATTTTCCAATTGATTTGGCAATGCTATTGCACTGATAAATTTGAGTCAAACTTTAGTGACACATCATATTTCTTTTTTTAAACCTAGTGTATTTTACGAAGCTTTTAATTTTAAGATAAAATATATTTACATACATACGAGGGGACATTTTTTAGCATTAACGTACTCACTACGTTTTGATGTACAAGTGCTATTTGTTTTGTTTACAGTGAGTTAAGAAAATCAATTTTTCCATTGATAGTTTGCGATTGATAAATTATGGGGTTTTCAACGAGAACAAACGTTTTTTACAACTAAGTGTTCATGCAAAATGGAATATATTCAAGTGGAACTAATGTGCAAGGATGCTTCTATCTCACAATATGTCACATGACGATCTTGCATTATCAGTTCATGCACTGTATCGATGTTTTGTGGCACAACAACCGATTTTGGACGGCCTTCACAGAATTCGTCGGCGACTGAACTACGACCACGATTGTATTCACTATACCAGTCACGTACTGTGGTTTTTGATGATGCTTTATTGCCATACAAAGAACTGAGTTCATCGACACATTCTTGTTGAGATAATCCACGTCGAAAGTTGTGAAAAATAATCCTACGAAAATCTTCTCTTGAAATTTCCATTTTTTGGCCAAATTGATTTTCTTAACTCACTGTAAACAAAACAAATGGCACTTGTACATCAAAACGTTGTGAGTACGCTTATGCTAAAAAATGTCAAACTTTATTATGGTGTTGCCTGATTTTAGCTATTGACATTAGTGTTGCCAGCTCCCGAAATATAAATAGTACCCTACGTATAATCAAAAGGTGTCGTTCACATCTAGTTTCGGGGATATAGCTTTTAGAAAAATTGGTATAAGCTGGAAGCTCTTGGCTCGAAATGATTAAAATTAGATACATACGAGTACTATCAAAATAATTGGTTTCATATGAAAGGAATTTTCAAAGGCTTTAAAATTGTTCTACGAAAGCTTTTAATGTGTCATACATTAATCATCCTCATCATCTAAATCGAATTAGATGATAGGACTGCTTTGATTTTGATTGGTAAAATTTACGATTTCGATTCTGGAAACCAAAATAAGTGATAGCTAAATTTTGATTCGATTTATTTCCAATCGAAATCGAATTAGTGGATAGGGGGGTGGGGGTGGGGGGGTGGTTAAAAATTAGAGAATAAATTCTTACAACAAATGTCAAAAAATTCCCTCAAAAAAATAAATGCCGATAACAATATTTTCATATTTACATGAAAGTACGAGATGAAATTATCGAGATTGTTTATTCATGATATGGCCCATTATAAAAAATCTCTTATTTGATTATTCTGCTGTGAAAAGCAAAACGTCTTAAATAGTTGTTAAAAATGCTACAATTTCACTTAAAAATTAAAAACTCATTGAATAGTTAAAATGGTTATTGAAATTGCATAGGTTAGGGGACAAGATGGTATATTTATCATAATTTTCAACAGTTTCAGATTACTTTCTTTTTTGAATATTGAACGTAAGTCAATACGGTATATATAAATTTAATAATGATTTTTTTTGGATTTCGTTAGTAAAATACATAATTGGTTTTGTTACTTGTAACGTTTAGCAGAAATACATATTTTGAAACAGTAATTAGGCTTAATAAAAACGAAACAATTTTTAACAAAAATCTTGATGAAACCTTAATTTTTATGGTTATAGATGTTTAACGTTCTTAATCATATATTATATTTTTCATTAAACATTTTATCTCTTCATACATACGGAATACAAACATAGCTAAACCTTAAATCTTAAATGATAGAAATTTCATGCATTTTTCATATACAAACATACATAAATCTACATACGCATGTACAAACAATTTCAAAGTATGTACATTTAAAAATAAAACAAAACTTTAATTATTTTTAGAATTTATTATCCCACCAAGTTAAAATTAAAAAAAAAAAAAAAACAGATGCAAATTAATAAAAATAATTAACGCAAACTTCGCAAGAACATTTAGGTTCAAGAAATTTCTTCGAAAATAAAAGTTTTTTAAAACAAAACAAACAATTGCTTAAAAGTGAATAGCTAAAAAAAAAAATCTGAATGAATTATCCTCACGAAAAACAAAATAAAAAGAAGAAAATAAAAAGTTACCATTAGATATATCGTTAAAATAAAAAAAAAAAAACAAATAGCGTTACGATAAAAAGTTGACCAAATTATTCAAAATAGGAGCTTAAAATAATTTACTGCTGCAAAAAATAAAAAAAATTAATTCAAACAAAAAATTAATTATTGAAAATTAAAATTTAATTGCGATTTTGCTTAAATGAGTAATAAAAGTAAGCTTGTACTTAAACTTTGTCTAAATGTGTTTTATGAAATTAAATTAATGAAAACTAAGTACATACATACACCAAAATAGCTACCAATTAACAACAACCACAAATCAACAAAGGATCAAAGGATATCAACGGCAGACAATTGAAAATTTTTTTCCAAACAAGAAAAAAAACCCAGCAATTAAGTACTTAAAAAAATAATATAAAGATATATACAAACACATATATATAATTTTTGCTTGAACATTTTCAAATACTTCAATCTTTACAAAAAAAAAAAATTATTTTATTCATAACAAAAATTAACACACAAAATCAAGATTGATATAATAAAACCCGTCCAATAATTGCTTTTATGAAGCCTACGAAGCACCAAGTAGCAAAAAAAAAAATATCTATGAAAAAAAAAAAAAAAAAGAGTTAAAAACTTATAAAAAATTAAAAAAAAAACAGAATCTATCACTGTGTATTAGGAATATATCGTTTAGCGCACACGAATCTGTAGGCATACCTATGTACTTGTATATGTTCTGTTGAAATGTTCGTAGTCCAAGCACTTAAGAGCATATTTTTGCTGGATATTGAGAATATAAAAGTTTCAAGTTCAAATCTACGAGACTGAGACTTTTTGTGTTTACAGCCCAAAATGAACTTTGAAAACCATTATTTATTTTATATGCAAAGTCGGCTGCTGATTCCGAAAATCACATTAGTTTTTTTCCTTTTACGTCGTTTTCGAGATATCGGTCATTTTCGGTTTTTGGACCAAAAGAAAATCGATTAAAAAAATGAAAAAGTCATATAAAATTTAACGAATAAAATAAAAAATACTATTCTCATTGGAAAATTTGTGTCAAGTTTACTTAAGTGACACTTAAGTGGCAGGTATGGAAGAGTATATATATTCTTGATCAACGTCACCTCCTGAGTTGATATAGCCATATCCGTCTGTCTGGCTGGCTGTGCGTGGAAAAACATTTTTTGAGAAAACAGAGCATAAGTATAAAAAATATATTCAAAATGCATCTTTTAAAGTATTTTTCACGACAGTGCAACCAAATTACACATACAATAAGTACTACGCATTGTAAGCGCAAGCTCTTAGCAAAAACAGGGCGAATTTGGACAAGAAGGCGTGGCACCTCCCATACAAGCAAAAGCTTCAAAACGCTATACTGAAAGCGTTTTTTAAGATAATTGAACTAAATACTCAGACATTAAAAACTAAAAATGCAAGCTCTCAACAAAAACTGGGTGGGCGTGGCACCTCCCATATAAGCAAAAGCTTCAAAACGGTATACTATAAGCGTTTTTTAAGATAACCAAACTAAATTGTACTCAGACACTAAAAACTATAAGTGGAAGCTCTGGGAAAAACCTTGGTTGGGTCGGACAAGAGGGCGTTGCACCTCCCATATAAGCAAAAGTCACAAAATGCCACACTGAAAGAGTTTTTTTGAGATAACTCAATAAATTTCACTCAAATGCTAAAAACTATAAATGCAAACTCTGAGAAAAAACTGGGTGAATTCTGACAAGAGGGCGTACAAGCAAAATTTTCAAAATACTGCTGTGTAGGGTATTTGATGTTTGTCCAGGCCAAAGGTAACTCCCTTACTAACTTTTAATTTTAAGAAAGAATTTGTACGCAATAAGAGTCCCACGGTTCTTGTTTGGGGACTCAAACCCCCGCAGGAAGGCTTTTGACCCAAAAAATCAACTTGAAATGTAATACACAGATAAAATGTCGTCAAAACAAAGCACTAAGCTTTGTGTACATTAAATTGGTAATAGTTTTCTCTTTATAGTGTACCTTCGTTTTTTTATGAAAAGAGTAAATTATGCGCACGGCTCTGTTCGGAAGATCCAGATGTAGCTTATTGAAAAACCGGTGTAAGTTGGAAACCCCTGGATGAATTTAAAAAATATTGTTGTCGTGTGAAAGTTACGAGTATTAGAATAAGCATAAAAATTGTCGTATAAAAGTTTTTAATTTGATTTTTTCACAAATTATTTTTTTCAGCTTTGAATTCCCTATTAAAAATTGTAAAATAACTTCGAACAACAAATGTCAAAATATTTCCTCATAATTTATTGCCGATAACCTTAGTTTCCGATGAATTTTTCGCTTACATACCAGGGCGTCCGATAAAAAAACTCTCGAGATCTTTGATAAACTCTTCCAGACGAATTTTTACATCATTTTCTTGTGATTCGTGATAGAGCAATATGCTACATATATATTATAGCTTATTTACACCTGATGTTTGCTGATTTTGAGAAAGCTTTTGATAGTATTCACAGAGCTTAACTATGGATCGCTTAAAAATGTAGCGCCATCCCGAAGAAGATTATCTAAATAATTAAATCAGCAAAATTATATGAATTAAAGTTTAGTGCAAGACAGAGCTGTATGCTCACTTGGGAGCTTGTTATATAAGTTATTGGAAATGTATGTTCAAGTACATTAAATTCATATCGTTTCCGATTATTCCGATTTCCGATTTTGGAAATCTTACGTACAACGATTCATATTGTAATTGGATTGACCATCTCGAATTTCGCTGATGTTTAATATATGTATAGTTTCATTTCAGACCGAAACCATTATGTAGTAGTAGGTAGAAATTTTTGCCAAATACAAAAGTTACATTGTTGTTATGGTCGATTCAATACCTTTCCAAAATTATAAGGTTTTGTTAAAACGATAATTTCGTAATACATATGGATAGAATTGAAAATTTTTATAAAAATTGAAAAAAAAAAAACATTATTTAAATAAACTATGTAATGTAGCAAAATCTAAGGCAAAATATTGAGTCCAATAGAAAGAAAAAAATCGAAAACTTTAAACAGAAACGTTTCAAAAAATTTAAATGTTCATTAAAAAAAAAAGAAAAAAAATATTTTATTAAATTTAAGATTTATAAATAAATTAAAATAAACAAAAAAAAATAAATGAATTAAATTTGCTAGAAAACAGAAGAACAATTAAACCAAAATAAATTTTAATTTTAACAAATCGATGTGAAATTTTAAAAGACTAAGAAACAAAAAGATTTAGTAGTTTAATCAACATTATATATAGTAATGTATTTGTACCTTCACAAAACTATTTATTAAAATATTAATTAGCATATAAAAAACAAAATTTAAATAACTTATTGCAAAACATTATAAAACAAATCTCGTAGGAATTAAAAAGTTACTGAAGCCACTTTAAATTATGTGTTAAAAAAAATATTATATATTATATTGTATGAATGTAATGTAAAGCATTGTGTAGACGTTGATGTTACAAGTACACGTCAAAATAAAAAAAAAAAAACAAGAACAAACTCTAGAATTTCTAAAATAGTGGTTTAAAATTACACATAAATACATATGCAAACATAAAAATATTTTTATATACCAAATTAATAAAAAAACAAATGTAATGTTTGCAAAAAAAAAAAACAAAAAAATTCTTGTAGTGAGCATTTATATAATGACAGTTGCAGTGCACTCCTTGGGAGTGAATTCTTAATCTGATATTCAATCAAACTTGTCTAAGCGAAAAATCAATGTAGACAAAAGTTTCTCACAAAGGCGGTTCCTCACATATTATGGTTCAATAGATTGTTTTCCCACCAGGTTTAATAACTGCTTCACTGATTCTCAAAAATTTAGTAAAATAAGGGATAGGTTTATGTTGTCATCTAGAAATCTCAACATTTATAACAACATCACCTATGCGTTCTGAAAAAACGGGAACATTTTTCTGATATCTGCTTTTATTTTCGAACATGCAGATTTTTCATTGGTAAAATTGTTGGTTCATGACTAATTACATATCGTCCCTTAGTTTCTAACACCGCATAAGTCATTTTTAGCAACTTTACTGGAGATGGTGTTCAGGCGGTGCTTAGGCGGTGTTCAGAGGACAACCAACTTACGCGCTGTTACTACTTTTTGAATTACGGCTTCTGATTGACTGAAATCAACATAATGTAACGAATAGTTAGACGCGCAATGAGCAGCTCCACCAAATAGATTAAAATGTCAAAACCGCCAATTTTCGACTTGAGCGGTGTTGGAAGCTAAGGGACGATATGGCAAAATATGATGTCCCAGATTTTTTTAATAGGTAGCTCTCAGTGAAATCTAGCAGTTGGCAAGACCTTATATCTCTACGCTTTCTGGTTCTCGAGATAAAAAATAAAATATAAGAATATAATTTATGATAGATTTTGTATGATTTTCCCCATTAAATTAAAGTTCAAATTACATTTCCTGAAAAATAAACAGAGATTGGCAATATCATATTTTGTCATCTTCCTACAGATATCGTCACCCCAGTTTTCTTTTGCCCCATACGCATGTTTGTGTAATTCGAGAAATTCGAAAAGGAAAGTTTGAATCTTAATGAAACAAAATTGGTCCAAAAAAGTATCAAAAGAGTCTGTTGATAAATTGGCTAAGTGGTAAATTTCAAAAATAGGACAAAAGTACATTTCGAGTTATATAACATTTTATCAGATGAGTCAAGTGGACACTTTGCTCCAAGCAATAAACATCAATGACAAAATGGTTTATTTCCATGCATATGGAGCAAACTTTAAACATAAATTGAAGTTATCCGATTTTGATGATGTGCTAGCAACAATTGTGAAAAGGTTTACATGTCAAAAAATTGACAGCGCCACGCTACTTAAAAGAAAACTCAACATAAGTATTTCAGAAACTAAAGCATATGGATCAATTCTGTTAACAGCATCAGAAAGATCATGTTGCAAAACCTATGGAAGAAGTCTTGAGTCAAAATGTCAAAAAGTGTCGATGGGACAAAATAGAACTCATTCGACAATATATCATTTGTAGAGTTCTCTCGCTTAGACAAATTTAATTGATTTCATACAGTTAGATAATGTATACAGCATAAAATTTAAAGTTTAAAAAATTGTATTTCTTGGTGATTATCAAAAATATCCAAAAATAAAAAATCCAATGAAAAATATCCACTCAAAAAAAAAAAAAAAAAAAATCCAAAAATTCCAATATAACATCCAAAAATAAAAATCCAAATAAAAAATCATCGATTATTTTAAATTAATTTTTATTAAGGTATTAAAATTAAAAATTATCTTAAATAAAAATAAAAATGAAAGTTAAAGAATAATTTAACTGATTTTATTAAATTGAGTTAAATTATTTTGAGTGCAAATGAATGTTAGAGCTAACACTTAAAAGATATTCATTGGTCATCTGAAAATCCTTAAAAACTTTCCTTCAGCGTTTTCCACTACATTCCTAAGAAGCTCATTAGCAGCCCTATACTGTGATTACGGAATAGGAAATTCTGCGGAATATTTCGCAATTTTTAAGAGTGTCAATCACATTGTTTTATTGGATATTTTTATAATTTAAAATTTTATTTTGGATTTTTTTTCATTGGATTTTATATTTCTTGGATATTTTTGTTTTTGTATGTTATTCTTTGGATTTTTATACCCTACACCCAGGGTATATTCACTTTGTCCTTCCGTTTGTGATGCAGAGAAGGAGGCGTGGCAGGTATAGAAAAGTATATATACTCTTGATAAACGTCACTTTCTGAGTCGATATAGCCATGTCCGTCTGTCTGGCTGGCTGGGTGGATTGAAAATGAGCGAAATTGGTCAACGGACATGCCTACCGCCCATACACAAAACATACTAAAAAAGCAATAATAAGAGCTATTATTTCTAATAACGCAAGCAAAATACGTATAAATACTTGAGATAATAAACACAAGCTCTACGCGAAAAATTGGCGAATTAGGACTAGAGGGCGTGGCACCTCTCATATAAGCAAAAGCTGCAAAATGTTATACTGAAGGCGTTTTTGAAGATAGTACAACCAAATTTCACCAAAACACTAAAAACATTAATTACAAGCTCTGAACAAAAACTATAAGAATTAAGATTAGAGAGCGTGATACCTCCCGTATAAGCAAAAGTTTCAAAAAGCTGTGCTGAAAGTGTTTTTGAAGGTAATGAAATTTTGTACAGACACTTGGAATAGTTAGTGCAAAATCTAAGCAAAAACTAAATGAATTTAGTCAAGAAGACGTGGCACCTCACGTACAAGCCATATTTTGCAAATACTGCAGTGTAGGGTATATTATTTTTTGGCCAGGCCAAAGGTAACACCCTAACTATTTTTATTGGATGTTTTTCCTTGAATATTTTTGAGTGGAATCGTATTTTTTGCGCTTTGTTTCTGCGCTTATATAAAAAACCTTCACGATAGTTCTAACAACTTCTACTCGAACATTCAAGATTTTCTAAAGTGTTCTTACAGTTACATTTATATATATATGTAGAATTCGTTTTCCGCATTATACAAATCTTTTCAACAAGTATAAATATAAATTGCATCAAGATGAAACAGAATCAAAGAGCAACATGTAACTAAAGCTTACCTTCTTTACTTACTTAATAATGAGGGTATTCCTTAAAACGTGTAAATGCCTCGAAAGCCTTGTAAACTCGTAATAGTTGTGAAAATCTATACGAACTTTGACAGTTTTACGAGGTTTTCGAGGCATTTACACGTTTTAAGGAATTGTTGTGCTTTGCAATTAAATACTTTTTAAATTTTTTGCTGTAGTTATACTACATAAGTGAACGTTACCACTAGGAAATTATAAAAATAAGTTTTTTGCACTTATATGAGAAAAACCAACAATGTTTCTTTTCGTTTCCTTCCTCTGCCTACAAACTCAAAAAATTTGTTTAAAAAATTCCCCAGTGTAAACGACCACTTAATGTAATAAATATCGAAAATAATAGAAAAAAAAAAAAAAAAAAAAATAGAAAACAAAACGATTGCTTTGATCGAGAAAGGATATATAATCAATACTATATATGGTGATAATAATAGTTGTGTAGCTTTTTATTCAAAAACAAAATTATTGGATATAGTGATGTAGTTTAAAACATTATTCAAGAGAGGAAATTTTATAAGAAAAAGAAATTACAAAAACAACAATAAAATACATGCTATATACAAACTAAATATATGATATAAACAATTATATATAGAAAGAAAAAAAAAATATATTGCAAAATACAAACAGAAAAATCAAATTACAAGCCAGTTTAATATGTGGTACATATCTATGTATATAAGCGGAGACTTTGTAAATAGATAGACTTAACTATATAGATATGTATGTATTTAGTTAAACATAAAAAGCAATAGTCCCAAAAGAATAAAAAAGATTTACAAAGATATAGTATCTAAATGCGTACAGTGAACTAATGCTAAAACATAAACTTTTTGTTATTTGTAAGCAAAATTTGCAAAAATATTACGAAACCTCCCTTTAGAGCAGCTAAATAATAAGATACTTAATTTTGAATATGTAGTTCAAAATAAATTTAAAATAGTAATTTCGAAACCAAAAAAGAAAACACATTTTAAAACTTATAAAATTTACATAAATATACATACATACATGCATATATATATTCAAGTATGAAATTAACAAAATGATAATGATACTGAATTTTTAGAAGAAAAAAGTTAACTGCAAAACACCGATTCACGATCACAAAGCATTTTCTATCAAAATTTAGTACATACATACATACATATTTATCAACATAGTAATCATAATAATAATAATAATAATGATAACAAAATAACATCTAAACAATTTCAATAATTTAAAAAACTAAGACATAAAACACAAATTTATATTCACGTACCTTTTTTAATAAATAGATATATATTGTAAAAACAAAAATCAATAAAAACCAATACTCATACATTACAACAAATACAATTTATATTATAATAAATATACTAATTAATTTCATAATACATACAAATATAATAACAAAAATGTCTTAAAAAAAATACACAAAAATTTTATGGTAAAATTACAAATGTTTAACTTTATGGCTGTTTAAAATAAAATAAAATATTTAAGTGTATTCTAAAACATTAAATCAATAACAACAATTAAAAGAAACACATATACTTACTTAATAAATATATTCACCAAATGAATTATAAAATCTAATACAAAATCTATACGAAATTAAGGATATGATGTCTAGAATTTCGTGTGAATCTTATAAAAAAAAAAGTTAGAAATCTAGTGGATATTACAATAAAATGAAAAATAAAAAACAAAAAATTAAGCAAATCAAATAAATAATTTAAAAAAAAGCAAAATGACTACTAAATTTAGCCCCTTTATTTAGATTCATTATTATGTGTCCTTACACTTTAAAGTTTCAACCTTTTATGATGTAAACACGCATTCATACATTGATATCTATATATATATATATTAATTGTATCAATAACTCTGAGCAAACTATTCGTTAAAAAAAATGTGTCTAAAAATCAACAAAATGATTTAATGCAAAAAAAAAAGGTGAAAACACAATTAAAATAAATAAAATATAGCATATAAAATGGCAAAATGAATAAAATGTTTTTTGTTTTTAAGTATATTTAATTTGGGCATTTATCTACCGAATGTGTTAACTTTGATTTCCCACGACTTTCTCGATTTTGGCTTTATGCTTTTCCAATGACCTTTTATAATGTGTCTTTCATGGTTGGAAGATTTCCAAGGAGTGGAGATAGTAGTTATGAAAGCATACTCTTACCTATTCACGAAACTACTAAGCTCACACTCAGCGATATGCGTTTGCTGGACTAAGGGTTTTCAGATCTGATGTTATTTCAGCTTAACTTCATTCGAATTATAGCCGAATAAGTGAAATGCTATTTTTGTAAATGAGCGATTATGGGGGTTGTCGTAAATAAATATTCTTGAGAAATTTTTCTTTGGCTCTCCAATATTTCTCGCAAACATACCACTCCCTATTTTTCACCTTTTAAGGTAGCTCCCATACAAAATTTTGAAAAAAATATCAAAAAATTCCTCATTGCCAACGGAAAGCAAAAATGTTCACCGACCCCCATTATTTTTTAATCTTCAACATTTTTTTTGAATGTACTTACCCCTTTTATTCACCCCTTAAGCGGTTGCCATTCAAAATTTTTTAAAAAATATATAAAAAAATCCTCATTGCCGGGAGAGGGAAAAAATGTTCACCGGCCCCTATTTATTATTCCTCTTCAACAAGAAAAACATACTATTCACTTATTTCCACCTCTTAAGGGGCCTCTCATATGAAATTTAGATAGAAATATCAATTTGTATGAGAGGCCCTTTGAGGGGTGGATGAAAAGTGCTTGTATATTAAAAAACAAAAAATTTTTCGAGAAAAAAAAATAATGGGGGTCTGTGAACATTTTTTTCTACTCACGGCAATGAGAATTTTTTTGATATTTTTATAAAAAGCATCAACTTTGTTACTGATGCGCTGATTGCTATACATTGTCAACGATTTGTAGTTAGGCGTTATGAAATGCAAGAATGATGCAGTAAAAAAATAAGCTCCTAAAATTATGCGACATTTTTTTTACGAAAATGCTGTTTCAACACAAAGCAACGGACGTTTAGGAAGCCACCCTATATTTAACACGTTGAGTGCCACCATACAAGCAAAATGTCCTCCGTCAGGTGCCATGTGGACCGCCGGCGGTACACACGGCAGACTGGGGAAGTTTTAGTGTGTACCGCCGGCGGTGAACTCAATGCAATATATATTCTGAAGCACTGCAGTAAATCAACAAATTTTTGTATTTATCACAGAGGAAAAGGTATTTTTGGTTAGAGTTTTGAAATTTTTACTATATCTTTTATTTTGAAAGAACTACAAAAGTTATATAAAAGAGGACCAAAAAAAAAATAAATTTATTGGAACAAAAACTAACAAAAGTAAAAATTACATTCAATTAAAGGTTATTAATAATAAAAACTAATAACTAATGCGTTATGTTGAAACATTCCAGGCAAAAGGTGAATTATAATCCATAATAATTATAATAACTATTTATAAACTTATTTGAAAATGTTGCAAACTTTTTGGTTGTTTTTACTGTTTCTTTACCTCAAGATGTATATTTTATTTGAATGATAGCACTGTGGTCAAATATTTTCAACAAACTTGCGGTGATCAAGGTACTAAGATAATTTGGTTTCACTCATGTGCCACGTGTACCGCCGACTGTCATGCCATTTTATAGGACAAATAACACTTATAAGCAAAAATCTCTTTCCACAAACTCATTATATACCCCTATAGATCAATATTCAACAGTTATTACAAGTCGACATTTTTTCATACATATTGAATTTGTATGGTGGCACCTGGTGATAGACATTTTTTTTGTACGGTGGCACACCGCTACAAGTAAAGTGTATACCGCCGGCGCACAATGGGAGATTGTGACCATAAATAGGTAAAATTTGAAAGTGCTATGGATTAAAAAAATTTTTACGCCAATCGTCAGATAATACTTAGGGACGGAAAAAAAAACTATAAAAGTTTAAAATTTTGTTTTGGCTTAGCAACACAGTGAGCCCAAAGTTGGACTTTAAACAGAAAAAATGCTCTACAGAACTTTTAAAATTAGGAACTGCTGGATAAACGCTCTAGTTAATTTGTTTTAAGCCCGATCTACTAATGTAGCATATCGTTAGAAAGTATATTGTTCCTACTTTGTTAACAATATTTTTATTTTTTTTTTGCCGATTTTATGTGAGTTATAGTGTTTTTTCAAATATTTAAAAAAAAATGGTAAAAATGGAAAAATTGCAAACTTTGACATTAAAAAAAAAAAAAACACATTTTCTGATTTTCATTATTTTTCAATATAATATGTGGCCAAGTGTGCTTAATCGATATGCAAAGTCCCTACTGCCTTTTTTGAGAACTTTTTTTTTTATAAACTTTTTCATATTGTGGTTTTTGACGGGACAAAATAAGTTGACTTTTTTGGAACGCTATTTTTAATTCGTTTGCATCGAAATATATCAAGATAGCATTTTGTCAAAAAGTACAAGCATTTAGCTTTAAAAAAAAATTTGTTTGAGTTTTTATGTATGATAGGTGAATTATGGTGATTTTTCGAAAATTTAAGCTCAAAAAGCCAAAATCGATAAATTGTACAAACTTTGACATTAAAAAAAAAAAAACACATTTTCTGATTTTCATTATTTTCCAATATAATATGTGGCCAAGTATGCTTAATCGATATGCAAAGTCCCTACTGCCTTTTTTGAGAACTTTTTTTTCTATGAATTTTTTCCTGTAGCAGTTTTTGAGAAAAAAAATATTTTTATTTCTTTACATTCTGCAACGTTTTACAATATATTTATCATTTTTAAGACTGTAAAGTCTTCTTAAATTCCAAAAAAAATTTTTTTTAAGAGAAGTGTGACAGGTAAGGGGTATATTTCCTCCTTTAAATCCCCCTTGGGACTCACCCTTTCTTAAAATAAGCCAAGAGCATATTGAAGGCTATACAAAAAACATTATAATTGGTATAATATCATAGAAGCACTTCAAATACCAATTGGTAGTCTTTCCGAAAAAGCTCAGGAAGCATCAAACAAAGTTTTTAAAAGCGCTAGGTTACACAACAGCAGATTGTGCTCTAGAGTAGCAAACAACGAAGACGTTTTGCATTACATGCTGATCTCTTCTGATCCGATTATTAGCCAAATCCGAGTAAAACGTGATAAAAAATGTAAAGAGTTATTACCAGAAGCTCAAGAGGTGTTGCAATTAAATGAAAAAACTAATTAAAATAAATTAATTTTTTGGTAGGCGTGGCACTGCCCATTTTTCTAGTGCGGATTATTTGTTCTGATGGTCTTTTCATATATACCAAATAATATCTATCTTCGTCAAATATTTTCAGAAATATGCTGAGTTTTTTTTTTTTGAAGGCGTGGCACCGCCCATTTGTCCTAGGAACATTATTTGTCCTGATGATTTTTAAACATTTACCAAATCTCATTTATCTGCGTCAAAGAGTTTCGGCGATATGATAAGTCAATTTTTTGGGGGGCGTGGCACCGCCCACTTTTTTAGTATATAGCTTAGCCTTTTTTTGTACTAGCATAATATAAAAACTTTTTTAAAATCGGATACTTAATTTCCGAGTTAATAAGGGACAAATACACAAACAAACAAAATCTATTTTTTATAAAGTAGATTTTCGTTTATTCCTCATATCTTGAAAACTATAAAAGATAGCGCAAAATTTTTAACATTTTTGAAATAAGCGGGGTCAAGTTATTGAAAATTGATACCCATTTTGAAAAAAAATTCGGACCACGCCCCAACTTTGTATGGGAGGTAGGCGTGTCCGTCGGCCGATTTTGTTCATATTCACAGATTTTTATTATTTTAATGTAAAAAACATCTGTACCAAATCTCAATAGCCTAGCTCTATTATTACTATATATGACCGCCGTTCCATACAAACCCTCCCATTGTGCGGCGGTACACATGGCACTCAACGTGTTAAGAGAAATGTTGGAGAGGAAAAATTAATGGGGGTCGGCAACGAGTAATATTTTAGTGCTCTTTCACTCACTTTTGTTTTTATTTAAAAATTAAAAAAAAAATAGATCCCATCGTTTGCCCATTCCAAAAATAGTTTTAAATTTGTCAAATACATTAAAGTTTTTTGCAAAATTTTTTTAAAAATATTGAAGAGTGTAATCATAGTGGAAAAATGGCGTCCAAAATCAGTTTTTTACAAATATCTCTTTACATTTAGAGAAAAATATTGTACCTTATAAAATTTTCTATAAAAATTACCTTTTAATTGTTTTCGTACGACTTATAACTCAGGAGACATCCCAGTTCAAAATTCGAAAAAAAAAAATAGTTAATTGTTCATGCCGCTTATGAGTAGGCACAGTGATGTGTTGAGCTTAAAATTATGATAACTCATGAACGGTGAGTCACTAGTTCATACACTTAATTTTTTATTTTTTTTTTTTTTCATATGACTTATAGTTTAGGAGATATTTTTCAACAAACCTAAAATTTAGAAAAAAATCGTATTTTCAAAATAGACGATTCTTCCTAGAAAAAAAATTGTTCATGCATTTTATAGAACGTTTAATTCCCCATAAGGGTCTCTTCAAACTGTGTTTTCGTCAGACTTACCCATTATGAGATATCGCGATTTGAAAATCATTCAAAATTTAACATAGCAGGGATCATAGTACAATGTTCAATTAATAATGATTTTCTCATTAACGTTAAGTCGGACGAAAAAACAGTTCGAAGAGATCCTTATAGGGATCTTTTTTTTCTAGAAAGAACCGTTTTGGAGATTTTTTGAAAAAACGGTTTTTTTCTAAATTTCAGGTTTGTTGAAAAAATATATCCTAAGCTATAGGTCATACGGAAAAAAAACAGTATACAATATGCTTAAAGTGCAAGTAATTACCTATAAATAGATATTTTTACTTCAAACGTGTGACTCACCGTTCATGAGTTATCGTAATTTTAAGTTCAACACATCACTGTGCCAACTCATAAGCGGCATGCCCAATTGTGCCACAATATTTTTCTCTCAATGTAACCGTTAAAGAGATATTTGTAAAAAACTGGTTTTTGGACGCCATTTTTCCAATATGGCGACGCGATCGAACACGACTCGAGGTAGCAAAGTTGAAATTCTGAAAGAGCACATCGAAATCTATAAAATAACTCATTTGCGAAAATCCCGCAAAAACTTTCTAGGAAAAACGACCAAATGGCTGTACTATTATGTGAAAGGAATAAAACGGATTTTGTTTTAGAAATTGGGAATTTTTATTATGTTGAATAGCAATGTTACCGTTGAAAATAATGTCATTACGCTTACAGAGCGGTGAACTAAATGATCGAAAATTCACTTAGGTCAATTTTAGATCGAGTTTTAGGATGTGAAGTTAGTAGCACAGTAAAGGCTTTTTAACACTTCATTATAAAATATGAACGCCATCGAAAGGTGAGCGGCGACATGTTGCGTATGATAAAATAGTGTTGCCATCAGACGTAAACAGGGAAAAAGAACCCAACTTTTATGTTTGCTTGAATGCTAGTGAAAGATCAAATTGAAAAGAGTCTATAAAAAGTCGATTAAAAAACGTAGTGCTCTAAGGATTTTGCAATTTTTAATAAACAATTTTTAACAAAATCACAGTAGGCATTTGTGTACAAATTTTTTGATTAAATTTAAATTTTTTTTGTGCCATTCTACAGAAAATAGTCCAGTTAAGAAATCTCCTAAATATTTTTGAAAAAAAGTTTGATTTGTTAAAGTCAAAGTTTTTTTCGAAAATAAAAATCAATTAATAAAATAATCGCAGCACTTTTTGGAAATAATTACTGCTCCTGAGCCTCACAAGCAATTGGTATAAAATAAAAACAGACGAAAGTCTAAATACCCTTTTGATTTTAATATTTTGTCATGCAAGTTTTTTTAGCCAATTTAAAGTAATTTTAAAATTTATTTATTTGTCTGTACAGAGTTAAAATTTTTACAAAAATATTTCCCGTAATATCTTGCATAAGTTTGCTGAACACATGATACACCTCGGATGTATTTGTGTTTTTTTCATATACAGTGGATAAAAAAACTTCAAAAATCTATTAAAAAAAATGTGACGTGCTGGAGAAACCACGAGACACGGGTATTTTTTTTAACGTCTACTTTAAGAATTTTTTGGATTTTCTCATTTGTTTTTTTATTGTGTCGAACAGTGTTATCAATGCCTTGCAACAAAGGAAAAGTGGGTGGTATCGAAGAAGTACCACGCCCCCTTTTGAACCATTGAAAATTTTGATTCAATATTACTCGAAAACGACTCCAACAATTATAATGAAAATTTAAGAGATTGTACCACTAAAAATAAGTAATAATATGTGATATGCCGTTATATTAAAAAGACTTGTTGAAGGGCGTGGCACCGCCCACAAAAAATATAAAACCCTATAAAAAGAAAACTACTAAAGCAATCTTTCTGAATTTAACTGTAGGGAGTTTACTTGCTATTAGGCACCTACGAACTGAAAGTAGACAAAATATCGCATGTGGACGTGGAACCTCCCATATAAGTAAAACATATTAAATGCCATTTCTCGCAAGTGGTACAACATATTTCGATGAAATTCGATGTGCGGATCGGACCATGATTATCTAAAGCATAACGAAAAGTGGGCTTTGTTCAATAATTGCCACGCCCACTTTTTACCAAAATAAAAATTTGGTTAATAACTCAGGCACAAAAAAATGGAATGAACTTTTTATTTCTTATGCAGTCTTATCTAGTTTTTGACACTGAATCCGTCTTCATCAGCAGAACTTTGAAATATCCTTTCTTGAAGTTGAAGAAAACGCTGTGTTCAGTCTTATAGCGTATCTACAATAAAAGGTGAAATTCATTTTTATTAATGGCATCAAATAGCCATACTTTTCCTTATCAAAATATCGCTTCGGGTTTATCCAATAGGACTCTTATTTTCCGAGTTATGATCCTTTGGAGATAAGATATTTCAGCCCCCATACAAAAGACGAAATATTTGGGTGCGTGGCATATCCCATTTATTTATTTTAAGGCATTCTATTTCACCAAAAAAAATTTTGAGTTTTTGATATTTTTCTATACCATTCGATACTTTCCAAGTTTTTTCTTATTGGTATTCTCATCAGTTAATTTATCATTTTGAAAACGTGACCAATGGAGGTGAAAAGGTACGAGTTTCATAACAAAAAATAGCTATGAATAAAAAGATCGACTAAAATAATAAAATCAGATTGTTGACCGAGCAGTGAATTTTTATGTACGTCTTTTTTCAAGTTGCGATTTCTCCGTACTTTGGAGCTGCTAGACAGAGTTCAACGTCGTGCGATGAAGTTAATTGGGGATGCGGTTGTTGTATCTTCTATTGACTCTCTTGAACACCGTCGTAACGTTGGGTGTGATACCCTTTTTTATAGATATTATCATGGGATGTGCTCAAGGGAAATTTATGGGCTGGTTCCGTCAGTTCGTATATTTTCTCGCAGCAATCGGGCGTCTCATCAGGCCCATTCCTATTGCGTTGCAACGGTGTTTAACAGAACATCGCACTATCGTGATAATTCGTTCTTTGGTCGCACGATCAAGTTGTGGAATAATCTCCCTGCGAACGTTTTTCCCGACAGCTGTGACATCGGTAGATTCAAGAAAAATGTTCATCAACACTACTCCTCTTTTCCCCCATCCCTCTAACCCATTTCCTTTTCTGCAAATCAACACGGTGCATTGCATTTATAGGGGCTATCCCCTGAGCGTTGGTTTAAATATAAAAAAAAAAAAAAAAAAAATGTTGAACGAAAATTTTTGAAACTTTGTTGGTAGGACTAAAAATAATTCAAAATTTAGATGAAATAAACTTTTCAAAAACTTTAAAAATTTCTTATAAATAATGCACTTTTTAATAAACAAATGGATATTTAAGCTATACCTATAGATAAATACAAACAAAATTTTTACACAGAAATGTTCCCTGAAATCTGCACAATATTTCTATGAAAAAAAAAAAATTGGAGGAACTTATCACTAATAAAAAAGTTACGTGTACTTAAATATCACTACATAGGCGCCTTGCCTATGCGATTCACACATTTACGCTCGCTGCGATTTGTAACGTGCTTTTTCAATTTCTGCATAAATTATGATTTGTTGTTTTGAAACGGCATGCAGCGGTGAAATGCAAAATTCACATAGGCAAGACGCTTATGTGGCGCCATTAAAGCGTGCGTAACTTTTTTATTAATGATAAGTTCCTCCAATTTTTTTACATAGAAATGTTATGTAGATTTCAGAGAACAGTTCTGTGTAAAAATGTTGTTTTTATTTATTTATAGTAGGGTGGGCCGATTTGAAAACTTATCTCGGCTACCCCCCTATGTGAAAGTTCATTCAATTCTATGAATATTTGCCCAAGGTACTATACCTCTGCGATCAACTTTAGTTCGGCGCATTTTTGATCGAAAACTGTACCTTTCATCAATATTTTTTTTTTGTTTTCATACTAAATTTTAAAAATTTTCATAAAGACAAAAGTAATGTCATTATATGATTTGGCTGGTATTCTGTTACTAATCAATTCAATTGCATTTTGTTTACATAAAAAGTTTACTTGATGGTGTGAAATTGATGCTATATATTTAAAAAAGTGATATGGGTCAAATTGCCGATTATTATGACCGACTTTCAAAATAAACGATTCATATTTGTGGATGAATTTTTTCAAACAAAACACCAACATAGGCTGAAAGTTCATTCAATTCTCTGAATATTTGCCCAAGGAACCATACCTCTACGTTCAACTTTAGTTCGGCGCATTTTCAATTGAAAATTAAGGCATACATACTACATCTCTGTAAATTTTTAACAAAGCATTTTGCAATCCATTAAGCACAACATTTTTTTTTCAAGATTTTTTATAACATTGTTTATTTTGTACAAAAAAATTAATATTCAAAAAACTACATATTCATTAATATGAACACAAACAAATAACAATATTTGGCAGTAGTAGCAGTACGTGGTAAGTGGGATTTCAAGAGTCGAACAATCCCTACACTTGATTGAGTTTGATCTAATAACTACTATAATGAAATCTTAAAATGTATTATTACGTATTAATAATTAAAAATTAATTTACAAAATTAAATATGGGATTTTTTTTTAAATGAATACGTGAGGCTCAATTAAGCCCTCTAGCATTTGCCATTGACTGGTGCTTTTGGTCGACAGATTTTGCTACGTCCATTCGCACCATAAACAATATTGCAAGAGAACGTAAAGTATCCACACGTTGAGGACTTTGTAAAGTAGGTCGATTGGAAGTTTTTATTTTCTTCCGGTGGGTTCTTGCTGTTGTCCATACTACCGGTTACCGATTTTGTTACAGTGACATAGCTGTCTGGTGCACGTTGATTGGCATTTTGAGTCTCATCTTCTGCTGTGATATTTAATTTGTTATCTGTCTTATGCGATTCGAGCGCTTTGGTGTGGAACTTCTTTTCGACATTAACTGTTCCTCTGAATCCGTTTGGTACGGATTCAGTCGTAGTTCTGAATGGATAACGTTGCACGCGTCCATTTTGATTCTGTACCACAGTGTATTTGTTGTTTGGATCAGCAACAGCTGCTTGCTGTGTTTGTGTTGGTGATTGCTGTGTGTGCGTACGGTATGTTGAATAGGAATCGGCCTTCTTTGCATCAAATGCAGCTGAGTTGCTGCTCGGTTCTTGATCTAACTTGACGGGTTTCTCATTGTAATTGTAGTCCTCCTCATCCTCATACTCATCATAAGGTTCTTCATCGTCATCATCTTCAGGGGCTTTGCTGTCATCTTGCTCCACTTTGTTGGTGGTAACTATGATAAATGCGATATTGATTTTGTTAAATAAAAACTTAATTTATGAGGAAACCTACTTTCTTTGCTTGTTTTTGAAGCTTTTAACTGTAAATCAGGTATATCATCAGACTCAGCGGCTAATGCAGGTGCACCGTATGTTGTATCAACGCGATCAGTGACGCTGAAAATTGTAATATGGTAATATAAGTTGATATAGTTCTAGAATAAAACTTACGTATCACTACTGCCAAATTGGCTGATGGAATGAAAGAGTTCTCGATTTTGTTCACGATAAGTTGCAACTTGTTCCTTTGTTCCGGATGCAGACTGTGCTGCGCCATGGTACGAAACACCGAATCTAATGAAACCCAAAATAAATTGTAAAATCAGAATAAGAGAATACCACTTTTCTTAATTACGTTGATTTGCCATGAATTTGTGACTGACTCTGTCCCGAATGGCTTCCTGATTGTGAGGAAGCTTGTCCTCCTCCGTTTGAAGGGGAGTTATCATCAACACCTTCTTGTCCTGGACGGAAACCGATTTGTGCCTGTGAAGAAGTCTGACCAGGTCCACTGGATTGTGCGTCAGCTAAGCCTCCTTTATCGTTGGCTTGCACCTAATACGTGAAAGTTTTTAAAACAAAAGTGTACACGTAAGTTAAAGTTTCAGAAAGCGCTTCTTTACCTCGCTCTGGCTTTGGTGGATAATACCACCACTTTGCGATGAAGCCTTAGTTCCACCATTCTTCGAGTTCACTTGAACTTGGGCCTGAGACTGGGCTGCACCGCCCTGTCCTTGTGACTGACTCATTGCTCCTTCTGAACTGCCACTGACTTGTGCATTTGCTGATCGATCATTATCAGATGTCATGGCGCTAGCACTGAAAGTACCTGAAGAGCTGTATGTACCAGATACTTGTGTTTTAGCTGTGCCACCATTTTTCTTTCCTTGGGCACTTGCTGAAGCTTGTCCATCATTTACTGAGGATTCTGCTTGTGAAAAGGCATCATCAGCTGCTCCAACGCCAGTTGTACTACCACCGGCAGTATTAACGTTGCCTGGACCACCTAAATTTTGATTAAATTTTGGAAAATTATTATTCAAAGTTATTGCATTCTTACTGCTTCCTGCTGTGTACCTACCTACTGTTTCGACTCCTGCTACGCCTGAAGGTACATATGATCCTGGAATATATGATCCTGTTGATCCAGGATATGTACCACCAGGATAAGTTCCACTTGTCAGTGGCGTGCCTACACCTGCACCGGTACCGCCTTGCACATATTGCTGAGGTCCAATAGATGTAACGCCACCACCACCTACTCCTGGTGTTCCTCCACCAGCTCCAGTACTACCAGGATAGGTTGCCCCACTACCAGTTCCGCCTGGATAAGCAGCACCTGGAAATGAACCACCAGCACCACCTGGAGAAGCTCCGCCATAATAAGTTCCACCTGTACCTGGTGCTCCCGTACCACCAGGATAAGCTCCACCTGCTCCTGGGACTCCTACACCTGCTCCAGTACTACCAGGGTAGATTGCCCCACCACCAGTCCCGCCTGGATAGGCAGCACCAGGATATCCAGCACTATCTGGAGAAGCACCGCCATAATAAGTGCCACCTGCACCTGGTACTCCCGTACCTGCTCCAGCACCGCCTCCAACTGGATAGGTACCACCAGAATAAGCGCCACCTGTTCCTGGGGTTCCTCCACCTGCTCCTGGGGTTCCTCCACCTGCTCCAGTACTGCCAGGGTAGGTTACGCCAGAACCAGTTCCTCCTGGATAAGCTGCACCAGGATATCCACCACCAGGAGAAGCACCACCATAATAAGCTCCACCTGCACCTGGCGTTCCTACACTTGCTCCATTACCGCCTCCAGCAGTATATGCACCACTAGGAAAACCTCCACCTGCTCCTGGGGTTCCTCCACCTGCTCCAGTACCACCAGGGTAAGTCGCGCCATGATCAGTTCCACCTGGATAAGATGCACCTGGATATCCACCACCAGCACCCCCGGGAGAAGCACCACCATAATAAGCTCCAACTGTACCTGGCGCTCCTGTACCAGCTCCAGCACCGCCTCCAGTAGGATAGGTTCCACCAGGATAAGCTCCTCCTGCTCCTGGTGTTCCAGCACCTGCACCAGTGCCGCCAGGGTAGGTTACGCCATGACCAGTTCCGCCTGGATAAGATGCACCTGGATATCCACCACCAGTTCCGCCTGGAGAAGCCCCGCCATAATAATCTCCACCTGCGCCCGGTGCTCCCGCACCTGTAATATATTTAAATAGAGCTTAACACAAATATACATTAACGTTACTCAACACTGTGCATCAGTCGCTTATTGCATTGTGAAAGTCTGACATAGAACTTGGACAGTTTGCAATGGAGTATTGACGACAAAAGCACGGTAAAACTCAGCCACTTAATCATGAAATACATTTTGTTTTATTTTCTGTACCTGTTCCAGCGCCACCTCTAGCAGGATATCCACCACTAGGATAAGGTCCACCTGCTCCTGGCGTTCCCGTACCTGTAATAAGTGTGATCATTGCTTAATTCTTATAAATATTAGCGTAACTTTACACTGTTCACCTCCCGTACCTGTTGCAGCTCCACCTCCAACAGGATAGGTACCACCAGGATATGCTGCACCAGCTCCTGGCGAACCTACTCCTGATCCAGTACCGCCTGGATAAGCAGCGCCTGGATATGCACCACCAGGAGCAGCACTGCCATAATAACCTCCACCTGCACCCGGCGCTCCTGTACCTGTAACAAATTTGAACATTGCTTAGCATTAACAAATATTAACGTTGCTCAACACTGTGCAGCTGTCTTGATAGCTATAGAACATAAAAATTGCTTTTATTTTGTTAATTACTACAGTACCTGCTCCACCACTGCCTCCAGCAGTATAAGCACCACTAGGGTAACCTCCACCTGCCCCTGGGGCTCCTCCGCCAACTCCTGTACTACTAGGGTATGTTACCCCACCACCAGTTCCTCTTGGATAAGCAGTACCTGGATAAGCACCACCAGGAGACGCACCACCATAATAAGCTCCACCTCCACCCGGCACTCCCGTACCTCCTCCAGCACCACCATCAACAGGATAGGTACCACCAGGATAAGCTCCACCAGCTCCTGGCGTTCCTACACCTGCTCCAGTACCACCAGGGTATGTTATGCCACCACCGGTTCCGCCTGGATAAGCAGCACCTGGATATCCACCACCAACACCACCTGGAGCAGCACCGCCATAATAAGATTCACCTGTACCTGGTGCTGCCGTACCACCAGGATAAGCTCCACCTGCTCCTGGGACTCCTACACCCGCTCCAGTACTACCACCACTTCCGCCAGGATAAACTGCACCTGGATATGCACCACCAGGAGAAGCACCGCCATAATAACTTCCACCTACGCCTGGTGCTGCAATACCTGTAATAAATGTGAAACTTGTTTAACACTGATAAAAATTAACTCTAACCAACGCTATTTATCTGTCATGAATTACATAGCAGTTCAAAGCTAGAAGTCAAAATTTAGGCAGTTGATGATAACACTTAATCATAAAACAACGTTTCTTTATTATGTATTACAGTACCTGGTCCAGCACCGCCTCCATAGGTACCACCTGGATAAGCTCCACGAGAATAAGCACCGCCAGGATCAGCAACATCAGTAGTACCGGCACCTACACCAACACCATCTCCGACTCCTCCTCTTTTTCCATTTAATGTACAAATAAGCGCTTCCACGCAATTGCCCACTCTCCTTCCCAGAACTACAATAACAGAAGTGATCGTAAATTATTTTCAATATCATTATTTTTCATATCTGAAAAGACCAATCTTAACCATGAAACATTAGCTTATTATTTGTCTGGAATTGGTTTTTATAAATAGATAACACTCATAATGACAATGTGCCACCCGTAAGAAAAACACTCAAATCATTCAATAAAATCCATTCTACTCGCGGTGATTATGTTAAACTTTATGCTGATGAAGAGAATACTAAACATAAATTTCTAACCGAGGGGGTTACAAGCAAAGGGTTATAAGTACGGCATCTCGATTAAAGGTAATTCTTCATCACTCAGTTAAAGTTGGCAAAAGAGTCTAGAAAAATTCTAGTTGAGCTGAAATGGCTGGCCAACATTGCTCTCATTTGGGTTCCCGGCGAAAGGAATTTTATGAGAAGGTAGGTGAATTGGCACTCCTTAGAGCTGTTATATTTCAAGAGGTACTGATTTGTGTTTTTCTGGAGACTATTAAAATAGACACATACTTCCACTTTCCTTAAATAGCCGACCGAAAGTGGAATTCTCTCTATTAATGTATCGTTACTTAAATAGCCTGACTCTCGTATAAAATGGTCAGAACCATACTGAAATCGTTAGGAGCTCTAAAAACTCCCAAAATTACAATAATAACAGAAGTTTCCAGTACGAGTTTTGTGTTTTTTCACCAGTAAAGGAATGATCTAAATAACACTCTATTTCCAGAACTTTTGTACAAATTTTAAAAACTGTAAGTACATACCTGTTGTAATATCTGCACCACCAGGATAAGTTAGTTCATGTCCACCAGGCACACGTGAATGATCAGGCGCAACACCTGACCTAGGTACAACAGACCCATCTGGTCTTATAAGATTTCCATTGGCATCATAAACTCCTTGTCCACCAGGCACACGTGACTGATCAGGTGCACCGCCTGGCCTAGGCACAACAGGTCCGACGGGTCTTATAAGATTTCCATTAGCATCATAAACTCCTTGTCCACCAGGCACACGTGATTGATCAGGCGCAACACCTGGCCTAGGTACAACAGATCCATCAGGCCTTATAAGATTTCCATTGGCATCATAAACTCCTTGTCCACCAGGCACACGAGATTGATCAGGCGCACCACCTGGTCTAGGTACAACAGATCCATCAGGTCTTATTAGATTTCCATTGGCATCATAAGCTCCTTGTCCACCAGGCACACGAGATTGATCAGGCGCACCACCTGGTCTAGGTACAACAGATCCATTAGGTCTTATAAGATTACCATTGGCATCATAAACTCCTTGTCCACCAGGCACACGTGATTGATCAGGCGCAACACCTGGCCTAGGTACAACAGATCCATTAGGCCTTATAAGATTTCCATTGGCATCATAAACTCCTTGTCCACCAGGCACACGAGATTGATCAGGCGCACCACCTGGTCTAGGTACAACAGATCCATCAGGTCTTATAAGATTACCATTGGCATCATAAACTCCTTGTCCACCAGGCACACGTGATTGATCAGGCGCAACACCTGGCCTAGGTACAACAGATCCGTCAGGCCTTATAAGATTTCCATTGGCATCATAAACTCCTTGTCCACCAGGCACACGTGATTGATCAGGCGCAACACCTGGCCTAGGTACAACAGATCCATCAGGCCTCATAAGATTTCCATTAGCATCGTAAACTCCTTGTCCACCAGGCACACGTGACTGATCAGGTGCACCACCTGGCCTGGGTACAACAGAACCGTCAGGCCTTATAAGATTTCCATGAGTATCATAAACTCCTTGTCCACCAGGCACACGTGACTGATCAGGTGCACCGCCTGGCCTAGGTACAACAGATCCATCAGGTCTTATAAGATTTCCATGAGTATCATAAACTCCTTGTCCACCAGGCACGCGTGACTGATCAGGTGCACCACCTGGCCTAGGTACAACAGATCCATCAGGTCTTATAAGATTTCCATTGGCATCATAAACACCTTGTCCACCAGGCACACGTGATTGATCAGGCGCACCACCTGGCCTAGGTACAACCGATCCATCAGGTCTTATAAGATTTCCATGAGTATCATAAACTCCTTGTCCACCAGGCACGCGTGACTGATCAGGCGCACCACCTGGCCTAGGAACAACAGATCCATCTGGTCTTATAAGATTTCCATTGGCATCATAAACTCCTTGTCCACCAGGCACACGTGATGGATCAGGCGCACCACCTGGCCTAGGTAAAACAGATCCATCAGGTCTTATAAGATTTCCATGAGTATCATAAACTCCTTGTCCACCAGGCACGCGTGATTGATCAGGCGCACCACCTGGCCTAGGTACAACAGATCCATCTGGTCTTATAAGATTTCCATTGGCATCATAAGCTCCTTGTCCACCAGGCACACGTGATTGTTCAGATGAACCACCTGGTCTAGGTACAACAGGACCACCAGGGGGTCTTATAAGATTTCCATTAGCATCATAAACTCCTTGTCCACCAGGCACACGTGATTGATCAGGCGCACCACCTGGCCTAGGTACAACAGATCCATCAGGCCTTATAAGATTGCCATTAGCATCATAAACTCCTTGTCCACCAGGCACACGCGATTGATCAGGCGCACCACCTGGCCTAGGTACAACAGATCCATCAGGCCTTATAAGATTTCCATTAGCATCATAAACTCCTTGTCCACCAGGCACACGTGATTGATCAGGCGCACCACCTGGCCTAGGTACAACAGATCCATCAGGTCTTATAAGATTTCCATTAGCATCATATACTCCTTGTCCACCAGGCACACGTGATTGATCAGGCGTACCACCTGGCCTAGGTACAACAGATCCATCAGGCCTTATAAGATTTCCATTGGCATCGTAAACTCCTTGTCCACCAGGCAAACGTGATTGATCAGGCAAACCACCCGGCCGGGGCGGCCCGACTGGCTTATCCGGTCTTATAAGTTTTCCACTAGCATCATATGTTCCTGGTCTGGTTAATGGATCGGGTGATCCAGATTGATATTCTGCAAGACAGAAGAGAATGCTTGTTAATATATAAACAGTCAGTTAGTAAAAAGGCTTAGTTCAAATTACCAAATGCTGATGTTGGTGCACAGCCGGAACAATCACCGAACGAAAATTGACTTTGAGCCTGTCCCATGCCATGAGTTCCAGCTAACAAAAAGTAATTTAATGGAAAAAACTTTTAGTATAAGCTGGTAATACATTTTTATGAACTATACTTACAGACTGTAGATCTAGATCCACCTTCAGTTGCCTCCGCTTCGGCCTTACCATCTTGTTCTGGTTTTCCGAAATTCAAATACTGTGATTGCGTTTGACCCCGCGCACTGTGTACAACAGAGAAAATATGCATAGATTTACATTTAAAATATTCTCCGAAAGTATACTTACTAGCCTCGTCCGCTTCGTTTTGATCTATTCGAGTCTAGCTGATCAACAGCGTCATTATGTTCTACATTGCCTGTGACTGCATTTTCATCTACAGATTGCTTGAAATATAAAAAAACAGATTTGGCTTATTAATTTTAGATTCTTCATATTATCTTCAATGTTTTGATATTTGTCGACGTTTTCAATGTCGTTATCATCACCCCTAAAAAGTATATCATATTGGAATCTTACCTCAAAAATCATTAAGTTCAAGTGAGATGTAAAGAGTCATGACAAGGAACTACCCAATTTTAGCAGGCGTTCGTTCCACAAGAAAGTGGCATTGGCCCTACCTTGTATGTGATATATGTATACTTCAGACATTTAAACGAGCCCTAGTCTGACATCTGGGATTAAGAAGACACATCTTTAGCTAAAAGCTTGCAGTCTTTACTGGCTTAATAATCAGCGTTCCCCGCTGAGCTGATAGTCTAAGAGCCAGCGCTTAAAAAACTGTTTACGCCTCTTAAAGCTGATTTTGCGACTGTTGGTTATAGTGGTTGTGTACACACAGAAACTGTTGGTCAGTCAAGCAAACTGTAGAACAGGTGGCTGATATATGGTCTCGAACTTGCCATGATTTCGATGGAAATGAAATTAATTTCTAAAGGCTGAAAATTGTTGCAAAATGTATTCAGATTGTATATAGCATATTAATAACAGTTATGTCGGTCAGTCAGTTAAGAGTTAGAACAGAACTGGTCAGTCAGCCCCGTGGTAGGCAAAATGCTTTTTTTACTCAAGAGGAAGGCATTTTACGAAAAAAGTTTACAAGACACAAAATGCTTAGAATTGTCTAAGGAATACGTGTGATTTTTTATAATAAAAATAATTTTTTTTCAATGTCAAAGTTTTCGAAAATTATAGATTTTGGATTTTTGACCTCAAAATTTTGAAAAGACACCATAATTCACGAGTTATAAACAAAAACTCAAACATACTTTCTGTCAGTATGCCATTTTGGTATATTTCGATGCAAACGAATTAAAAATAGCGTTCCAAAAAAGTCAATTTATGTTGTCGCGTCAAAAACCAGAATATGAAAAAATTCATAACAAAAAAAAAAAAAAATTTCTCAAAAAAAGCAGCAGGAACTTTGGATTTCGATTTAGTATACTTTACCAATGAACCCTTGCGGCAATATTGCCGCCACCCTAACCTAACCTATACTTTACCACATATTCAGCCCTTTAATTTTATTCGATTTCCTTTCGAACTTAATCAAATCGAAATTTTGCTTTCATATACATATTTTGATACCCAGAATCGAAATTGAAATCATCCTTATCAATTTTGATTGAAAAAATTTTCGATTTCGGTTCTGGAAATTAAAATATATGATAGCAAAATATCGACTCGATTTATCTCAAATCGAAATCGATAAGGGTAATTATATTGAAAAATAATGAAAATCCGGAAATGTTTATTTTTTTTTTGTCAAAGTTTGCGTGTAAGACGAATTTATCTAGAAAAACTCCGAAGCCACCCCAGCCAGACCTATAATTATCTAAAAGATCGTACAAGTAATGTTTCTCCGAATAGAATTATTAAATTTTAAGTTGCTTTTGAAAATTTATTACTTATTGTTAATCTCTTGACGTGAAGATTTAATAAAAAAAATATAGTCTACAAAATAAAAAAAAATTCCGAATGGTTTGGATTCATATTTTAAGTCTTGAATGCATTGATTTTAAGCCGTTTCTTTTGCAATTCCAAAGTCTAAATGTTTCGAAATTATTTTTCGATATTTTTGAAGCGATATAACAAGACTATGTTATTTTATGCCATGAAACGTAATATGGTGGTTGAAAGCTTCAACCTTTTTCTGCAAAACGTAATTTGAATAATATCGATATCTTTTTTTTCTTCATATAATAAAAAGTTAAAAAAAATTCAAAAACACACGACATAACTAAAATTGAGTTTTGAAGATATAGGCTGAAGCTTTCAACCACCACATCACATAGTCTTGTTATATCGCTTCAGAAATACCAAAAAACAGTGTTTTTAGCACTTCTAAGTTAGGATATCTTGAAAACCATTAGAGATATAATTTTGTGACCGGATTCGGAATCAGCATCAACAAATAAATCGAAAATTATTATTTTAATTTTTATTTCATTTACTTATATTTTTACTTTCCTTAGAAGCTCTATGAAAACATTTTACTCAGGATAGCTTGTTTGAACACAGTGCAGCGCATGTATCGTAACGGATTCTGTTTTTTATATGAAGCACTCCATGTCAAGTGTACCAGCTCAAAATTTTTGGTCCTAGTACCATCTGTTGTTAAAATGCAGGGTGCTGAAGTTGGCGTTTTTAGTCATTTTCATGAAAAGGGTGTTTTTTCAAAAATTTATAGCTTACACTAAAGTTTGTAAATTGATAAATCTAAGTTACTGGTCCCATTAATTTTGATGTGTTCTTTTTATAAAAAAATATTTCTTGGTGAAAAAAATTTTTTTTCACCAAAATTTTTAACACCTAAAAATACTTTTGATTTTTTTTAAAAAAAAGCCCGCTTCGATTTTTTTTAAAAATATTTTAAATTAAAGCATAATTTATAAGCTTTAAAATGATGTATGACGTTAAATGGGAGTTTTTGGGCGCCCGCGGAAGGCAAAAATCTTTTTTTACTCAAGAGGAAAGCATCTTACGAAAAAAGTGTACACGTCAAAAAATGCTTAAAATCGTCCAAGCAATACGTGAGATTTTTTTTGATTTTTTTGGAAACTTTTTTTTTTGAATAATTTTTGAAATTTTTTTTAACTTTCCAAAAAATTTCACACTTATTTCCTTGATGATTCTAAGCATTTTATGCCTAGTACACTTTTTTCGTAAGATGCTTTCCTCTTGAGTAAAAAAAGATTTTTGCCTTCCGCGGGCGTTCAAAAGCCAAGAACTCCCATTTAGCGTCCGAATCCCATCTTGAGTCATACATAATTTTAAAGCTTATAAATTATGCTTTAATTTAAAGTACTTTTAAAAAAATCGAAGGGGGCTTTTTTTAAAAAAAATTCAAAAGTATTTTTAAGTGTAAAAAATTTTGGTGAAAAAAAAAGAAATATTTTTTTATAAAAAGAACACTTACTAATGAATGGGACCAGTAACTTAGATTTATCAATTTACAAACTTTAGTGTAAGCTATACATTTTTGAAAAAACACCCTTTTCATGAAAATTACTAAAAACGCCAACTTCAACACCTTGTATTTTAACAACAAATGGTGCTAAGACCAAGTTCTCCCGGATAGTTGTTCTTGCACACAGGATTTACCATATTGCCAAATTTGAGCGAAATCGCAGAAAAAAAAATTTTAAGCTGGTACACTTGGCATGGAGTGCTTCATTTACGAATTCAAAACGGTTTCGCTTTTAACAATGTTTGTAATGAAGCGCCAAGCGTTCTCTTCATTAAGCAAAAAAAAAAGATAACAACCCGTTACGGATCAGTAACGGATCCGATAAAAAAGCGGAGATTTGAACCGTCTGGCACACTGGGAATCCACTGTTTTGGTGGGATTCGAACTCGTGTCCACGTGTGACAAAAGAATACATTATTTTTACATTACAATTACTAACATCTTAGACACTTAGACCACTGACCTATATGATGAAGACATAGACGTATAAAATTTGTACATTAAATTTTTTGTTGTTATACATATTTTGTGCTCTTTTTTTTTCCCTTCTTTGAAAAAAAAAAAAATATTATTCAAATTTGGAAACAAACATGTCACTTCAAACAGACTTTGTTGGTATTGCAATATTTACTGATGATTTATTAAAAATCATTCTCATACAAAAAAAAAAAAAAAAACCACAAGTGGTAAGCATTTGAAATTCAAATATCAAATTGTGTTTGATATGCGATTCGTCACAGATGTCTGTGCCTAGAAGGTCTAAGAATTTTATAAATAACACGGGGCGACAAAAAACTTTTTTGTTTCTGCGCCCTTAGTTTTTTGAGTAAATTCAGATTCACCTAGAATATGCGATACCTAGGCAATAATTTATTTGTCAGGATTGACTCTAGTCATCCAGATATTCTTGCTTAAATGTGAAAAATAGCTGTTTTGAGGCATATTTGAAGAAGTATAACACTCACAGCAAACAATGGAATTCAATTTTAGTAACGTCATCAAAAAGTTATAACCATTCTCATTAAACCATGCATTTTAGTTTTTCCAATTAGATCCTTATTTTCCGAGTTATGATCTGTCGGAACTTCATATAAACAAAACAGTTATTTTTGCTCTTTCGAGCTAGGATTTCTGGAGAACTAGCGTCAATCCAGACAAAGAAACCATACCCTAACTCAAAAAACTAAGGCCGCACAAAAAAAAAAAAAAAAAAAAAAATGAGTCCTTTATAAGGAGTTAAAATACAATTACTTCAATGGTTGATTACTTAGAAAGTAAGGAAAAGTTAAAAGGTAAGGTTTAATAAGGAAGCTTACGACTATTCGGTTTCATTAGGAAAAACTTATTACACTGTCTACTGTATGTGTTATACTACTTCAAATATGCCTCAAAACAGCTATTTTTGCACTTTTAAGCAAGGATATCTGGAGAACTAGAGTCAATTCGGCGGAACTGTTATTATTCTCGAATGCAGTAGGTTATGATTACTCAAAATCAACTGCAAAACTGTATGCCGCAAAATCAGTGTTGCCCTGTGTAATGTTTCTTTGCGCAATGCATCCGGGTCTAAGTCCCACCACTAAAATTGAACAAAATACAGCGAATATAAAACTACATGAAGTGCAAAATATTAAAATCAATATTCTTTTTTTTTAATCAAAAATTCTTTCAATATTAATCACCCTTAGTTCAGAAGACCAAAAACTTTACTCAAGAAAATCGGTATACCAATGGTGTCCGATAGTTTCTTATCAAATATTTGAATTAAAAAAAAGGAAACTCACATGAAGTTTTAAAGTACCTTGGGTGATATTATAAATTTATTTTCGGCCATTCCTCATCGATTACTTTATGAACTTAGTTTTAAGCAGTCGTGTAGTTGGGAGCGAACCCAGCCTTGGTCTTGATAGTTTTTGGAGACCAAGATGCTGATATAGCTTCAAAACTAAGGCTGGGTGTCCAAGACCAAAACCAGTGCTTTTGGCAATTTTTTGAGTAATTTTTTATTTCTAAGGTCAAGGTCAAGACAAATACCAAGATTATAAACATGATCAAGTCCAAAACTACACAGTAAACATTTTAGTTTAATTTTAAAACCAAAAAAAAGTTTTTATATAGAACAATGCCAAAAAAAGTTTTAATTTTAAACTATTGTATTTTGGAGTAAATAAAGAGAGAGAGAGAGAAAAATGAAAAAAAAAAAATATAATTTTAATTTTAAACTATAATTGAAAAAAAAAAAAAACAAACCATCCAATACTGAGATTCGAACCAAGGGCACAACATTTTATACCTATGTAGATAAATTACGAAGTCTTTAGCTCATTCGGCTATTAAGCGCATTGACGTAGTTGTGTGAAATTTGTATTTAAACAATTGAAAAAAAATTTTTTTTTTATTTTGTTCTCGTTCTTTTTTTTATGCTCTTTTGATAAATAAAGTTTTTCAAATTTTGAAACTAAAAAGTCTCTCCAAGCTAAATTAAAACTTTGACGGCATTAGTTTCAAACCAAAAGTATTAAAATTGGCGCAGAGAATATTTTAATACTTTTCTTGGACTTATTTTAAAACTAAAAATGATTAGTTTTTTGAATTTTAAGATATTTTAGGATTGTTTTCAACCCACTTTGGTATTAAAAAATTGAAAAAACTAAATGGTTTAAAAGCAATTATTTTTTGTGATAAAATTAAAACCTACCGGAATAAATTTTAACCTTTTTTGGAATAAATTTTGAATTTAATACCAAAATAGTTTAAAATCAATACCAAATGGAATCAAAAGTAAACTATAATTTTTTACTGTGTATGACTTAGTGCCGAAGACAAAGACTCATAATTAAAACCAAGAAATGTAAAAAAATACCTTCCTATTCCGTAATCCGTGTATTTTCAGTAACTTTTGTTACTAAACAGAAGCTATCCCAGATGTCAAATAAGGGTTTTTTTCTGACTTGATGGAACTTCAGAGAGGTTTTTTTTTTTTATATTCTGTGAATTTCATTGGGCTTTTTAGATGGTATCCTGTTTCCGAAAAAATTTGTATGTCAAAATAAATTCCAAAATATTCTTTTTTATGACAGCTTCTACATTAAAGAAACTTTTGTCACTTGGCTACATAACTTTAATCAATAACATAGAAGTTTAATGTTCTGAAAAACTCTTATCAGAATCGAAATAAATAAAAAAGAAATTGGAACAAGGTTCAATATGATGCTCTTATCTTTAGCATTTATTTAAATACACATATGTATGTATGTACCTAGTATGTAATCTTATATACAATGTATGATTTTACTATATTTAGATTATTAGAAGTGTTAGTTTGACACAAGCTGAAGTTATGCCTTATCTTGAAACATTCTGCACGATTATAATTACTTTTTTTTCCAACAAATTACTAAAACTATTTAATATATTATTTTCCCGCCTTTAATGTAACCTTGCCTTTTTTGACAAATGACATCAAATCATCAACTTAATGAATCCATATAAACATGATAATTTGTAAACAAAAAATTGACACATAAAAATAGAATAACTATTTAATAAGTGATCATACTGCGCTTGCCTTCAGTTCTAACGTTAAAGGGTCCTGGATAGTAAACATAATGCAAGTAACCTGAGTTTAGTGATCAAAGTCATTTTTACGCTCTAGCTCTTCTAAATGTACACACGGAGAAAAAAAAATAGTACTCGCTACTTTATTTCTCATAAATTTTACCAGAATTTCAAGTCAGAATAGTGACAACTTTACTCCGAAACAAATTTCACCTTACTGTTTTAGTCAATTCAGAATGTTTGCTAGTAATTTTTTTGAAAAAATTGGCGTGATATTTACCTCACTGTAAAGTTCAAACAACAAAAAAAAAAAAAAAATTAGCTGACCGGTGCCGGGGTACGAACCCTGGCCCTTCCGTATGATAGTCAGATACATATCCTCTGCGCTGCTTACGCATGTGATGTAGAAGCGCAAAAATTTGTATATCAAGAAAATATCTGCCCAAAAATAGAAATTTTTACTAAAATTATAAAAGTCAAAATGGTTTTATATTTTTATGATATTTACCTTACTCGAGTAAGGTGACAATTATGACACTCATTTTTGTACGTGAAAAAAATAAAGTTATTTTGACTAGAATTTTAAATTCAAAATGGTCATACATGTTTTTTTTCTGAAAGTATAAATAACTTTACATAAAGTCAATTGTAGGAAATTTGTAGTAAATATTCCTTTATTATTTAACTACATTTTATTTGTAAACATGACGTTAGGGATCCATCAAATAGTTCTTACGTAAGGTAAATTTAGTGTTGATTACTTTAATTTTTCGACTAGCCGAGTAAAGTAAAAATTATGATGCGTATTTTTCTCCGTGCATATAAGGTTTCATATTTGAAATGATGAAAAAATTTAAATGTAATAATCTTTTGAAATTTATGTGATATGCGTCGTATGGGTACCCACGGTTCTCCAGAATAGGGTTTTATTATAAGTTTGCGGAACCCCTTCCAAAATTTTTAAAATCAAAAATGGGTGCCTTCAAAATATGTCGAAAGACGTTATTTTTGTAAAAAAGCACAACAAATTAAAACAAAAATAATTATTCGGATGTATTTGTCGATGCTGAAACCGAATCCATTCTCGGAATTGCACTATCTCGTATGGTTTTTGAGATATTCTAACCTAAAAGTTCAAAAACATGATTTTTGGGGTTATATGTGTAGAAGGCGATCGAAATTGTTTTGCTCTTTTCTACTAAAAACATAGTACTTCATCTTCAATGAAAATTATGAGTTAGTCTTCCTTAAAAATGTATGGCCATTTTAAAATGATACATGAAAGTTAAAAATCGCATGTAGATTTTTATATGATTTTTCACTCCATAACTTTCATTCATAGTTTTTGAAGAAAAATCGTCGTGCAAGACGAATTAATAGCTTATTTGGAAGACAAAGAATAATAGAAAAATCGTGTTCTTAAACTTTTGGCTAGAATATCTCAAAAACAAAACGTGATATACCAATTCCGAGAATGAAGGGTATACCATAAAAACTAAACCCATATCGACAAAATTGCTTCGAATGAGCGATATAATATGCCATCATCAGCAATAATTCTCACTCTTTTCTGGCTCGAATTTTGATATGCAGTTTTAATCAAAACTTATATGTATGCATTAACATACCTTCGCAAAAGTTCAATATTTTCCAAAAGGGTAATTCCATAATAACTCGCATTATAAATTTTTTAAGAGTTTAACGCAGCTTTTGGTGCTCATCATTTGTATTATCTAATGCAATTGGATTCTTTATAAACATAATACATTGTTCGTGTTACATATCAATTAAAATTTTCAGTGATGACGAAATATTTACCCAGTATAATAGCAAATTGTGCCGGTAGCTCGTGTTATCCTTTTTGGACAACATTTTCAGAGGGAAATTTTCTTTCGCAAGTTTTTGTGAAGTTTGTGGGTAGATTTTCTAACATTACACCTAAATTCAGGCAGCAGAATATCAATAAGTCTTTCTTTATTAGAAACAACAATATTTATCGTTTTTATTGAAATAATGCAAAAATTATTTGGTAACTCGCGATATAAAAAATTGGTAACTCGCGTTACTATCGATTTTTAGCCCAAAATAAGGAGCTATAATAATAACACTGTGCTCGAATCGGAGCAATTTTTTTTCTAACATTGATGGGACCCATGTAGTAAACATAATTCGGGTATGCTGATTTCAATGGTCATAGTCATTTTTCTTGTCTTTGAGAAATTTAAGTTTGAAAATTTGATTAAAAAAAAAAAATTTTGATAAAAAACTGGTATATTTTTTTCAATTTCAACAATTTTTTTCGACAGGTACCTAATCAGTTTGGATGATTTTTTTTCTTTTTTAACTTATTGAGTGTTCCCGACCACCAAAGTGCAGCAACATGTTAAAAAAATCTTCTTTATTGGCAAAATTTAGAGTTTTTACACGCAAAAAACTGTTTTTTCACAAATTTATTCTATTTTTGATACTCTTTCTTGATTTTTTAATGAAATTCTAACATTCAACGACAAAAAGCAATCATTTATTCGTATGCCCGTGAAAAATTTTAACGGTTGGTCATATTAAAGTTAAAAATCTAAAAAAATTAATAACTGTGCAAAATTGAACAAAGTAATATTTGAGGAAAATTTACTATTCCGTCGAAGAAGCGTGGTGGGAAACCACGGAAGTGGATTATTTATACTTTGGTAAACATATATTTACATACGAGTAGTTCGTGATGTAGAATGATCCCGTCTATTATATGTACAGGGAACTTGGTATATAATCCAGAAGAATGTTATGCGTGCTTGAATTTTAGAAATAGCTGACAAAATTTATTCAGTCGCAGTTGCCGCATTCAGGAAATATTCCCATTCTAATCAGACCAATTTCAATGAGTGAATATTTGCAACCATTATTGGAGAGCATTGAAAAACCATCTGGAGAATTGTTTCAACTATCAAATGTAACTCCACAATGCAACCACATCGAAATTACGCAAAATCGTTTAGATATGATTGTACGACGCGTCGTCTCAAGTTTTCGCAACGACAGTCGATTATAAGTGAAGAAGAAGCATCAGAAGTAGAATAAATTTGATAAAACAAATTGTATTTCCATTTAAAACACAATATTTTTAGAAAAAAAAAAATTTTTTTTTGGCATTTTGCTGTACTTATGGTAGGCGTGAGCACTTAATTGGTTACAAAAGTGAAAAATTTGATCAAACTGAATAGGTATCTGTTGAAGGGTAATGGTTGAAATGGAAAAAAATACCTGTTTTTTATAAATTTTTTTTTTTTTTTTTAGTCAAATTTTCAAACTTGAATTTCTCGAAAACAAGAGCCAAACCATAAAAATGATTATGACCATTGAAATCAGCGTGCCCGAATTATGTTTACTACATGGGTCTCATCAATGTTAGAATTTCCGACAAGCACAGTGTAATTGATCAACTATGTCTAATAAATCGCGATTCTAATTAGTTATGGTTTTAATACAGATAGTACATTATCATCACATATATGATTGTCACCGTCAGATCCATATACTTCCTCACAGAAGTACCGTTTTAATTTAATGCCCGTTTTTACTTCTTTTAATGTGCAAACCAGTAACTAAAAAAGGCTATCGCTACCGAATTGTAATGTCAAATCTTAATTTTGGCACTAAATGGTAATGTTTCTTTAATTAACCATAAGTTTGGATATAGTTGAAAGTTGAAAAGAATTGAATAATTTTTCTATACCGTGTCTATATTTACATTGAAATACTCAAAAGCATATCCTTTCCCCTAAAGGACACCTACAAAGGAATGTGTAGCTCCTAACACTTTTTTTTTTCTTTTTTTCTTATTTCTTAAAAATTTATTAAAATGGGTGTTCGAAAAGGCGTTAATTCCGGGATATCCTTTAGTGGGCGTTTCTACTAGAAAATTTTTGAAATAAATTTGTTGAATTTGCAAGCAAGAAGAGGACCTCGTCCAGTGTAAACGCCCACTTAGAAAGATAACTTTGGATTTTTCTCAAACAAGCCTGTTTTTTTGCTATTTAGTGCAAGGATATTTCAGAAGCTAATCAAAAATCTGGTCTTAACCAACTTTTAATAAACACATTATTGACGTAGCGTTTTAACAGGTTTTTTTCGGACAAAGATTAATATAGGGGGTTATCGTGATTCAAGATTACCGGGGAACTTTCTTAAACTGCTAAATAGAATGCACGGTGGTCTGAGAAAATTTTTCGGGAATATTTATTCACGATAACCCCCATAAGTTACACAAATACAGGATATTAGTTGGAAATATTTTAAATGTTTTTAAATGATCTAACACATCAATTAAAACACATTTGTATATCGTTTTTACACTTACTATAGATGCTCCATTTGCTGATGCAATTACTAATGCAATTCCAATTAGAGCCCACCGATAGGGCAACATTTTTTAATAGATTTATTCCAAATATTTATTTATATGTATAAGAGTTTTCCAATAATGTACATTGATTTTCCACAACAGCATTAAATTTCAGCAGCGAAACCAGCAAACTAAAATAAAATGATAAAAAATTATCACACTTAACACTGGATTTTGGTTTTAATTTTTAAATTTTGAATCAATTTTTTGCGATATTGATTTTTTCACAATACACTTTAATTACAATTTATTTTATTTTATTTCAAAGTTTATTTCATTAATAATTTTTATTTAATTATTTATTATTTTATTATTATTAATTATAATATTATTATTATTTATTATTTAATTTTTTTTTTTTTTTTTTGAGTTCCTTAAAGCCTTAATTTTTATAAAGGACTCAAATTATCAATGGATTGAAAATAGTTTTATGACATTAAAACACAAAAATTCATATGAAATCGTAGTGTTAGTAAACTCATCCCGAACAATTTTTATTCTTCAAGCAATTTAATCACAAGTTTTTTTTTTAAATAATTAAATTTTTATTACTTTTCTGGTCAAGGAATCGAACACGACTCGACGTTTCTTACTTCCTATCGCGACAACTGCTGGATTGCGAATAACACTCAGAAGTACGCACTGCCAGAAGCTCTACTTAAAAAAGTTTGAAATGAAAAATGTCGTTTTCTAAATTCTGCTTGTACAAGTGCTCGTTTATTGATGTAGGACTCTGCTGAAGCACACACAAACACACGCAATTAAACGCATACCCACCCATTTACACAGTTGATGTCATATCAAGCGATTCGATCGTGTCGATCTCTCAATTCAATAGCCTATTTTTGCCTCTATCTATCTGTCTGTCTGTGCCTTTGAGTTGTTTCATCACAGTCAAGTTATCTCTAAGAAATGAATTATTTTTATTTAATTTTATTTTTATTTATTTATTTTTTTTTGTTTTGTTTTTAAATTAAAAATGAAATGGAAATTCAACTGGAAGATGAACAGCACACGAGTGAACGATCGATTGATCGTTGGGTGAATTGCATCCAATAGCAAACATCCAAAATGAGTAATAAATAGAGAATACTGTCTCATAGACTTTTGACCCATTTCAAGGAAATGTGGCCCATAATGTTTTCTATCACAAGTACATTAAATGTTCATATGCAGAGTATATTCATTGTGATACAAGTACCCATCCCATCCGTATTTCTAGTGGAAATTGCAGACAACTTTTTATTGTTGTTGCCCTATCATTTTAACATTTGGATGCGTTTTCCAATTGTACAGAATCTATGAGAGAGAATCTACATACATACATATATATGTATTTTATAAGTATCTCTGCTTCCATTACCGCAGCGATCAATGGATGATATGTTAATAGACGACGCGTATTACTTAAAGAGTTTGTTGTTCTGCCATTTCTTCCCCTCTGACGTCTTTCCTTTAAAGTTGGAAGTATTGATGGGATAGTTTGAATTAAAAGCTATTGCTTCGTTGGTGTTACATATTGTAATGTTTGAAATTGAAAAATTAAAAAAAAATGTTAATTGAATGGCGACATTTCTTTATACATAAATAGATTTCTTTTTTTTTCATATGTCAAATAGGGTTGATTGCTAGTAAAATGGGTTTATTGATATCGCGTGCATATCAAAAATTATCATATGGCATTGGGAATTTAAGTAAATAGAGTAGTTTTGTTAAATTGCCTATAAGATTCACCATTGGGTTTTATAGTTCTAAGGTCAATTGATCACGCGGTAAATTAGCTTTTGAACGTCAAATTTAGAAAAAATAAAAACACTGAATGAGCGAAGAAAAATATCACCAAAAAAGAAAAAAGTATTTTATTCATTCAATAAAAAATGGGGTAAGCGTTGAGACAGGACAAATGGAAAATATACAATAATCTTACAAGTGGAGCAGAAAGTCGCGTAGAGGTTAAAGACCTTAGAAAAATGTAAGATATCACACGAACAATCTGTGATGCAAAGAATATCACAACAGAACCGTTCAATTAGAAACAAGAAAAGGACTTACTTAATTCACACAGAGCTTGAAGAACAGGTTTCTGACAAAAAATGTCCGACAAAATTTGTGAATGGGGGGTGATTTTAGAGGCTTTTGCCATGGCTTAGAAAATCCCAGCTCATCCCCTCTTTAAAAAAGCCCAATTTTTTTTTTTTCAGCAAAATAAAACAAACAATAATAAAAATATACGTAGTAATGTCAACGACGTATATTTTTATATTTTTATATACGTCGTTGGTAATGTTTCATTTGTTTTACACGCAGGGAAAAAAATGTTTTAAATTCAATCGTTTTTAAATGAAGTATTCAGAAATGGTCACAATTCGAGTTTAAATTCGGACATAATATAAATTTTGATAATTGAGGCCAATTGTGCTGAATGTGTGCCATTTTGTACTTGATTATTAAAAACGTAAATATTCCCTTTTGCGCCTTTTGTACTTACTTCCCTGCAGGCAAACGGAATAGTTTAAGTGTAGTTCACTAGTCCTTTATCAACCAGTACTAGTCCGAGTTCAACCCCTTTTTCATATAAGTAACTGTTCTTTTTTGTGTGTTGATGTCCTACGAAATTTCAAAAACTCTGATAAGTTTGGTAAATTTTATTTTAATGCAATTTGAGTGATAGGGGTTAAGTAACATTGATATTAAGTAGTAGTCTACGTACTTGGAAAAAAGATTTACCAACCAGTTCCATTGCCACAACGGCAAAAAAGTGGAAAAGCAATTTTCAGCCGAGCGGCACATATCCCCTTTTAAAAATGACAGATTCAATTTATTTTGACACACAATTCAAGTGACACAAAATACAAATTATTTCAAAAGTAAAATTTATTTTCCCCAACTAACTACAAACTGATATGAGACTGGCCCTCACTGTATCCCTTTTTCACTAGTTTCGGGTTAGTACTAATCGTGAACAAGTATTCTTTATAGACTGTCTTATATTTTTACTGCAGACTTGTTTATCGAAAAAAAAAAAAAAAAAATATTCCCATCTATGTGTTTATAATTTTCAATATGCTTATGTCAACTATTGCTTAAATGATGCTTGCTCGACAGACACATTTGGTATTTGTTGTAGAGCACTTACTACTACTAACATCCCATAATGAGATGTTACGATTAACTGAAACATGGACATTAGGCCCATTATGTGTTATATGGCAAAAATTTAAATTAAATATATCTCGCTCCCAGGGGCTTAAAAGTTTCCTATTGGTGTAAGGAAAATATTTGACCGTGCTCCCAGGCCGTTGAAGGTTGGAAAAACGCTTTTTCTATGAAAGAAAGAATTAGTCTTACCTTTGAAACTATTCGACATAGGTATATGAAATTTGGTACGTATATGAATAATACTTGAGTAAATAGCATTCATTAAAAAAATGGGCGATACCACGCCCCTTCTACCCGAAATTCATCGTATCTCTGAAAATATTGGACTCAGTAGAATGAGATTCAGTACATATCTAATTGGCAGTGGGCAAAAAATGCTCAATAAAAAATGGGTGGGGAAAAGCCCCCTCCTTCCGTAAAAAAATAAAAAATCTGTCATATCTCTGAAACTATTTTACACATGTGAATAATATTTGATTTCAGGTAAAGTGAGGATATGCCACTGTAATTTCCTTTTCTTATTTTTGTTTCTTTGGTATAGACACCAAGCAAAAAATTTGGTCTCGATCGGAACATATTTGACCGTTCCGCCAGGCTGTTGAAGGTCGGTAAAACGCTATATACATAAAAATTAGGAAACAATCAATCCTATCTAGGAAACTATTTGACATAGGAGAATGAGATTTGGTACATATGTGAACAATACTTAAATGAATAGTATCCAATAAAAAAATTGGTGATGCCACACGAAATTCGTCGTATCTCTGGAATTATTGGACTCAGGGGAATGCCATTTGGTATATATCTAATTGGTACTGATCAATTAGAAATGGGTGGAGCCACGCCTCCTCATTCTAAAAAAATCAAATTGGTCATATCTCTGAAACTATTTGACACAGGTGAAGAAGATTTGAACCTTGTTCGCATCACTTTATCTGAAATGAAATTTTATTCCCTATGCTTTAAATATTTTTTTTATTTATATCGATTTGTTAATAGTTGACTTGATGGTGCAATTCAATAGCAATTTGATAGAACAATAAATGTGAATATCTTCTAAATTATGCTACGAAAATCATTAAGTTTGTCAAAAACTTTTGATATATTTTGTTTGAAGAAATTTGTTCTCTAGTGTTCCATATTATAGTTTTCAGCATTCTCAATTTATAACTAACCTTATTTTATTGACATTTTATTAAATGATATTTGATGGCTTAAATAGATTCTTGACTAGAAGATGGGCATATTTTTCTATTAAAAATTCTTAATTGATGATTTCTATCGCATATGAAAAAAAGTGGGTTAACTTTAAGAGCGCCAGCATCGTTGATTTCAATTAATAATGACACTGACACCAAAATAATCTTTATTTTAAGGTACTCACATAATCAAACCAAATTTACCATGTTATATTAAATTTTTAATAATTTATGAGACAGGGGTTGAATTATTTTAAATTGTCATCACAAATTATATTCTATATATCAAGACTTACATCCTCTTGTTTTAAATTTGATATACTAATATTTCATAAATTTGTATGAGTTAATTATCAAAATTTTTCTTTTCGCATGCTAATATCTCTGACACTAAAACTTTCTGAACATAGCATTTCTTGGAATTGCCCAGCATTAATCAATTTATTCTTTTTAGACTATGATATAAGTATTAAAAATAGTTTCGTTGTTTTATACAAACAAAAATGGCAAGAGGTTATCAAATCTATGTAGTTTAGAATCTTACATACAAACGTGTGACTTCCGAAAAATGTTTTTTCATATATTTCAAACTTTGCAAGTTGACTTTGTCAAAAAAAAAAGTAAAAAAATCCAAATTAAAATTAAAAAATTAGATTAAGCGGATGTCATGGTCTTGATTTAACATACTTTTTTATTATCGCAATATTTAATTTTATACGTATTGGTTGAGCACATTAGAATGAGGCTCTGAATAAATGCATAATTTGTTCTGTAATTCATTAGAAGGTATTTTACATATAGAAATTTTATAATCAGGCAAAAAACTAAAAAACCAAATTCAATTTTCGTTAAAATTTCGATAGCATTTGAAAAATAAAATATAAATACCTGACGTATAGAATTGATCTAGCATATGTGACCGTCTATTGAAAAATGTACCTTATCTTCACTCACAAAATTTAGCAGTACAGCTAAAAATAAGAGATAGGGCCAATTTTACCAGTTTACAGTTTAAAGTGGAGTTCAGTGCTTAGACATGTGCTGAACATTTTACAACTGATTTGAGGTCGATTATCAAATTACATATACCAATGAAAGCGGTCTTACCGAACCTCTACTCTGTAAAAATTGATAATTGAGAATCTTCGAACTTCGGTATCTACAAACTGGAGTTTTTCATTTTAAGATTTGAAAATGCCATAACTCAGTCAATTTTTGGAATATTCCAGTGATCGAGGTGTCATTTTATTCAAAATTGTATGTATTTTTAGAAAATGCATAAAAAACAGTTTTTTATTTTATGAAGATAAAGGTCCTTTTCCACAAGACGGTCACATATGTAGGTATAATAACACTGTTCGACAATTTCGAACTTTTTGTAAAACATATGAGAAAATGTTTCTAAAACACATGAAAAAATCCAAAAAATTCTTAAAGTAGACGTTAAAATGCCCGTGTCTCGTGGTTTTTCCCCAGCACGTCACATTTTTTTTAAACGATTTTTGAAGTTTTCTTACAAGAAAAAAACAAAAATACCGCATTCTTGTGTTAAATCGATGAATTTAACTATATGATCCTTACATCTGAGGTGTATCATGTGTTTAGCAAACTAATGCAGGATGTTGCGGGAAATACTTTTTTAGAAAATTTTAACCCTGTTTAACGCCCACATGTGGGTCATTTTTACCCTTTTCTGAAAAAGGTATAAAAATGACACCCAAAACAGGGGAATATTGAGTCAGCAGGTATGTACTACAGAAATATTTGCTATAAAATTTCACTACTAGTTTCTAAACACTTAAAGGTCGAAATTTAAGCCCGAAACCAAAAAATCGTTAAAATCAATTAGGACTTTTCGCATTGCATATTAATTATATACCTGACGTGCTTACCTTAAGTTTTAAGAATTTTTCGGTTTTTGCAGGATATTTATGCAAATTTGTTTAACCCATTGTGGCCCAGCATTAGAAAAAGGGATCAAAAAGACCCATAAAAACTGGATATAATCGGTTAATGTGTTCTAGGAAAATGATCCTTGTGTGATTTCGTTAAGATCTTGTGTGAACGAGTTTTGTCCAATATGTAGTTTTAGAGTTTTACAGTGGTGTGAAATTTGGAAAATATTTATTGTTAGAACTGCTTACTGATTTTAACGATTTTTTTGCTTTCGGGATAAAATTTTGCTTTTTTAGTGTTCAGCAACTAGTAGTTTGTATAGCAAATATTTCAGTAGTGCATACTGACTCAATGTTCCCCTGTCTTAGGTGTCATTTTTAAGAAAAGGGCAAAAATTACCCACATGTAGGGGTTGTGCAGTGTTAAAATTTTCTACAAAAATATTCCCCGCAATATCTTGCATAAGTGTGCTGAACACATGGTACACCTCAGATCATATATGTAGTTAAATTCATCGATTTAACACAAGATTGCGGTATTTTTGTTTTTTTTTTCATGTACAGTGGATAAAAAAACTTCAAAAATCGATAAAAAAAAATGTTACGTGCTGGAGAAAAACCACGAGACACGGGGCTTTTTTTAACGTCTACTTAAGAATTTTTTGGATTTTCTCATGTGTTTTTTTTGTGTCGAACAGTGTAAAAGTTAATATGATAATAATAGGTATAATCCCCAAAAACTCGAAATTTTATGAAATAATAGCATTTCCGTTTGTGCGTCGCTACAGAGGGCCAAAAGAATGGAAATTGTCCCGATGTTATTTATATACGTGAGGCATTACACGTGTAGCCGACAGGTAAAAACCGGTAGGCGAAACTCTTTGTTTACTTAAGAGGAAGGCATCTTACGAAAAAAGTGTACTAGGCTTAAAATGCTTAGAATCCTTCAAGAAATACGTGCGAAATTTTTGGGAATTTTTTTCAAAGTTAAAAAAAATTTTTCTTTTCGATGAGTAATTTTTGAAAAAATTTAAAAAAAAAATTTTTAAAAATTATTAAAAAAAAAAGTTTAAAAAAATTCCAAAAAAATTCACACGTATTTCTTGAACGATTCTAAGCATTCTATGCCTAGTACACTTTTTTCGGAAGATGCCTTCCTCTTGAGTAAACAAAGAGTTTTGCCTGCCGCTGGCGTTCAAAAGCCAAAAACTCTCATCTAGAGATCGAATCCCATGTTGAGTCATACATAATTTTAAAGCTTATAAATTATGCTTTAATTTAAAGTACTTTTAAAAAAAATTTAAGGGGGTTTTTTTTAAAAAAAATCTAAAGTATTTTTAAGTTTAAAAAATTTTGGTGAAAAAAAAAAAACTCCTAAAAATAAATGAGATCAGTTACTAACATATATCAATTTATAAACTTTAAATTGTTGAAAAAAACATCCTTTTCATGAAAATGACTAAAAACGCCAAATTCAACATCCTGTAATTAAACAACAAACAGTACTAGAACCAAATCATCCCGGAATTTTATTTTTGCACAACGAATCTACCATATTACCAAATTTTAGCTAAATCGGAGACAAAAAAATTTTCAGCTGGTACGCTTGGCATGTTTTGCTTCATATATAAATTTCCACGGTAATCGGTCACACATACTTATTCAGCAACGGATCAAATTTATTTTAGCTCTTTTATAATATTTAATAAAAATTTGGACCGATTTCTTGTTTTTTTTTTTAAATAAACCTTTTCATTTGAAATCAAATGAGGATTAAATCAAAAACATTCAAATATTTATTTTTTTTTAAATTTTTTATTTTATTTATTTTAATAAATATTTATTTATATTTACATATATATGATTAAAATATTCTTTGGTGTATCTAGCTGTATGTAAAAGTATCAAGTGAAAAAAAACACAAAAAATATACATTGCTCACAAAAAAATGCTGTCTTGCTACTAAAAACCTAATAATTATAAATAATATAATAACTATAATTAAAATATAAACTAAATGTAATTACATACATTGAAACAAACACAATAATAATATTTAATATAATCATATGAACTAATACTTTAAGATTATTATAATTTTATTTAACGACTAAATTAAAAAAAATATTGCACCAAATTCGGCCAAAAAACTACTAATTAAAAGTATTATCTTTAAGTATAAAAATAAAAAATTACAAATTATAAATAAAACAATTCTGTGTTGCTTAGATAAATTTTAAAGACTAGACATTCTCGTCCATTTTCAAAGAGTGCAAAATGCTTTTTGCATGATATATGCATGTACATATGTACATTTTACACTCAAAGAAACTAAAGTTTTTACAGGGTGCTACTATTAATAAAAGTTGAGCTTAGAAGCAAAACAATAATGAGCTTATAGGTAAAATAAATTGTATGTTAGCTAACAAGTTTTTAGATTTAATTTTAAAATATTTTCCGTTTGTCTTATTCTGTTATTACAGTTGTATGATTTTATACACTTGTTGCCTAATGTGAATAACAGTATGTAACATTTTAATGAAACTATGTGTAGTAGTAGTAGTAAATGTGAATTTCAATACAATACTTACCACAATAATATGTGGATGTAAAACTGGAATTAACAGTCTAAATACAAGAAAATCATAGTGCTATATAAAAATAAGCAAATATTTATCTCAGTGCATCAACAATATTATTTCACTAAATATATATATATTTAAAAAAAAATACTGTATCAATTTTTGCAAGTCTCTAAATATGTACTTAGCTATACGTTATATAAACTAAAAGTATCTATACTACAATTAAATAATTTTTTTTACTATGTACTTTTCACATACTTTGTTATATAAATATCTATGTTCTGATCTTTGACTGATTAATTTCTGTTCTTCGACGGCACGTTTGATTTTCGTTTTAGAGCAAGTTTGATAAACACTAAACCATTTTCGAAACTGAAAGTTACTTCTTCTGGGAGAAATCGTGGAGTTATAGTTCAGAAAAACTAGTTTGACCAAAATAAGTGCTAAGCATTAATAGGTTGAAGAAACATAGTTTTACATAACTTTACCTATTCAGTCTGTTGAACTGTTATAATTTTCCCATATAATGAAAATCACTGTTTTGAGGTATTTTTAAAATTATGTCACCCTCACAGTAAACAGCTTAGTTCATGTCTGCCAATGACATCGAATAGCCATAATTTTCCTCATTAAACTTACCTTTCAACTTTGCCAATTGGATTATTATTTTCCGAATTATCATCTACCGAAGTGAAGATATATAAACTCCATACAAATATAATTTAGTAATTTATTTGACTGGATGATAACTTGGAAAGTAAGGATCCAATTGGAAAAGTTGGAAGATAAAGTTAAGTGAGGAAGATTATGGATATATGTGCCATTAGCAAAAACAGCAATTTTTACATTATTCAGCAAGGATGTCTTGATAATTAAATCAAGTAAATCTGTATTAACTCAAAAAACTAATGAAAAATATTTCTTTTGCAGCCCTATGTATTTTTCGCATACTTATATATATTGCGGTATACTATATCACAAAAAACAACTGAAAAAATGATATTTATTTCCCGCAGGGATCATGTTTGGATCCTTTTAGTCTACTATATTCATCCAAGCAGAGTTTGCAGTTCCAGTTTCTACCAGAGCTGTTAGGCGGCGATTCAATTTCAATTTATTATAAATACACTACATTACAAATAATTAATATGTGTGTGTAACATTTTGCAGACCATATTTTCTAAACTAATTTGATGTCGCTGAGTCCAAAAATCGCATTTATTTTTTTTTCCTAGGGGCCGTTCTCGAGATAATCGACCTTTTCAATTTTTGAGGTTATAGCTCCATTTTTTCGAACATATTTTGAGAAAACCAATTTCGATCGAATATGTTTTTACAGTATTATAGAGAAAACTTCCTAAACTTCCAACAAGTGTTCCAATATCTAAGATCCGATTCAAATTGGCTGAGTTATAGCAACGTAAAGTTCATTTTTATAGTAGTTTTTTACACTTTTTCGTGTTTAAGCCAAATTAAACACGGTTTTTTTGCTAGTAGCTTATACAAACATATATTTTTTGTATTTTAGTTCAATAGCGTATTTAATTGCAAATATCTGGAGTTCAATTTTAGCAAAATCGGATGATTTTTGTAAAAGTTATTAAGGTATTAGTGAAATAAGACCATTTCGATTTTCATAGAAAAAATTAATTTTTTCAACAAAAATTAAAAAAGCAATTTGTGTTTTCCATGAAAATCGAAGTGGTCTTATTTCACTTAAACCTTAACAACTTTTTAAAAAATGATCCGATTTTGTTAAAATTGAACTCCAGATATTTGCAATTAAATTCGCTATTGAACTAAAATATAAAAAATATATATTTGTATAAGCTACTAGCAAAAAAACCGTGTTTAATTTGGCTTAAACACGAAAAAGTGTAAAAAACTACTATAAAAATGAACTTTACGTTGCTATAACTCAGCCAATTTGAATCGGATCTTAGATATTGGAACACTTGTTGGAAGTTTAGGAATTTTTCTCTATAATACTATAAAAACATATTCGATCGAAATTGGGTTTCTCAAAATATGTTCGAAAAAACGGAGCTATAACCTCAAAAATCGGAAAGGCCGATTATCTCGAGAAAGGCCCCTAGGAAAAAAAAATAAATGCAATTTTCGGACTCAGCGACCTCAAATTGGTTTAGAAAATATGGTCTGCAAAATGTTACATTTTGGCTGTTGTCTAGTGATATTAGCACTAATTGAATATTAGGGTGCAGCACTTTTTCGAAATAATGCGAAAATTGCAGGTTGTACCAAAGATTATCTTAGGAACAGGCCTTATAACAAAGACTGCATACTTAGTTTTGGTCAAAATCCCCAAAAAGGTCGCCCGCCCGGGGCTTGAATAAAGGTCTAAACGACAAAAATCATTGTTTTTTTCAGTGTTTTTAATTTATCTCAAAAACAATGAAATTATTGGTAGGAATTCATCCCAAATCTTTGAAAGGGATTCATTTTCTACATTTTTTGTTTTTTTTTCTCATTGTTTTAAAGTGAAGTTTACCCTATGGAAGTCCCGGAAGAAGTTAAAAATTTTTTATTCAAAAAACGGTTTTTTTCTTATTACTCAATATAAAAGACACACACAACACTTTAGGCCCCTCGTGCACAAACTGTTAGCTGTAGAAACAAGATCTTCAGGAACAAAATATAGCGCATTGTATGTCCTACAGTTTTTGGAACTGTGCACATTTTTAACGGTTTTTAGGGTATACACTCTCTCATATTAAAAAAAAGGCGTTTTTGACAAAAATTTAAAAATATCGGAACTCTCAGGCTGAAATTCGCAAGGAAACCACAAACTAATTTTGACGTTCTTGGTCTTGAAAAATGCGCCGTTTGTCACTCTTTAACGTAATGTAGGACACATTAAAAAAGTTTTGGATGCAAAATACACTGTGAAACAAAAATACCCAAAATCACAACTTTACAAAAAATTCTAAGTATATTAGAGTTATCATATCTCGCGCAATTTTAATTTGATTTCCTACATTTATTGAGATCTGAAGTGTTTTTTTGTGTGGCTTGTATATTGAGTTATAGGAAAAAAACCGTTTTTTGAATCAAAAATTTTTAACTTCTTCCGGGAATTCCATAGGGTAAACTTCACTGTAGAGCAATGAGAAAAAAACAAAAAATGTAGAAAATTAATCCCTTTCAAAGATTTGGGATGAATTACTACCAATAATTTCGTTGTTTTTGAGATAAATTAAAAACACTGAGAAAAAACAATGATTTTTGTCGTTTAGACCTTCATTCAAGCCCCGGGCGGGCGATCTTTTCGGGAGTTTTGACCAAAACTTAGTAAGCAGTCTTTGTTTTAAGATCTTAATCCATGATAATTTTTGATCCACTCATTTTTTTTTTTTTGAATTTTGCTGTACTCTATTGAATATATCTTTTGAGTGAAAAAAAAAAAATCTTTTCTGAAGATCATCATGGAAAGTCCCAAGATACATTGGAAAAATCGATTAGAATTCGAAAAAAAACTACCCGATTGGGACGGCGCAGTTAACGGAAAAAAATTACACAAAAACCTTTTTGTCGGAGAAAACAAAAGTTTATTTAATTGATAGTGACGAAAAACTTGGATAAGACGTCCAAGAAATACAGCATATAATCCTCGCTATTTCATCAAAACCTTCAAACATAAAAGTGGCAATATAATAGTTTGGAGATTTTATTTTTCTTATTCTGGTGTTGGGCCTGTGTACTGCATTAGGGAAATAATCAGACCTATCAATGAATCCATCGTTGATACGAATTTTGTGAGATCTACGAAAGTGGTAACATTGAATTCGAATTGCTACGACGTGAATTTAAAATTCGTAAATTGAGATCACTTACTCCATCTAAAACTCATTTTTTTTTCAAATTTTCGACTACTAGATTTGAATACCGAAGAAATATTTAAATTTTATTTAAGAAGTATTTCAAACTCCATAAATTTCAAAGTTACGTTCGTAATTTGTTGAAATCAATAATAGCGTTTTCATTGATCTCACGAAATTCGTATCTACGATGGATTCAATGATAGGCTTAAATGGAATCAAATTTTTTCACCCATATCATGGAGAAAGTCCTGCTTGCATATGCTGAATGGAGTATACCACTAAAATGGTAATTTTAGCTAAATAACGACCCATAACTCATATCGTGTCTAACAAAAAATTGGATTTCGGACAATATGTGGAATTAACGACTTGACCAGTGCAATTTTCGGACTTAAGCCTAATCGAAAATTTGTGGAATATAGTTAAAGAGAAAAAAGGACCAATAAAATCAAAAAATAATGAGGAGTTGTGGGCAAAAGTTCAAAAGCTTGGTACGATATTCCGAAAAGCACTTGCCTGGCCTTGGTGGACTCAATGCCAAAAAAAGTCGCGCAGTGATTATTAATAGGGGTAATGCTAGTAAATATTAGCTGTTGCAATATTATTTGTTTATTTTCCCTTCTTTTTAATCAGGCCTATCATTGAATCCATCGTAGATACGAATTTCGTGAGATCTACGAAAATGCTATTATTGATTACAAGAAATTTCGAACGTAACTTCGTAATTATTGGAGTTTGAAGTATTTCTTGAATAAAATTATGATATTTCTTCGGTAGTCATATCTATTTGTCGGAAATTAAAAAAAAATTTGAGTTTCGAATGGAGTAAGTGATCCCAATCGACGAATTTTGAATTCACGTCGTAGCAATTCGAATTCGTAGATTTCACGAAATTCGTATCTACGAATGGATTCAGTGATAGGCCTGATTGATTTTTCAACAATGACCCTATTTTTTTGTCCACCGTGTTTGATCTTGAATGATTGTTTTTGTTTTTTATTACTTAAGGAAAGTAATATTTATGTTGAAGTTGATGGAAATGGAAGTTATTTAAATAAATGTTGTATTAAAAAAAATTCTTCCATCAGCTGTTATGTGTTATGATGGAAAAGGAAAATTTTTTAACTGACCCTATTTTTTTGTCCGACACTGTTTATTTAACTATGAAAAATTACGCATGACTTTCAAAAAAAATTTTGTTTTTTTGGAAAAAATAAACCCGGTTCTTATTTTATACTTAGACCGCTATGCTTATACTTGCAACCCGTGGTTTTGTTAAGCCCTTGTTTCTTAATATTTCAGTAATATGCAGCTTTTTTGGTCTCTTGAAAATTTGAATTAGATATTTGTAGCAATTTGAATTCAACAATACACTTTCGTATTTCTTACGGCCTGATTGAATTATAATTTGGCAAAACTATGGTGAATATTAATGCTTTCTGTTTTGGGGAAAATACTTTTAGACCTGACTTTTACTATAATTTTATATTATTAAATATTATTCTAAAACTACGTATTTTCACTAAGATCGTTATGCTGGTAACTAACTAAGAATTACAAACAAATAAATTGTTTTTTTTTTTTAAGATTTATCACAATATTTTTTAAAATTTTATTTAAAGTTTTTTTGTTATTAATAACTTTAGTCCTTTTAAGCTATTAAAAAGCAACCTTATTTCTGTTCCAATTTTATATGGAACTTTAGAAATTTCGAAGGCGATTTTTAGGTATTATACCATTTTATTTTATTGTAATGGTCTATATAAAGTGATAAGTACGTGATTTAAATAAAAAAAGTTTTGTGAAGTTATCAACTTAAATTGATTGATTATGATTAAATTAATAAATCACTACAAAGGCAATCGATTAATTTAAGTAATTCTAATTTATAGCAGGATTGAAATTTACATTCAAAATTTGGTATTTGGTATATAGATTGTTTTTCAACAACTTTCCGCATTATATGATTTTATAAGTTATCATGATATTTAAAAACTTCTATTGTTAGTAAACATAAGTTTAGTCTTAAATCATAATTTGATACATACTGATGTTCACAGTTTGTTTTTTTTTTTTAATATAAACCTTGGAGTTCACGAATTAAAATCAAGGTATTGTCTTTTCTTTTTTGTTAAGTACTTCAGAAGCTCATTTCATGTACCATGCGAATCCATGAATAAATTTGAATACACTCATCTGATCTGATATCATTTTATTACCAATAAAATCCATAAATGTTGTAATAAAAGCTTCTAAAGAAAAATGTCTAAGCAACCATGCCATAATTTCCGGTCAATTCAAAAGGACTTGTTTTCGATGAATGTGAAAAATTATTTTTTGGTGAGAAATCAACTGGTGTGTCTTGTGGTTCAATGCAAACGTTTGCGTTATTTGACGTATAGAAATGCATTGGTGGCATTGTTGCGTTGGGCAACATTTTAGCATAGACAGTGCCTGTCAATGATGATATTGCTACTGGTGCTGGTGCTGGTGCAGGTGCAGGATGTATAACACTGATACGCTTAAAACATTCATAACTCTCCTGCTGAGGTAAAGTGCTTGCCATGGACGTATATGTTGTTGTATTTTCTTTATATTGTGCCACATCCTTATTTGATGTCAATGTAATACCGTCAAGATGCTTTACTGTCGTAGTATTATTTGAATTGTTGAGATTAATTGAATGCTGATCAAGGATGAACGTCTTATTGATATGCGAATTAGAGTTGGAGTTAGAGGAGGAGACCATTGGATTGGCACGTTTTTGTAATAATTTTGTTGCAAGTGTTGATTTGGCCGAGTCACTACTAATGGTTGTTGATTGGACTTGATTACCCTTTGGTATTTGACTGTTTGATGTAGCGCTACGTGCGGCAGCGGCGCTCATTCGACTTTCTTTCTCTGATTTGGGATGATTTTTCATGCATGATGATTCTTCGTGCTTGTAAAGATATGATTTTAGTGCAAAGGCCTTACCGCAACGTGCACAGCAATGTGGCTTGGTATTTGAGTGGGTTTGTATGTGGGCACGTAAATTTGATTTGTCGGCAAAGGCTTTATTGCATACGTTGCACTTGAAGGGTTTTTCACCTAAAAAATAAAATAAAAATATTTTTGAGAACTAATTTTGCGTTCATAGTACATATCTGTGGACTTTTGACAAAACAACCTAAGTCGAGATAAGACAATTCTCCAGGATTTTAGTCCTTAATATAAAATTTATAATCGCCATGTCTCTATGATTTCTTATTCCAGAGATATAAGGGTGTCCCATAGTTCACGCAAGATTTGAACTTAACGCCATTCGTGCGGTGAAGAGTTATGAACCAAAAGATAAAAATAATTTGACAGCTGACATTTTAAGATAAGTAAAAATGTATGGAAAGAAGAGATTCAACACTGTATCAACAAAATTGAGCAACATTATTGAAAAGTAGTTAATCAGTTTTTAGGCTCTCCTGAAAAGTTGCCATTTTCGAGTAAGGTTGTTTTGTCAAAAGTCCACAGATATGTACTTTCAATTTAGAATTACTTAGTTTTATTAAAAAAACACCGCTCAAAAGTAAAATTAAGTGGGAAACTCATCAGGTGTTATATTTTTTTCGTGTAATATTTGGTTCTCTTTACATTGACATATTTTTTAAAGATTTCCGATCAATGATGATGTGCAATTTTTTGTGATCTTGAAAAGTTTGAAGTCCCACTGTTTTCGATCAAAATTTTTGTTAGCAATCAGATCCATTTCTGGTTTCATAGTTAAAGGTTTGTAAGCAAATTTGCCGTATTTGCACTGATAAGCAACCCGAGAAGTAGAAAAGCTGTCATTATATCCGTTTTAGGAAAACCACCTGAAATTAAAGCCCGTAATCTCGAGCTAAAAGCAAAAAACCCAAGTTGACTGAAAGTCGTGAAGCTTTGATCGGTTTCTTTGGGCTACCATCCTCTCCAGGCGTTACGAAAAAGCGCCTAATGAATTAAAAAACCAAAATAACGCGCAAGCAATATGACATAAGGCCCAAAAACCAAAACAAAATAACGCCCAATTTATTTTCATATAAATTTGGGCCATAATCATTATGAAAATAACGCCCAAAATTTGTATTTTATTTGGTAAAGAATTTGGGCGTTATTTCTTTTGAGCGAAATTACGCCCAAACAAAAAACGAAATAACACCCAAACTATTTTCATATAAATGAATTGATTACAGCCCAAATTTATGTCAAAATAATTTGGGCGTTATTTCCTTTTTGTTTATGGGTATTATTTCATATTTTTTGGGCGTTATTTTGTTTTTATTTTGGGATTAATTTCATTTCATTGGGCGTTTTTTTTCTTACGCGGTTTCTTCAGGCTTTTTCTTCGATCCAGTCTAATGTATCGATATCTCCAAAATAAATCTACCTATATTTTAGCCCGGACAACTAATACATATTCTACTTTTTTGCGACTACACTTACCAGTATGCGTGCGTATATGCCCTTGCAGCAACCACGGACGTGAGAAACATTTACCACAATACTGACATTCACAGCCCTGGTTGTGTGTACGAACATGCATCGAGAATGCGGGCATTGAGACGTAAACTTTCTCACAATATGGGCATCGTCGAGCTTTCTTGTCCATTATTGACCTATGCGGATTAGAAGGACTTTAATACAACTAAGCAAGCAGAGATCTTCAATGAATGTGATTTTCAACAACTTACCTATGAGTTTGTCGATGTCTTGCTAAATTTGACGATGTCGAGTATTTTTTACCGCATTCAACACAAATGTGTTCATCATCTAATAGGCCACATACTGAGCTCCCAGAATCACAGGATGTATTTTGTACTTTTGCACTATCAGAGTCAATGTGTTCTTGTGATATATTCGCGATATATTGTTCATCACTACTACTGCTGCTGCTGCAGGGAATGCTACTACACGATGAATGTTCATCAAAACGGGAATTATCAGAAATGGTAGAACGTCGTAATTTCTTGCGATCGAAAATCTTATGACTATAATAGTTGGAGTCATCATCGGAGGAAGAATAGAAGGCTGCTGTTGTGGTGCTTTTCTGCAAATTGCTATCACAATGTGGGATCGTGGCTGTATTCACTGTACTATTATGGTATTCTATTTGTGACCAATTATTACTATTAGCGGCTGCTCTAATTCTTAAGGGCAGATTTTGAGTTTCGTCTTTATTGTGATGTTCTATTGCATTGTGAATGTAATCCTTGATTTCGGTAACATTCGTTGTGCTAAGACGTCCGGCGGCAAGTGTGACCTCAGCTAATTGAGTGAGATTGTAGAGCTCCTCAGGTATTGTAGCGATTGCTTGTTCCTTTGTCATTTTGTCTGAAAGTTTTCAAAAAATGTTAAAATTATGATGAAGTATATTTTTGAAGACATATGTTTGAAATGTAACTGAGTTCTTAAAAAAAAAAAAAATTTTCATAATTTTTGTTGAGTTGCTTGGATATTTTCTATGGAATTTTGCAAAAATTTAATTTATCATCTCGAAAACTTTATTTCGGAAATTTCCTTTAATTTTGAGTCATATGCACAAAATTAGTTTATTAGCTGCTTTTCCAATATAATTTGCCACGACTGTTTCTAAGAAATCCCAAATACAAAAAAAAAAAAATACAAGCGATTGTTTAATTTCATAAATTTTAGTGGCTGTTGATGATACCCATATTTTAGTGAAGGGGAAAATTGGATGAAACAACCTGCTAAATACATCGTCATGTGTCATTTTTTCAGACAAAATCCCATTATTAATGATTTACATTAAATGAGCACAACACTGTGTGGCCGACATGTGGGGCAACAATACGTTTGAACAGAATTACACACATTTACGCGTATTAAGGGTGGACCTTAGTCGCTTAGCTTTGGTAAAAATAAATAAATTTTACAGATATATACTGCAATGTGGCGTCCTTATACAGTAGATATCAAGGCTTGGCTGTAGTTACCAAAGTGATAAAAGTGTATTTGATATAGGCGATAATATATAATTTTTCTTTTTCTTAAATATTGAGTCTTGTTCTTGCCCTGTAGTCTATATGATGTTCTGGTTCCAAACTAGCTCTTAACTAATCCTAGTATTCAACTTACTACAGTGGATGTGCTTCAAACTCAACCCAAACTAGTTCGAGTGACAGACTCGCAACTACTCCAAGAGAATGCAGAAAGGAATAGTTGATATTCTTTGGAATTTCAATTTGACTCGCTATTATATTCTATTCTACTCCGAAAGGTTGCGGCTAGCACCAAATACTTTGTTTATCATAAAAATAATAATACGTACCCCCTGAATTTGTTCCTTTATGTTTTTATTAATCCAAAAATTAACTGTAATATTTCTATTTAACTTAAATTGTTTTGAACGTTATTTTTCTCTACCTTAAGATGGTATCCATTAATCTAGGGTCAATTCATTTACTTTCGAATGTTAAGGTTTTATATTTGTAAGTAGATATTCTGATTAAAACTGTAACACACGTCTTTTGAATTTACTTTTTTATCAGGATTTGGAATATCCTTCTGTTAAATTGCGGAATCGCATTATTGCTCATTTTTGCTTTTACCAGGAAGAAAGAAAAAACGTTTCTCTTAAAATTGCCCGCCATAAAGTTTACCATAGCACGCTTCTCTTTTGAGACATTGGCTTTCGTACAAAAAGTGCTATGTCCTTAGTACTGATAGAATCAACAGGCGATATCTTGAACAAAATCATCTTACGTATATTAATAATTTTAAAATGGAGAGTTTTAAAGAAAAAGTTAAAGCTACATTCTGATGGTATAAGCGAAAATGAGCTAGAGTTTCTTCTGTTGAAGTGACACAACTTCAAACATGTTCGAAAACCCTGATTTTTGCTTTTACCATCACTAAACCAAAAACACAGTTTTTTTAGGATAGCGAAATCATTAGGAAAAAGTATACCTAAACTACTGAACTTTTCGTTTACCAGTCTTATGAGCCCAAAACTAGTCCAAAGGAAATTTAGCCGGACTATTGACAAAAACTAATTTTCAAGAATTGATATGAAACTTATCCAATCAAATGCATCGCGTGGCAATTGACACAATTTTACTTCGAACAACCAGTCTAAAGTTAGTCGAAGCGAATGTCTCACAAGTCATTTCACACAAACTCCCCTGCAGGCAAACGGACTAGTTTAGGAGTAGTCCAGAGGACTAGGCCAACCAGTACTAGTTCGACTTCAATCCCTTTTGCATATAAGCAACTGTTCTTTTTTGTGTGTTGATGTCCTACGAAATTTCAATTGGCCACTTATGCATTACTTTTACACCAGTTAGCTAGTTTTTGTATCAAGTAGTCCTATAGCAATATTTTTTTTTTTTTAGATTTGGATTTATGTTTTCTTAAAACAAATTACATAAAGTTAAATTGCATCCGTAACAGCATTATCAAAATTTAATTCATTGAATTAATTTTTTTCCACAATTTATTTTGTCACAAAACACAAAATATTTCAAAAGCAAAAAACGAAAATTGTAATTTGTTTTCGTTACGATTCAAATTTATTTGCCCCTACAAACTGATATCAAACTGGCCCCTACTGCATCCTTTTTTCACTAGTTTCGGACTAGTACTAATCGTGAACTAGCATTTTTTGTAAACTGTCTCATATTATTACTGCAGGGTCATTTGCTAGGGTTAGTTTGTAACTAGTTACTCGAAATGTGTCGCAGGACAATTGACACAAAAGATTAGTTTGTAACTAGTTGCACCGAATGCAGAAGAGGACAGTTGCTCCTAGGACAAGCCCATGTAAAAATCAATAGTTCATCGTATGGGAAACGAATTACTTGCGAACTAGTCTTGCTCCGGTTGTAACTATAGTTTGTGTATAGTTTTGGAGTAGATCGATTTCCGACAGGGAACTCTCAATTCTCATTACTCACATATGTAGGTATGTAAATTGAAATAAGAATTATGTTTTTATTATCCTTTAGAAAAAGTTATATAAAACTTAAAGATATCTTTAAAAAGTTATCTTCAACATATCCATTCTCTTTTTGTGTTACTTGGGTAATAAAATTTACTTTTTTAAAATATTTTTTTGTATAAAAATGCCCACCCTTTTAAAACACATGATCAAACATTCTAATCATTTTATTAATTCATAATTTAGGATAAAGATCAGCGTGTACTAAATTCATAATATAAATGTATAAGCATTCGTACATGTAATTGGCTTATTTTTTTTTGATATAAAAAAATTCAATAAAATTCGAACATGTACACAGTGGGGTTGAATTGTTTTCATTTGAAAAATGTATGTTATTTTTAAATGCTTTAAATGGAATTGAGTACAAAAGTGATATTAATTAATTTGCATTTTTTTCAAAACAAAATGAGCGTTTTTTTGTTTATTTTATTTTGTTTTTATATTTCAATTTAAGTAGCTGGGTGGTTTGTAGAACTTTTGTTAAAGATACCTGTTTGATTGGTTTACTTTTTGGGTAAGCTGTTTGTTCATTTTTTGATAAGTTTTTTTAATAAAATTTGAATGGCAGCAGTAACGGATCAAGGATTTATATTTGTTGGTGTTGCTAAACATGGATGGAAACATATGACGAGTGGTGGTTTGTTCACCGAAGTGATTGAAAGGATTCGAAAAATGAACACCACTTTCTGAAATCCTAAAGTGACCTGATATAATCCTGACATTCGGTATACTAAGGAGCTAAAGCAAGAAATATAACTTCATAGTATTCTTCTTTTTTAAATAGACTAAGTACACACAAAGCAAAACCATTATCATTTAAAAGTTCAAAATCCTTTAAACAAAATCAAACCAAAATTGCCCATTGAACACTTGGATCCAAACAAAATTCAGCTGCACTCCGCGGTGTCCTCATACATCTAATTTTAGAATTCATAGTTTATATTTTAGTTCAAACTTGAAATCGATAAACTAAACAAAATTTTGAAAAAAATGCATTTTTACTTCAATGCCAGAGAGACTCATGCTGTGATGTTGTTGCAGTAGCTAAGCGAGAGGTCTATTTGAAATTTAAATAAAACGGACGATAATGTAAACACACATAGCACAGGATATACAAAAATATGTACATATATACACTACCTACTAATTAATGTACGATGTTATGACTACGATAAATGTCTGTATGTACGTGGAATATACATTTTTGTGTCATAAACTCAACACCATATTGAACATCTCAATAGCAGAAGACACTAAAATTTCACTATTTACAAAGGAGGTTTGTTATGGGTCGACCGACAGCAGGGATATGACAGCACCAGTAAAATCCTTTGCTCAAAGTGTTGACATTATAGCGGTCTTACATGCTGTAGAAGTGCGTCAATAATAATTGGTTTGTCAGCCAATATCAAAAACACTTGGCATAAATATTGTACATATGTAAATAAATTATAAAAGATGTGATATATTTAATGTTTTCAACAATATTTCATCATAAAGAGCAATTTACGAAAATTCTTCATGACATTGTAAAATTTATTAAGAACAGAAAATAATAAAATACATAAAGAAAACCATAATAAAGAGTAAAATTAAAATTCATAAAATAAATTGGCGCTAGCAAACTCAGTTCTATCAATGTCCAATATAGTGCTCATCATAAATATATATATGTACCTATAGGGGAGATGTGTGTACCTTGGTCCGGTTTTCAGTTTTTTCAATATTCTGGACTTTCCAAAAAAAATGTTTTAATTTTTTGACTAAGGTATACCTCTACATTCCTTGCAGCATCAAATGACGAGACAATGACATTTCTATAACTTACCATTGATTAGATATATGACCTTTTCCGTGCCAATCTCAAACGGTCCAAGGTACACCATGCAAGTGTACCTTGGACCATTGGTGTGTGTACCTTGGACCGTCCAAAATAAAATAGAATTCATTTATTATGGCCAATTAATTATAAAAGAACAATTTATTAAATAACCAAAAATAACATTATATTCAATGAAAACAAAAAAAAAAAAACTCAAAAATAAGAATTCATTGCATAGTAAAGTTCATTTAAAAGAACAAATTAATCAAACTAACGGTGGTTGGAAATAAGTAATATAATAGTAAAAATATTAAAAGTGATTACGGCTTCGTCGGATTTGCCAAGAACTTCATTAATAACTTTTGATTTTTTTTTTTTGAAACTCTTTTTGGTATGGCCCTAGGGATAGCAGGAACATTTTCGTCATCTTGTGATGACGATGAGTAGTACACTAACTTTTTTTTAATTTTTTTGACTCGGGGCTTTATTTTGTTCTTTTTTGATTTAGCGGCTTCTTCAATGGCTTCTTTCTCTGGACTGTCGGTTAGAATTCTCGTTTTCCAATTTCTTCGCCTGCCTCTTCCTACCGTCTTCCGTGGGACGGCTTTTGGAAAGCGTCGAATTTCCTGAGGAGACACCAGAATTTTGGAGCAAGTTTCAACTATATTCTGCACAGAAATTGCAGCACTAGATGTTGAGGGAATTTCTTCGATAGAACTCAAATTTTGGTTTGGGTGTGTATTGAACGTCCGGTCTGTGACATAAGAGGACAAGAACTCATCGTCGCCAAAAATGTTTTCATTAAGAGGCCATATTCCACTTACTTCGAAACCTTTAACAATGTTTTGAATGGAAAATGCTTTTGGAAAAGACTTTCCAATAACGTGTGCAATCTCATAAATTGTAATGGGCTTACCAGGGTTTGACAACATCCATTCATTCAATGATTGATTATAAAATGCTTTGTATGCACCAAAAACTGTTCTATCCAAAGGCTGAAGCTTATAAGATGTATGAGGAGGCAATGTTAGCAAAATAACGTTGTTTTTTCTGGCTTCCTTGATGATATTAACTGCAATGTGGGAATCGTGGTTATCCATTATAAGGAGAACCTTCGCTTCTTCAGTAGGCTTCACAAAAGCAATAAAATGCTCAAATATTTAAAAAATAAATTTTCGTTTGACCAGCCACTTGGATTTGTTCCTGCAGGAGCACCAGCGATCATGCGCTCTTTGAAGTGGACTCTTGGAAAAATTAGCATTGGAGGCACATGATTTCCCACCGCATTTACAGCCGCAATCATGGTTATATTAAGTCCTCTTTCGCCCGATGTTACACTGTCAATTTGTTTAACCCCCTTCTGTGCCAAAATTTTTGGTGGAACATGGACCGTTGAGCTTCCGGTTTCATCGGTGTTATAAATACGGTCAGGAGTAAATTTATATCGAGGCAAACATTCTTTATTATTTTCGAAAAAGGCTGCAACATTTGCTTTGTTGAAGCTAGTTGCTCTTGACAAGCCGGTAGCTTCAGGCTTTCGTAAAGTAATGTTCTGATGGCGCCGTAAAAAAAATTTCAACCAATCAATTCCAGCTTTCTTATGCACATACCAGTTTTCAGGAATTTGTTTGTCATTCGCTTGAGCAAACTGAAAAGCTAATTTCCGTAATTCTTCTCTGGGTAGTCCATAATGTAATTTTGAAGCAGTTATAATATAATCTACTAAAAATACCTCTTCCTCTATGGTGAACCTTGAATTTATAAATAAACTCATTATTTGCAGAGGCTCTATGCTTTTGCATGCGCCTTATTATAGTCGTCTTGGAAACTTGATTTTCTTTTGCAGCAGTATATAGGGATTTTCCTTTTTCAACATCTCTTAATGCAAGTTTTAGGTCTTCGGTATTCACCGGAGGTCGTATTGCTCCCGTCTTGCTTCTTGGCATTTTCCTAAAATAGTGCAAATAAAACAATAGTAGCAATACAAAATTTACTGAGTGTTCCTCGGACCGGTCCAAGGTACACACTTCCGCCCGGTCCAAGGTACACACAGACTGCAGATTTTAAAAAGTGGCAACTACCATTACATATTTTTATGAAAATAGATCTAAAACACATTAAAAACTTTAAACAATAACTAAACTTACCTTGCTGACGATGTAAGTCTCAAATATTTTAAGAAAATTTCTGACAAAACGTTTCGTTGCCAACTTCTATAAAAATACTTTTACACATCAAAAACACTTTTTCCGTCATTTTGAACAAACAAGTACAGCTTGATGGTCAGAAACCTAGTAAGATCAATCAGGGGCATGAGTGGAAATTTCCATAGAAGAACATTATCGTACACGTGCAGATGTTGAGCAGCAATCGGCACTCGGACCGAGGTACACTCGGACCAAGGTACACACATCTCCCCTATATGTACCTATATATATGATTGTATGTTTATTATCTATGCAATACTTTCATTAACAGTGCCGTTGTCATAACAAGTAATCATTTGTTATTTTTTTAATGTAAAATAATTTTAAAAAATAATTTTAGTTAGAATTAAAATTTTACAAAGAAATGTCAGTAAGTTTTACATCCTGATGTGCTAAAGTATTTTCATTATATCTTTGAACATTAAGTACCGAGTTCGAATCCCCACTTTACTTAAAAAAAAATCATACTTACGTAAAAATAACGCGAAACTAAAGTTTTATTAATGTTAAAAACCTAGTTGAACTCAAACTGTGAAAAGTTGGTCCATAAGCACGCCTACTTTCCATGAACATTTAAACTTTGAAACAGACATATGGGCGTATCACAAGAAAAAGTTCACCCATCAACAGCTAGTTTAAAAGCTACCTATCAAAATTACACCATATATTCAATTCAATTTTGTATACACGTTCATATGAGGCTCAATAAAGAATTCAATTCAATCTAAAATTCAAACTCAACGACTATAATGCTGGTGAGAACTTCTCAACTAGAAGAAAATACTCTACTCAACTCACCACACTTCTAGGTACACTCTAGTTGAGAATGTCGTTATTGTGTTGTCCCAATCTCAACCTGTTGAGAAAAGAGTAGTAGAGATTGGTTACATAAACGCACCTCAGAACATTTTCTAGCAATTTTTTCGATAACTCTGCCATGTAACGTCTGATCTTCAAATCATATTAAGTCATTTTAAAGGTCTTGACAAGAGCTACATTTCACATGTAGAGGTCATTAACCTCAGGTTTTTTTTTCCACTAGTTGAAGTCTCGGTAAGTTGTAATGGCCTCTATTGACAATTTGTTGAAGACTTAGAACTACTGTATTGCTCTAGTTATCAATACCTACCAAAAGAATGGCCCCATATCTTTTAAATTAGTGATTTAGAATAGCGTTATGTCTAGAAGGGCATCTATTGAGAGTTTTCCGTTAGTTTAATGTCAACAAATTGCCATTTTAATAGTACGAAAAAAAACTTTCGATTAAGCACTTTAGAAGCTACAAGTCCCAATATTTGACTTTTTTCAACGCCCTTTACAGACAATTTTTTAAAGCAATCTATATTTGTGTTGATCGCCTGAATAATCTGATAAAAATGACGCATCAGTTTTCAAAATCGGACAAGTATTTTCAGAGTTACTAATTTAGACAAGGTTTAAGGCTTAGACGCCCCTATGTGCATCGTTTGGAACGATACACAATCGGGCCTCTTTTAGTACTATTGACGACTTGTGCAATACATTTGAACTACTTTTGATACAAATGACCGAATTTGCATTGCATTTCAACCATTTCTTTTATAACTGATAATTTTAGTGAAATTTATTAAACTTTAGTTTTAACTAAATTAAAGATGTCTCTTCCGGTCCAACAGAGATTTTTTTTATCAGATTCCATTGTGTGCGAAGATGTAGACGAACTGCTTATAAATCGGTTATCTGTTTATAAAAACAAAATTAATAAAATTGTGGCAAGATTTGAGCCTACAATGAATGATCAATACTCTGTGTACTTTGCTTCATCGTTTTTCATCCATCTGCGTCAAATAAATAGTTTTGGAAATACGATAAATTTTGTCATATGTCGGGCGTGGCATGGATCTTTTATCAATTGGATATTATTTCTCACGATAACCTTTGCATATGTAAATATATGGGGCATTCCATTGTGACTCATTGGACATTTTGCTATAGATTTTGACAAAACTTTGGTCATAACTATATTATTTTAAGCCCTAGGACTGTGAAAATAGTCTCGAAAAATAACTAAAGAACCGTTCTTTAACAGAGTATAAGGAAATTTTAAAAAGTTAATGTTTTCGGTCTTAAATTGTAGTCCAAACAAGTGTGAGTCACATAGGACATGAAACGGAACGCTCTTTTTCATTTATTAACTTAAGGAAGAATTTTAGCCATGCATTTTTTTTTATGTTGCAATTGAAGAAATAAGTGACTACAATTGAAAATTTCAAAATAAAAGCCAGCTATTTTGACGAAGAAAATATAACATTTTGAATTTATGACTCGACGGAACATTCTGTTCTGACTTGCGGCACAAGAATGAAATCGGTGAATTTTTTGTAGTGTGTAATCTAATTTTTGATGTTTTAATGATGTCTATTGTAATGAGCAATAACTGCCTAAGAAGATCTTCGGTCACAAATCAAATTTGAACCAATTTGCTTTTTGATCGAAAGGCGGCCCAAGCTGCTACTCCTTATTGTAAAAGGCAATAAGAGAGGATATCGTAATGATGAGATTTGAATTAAAAAACCATGTCTCATGAGAAATAAAAATTTTATGGTTGATTATGAAATATAAACTCAGCCGAATTGCGATAAATATGACAGAAAAAGTCCTCCTTAATAATTTTTTAAAACTTTTTTTAGAAATAAGTATACTTAACGCCACTGCATTCGTTTAATTATTTGAATATTTATTTTGTATACAATTTTGTGTACATAATGAAATTATTTGTAAATACGCAAGCAAACACTTGCTTAAGAGATTTGCGAAAAGATTTTCGAAATGTCAAAATGGCGAATAAAAATAATAATAAAATGAATATAATTAACAAGTGCGGCTGATGTGATTATTTCGAATGAGTTCCTGTTACGTCTTCAATGATAAATAGACACAATTGTACGTTGTATAAAGAAATGACGAATATTCTTTGTGTGTGGTGAACCCAACAACAAGATGTCATTTGTTCAAAATTATTATATTTTATTGTCTAAAATATTGAATAAATTAAAGAAAAACTTCCTAGAATGTTATCGCATTTTTGTTTTTGATTTTGCATTGCGAATTTAAAAAAAAAAAACCATTGAAATTTTAATGACGTCAAACTTAAAAGACATAAACTTTCAGGAAAGAAATTGCTAACAGAATCATCTAATTAAATACAAGAAGTGAAACATTTTAATATCCACTACGTTTCCACATTTAGCTGTGACGAGATTTATAAATCTTGTCGTTAAATTCTAACCTTTTCCACCTGCCGAAAGAGATTTATTTTTGACAGTAAATGTCATAAGCGGGAAAATGAAAGTTGTTCTTCATTTTCTTGTTGATATTTATTTTTCATTTGCTTTTTTTATGACATTTAATGCCGATTGGCTGAATTAAGTTGCGCCACTTGGTCGATAGTAACCAAAATTGATAGCCCTATTGAGATTTGTATAAAGATTTGAAATAAACTTCGTAAGTAAATTTTTTTTGTACGGTGAATCACATGATTTACGTCAAGACTTAGAGCTAAATCTCGAAACAACCGTAAATCACCTCATGAATCTCTGGTGGATACGTAGTATTATTTTCTTATTTAAAACACTACTACTAAGTAAAGAGTTTTTTTTGCTATACGAAAACAACAAGAATAATTCTGGGCATATTGATCATTCGATTTTAGCAATATTTGATTATATTATATCTATTTATGTACTCGATCCAGATACAAAATACTTTAACAGTAAAAAGTCAGGCTTTAAATACTTGATTCAAAGTATGTACATAAAGCATACTTACCTGCCGATAAGTAAAATTTTTAAAGTCTACTAGCTCGTTAACCAGACTTTATACTGTAAATATATTTTGTATCTGGATTGGTGACATATTTACGTATAACATAATCAAATATAACTAAAATTGGAAACATTTAAATTTTTCCTTGTACGGTTCAATGCCCGAACTTAAATAACTTCCCGGAAAAATTCCGACCAATTTTGATCTGTTGTTCAGGGGAAATTATCGATTGTTATTTGTATCTTGGTATTATCGGAAATATCGGTTCTATTTTGACCAGTCTAATACTGATAATCTAAGGGGCACTCGTTATCTCATCTAAAAAAACTGCCGGATGATATCCAATGTAAACGAAGAGTGAGTTAGAAACACTCTCTGAAGACTACCCATTAAAGTTTTTCATGAAGTCTTTGAGTGGAATTCAGTAGAAAACGTGATAGACCAAAAGTCACTGGGAAAAGGGAAGAAGGGAATCCAAGATTAGGGAAAGAAGTGGAAGGAAATCAAAGTCATCACAGAGATCTGATTTGATATCAAAGATTAAATTTGGGCTGTTAGAACTGTTAATACAATACAGTAGTAACTTGGAATTTTTTTGCAACATTTTAAAATTGTTCATGCATGTAACTTGTTATTTAATAGCGTGACAGTTCGATTCTAAATAAAAAGTAGGGTAAGGGTGGGAAATATGGACTACGGGGGTAATATGGACCACACGGATATTTTCGATTGCGTGCATAGGATTTACCGTTATTCGTGTTCAAACTTTACGCCATTACCTAAAACTTATGTCAGTGCGATTTTAGCGTTCGGTGAAGTCCCATGTTTCTGTAAAGTTGTTTTTTCTAAAAAAAGAATTAAGTGATAATTTTTTTCTAGTGAGTAAATTTAATTATTTCGCTTTAAAGACATCGTGTTTTTAAATAAATTGTTAATTATAAAAAGTCAGTGAATGCCATTTATAAGTTATTAGTACAAATTAGTTCATTAACCACAAGAGTTTTTGATAAAAAAAAACCATTTATTTCACCAGCACGTGCTGCGGGTAATATGGACCATCAAAGAAAAAAGCTTCAAAAACAAATGTACTTATCATCTTCTTCAGATGGAAAATCTAGCTGCAGTTCTTTGAGTTATAAAAAATGTGCCGGAAATGGAAATGACATTTTTATATGCAACTTCTGCACAAAATGAAGATGTGGGTCAATATGGACTACATATATAGTTCAAATAACACTACACTTTTTTCATCTTCATTTTGAGTATTTTCAGTTTTTTAATTTTTTTTCTTTATCCTGATGAGATATGCATCTAAAAGAGAATCAGAATTAAGGTGGATTGTTTCCTTTAATGAATGAAATGAAATTAATCGTTTTGTTTTATGTATTTTGAGTTTTATTTAAAAAAGAAAGATTGGTGGTACATATTTCCCTCCCTTACCCTACTGCATATTTTTCAAAAGATCATACTAATATTTACCAATAAGAGAGTGAGAAGAAGAAAATTTGTCTCTCAATTTCATATCATTTGTTCTACGATAGGAACACAAAACGTTCTCAAAATCAAATTTTGACACGTTACCGCATAGCAGTGTCCATATTGTTAAGCGTTTGAACGAGTCAACATGTCATACTTTGTCATGACTTTATGTCCCTAATGATTTCATCATAAACTTTTCACCGCTTGTCTCAAAATCTTTCATTTGACGACTGAAAGACGAAACAAAGGAAAATCTAGAAATAATATTTATTCATCCAAGCCACTACATTTTACCTATTCTAAGCAATAAAACTAACAATTTTGACATATTAGCACGCACTTTGCGTACATGCCACATTTAAGTATGTAGGTATGCAGAGGTCTTTGTTTTGAAAACAAAGTTTTGAAAATATTTATTTGTAACGCAAATTTATCGAAAAAAATATAGAATATTTATGTATGCATATGTAATTATGAAAATAAAAACACAGCGCTTAAGAAATTGCGAACTCACCGTATGATGATGCTGTAGCACTTAATGGGTATCCACAAAATTTGCCCCAAAATCGATGGCAAAAAACCGACCGATTTTGTATGTTAATAATAGATCGATGACTCAAGCGTATTGAAACGATCGAACGTCCGACAAGCAAACTGATCGATCAGTCGAATGACCGACCGACTGACAAAATAACAAAACGACGAACCAACCAATTTACAAAAATGATGACAAACGACGAGAAACGTAGAAAAGACACAACAATATTCGCAGGAAGAATTTACGAAAATATTTCACAAGTTACCGAATAAATACGCAAAATTTTCATATATGGGGTTTTTTATTTTCTTCGAATAATTAAGAATTCTTAGGAAAATTTTTTTATTTTTTTTTCTTAAAAGTATCAACTTAAAAATTGTTATTGGTTTTCACTTATGTACAATAGATATTGCATATATATGTTTATATGATCGACAGAGTTTGTTTCTTTTAAAATTAGTAATACATATGAAAATTATAATTATTTTCGAAAAAATTAATTAATTTCGAAAGACCGCGTGCAAAATATTGTTCAAAAATATTTTCTTGTTTTAATTTTCTGTTTTCAATTTGAGTGTTGAAATGTGTTTTCTTTTCAATTTCAAAAATAATTTTGAGATTTTTTCTCTAAAAACAAAAACAGCGCACAACGTTTAAACACTACAAAATCTCGAAAAGGACTGAAACGTTTTTAAAAATAACATTTACATTTTTACAATTCAGAAAGCTGAAAATCATCGAGTTGCTCTGCTATTGCTGATTTCAGATTTAGAGATCAATGCTGTCTGTAGCTGCGCGTATCCTACCACTCTGCCACACGGTCACCGCCACCGTGCACCGCAGTGTACGACACGAGTTTCCTCTCCCTCGAACGGCGTAATGGCGTTGATCTCTATTTTTGAGTTGGATGAGATTGTTAAATGCTCATGCTGCAGACACGACGGATGGATGTGGACGAACAAGTGTGTTTTTTTTAAAAATAAATCCATGCAGCGTTTTTGTATTCGACAAATTACAAAAAATTGTTGTTAAAATGTTTTGTAGAGAGTGAAGATATTGCGTGCATGTGCGAGTACTCCTCGTACAAGTTGGATGCTATTCTCCGTTAATGTTTTGTTTTTTCGATTGCCACCTCAAAGAGCAACAGCACACCACTTGAGGTGATCCACACAGTTGTCTACAACGTCAATAGTTCAGTCTCCTGTTGTCTGTTGGAGATAATTATCAGGACCACTGCGCAGAATCCAAAAGTATCTAACAGTTTAAGTCAAGAGAAAACCATGAAAATAGCTAATAAGAAGATGAAGAAAAGAAGAAACAAATGCATTACTTAAAATAAAATGAAAAAAGTTCAAAAATATTGCTCCCTCATCAAGCGCAAACAGTGTCAAAAAACTCACAAAAAACGCCCCATGCCGCCCATGTTTTACCGGTTTCTGAATTTATTGTTTGTTAATAAGTGCAAACGTTTTATATTGAAATTGAAAAATGTGAACATTTTAATCAAAAAGATATTTACATCCAAATGATATATGTATATCTGTAGGTACATATAATTGGGGCACTACTTATAATTCGGGAACTGGAAACACTAATGTCAATAGCTAAACTCTGGCAACACCATAATAAAGTTTGACATTTTTAGCATGAACGTACTCACAACGTTTTGATGTAAAAGTGCTATTTGTTTTGTTTCCAGTGAGTTAAGAAAATCAATTTGTCAAAAAAATGGAAATTTCTGGAAAAGGTTTTCGTTGAACTATTTTTCACAACTTTCGACGTGGATTATGTCAACAAAAATGTGTCGATGAACTCAGTTCTTTGTATAACGATAAAGCACCATTGAAAACCACAGTACATCGCTGGTATAGTGAATTCAATTGTGATTGGAGTTCGGACACCGACGAATTCCGTGAAGGTCATCCAAAATCGGTTGTTGTGCCACAAAACATCGATACAGTGCATGAGCTGATAATGAAAGATCGTCATGTGGCATATTGTGAGATAGAGGCATCCTTGCACATTAGTTCCACTCCAATATATTCGATTTTGCATGAACACTTAGTTGTAAAAACGTTTTGTTCTCGTTGGATACCCCATAATTTATCAATCGTTCAAAAAAAGGCTCGCATCGTTTGGTGTAAGGAAATGATTAAAAAATTCGACCGTGGTGCTTTAAAAGACTTGTTTAAGGTTGCGACAGGTGACGAATCATGGATATATGCGTATGAGCCGGAAACAAAACAGTAATCGACCGTGTGGGTATTCCAATACGAGCTAAATCCAACAAAAGTTGTTCGTGGAAGAAGCACAGCAAAGCAAATTGTCGCTTGTTTCTTCGGCCACTGTTCCGCTTGAGCAACGTAGGACGGTCAATTCTGAGTGGTACACGACCATTTGTTTGCCGGAAGTCTTCGGAGAAATTCGTAAAACCAGCCCCCGAAGACGAATCATTCTCCATCATGACAATGCGAGCTCTCACACATCTCGTGAAACAGGTGAATTTTTGGCAGTCAAAACATCGAACTGATGACTTATCCTCGGTACAGTTGTGATTTGGCACCCAATGACTTCTTCTTGTTCGCGAACATCAAAGGTAAACTGCGTTGTCAACGATTTACTTATTAATACGAGGATTGTATGATAAGTACTTGGTCTTGGGATGATTAAGCCTGCACATAGCTAAAAATTACCCGTAAAAACTAGAAGATAGTCGTATTAGCCTATTTTACTATGAATTCCCATTGAAAATAAAAAACAATAGCCGTGTTCACGATCCGGAGCATTTAGACTTGCAAAGTAGCAATAATTTCCACTTGATTGTGAGCAATATTAAAATTACAAGCATTGCAAGATACGAAAAAATGTATTTCTCTGAGAAAATCGTATAAGCAAAGAGAACGAGAGCATAAGCAAAAAATTTTTATTTGAAAAATGACATGATATTTTTATGCTATAGGTTTTTAGTATAGAAAATGTAAATGCAAATGTAAATTCAATCCTATATATTTTGTTGTTGTATAGCAAAATTTTTCAACACTTATTTACAAATGTTATGATGCCAGACCTTTTGCACCGGAACGTGAACATGGCTAATATGAATTTTCCATAGAGAAATCTCTATGAGTTTATTTTGAAAATCTTCTTAAAATTTCAAAAAGATTTTCGCATCATTAGCTCCGCGGTTTTTTAAGGATAACTTATGATTTTGAGGGTGTACTACAATTTTAAAGTATAAGAAAATTAAGTACTCGACGAGACCTACAATATTTACTTGGTCTCTTAACCCTTTCGACCCGGAAAAAAACCGTGGGGTTCACAATATTTGTGATAGGTTAATCTTAGAAACTAAATTTAAGTAAAATGTTTGACCGTCTCTAAATTTAAATTTTCACCGCCAGAAGCGCTTCCGGTCTATACTCCCATCAAATGTTTTTGATTTGAATTTTTGGGATACAATGTCCTTGAAGTGGTTATAAGAAAAAACAGTGATAACGGAAAATTGCATTAATTTTATAAATTCATTCAATTTAAGTGACGTTAATAACCGAGTTATATTATTCAAAAGTATTTATTCAAAAATTTTTGGGCTATATTGTCCCAACCGGTTCGAAAGGGTTGAAAAGTGTATGGAATTTTTAGGATTTTGCTGTACTGGTTATGATCCATTTAACTGAACTAAATGTCTACACATAGTTTTATTTAAAGCCATACATCTAAAAATGGTGTTACATACGTCTTTTTGCATTCAAAGTGACGACATGTACCTACAAACTACATATTTAAAATGCAATTAAGAAATATATATAATCGAAAAGTTTTGTTCTAATACATAAAACAGTTACAATTTTCATATTTCTTTAAAAATACTCGAGAATATCTTCCGACAATCTTCTCTCATTCGATCTTGCAATATTCAGTATATTCGCTCAGCATGCGCAAAATGTGATACATTCAGCAAGTGTTGTTTTTACAGCGACGATGCCTTATGTGAATACGTGAATATCTACCTACGAGTATTTCTCGAAATCTTTTAGATACTGTTTAATGTTTATATTCAAATACGTCTTTAACAATTTCATCACAGGTGTTGCTGCTGCTGAGCATAATGAACTTTACGTCAATTTGTCAGGTGTGAGAAAATAATTTTAAAATTTTAAGAAAATGACAATTTTAAAATGTACTTACATATAGTATATAGTCGCACTATAGGTACTCAGTACGTAAATAAATATATGTACATATGTACTCGTAAGTACGAACAAATATTGCATTTAAAAATAAACCAATTCTCAGCTCATTATTAGGGACGCGTTATTAATTTTCTTGAATTTTTCTTTTGGTACGATCATTATTTGTACCATTTTTTAAATATTGAAACTGTTTTTTTCTAATTATTTAAATTACATATAAATTAATTGTTTCACTTAACATTGTTATAAAGTCAGATGTTAATTTTTTTCATATATTCTATGCATATTTTTTGTAGCACACAAATGTTTTACAAATTTATGAATTGTTTTTCTTTTGGTTCAAGGTCATGTACTTGTTTTGATTGAAATAATATTTTTCCATTATTTCGAGGAATTTCGCTCTTACTTTAGGTCGAAAATTAAGCTCATTATAATTTTCAGAAAAATAGACACATATCATTCAATAAAACAGAATTATATACAAAACTTTAAACTGAAATAAAAATCTTTCTTAACAAAATCAAATTAGTCCGTACATAGATCAACTTTTTCGAAGTGCGAGCATTGGAATCTAATTTTTTAAATTCTAAAAAGTTCTCAATTCCCAAAATTATCGTTTATGCTCCAGTGACCCACCAGTGAGAGGGTGTGCCTGTTCCTGCTCCATTTTGAAAGCTTATCTGAAATGATTTTTACCGACGTCTAAATAAATGGCTGTTTGATTTTTTTATACCTCCGCCATTTTACGTCCAATCATCAGTATAGGTTTTGATATGCGCAACATATTATTCATAGAGATCATTTATCTGATTTTTTTTTATTTGGCTAGTTGCATATATTACAATATCTCAGATTCTGCCACCCTTAGGTACAACCGACATGTCATAAAACTGAATCCTGTAAAAAGTCATAAAATTAAGATTCACAAAGTTTCCTCAAACTGTTGAAATTGAACAAGCTACAGCGAATCTAAAAGTTTTGTGTAAAATATAAACTAGTTAGGGTGTTACCATTGGCCTGGCCAAAAATTACATTTTTGAAACTTTGGGAGGTTCCACGCCTTCTTGTCCGAATCAAACAAGTTGTTGCTCAGATCTTGCATTTACTGTCGTTAGTGTCTGAGTATAATTTTAGTTAAATTATGTATCTGAAAAAACACTTTTTAAGCATAGCATTTTGAATTTTTTGCTTATATAGAAGGTGCCATGCCCCCATTGTCCGAGTTTGCCGAGTTTTCTTTCTGAGCTTGCATTTGATGTACATAGTGTCTTAGTGCAATTTGGTTGGATTCCCTCAAAAAAACGCATTCAGTATAGCGTTTTAAAACTTTTTCTTATATGGGAGGTGCCACGCCCTCTTGTCCGAATTCGCCTAGTTTTTTGCTAGAGCTTGCACTCACTATTTGTAGTATTTACGTCTGTTTTGGTTGCGTTATCGTGAATAATGCTCATAAAATTGCGTTTGGAATATATTTTTTGTATGGCGGTAGGCGTGCCCGTATTCTTTTTTATTTTCAATCGTAACTTTTGGGGATTTAAAAAAAAAAAAAAAAACAACAAAATATGGTTAATTTCAGATCTGAGATATATTCAAGACGATAAATATAAGAAGAACAATTTGACACGACTCGATTTCGAGCATTTTTAAGACCCTAATAAAATAAAACCACATAATGTTCTCATAATGTTCTTCAAATATTTAAAAAAATGTTCAGTTCATTGAACTAGGACGTCAATCCGAACTTACTCTTGCTGGGCTCCAGGTCACAGAAATTTGACGGAAAATTTAAGTAATTTTGCAGCTACATTTATTAAACTTACAGTAAGTGGTGTAATTGATATTTGCCAAATGATAGGCATAATTTTGATTGCTTTTCTTTTCTTTTTAACTTTTTGATTTGGATGATTATTTTCAGACTTATCCTCCATATAAATTAAGGTTTTTCAACTCCAACAAAGGACTACATTACACAGTCCTGCGATGAAAAAAAGTATGAGATCAGTGTAGATGATTTTTATAGATTTTTAATCGCTGAATCCGAATATGACCTCCGTCTGAGTTTCGAGTTATCCTTGATTTAAAGTGCAGAAAACGCTATTTTCAAACATATGGCGTACGTCCTTAAAGTAGTCTAGTTCACTTTTGAAAGCTGCATTGAATAGTCCTGAACATTTTTTTGATGCGTATTTTTAATTTTTCCAATTGGATCATTAGTTTTCAAGATATCATCCATTGAAGTAAAGGTATATAAATTGAATATAGGCCTTTACAGGCATTAGCGATACCTTTACTTCAATCGATGATATCTCGGAAACTAATGATTCTATTGAAAAAGTGAAAAATACGCTTCAAAGAGAAAGCTCAGGGCTATTCAATGCCGCTGTCAGAAGTGAACTAGACTACTTTCAGGATGTACGCTATATGTCTGAAATAGCGTTTCTTGCACTTTTAATCAAGGATAGCTCGGATCTCAGACGTGATGGAGCAAATTGGAGATCATATTCGGATTCAGCGATTAAACATCTATAAAAATCACCTATTCCTTTAACTTTTTCGAAAACGCAGGACTGTGTTATATTTGTATGGCGCTGAGATACCCGTACTTCAACGGATGACAACTCAGAAAGTAAGGATCCAATTCCTACCATTTTGACTTTATAAATAATTCTAGCAAAAATATCTTTTTTTGGACAGAAATTTGCTTTATATACAAATTTTATACCTCTTCAACATAAGCCCCAGTAGCGCGGAGGATATGTTTCGTTTTTATTTTTATTTTTTTTTTTGTTTGATCTTTACAGTTCTTGTATGGTCCATTATTTTTTTTTTTTTTTGAACTTTACAGTGAGGTAAATGTCACGGCAATTTTTCCAAAAAAATTACTAGCGTGCATGCATTCTGAATTGACTAAGGTCCCTATTGCGGTTGTCGATTTGCGATAAAATCGATGGCCATCGATTTTTTCTTCTAGCCTTATCTTTGAAACTACATAACCGATTCCACTGATTTATATCTTACATGTCATTTAAAGTCGTTGCAATCAAATGGCGAAAACTTTATTCAAATCGGTTCAGAGGTTTCAAAGATAGGGCTAATAGAAACAATCGATGGCCATCGATTTTATCGCAAATCGACAACCGCAATAGGGGCCTAAAACTTTAAGATAAAATTTACTTCAGTGGGGAGTTGTCACTATTTCGACTTGAGATTCTAGTAAAATTTTATTAGAAATAAAGTTGTACGTACTTAATTGCTTTCTCAGTTAGTGAGCCTTGCTATTGTTCCAGTGGAGCTTTATGTTTGTATGCTATTTAACATTTCTTTTCTCACTTTCGCCCCAATAAAGCTTGCCATCGAAAGTCTTACCCAACTGTTTCACAATATTAATAAAAAGAAACGTGAACTTGAACTAAAATTCAACAATATGCATTACATATAATATGTTCAAGGTCCTGATGAAAATCCTTCTCTTTAAAGTCAATGCAAAACTGAAACAGATCATGTATTAATGAAGCAAATATGTAAGCTTTCTTATCGTTGAGCAGATAGATGATTGATAACCCTCTTAACATTTAAAATCCAGCATCGACCTTAAGTGTACTGGGAACTGGCTGTACTGAAGATAAGGTCTAAAAGTGAATCCGAATAACTTTTAAATGGTTTGAGTTGAAGTCGGGTGTGTAAGACTCAGTTATTTCTAATAGTAATGGCAATATCTTTAGCAGAGTCAGATATGTATGCATATGATGGGGAACACTCAGAAAAAAAAAAAGGATTGTTAAAACAACAATTTTTCACTCTCAAAAAATTGTTATTTTTAAATTGTTGGAATAAGTATTTTATTCTTAAACCAACATTTTTATTCTTGATATTTAATATTTTTACGCATTTATCATAAAAAATATGAAAAATATTTTTAAATACAAAGCGTCAAACACCAATTTTGTGAACAAAACAAAAAATAAGCAATTTATATTCCTGAATAAAGTTGTAGATGATTTTTTTTTTTTTTTTTTTAAAAAAGCTCTATTTAACGAATGAGCATTTGACTCAAATTATTGCTTTTTTTTCAACATTACTTACTCCTATCTCTCTGGCAGCATATGAATTTCATAATCAATTACACCCCGTTGATTCCACTATATGCAGAGAAGCTTCACATGGATATTCGGATGTGCGGACGATGTCGATGCATGGACCTGACTTATCTCAAGACTTTTTACGCTTGGGATTATCGTACTGTGTACATTTTCTATTGCCACTCACGATAAGGAGCAAAGAACGTTTCCTTTTCTGCCGTTGAAGCAGCAGTCCACACGCACACGGCTTCATCTCATGCAGCACCCAATGTCCTAGATTTTGTATAATTTCTATTGCTATAAGATAAATGGCAAATAAATACTTATGCCCGATCAAAAAAACTTGTCAAGTTCTTGTCATTGTATCAGAAATGTATATCAAAATGATATCAAAAATGTATCAGCCGCTGATATCCATTTTTTGTATATCATTTTGATATATTTTTGATATCATTGAATGACATGTCAATTTTGTATCAGAAATGTATATCAAAATGATATCAAAAATTTGTCAGCGGCTGATATCCATTTTTTGTATATCATTTTGATATATTTTTGATATCATTGAATGACATGTCAATTTTGTATCAGAAATGTATATCAAAATGATATCAAAAATTTGTCAGCGGCTGATATCCATTTTTTGTATATCATTTTGATATATTTTTGATATCATTGAATGACATGTCAATTTTGTATCAGAAATGTATATCAAAATGATATCAAAAATTTATCAGCTGCTGATATGTCAAAATTGACGTTTTCGTTTGAGGATTTTATGGAAAGATAACTTTAGAAGACAAACGCGCAGTCAATTTTAGTGTAAAAGAAGTGAATTTTCTACTTAAATTAGTGAAAAGCACACAAATATAATTGAGTGCAAAAAAACCGACACTCCCTTCAGTTGTTGTAAGCCTGTGGTTGGGAAAACAAAAGCTATGGAAAGCGGACGCACAGTTAATTTTAGTAAGTGAATTTTCTCATGAAATTAGTGAAAAAGCACAAACATATAATTGAGTTAAAAAAACGGCATTTCATTCATTTGCTGCATGCGGGCACTTTCTAAAAACTTGTTGCCGACGATCATATACAATATTGCAAAATTTGGTTATGTCAATTTTGCATCAGAAATGGATATCAAAATGATATACAAATTTTGTATATCATTGATATACAATTTTTGTATATCATTTTGATATCATTTTTTGATATCATTTTGATATCTTTTTTTGATATCATTTTGATATCTTTTTTTGATATCATTTTGATATCTTTTTTTGATATCATTTTGATATCTTTTTTTGATATCATTTTGATATCTTTTTTTGATATCATTTTGATATCTTTTTTTGATATCATTTTGATATCTTTTTTTGATATCATGGTGATATACAAAAAGCGTTACATTCCGTATATCACTGTGATATCCTTTTTTTATCAAAATCTTGTATGTCACTGACAAATTTTGGATATCATTTTGATATATTTTTGATATACTTTTTTTGATCGGGTGAATATAACCACAAACATTTCAAGCATTTATTCGTCGTGCAACCAAGAGCATGCATTTTCTTTTATTAATTGTATAATTACACTGTGCTAGTCGAAAATTCTAACATTAATGGGACCCATGTAGTAAACATATTTCGGGGACGCTGATTTCAATGGTCATAGTCATTTTTATGGTTTGGCTCTTGTTTTTGAGATATTCAAGTTTGAAAATTTGATAAAAAAAAAAAAAAAATTGTATTAAAAAGCAGGTATTTTTTCTATTTCAAGCAATTTTTTCAACAGATTCCTATTAAGTTTGGTGAAATTTTTCACTTTTGCAATCTATTGAGTATTCATGCCTACAAAAAGTACAGCAAAATGCAAAAAAAAATATTTTTTTGTAAAAATGTTTAATTTTTTAGATGGAAAAACTTTTTTTTTTCAAATATATGTATTATATTTCTAATGCTTCTTCTTGCAAATTCCAGCAAATATCCGCTAACAGAGCATCTAAATTTTTTCCACTATACCAATGCTCTAGTCTTGCTGTCACTTGGTGAAAACGCTCGCCATGCTCATCTGATTCTGCTGGTGACTGTTCGGCCAGTTTTTCAGCATGCGCATGCAAAAAGTGGATTTTTAATGACATTTTAACCTTAATACTATGAAAAGCGGTGAGCATATTTTCAATATGTATGCGCCAGTCATCAGACCTATGAATTCCAAGTACATTTTTAATGACCGCTTTGACGGAATTCCACCCCACAAGCTCTGCATCAGTAAGAGCATTTTCAAATTGTGCATCTTTCATTAACCGGCGAATATCAGGTCCATTAAGTATTCCTGTGATAAAATCATTTAACAAAATGAAGTTCAAACAGAGAACTTAGATTGGAATACAAACCTTCTTTTATTTTTATGCCGCTTAACCTTGGAAAAATTCGACGTAATTCGTTGAAAGAGTTACCTTCTGGATTCAACACTTTTATAAAATTTTTAACGATGCCAAGCTTGATATGAAGCGGCGGTAGCAAAACTTTTTCAACTGGCACAAGTGGAGTTTCAACAATGTTGTTCCTGTGCAATCGATACTCTTCACGTGGAGGCCAGTTAAGTTCAGTGTATTGATCACCAGCAAAACGAGTGTCCCATAAGCACATAAAGCACATATTTTTTGTGTATCCTGTTTGCATTCCTCTCAAAAGGGCTATCACTTTAAGGTCTGCACAAATTTTCCATTGATGGTCATTATATTTGACTGCATCCAATATCTTCTTCAGTGATGAATAAGTTTATTTAGTATCAGTGCTAAGTGCGATTGGAACAGAATTTTTCGCGTTATTAATATGAAGAAGAACTGCTTTTAGACTGCTCTTGGAGGAATCTATGAACAACCTCCATTCTTCAGGCTTATATTCGTTGTGCATTGTCGAAAGTAATCCGCTGATGTTCGTGCAATAAGCAAAGGAATTATTGTCAGTTGACTTGAAAAATTGTGTAAAATTACGCTGACGACCATATGCACCATATACGCAAACATCTGGTGCTAAAACGTTCACTTGTTTGAGTTCCTTGGCTAAGGCAATCGACTGTCGCTGCGATAACTTCAGACGTCGTACTATAATATCAAAACGATTTTGCGAAATTTCTATATGCTTGCATTGTGTAGTTACATTTGATGGTTGAAACGATTCTTCAGATGCTTCTCCAATGCTTTCCAATGATGGTTGCAAATATTCACTCGTTAAAGTTGGTCGGATTGGAATGGGAATATTTAGTGAATGCGGCAATGGCAATTGAATAAATTTTGTTGGCTTGTATTCCAATTGATACTTTTTAGTTCTGTTTAATCCATTGCTAGAATTCAAGCACGCATAACATTCTTCTGGATCATGTGCTTGCGCGTTCAACCAAATCATTGGAACACCAAAAGGCATACAACTGATTTTACCTTTATTCCACTCCGATAACCGCACCAAGCATCCTGTACATATAAAAGACGGGGCCCATTCCACATCACGCAACATACGTTCACCAAAATATGAATGATACACTTTCGCGGTTTCCCAAGTAATACCACGCTTGCTTGACGGAATAGTAAATTTTCCGCAAACATTACAAAAATTGTTAATTTTCGCGCAATTATTCATTTTTTTAGTTTTTAAACGTTAATATAATGAACCGATTAAATTATGCACTGACATATGAATAACTGATTGCTATTTGTTGACAGCTTTCGTGAAAGGTATCAAAAATAGAAAAAAATAAAATAAAATATGTTATTTATATGTAAAAAACTCCAAATTTTGCCAATAAAAAAGATTTTTTTAACATTTCACTGCAATTTCAGTGGTCTTGAATACTGAATAGGTTACAAAAATAAAAAATTCGATCAAACTGAAAAGGTATCTGTTGAAAAAATTGTAAGAATGGAGAAAAAATACCTGTTTTTCATTAATTTTTTTTTTTTTTAGTCAAATTTTTAAACTTGAATTTTTCAAAAACAAGAGCCAAACTATAAAAATGACTATGACCATTGAAATCAGCATACCCGAAATATGTTTACTACATGGGTCCCATCAATGTTAGAAAAAAAAGTGCTCCGATTCGAGCACAGTCTATAGATATTAACGCAATTTTTATCCGTTTATTCAGATGAAATTTTCCAAAAATATTTTTCCACATATCTATTTCTTTCAGAAATGTCATTTCACATTTTTCAATTTGAACCCTCATATAAGTATTTAGCTATAAAAAATCACCAACTAAGTAAAAGTCCATGTATCAGTAAATGAAAGAAATACCTACGCAAAGTTGTTGTTCTTGAAAATTATTGCGTTTTTGAAAAAATTCAAATGAATCAACGCAACAACATTCGCTAAATGCGCATCAAGTGTGTCTATTTAGTTGTTGTTGTTGTTGCTACTGCTTTGGTGAATACCCTTTAGTAACACTGTTCAGCAAGTGCAAGATATCGGCGCAATACCACTCTTTATTCTTTGCAGGAATCTTCCAGGATGAAAATAGATTTCCAACAACGCGACGCCTCACAACGCAACAGGCAAAGCCAACAACAGTCAACACGAAAACAAAAAGTAATTTAAAAGAAAACAACCACGTCGCAACCAACCCCATCGATTCTATCCATGCCATTACCATAGTGTGTTCGTTCCATTGCATCTGTACTTTGGCCACTTTGTTCGATTTATTTTTGTCTTTATTTCTTGAATTTGTCGGCGTCGCAACGGAGCCAGATGCAACAAAGAATTTTCATGCAGCAGCAACAGCAATGGCAACTACTCCAGTACAATGAGCGCGTGCTAAGAAGTCAACAGTGGCAGGAACAGCTGAATTTCCCCCTTTTAGTAAGAGATTTTCAAGAAAATAGAAAAAAAAAAGTAATTGTAATCATTGCAATAAAAAGTGCTTCAGTTTGTCCGCGTTGTCGACATGGTGTGCCAAGTGTTTGCTTTAATGTCTTCAGCACATGTCATCTGACTATATCTACCTCCGACGCTATAAATTCTGCAATCAGTGTCTGACGGCAATTCCACTTCCTTTGTGTTTTTTTGCAAAATTTTGTACTTTTTATTTTTATGTACATACATATGTCTTCGGCAATAAAATGGAAGTGTTGAACTCCATGTTTCGTCTGCTACTTGAGCAATTTACTTTTAGATGCTACTCCGCCTTATACTAATCATTTTAAAGTTTCAAACAAAGGCCTTGCATTTCGTAGTTTTCGCCAAATTGCTACTTTTTCTGGGAAAACTAGGTTTTTATTGGAAACTTTCACCAGATTTTATACTAGGAGTAGATAAGTATTTTTTATCTCTTTTTCAACATTGGATTGTTTTTATTTCTCGAAGTAAACAAAGCTTCCTTTTCGAGGGAATGAATTAAATTTTTTTTTTTCTTTGGTCCCTCCAGGATTTTGATCAAACTTGTGGACAACGCAAACAGGATCTTTTATGCCTATATTATTAACATGGGAATATTACGCTATTAAGAATGATAGTTCGGTTCCTACAACTCAAAAGTTGGGTCTAATTTTCGACAACTCTTTCGAGCATATCGGCCGGTATTCCTTGAATAACACGAGTTATGTTGGTTTCCAAAGCGCCAATAGTTTCGGGTTTGTCGACATGAGCAAGTCATTTAACATATCCCCATAGAAAGTAATCCAATGGCATAAAATCACATGATCTGGATGGCCAATTAACAGGAGCATTTCTGGAGATGATGTTTTCATCGAACGTTTCCCTCCATAAAGCGATTGTTTCTACAGCTGTATGGCATGTTGCGCCATCCTGCTGAACCTAAAAGTTGGCTACACTAATATCCTGAATTTTTGTCGACAAAAATTCAGTGATCATTGCTCTGTAGCGAGCACCATTGACCGCAACATGGGCTCCATCCACATTTTTGAAGAAATACGGTCCGATGATGCCTCCTGCCCGTAAACCACAGCAAACAGTACATTTATCGGGATACATTGGAAGCTCTTGGATTGCTTCTGGTTGTTCATCGGCCGTTCAACCAGAAATGAGCTTCGTCGCTAAACACAATTTTTCGATAAAATAATGGATCAATTTGATGTTGTTGTAAGGCCCATAAACCGAAAATAAAACGTACACCAAGATCAGCCGGCTTTAATTCTTGTACGAGCTGTATTTTATAGGCCTTCAGACCAAGAACACTCCTCAAGATACGCCACAATGATCAATAAGAGATGCCCAAAGCCTGAGGTCGGCGGCGAATGGACTGTTCACGGTTTTCACGAACACTCTCTGCTACTGCAGCAATATGTTCTAAATTACGGGCTCTATGCACTCTGGTTGAATGATGAATGTCCAATATTGTAAAATTGCTTCGAAATCTGGTGATGCTGTTACGAATAGTGCGCTCAGTTGGACGGTCATAACGACCAAAATGATGTTGAAGAACTCTATAACACTCTCTAACTGATGACTGATTTTGTTAGTAACTTTAATTAATAAACGTTTAGGAGTAAGTCTATTCATGATTAAGTCGTATTGAATACTGAACACAAACGTCAGATGGACAAACCATTTGACACATAATAGCTGTCAAAACAACCCATTTGGAAAAGGGACCCCGCTTTGGATCACCCTTATAACTCGAGAATAATTTTTCATTTCTAATTCTCCTTGCGGCTCTCAGTGGTATAGAATGTGAGTCTAGCCAATCATAAGTTTGTTCTGGTTATTTTTAAGAAAAAAAAAAAAAAAAATTTCAATTTATGTTTTTTGGGGTCGTTGACTCCAAGTCTGGAAACCATTTTTTAAAAATCAAGATGGCGGATCGCAAATGGAGGATCTTTTTCTCAAAAAATGATTATGTTAAAACAAAATTGTAGCTGAGGTTGCTGATTTAAAATTCAGGAACAATACATGTTCCATTGATCGTGAAAGGGTTAATGGATCGGGATGATCTCGCCAATGGAAGTGACGAAATGTTGAATTACTCAACAGATCCCCATAACATCTGATTACCGTCTAAGTCAGTGATCGGCGTTCCATAGCTCAATTGAGCTCTCAATTTTCTGTCTAAGTATTTCTGTCTATGTTTTTCCATCTCCTATCTATCTTCTCTCAAACATAAGCTTTCTCTCTTAAATTTGCCGACCGTTTGCTCAATGTGTGGAAATTTGGAAATAAACTGAACACTCGTTGTTTAGACCTTATCGCCTGCAGACAAGTATTGGAATAGAACGCTCATATTTCAACAAAAATTTAAATTGATTGAAAAAATTTAAAATTTTATCGTTTTCAGAATTTCCCAATAATTTTACCTTAGAACTCAGAAGCTTCTTTTCTTATTTTTATAACCTTCACCTAGGGAATATTTACTTTATCCTTCCATTTGCTGTAATGTCTGATATGGAAATGTGTGTACACTAGACCTATCGTTAAAATTGAAAATGAAAAAACCTTGCTCCCAGGGGCTAAAAAGTGTCCTATTGGTGTAAGTATCAAGCATAAAAATTTTGGTTCCGATCGGAAAATATTTGACCGTGCCGCAAGGCCGTTGAAGGTCGGAAAAACGCTATTTATGTATATGCAAAAATGGGGCCTTAATCGCAAGAATCAGATTCGGATAGAATAAGGCGAGTAAGCAGACCAAAAGCAAAAAGATTGAAACCAAAGTTTTGCAAAGCCTCTGTTAAGCACAGAGGATGGAGTTCAATGGTCTGTGGTTTTTTCTCTGATCAAAGAAGTGGGTTAATTCACTAGACTAAAGGAATTATGGATTGTTTAATGCACTTTGACATACCAAATTTTGTGATGCTGCTTAATGCGGATCAAGAGATGCCACTTAAATGGAGGTTCCAACAGGACAACGATCCAAACACATACCGCTTAAGTTTGTAAAGCCTGGTTTCAGAGCAATGGGATGCAAGTCCTTGGTTGGCCAGGCCAGTCCCCAAATTTGAATCCATTGAGAACCTTTGGGAGATCGTTAACACGTAAATCTACAAGGAAAATTGCAAAACCAAGAAAAATCTCTTTGAAGCTTTGAAAGTAGCCTTAGGAAGGGATATCGAAGGACATCATTAATAATATAATGTCCTCTATGCTTTAAAAATGTGCTAATGTTACCCAGTATAAAAGGTTTTCAACTAAATATTAATTTTAAAAGTTTTTATTAAATGTTAAGAAGGGGGTGCTTTAGTTTTGTCCGATGAAGTTTCTAAATTTTGATGTTTATTAAATGTTAACTCTTAATTTATAAAACCCTGTATTTTTTAAGTTCTTATTTGTCAGTAATTAATGTATAAATAAATAAAATAAACACATAAGCTAACTCAATAACGGCATTTTCTCAAAAAAAATTTGATATAAGAAAAAACTTCTTTAGGGGGTGCTTAGGTTTTGGCCGACACTGTATGTAATTGGCACTGGGCAAAAAATTTTTAATAAAAAATGGGCCTCTTCCTTCTAAAAAAATCAAATTTGTCATATCTCTGAAACTATTTGACACATATGAATAAGATTTGATTTCAGGTAATGTGAAGTGAACAGGATATGGCACTGTAAAAATGTTAAAGCAATTTAAGGTACTTAGTTGATATGGAAGCAGTATTTTTTTCTGTTCTTATTTTGATCTCCTAAGTATAGACACCACGCAAAAAAAATTTGGTCTCGATCAGAACCTATTTGACCGTGCCACCAGGCCGTTGAAGGTCGGAAAAACGCTATTTATATGAAAATAAGGAAACAATCAATCCCACCTTTTGAAATATTTAACATAGGAGGATAAGATTTAGTACATATATGAACAATACTTGAGTTAATAGTATCCAATAAAAAAATGGGCAGTGCCACGCCCCCTCGACCCGAAATTCTTGTATCTCTGAAAATATTGGACAAATTTGATTTTTTTAGAAGGAGGGGGCGTGACCCCGCCCATTTTTTATTAAAAATTTTTTGCCCAGTGCCAATTACATATGTACCGAGTCTCATTCCCCTGAGTCCAATATTTTCAGAGATACAAGAATTTCGGGTCGAGGGGGAGTGGCATCGCCCATTTTTTTATTGGATGCAAATAACTTAAGCATTGTTCATACACATATCAAATCTCATTCAGTTATCTCAAATAGTTTCAAAGATAGGACTGATTCTTGCGATTAAGGCCCCATTTTTCCATATAAATAGCGTTTTTCCGACCTTCAACGGCCTTGCGGCACGGTCAAATATTTTCCGATCGGAACCAAAATTTTTGTACTTGATACTTACACCAATAGGAAACTTTTAAGCCCCTGGGAGCAAGGTTTTTTTCATTCATAATTTTTCCCATACAACTAATGATAGGTCTAGTGTACACTCTTACTTAACGTCACTCTATACTTCTGTGGAAATTATTTTTACGGAAAACAAAGCAAAATAATTTGATGAAATATTGTGTACTTCCGATGTAGTCGAGGATAACTCGGGAGGTCGACACGTCTACTGTCCATCCAAAAAAAAAAAAAAGAAGAAGATGTCATATAAATATTGATAACTTCTCCAAAATACAATCAAATATTGAAAACAATTCCAGCAAGCTCTGAACAAAATCTTAACAAACTTTTACAACAGGGCATAGCACCTCCAATACAATCAAGATTCCAAAATGCTATACTGAAAGCGTTACTTGAGATAATACAATAAATATTCATACAGATACTGTAGCTAGTTCGTGGAAGTTTGGAACAAAAGCTAGATAAATTTTTACAAGAGGGCGTGACAGCATCCATACAAAAGCAAAATCTTTAAATGGCTATACTGAAAGCGTTATTTGAGATGAACTATCCAATTTGCACCCAAACTCTAGATATAGAACGTGAACGCTCTGAGCTGAAAAATATGCGCATTCGGATGAAAGGGCGTGACACCTCTAGTAAAAATAAAAACTTTATGGCAATGCAGTAAAATTTTTCAGAAATCCTAAGTAAAAACAGCCGAGCTAGCCCACTATACTATATAATTATGCTAAATTATTTACTTCAAACAATACCATATGCAGATAGAATTATTCGGATTTTTTTTTTAGGCCAGATATTTAATTTTTGGTCAGATATTAACTTAAGTTTCCTTAAACTCGGAAAAGAGCACAAAAACTAAATAATCCTTTGACAAAGGCAATGACTTACTTGTACACTGTTTAAACAATTTAACATTTCGTTGAATTTGCTTATTTTTTATCTTATCTTGCATCCGGATACATCAACAATAACTCTTTTATTAGTGTTATTTTCCTGGAATGTACTAAAATTAACTAAAACATTACTTTGGCTGGAGTGGTTGTTATTCTCTAAAACTGCATAAACTGCATTTACTGTGTGGATGTTTATTTGTTTGATGTTTTATGAAACTCTTTTTTATGGAGCTCTTTGATGAGATAAAAAAAAACTGCTAGGTACAACGAGAAGAAAAGGAAGAATAGCATTCTCCGGCCATTTGCACTTGAAGTTGTTTTAAATATTTACAAACTGAAAGCAATAAACATCAGTTACACCGGCAGCAATTCTATTGCATCCATCAACAGATTTACATCGCAAGAATTTGTGAGAATTCCACATTATCAATCTTTAAAATGCAAGCCTACTGGTAATTAATAAAATACCAAAATGGATGAATGCATAAATATACCTTTTTGTTTGAAAATACATATATTTTTATATAACATTCATATATTCGGGATTATAGTGAATAAATATTCTCGGGGAGTTTTCCCAGACTACCGTGCATTCTCCATTGCAGTCTGGGAAAAATTCAACGGTTTGGTATTGAACCAAAATTATTTCATACATTTATGGTCGAATTTTGACCACTGGGCGATTCTTGTACAAATAAAAAGGGAAACGAAATCGGTTCAGCCCCTATTTTTATGCCTCAATCTTTACATATTCGATTGATTTTATTTTTTTTTTTTAGTTTGTCAGGAGGATTAAGGCACAAGATTTTTCTTTTTTTTTAAAAACTGGGCAGTGCCACGCTCCTAAATGGAAAAAAGTCTATCACGGCTAAACCGATTCTTAGATTTTTATGAAATTTGATATGGAGATAGGGTATCACTAAGAAACGATAAACTTCTCAAACTATTGAGAAAATTTTAGATCAGTTTATCAGAGGTGTGTTCCTCGTGAATTCACCTCTACATCCTGAACAATATGCTTACCAATCGGGTAAATCGACTGAAACCGCCATACATAGCCTAACGACCAAAATCGAGAAGGCTTCGGGGGACAAGGAAGTAGCCCTCTGTTCATCTATTGATATACAGGGAGCTTTTGACAACACGTCTTTTAAGTCAATTGAGGAAGCATTGATTAGAAAGGGAATACCCGAAATGATCATTGATTGGGTCCTCAATATGCTTAAAAACAGGACAGTCATCTATGAAGCGGGTACAGAAAGTCTAACTGTGAGGACAACTAAAGGATGCCCCCAGGGAGGCGTACTGTCACCGCTTCTATGGATACTTGTTATTGACGAATTACTACAAATTCTAGATGATCACAAATTCGAAGTCCAAGGCTTTGCTGACGATTTAATTATTATGGTTAGAGGCAAATTTGACTCTACCGTAACTGAACGAATGCAACTAGTGCCGAGAGAAAGGACTCAAAATTAACCCTAGTAAAACCACACTGGTTCCCTTTACCCGAAGGTGAAAGCTAAACCTAGAAGCTTTAAACTTGGGGGAAACGGTTCTAGCGGTTTCCGAGGAGATGAAATATTTAGGAGTAATCCTAGATAACAGTCTAACTTGGAACAGTAATCTATCATACATAATAAATAAAGCCTTAAGAATAACATACGCTTGCCAAAGGCTGTATGGTAAAACATGAGGACTACGTCCAAAAATGATGGCATGGTCTTACAAAACCATCACTGTACCAATGACCACATATGCTTCATTAGCATGGTGGCCAAAGGTAGACCAAGTAAAGGCTCGGAAGGAGCTAAACAAGATCTTTAGAACAGCCTGCTTGGGTATCACAGGGGCACTAAGGACGTGTCCGACAGTAGCCCTAGGCATGCTTACGGGACTCACTCCTCTTCACCTTATGGTTAAGAATGAAGCAGCCTGTGCGACCCTCAGACTACCCCATTTACAACAACTTAAAGAAGGCAATCTAACAGGACATGTCAAAATCCTGGATGTGTTCTGGGATACACCATGTCTTACAGTCTCCGATAAGTAATGTTAATTCAAAGTGGTCATAAATGAACGCGCCGAATGGAGGAGGAAGGATATAAATGTAATACAGGGCTCACAGTTGTGGTTCACTGATGGGTCCAAAATGGAAGATGGCAGCGCAGAGCTGGAGTCGTGGGACCAAGATTCTAAAAAGCAGTTGCAATGGGAAAAACAGCTTCTATTTTTCAGGCGGAGGTCCACGCTTTAGAGTTGTGTGCCAAAGAATGTCTAAGAAGGGGCACTTGCGGCACCGACATATACATTTACTCGGACAGCCAAGCGACTCTAAAATCACTAATGGCTTTTTCAACACACTCAAAGCTTGTCTGGGAGTGTTTTGAACTTCTTCAAGCCCTAGCCAGGAGGAACGACGTTACTCTTGTCTGGATACCAGGGCACGACGGGCATGAGGGCAATGAAAGGGCTGATTGCCTGGCCAAGAGAGGAGCACTCGATTCTTTCTTCTGCGGAGTGAACAATAGCTTTAAAAATGACTTAATTCGGGAATGGGAAGGGAATAGCCTGATCGATCACTGGAAAGCCCAGGAAGGCATACGACAAGCGAAAAGGTTAATCAATCCACAACATGTTAAGGTAGAAGCTGTTTTAAATCTCAGCAGAAAAGATATTAAAACTTACAGTGAAATAATGACAGGTCACTGTAAACTCAATTATCACCTAAAAAATAAGGGCTTGGTAGACGATGATTCCTGAAGACTCTGCTTAGAGGACTTGGAAACAGCAAAGCATGTGCTATGTACATGCCCTGCTGCGTTTAGGCACAGAATTAACTACTTAGGTGGCGAGATTTTAGATCCAGGTGACATAGGTAAAATTGATCCCATTGCAGTGATAAGATTTATAGATAGTCTGGAACTGTTTTGATAGGGAAAGAGGCTGTACAAAAGATCTTTCAGGTCGCAGTACAATCTAGAGCCTTTAAATAATAATAATAAAAAAAAGAAACGATAAAATGATATGTTTTTAAGTACATAGATAGTGCAACGCCCCTAAATGAAAAAACGTTCTCACGACTAAACCGCTATATATGGTATAAAATTTGGTTGGTATGGAGATAGGGTTAGCAGCAAGAAATGATAATATGATCATTATGAAAAAACGCTCTCACGGCTAAGCCGTTGATTCGATTTTTATGAAATTAGGGACGGAGATAGAATGCAATTCAATACTACGTTTCCACCGGACATTTATGAATTGCAAATCTGGTAGTAAGATTAATGATTTATTTATTTCTCCAAGATTTACTGATTTTGGGTAGTTTCAAACAAGTGGAACCTCTTAACTTTAACAATTTAATGTCTTTAAAAACAAACCAACTGGACGACAAGTATAAAGAAGAAAAGTAAAAAAACAACTTTAGTTTTTCCGCTTACGACATTTACTGTCAAAATAAATCTCTTTCGGCCGGTGGAAGCGGGTAGGATTTTATGACAAGATTTATATATCTCAGCACAGCTAAATCTCTGGTGGAAACGTAGTATTATAAGAAAAGATTTTACAAACTGTTGTTTTCAAGAGGGCGACACCACCCCTCTAAATAGAAAATGTCGATAAGTTGAACCCTAAAGAAGAAATTTTAAATCTTTATGTGTGATTAGAATCAGCTAATAAGAACTATCCGATTCTTATTCCTACACCCTCAACTACTTATACCCGATCTCCTGTAGATGCAATAATCTTATACGTTTCTAAAAATATTTTATGATCAGGGCCAAATCTGTCGAAAGGATCCAGTCTGCATCATATGAAGTGTGATATAAGTATATTGTCATATCTGGATTATTTAGAAATCTTTATCAGAGACGTGATCATAATACAAGCAAATCTATTACAATGACCACTCTTAAAACGGTTCTTACTATATATGTTGGAGGAACATTATTATCGTGTGAAATCTTTCACTTCCCAATTTAATCACATGTATTGACAGTCTAACGGACATTAAGCCCTTAGCTTTCCAATATATTGCATAAATTCCCTATATCGTATTCAAGAGAATTCTAGTCTGGTTTTTACTATACCGAGCAGTGTGCAATCGACCGGAAGATTAGTTTATCCCGTCAAACCTCTAGTATACGTAGGAGCGAAGATGAGGTTAAAGTTGTATCGGTGCACTTTCCTGCCTTGATATCCTCCAAAGCAATGATAAGCGGAAGCAAGTTTGAATTAACGACAACGCATGCAGCAACAAAACATTGTTCGAGCGAACGCATGAATAGATCACATCCCATCAAAACACAAAAATCACATCACGTTTGCTGCTGCCCACTACACCTACCACCACCCACCCACCACCACTTGGAACGATGAAATGCGCAAAGTGTTCGATCGTCGTCGCTGGGGGAGGGGAGAAGGGAATTTTAGATATAAAACACACATAATAATATACAAAAATAAGAACGTAGAGAGGAGGCGCTAGGTACATAGTACACGTCGACAAAAGTTGAATATTTCCCCCAAGAGAAAAACACAAATAAAACGATTAACTTTTAAAAAGCGGAAACACTTTGGAAAATGCTGTATCGTATCGTGTACATTAATATTATTATTTTTCTCGTTTTTGCGTCTCTTCTGGCCATTGAACTTTGTTTGCATTTGCCGTTCCGTTCGTACATAAAATTTCAACCACTTTCAGTATTTTCAAGCCATTTTAGATTTTTTCTTGTGTTTGTTTTCGAATAAAGTAAAAATGCTATGGTGGTTCTCACCTATTTATTAAGTTTTCCATAAAATCGAGAACTTCTAATCATTTCATGAGTATCTCAAAGGAATCTTTCTTTTTACCTCAATATTAATATTACTCGACATGGGGGGCTTAAATCAAAAAAATATCATAAACAAAGTAGATTTTTTAATATCAAGGAATTTGCTTGAATTTTTTCAGTGTTTTAAGACCTGTTATGTGGTCGTAATGAGCGATTTAGACCTTTTAACCCATTCTGTCGCCACGACTCACATACGATTTTTCTGAATTTTACTCCGAAAAATTTGTTAGATATCCCGCTATCTTGCCTTATGTGTTGCTATTATGTGCTCCATCGCATATCGCCAATAATCGCATTTTTTTTACCCAAAATCAACCCATTTTTGTTTTTTACTCGGCAGGGGACGCTTAAATTAAAAAAACATGATAAACAAAATAGATTTATTTTTTATCAACAAACTTGCTTAAATTTTTTTCATTTATATTATGGCTCTACTTTTGTATAAGGTTAAAACTGATTTTCTGACTTGTTACAGAAAAAAATTTTTCTTGGATCACCCTACCGTTTTTGAGAAATCATTTCTGTGGCGAAGTTTTAGCTAATTGAAAGAGCTTTCAGATAGTTTATATAGTTTATACGATTTAATAGGATTTCACAAAGTTCTGGACTTTTAAAGTTGATTGTACATTTTTTTTTTTTTCCTTTTTTTGACTTTGGCTGCCATTTTAGTACGAAAAAGATCCTATTAACATACCCTTTTATAATTTTCTTTTTGAAATCCTTGTTGAATTTCCATTAATTTGGTAGTACATTTATTATAACAGCGCTTTAATTTGAGGTAGGAAAAAATACTTTTCTATGTAACACACGAGTTACTCGCATACTTTGCGCTGCGTATGATGTGAATGATACACGCACTGCTCTTTAACTTCTGGAGCCTGCAAATCGATTGTTCTTGAAAAGTATTTTTTTCTGACCTCAAACTAACAAATTGGTAAGATAAATGTTCCGCCAATTTAAAGAAAATTGAACGTGGTTTTTAAAAAAAAATTATAAAAGGGTATGTTAATTGGACCGTTTTCATACTAAAATGGCCGTCAAAGTCAAAGAATGGGGAAAAAAATTAAAATATCAACTTTAAAGGTTCAAAACTTTGCAGAGTTTTTTAGACCCTTTAAGCCATTTACACTATCTAAAAGCTCATACATTTAACTAAAACTTCACTGTAAAAATGTTTTCTCTAAAACGTTAGAGTGATCCAAGAAAATTGTTTTCTGAAACAAGTCAGAAAATCAGTTTTAACCCTATAATTCCTCAGGGGAACATTTTAGACCCCCCTCCAAGTGCCTCCTCTATCACCCAGAAGCTTCGTAACTTTATGCAATACACCCTGTATTTATAGTATTTTACTCGCTGAGTCTATATGGGGTATTACACTGTAGAACAAAATGCCATATACACTTTTTTCGTAGGCTGCCTTGTTTTCCTCTAATGCTGAAAAAAGACTTGTACGACATCACTATATTGTTAATAACTTTTGAACCAATATCGATTTTCCCAATTTTTTTCTGGAATATAGTTTCTTGACAAGTGGAGAGTGCTTATCTATTTTTTATAGTTTTCTCAGAGACGAAGAAGTTGCTTTTATTTTGATGTACCTATTTGAAATAGGGATTTTCAATAATAAATGAAACATTTTTTTACAAATCAAAAACACCATTTTATTCCCCGACCTATGCTAAATATCTTTTAAAAAAAACATTTTTCCAAAATCTTTACTAGTTGTTATAAAACATCATTTTGTTAAAGCCTTTTTTACGTTCAACTTCTTAGGTGGCTCACTTGAGAAATTTTTGCCCATATGCCACATATATTGTATCAAAGTGTTCGTATGGATCTCAGCTATAGGTTAAAAGGCATAAATTTTCCACTCGGGTGATTACTATTGAGCCGAATGTCATAAAAGGCGAAAAATATCACTTTTTTGGGAATTTTGTGCTCTAACTTGCCAAATGTGCATCCAAAAATACTTATTTGGTAATAAAAGATTAGATATGGATTAGATGAACAAAACCATACCACTAAATGCAATAAAATTCAGTTAACTTACGAGATATATCGAAAAAACCACATAGGTCAAGGTGCAAAATTCAAACGGCCTTTTCTCGAAAACTAGAGCCAATTTGAACAAACTGAGCCAAATGGTATTTTTTTTTTGGCCTATATTTTCACCCCGCAGTGTCAGATCCGAGTAAACTTTTGTTGACCAAATTTTGTTCCACAGTGTTATTCGTCAGATTTACACTTTAAAATTTTTGAATTTTTCGTTTTGGTGCAAATTAAGGGGACATTCGCTATTGTAATTGAAAAGAAAAACACTTTTTAAAAATTTTATTATGAAAAAACTATTATATTTATTGACAAAATTTCTTTTGGACATTGTTAAACACTGTTTAAGAAATATGAAAAATTTTTTTTTTTATTTTTAGTTTCCCTTAGCTGCTGTAGAGGGCGCCATCCAAAAGTTACTTTTTAAACGGTAGGAAATATTTTAGACCTCCTGTATCAGATTTTTGAAAAATTCAAAATGGATTTTATTCTTGAGACCCAAAACTATACAATAAGCCTTTAAAATTCATACTTTTTTATATTTTGAAGTTTTTGTATGAATATTTACGAAAAATGCTTACACTCAAAAAATGCCCCGTAAAAAAAAGGGGGGGATATTTTTTAAAACTTTCAGAAGCTTATTGTTTAATATTTTTTATGAGTAATCGAATGCTCTTCGGTTTTTTAAAATCGGTCGAGTAGATTCGGAGAAAAATTTCTACCAGTTTAAAAAGTAACTTTTGGATGGCGCCCTCTACAGCAGCTAAGGGAAACTAAAAATAAAAAAATAAAAAATTTTTCATATTTCTTAAACAGTGTTTAACAATATCCAAAAGAAATTTTGTCAATAAATATAATAGTTTTTTCATAATAAAATTTTTAAAAAGTGTTTTTCTTTTCAATTACAAAAGCGAATGTCCCCTTAACAAAGTTATGATTTTTTTAAGCTTCATGGTTTGGGAAGATACTTTTTATTAATAAAGTTGATTTTGTGACCTTTTTAATTGTAAAATTTTTGGATATTCGGGCTTTAAGGTCAATTTTTAAATTAAGAACTTTGTTTTATTAAAAACTACTTTTTATTTTTTGTCATAATGTAAAATGTAGATAACAAACTGAATTTTAGAAATATGTAAAACAAATTTTTTTTTTTACCTTAAATTAACGATAGTAAATTTATAACAAAGTATAAAATTCGATTTTTTTAATGTTGGGGTCTTTTTATTTTGTTTAACTTTTTAACATAAGCTCTGTATTCAAACTTGTTTAAATATCCGTGAAATTTAGAATAGAACTCGTATTACTTCTTGATATAAACCGATTTTTCGAATATAAAGTCGCCTAAGAGATGGCTTAATTTGGTTCGATTTTAATGATTCAATTTGAAAATAAAGAAAATATAAATAAGGCAAAACACTTTTTCTTGGTCAAGGCAGAATTTATCTTATCTAACTTCATCGCAATCTTCTTATTTTGATGTTGTTGAAGTTTTGAATTTTTCTTAAAACGTTAAATACAGCCATGTTCTGGAAGCCAATTTTCTTGAATTAAATCAAACTTAAAGAGGAGGTTTGAATTCCAACAAACCAAATAGGCTATCGATGTCAATCTGTTTTACTGAAAAGTGATTTCGATTTGTACAACATATTGAGAGAAAAAATTTTTCATTGAAATCTCGATAACTTTTTTTTGTTAATTTGCGATAGCTGATTCCGAATTTAGCAACAAGTTTTTTATCAGATCCGAATAATCTTTGATTTATATTTAAAAAAAAAATGCTATTTTCAGAGATATAGCCCATATCCAGGGATTAGTGTAGTTTACTTTTGTCAACGGCAGCCATGATCTTCTTAATTAAACCTTACCTTTCAACTTTTCAAAATGGATCATTACTCTCTGAAATATCATCCATTGATAAGGTGTCGTTATGATACTATTGGAAAAAATTAAAAGCTGATTCTGCTTTTTAGAGCAAGGATAACTCGAACCTAAGACCTCATAGATAAAATGGATTCGGATTCAGCAACCACAATTAACAAAAAAAAAGTTGTCGAGATCTTATTCGAAGTTTCGTGTTATTGGATTCCAGAACACCTAAAATTTCAGTACATGGCTGGTAAACTGGATAGTTTAAAAACTCAATGATCTAACTTTTGTAATAATTATTCTTAATAATTTTTGAACAAGAAGTTAATTGTTGTGTGAAAAATAGTGATATATGTAATATGTAGTAATAGTACCTAATAGTTTGTGAAGAACTTGAAAAGATGGCGCGACCAAAAACGGTTGAGGACCCCTGATTAAGAAAACTATACACATTATGGATAAATTAAAATATATATGCCTAAGCTTTCAAAGTGTTGTTTATAAAGAACAATAAACCATATAAAATAAAATTTTTTTTTTTTTTGTAAATTTCAACTCTAAAATATCTCCACATATTTCCATACTACTGAAACCGAAATACATGTTTTTAGAAAGACCATAAATTTATTTTTTCAAAGCCGTAATAAATCCGAAATCCGTTAAAGAATAACTGAGCTACAAATTATGAAAAGCACAAAGTCATCTCAAAACGGTTTTTAAGGGTAAATTAAGATTTTGAGGGTGTGTTTAAAATGTTAAACACAGTTGTATTATGTACTTGATCAGACCTACAATATCTTCTAGATCTCTTAAAAAGTGTATGCAGTTTTGTAAGTTTTGTGGCACTGTGTTATATACGCCTCCTAAAAAAATGCATTTTGTGACATGCGGGGTTTCAACAATCGCCAATGCAATTGTTGTTCCTATAAGTATGCAACATTATTTGTAAGCTGTTGCTCCTAACCAGTGATGCCAGTTAATTGATTTTAATGCTTTTTATGGTGCTCTTGGAAAATTGAAAAGCGAAAAAACTGCAACTTGGACAAACATTTCAGGTCGGATGAATTGACCATGATTACGATTTCAGTGCCACAGCGATTTCCTTTTAATAAATCGATTTAAAATAAGCCGCAAAAAACGAAAGCCTTTCTATATCTCTCCTTTTTCGAGATATCGATGCTTAAAGAATACTAGAATACCGACGACATTTCAATAAAAGTTAAATTTGTTAATGTTTCGCACAAAATGACCCAACGTAAGTCAAAGAAATCGAATGGATTTTTTTTTGGATTTTAAATCATTTTTTGACCTATTTTGGGTGTTTTTATGTGAACACATTGTCAAGTCTAACTTTTCTTTAAACGAAGCGAGATATCGAAAAATTTTATCCATTTTTATACCCTACACCCAGTGTATATTCACTTTGTCCTTCCATTTGTAACGCAGAGAAGGAGTCGTGACAGATATAGAAAAGTATATATATTCTTGATCAGCGTCACTTCCTGAGTCGATATGGCCATGTCCGTCTGTCTGGCTGGATGGCTAGCTGGCTGGATGTGTGTTGAAATACACTTTTTGGGAAAACTGAGCAAGATAACTCAATGAAATTTGGTAAACTGCCTCCGTCGTTAAAGATAGCTCGTGGGATTGAAAATGAGCAAAATCGGTCAACGGACACGCCCACCGCCCATACAAAATATATATTCAAAATACAATTTTAGGAGTATTTTTCACGACAATGCAACCAAAATACACTTAAATACTACACATTGTAAGTGTAAGCTCTAAAAAAAAAGTTGAGTGAATTCGGACAAGAGGGCGTGGTACCTCCCATATAAGCAAAAGCTTCAAAACGTTATACTAAAAGCGTTTTTTGAGATATTCAAACCCAATTTGACTCAGACACTAAGAATTATAAATGAAAGCTCCCAACAAAAATTGGGTGAAATCGGACAAGGGGGCGTGGCACCTCCCATATAAGCAAATGTTTCAAAATGCTAGACTGAAAAAGTTTTTTGAGATAATCCAGCCAAATTTCACTCAGACACTAAAAACTATAAATGCAAGCTCTGAACAAAAACTGGGTGAACTTGGACAAAAGGGCGTGGCACTTCCCATATAAGCAAAATTTTTAAAATACTGCAGTGTGGGTATTTATTTTTTGCCCAAGCCAAAAGTTACACCTTTACTAGTTTAGAGTTATTTTGGATCATTTTATTCGAAAATATCATAAAATCATGACATTAAGGGTATCGTAGTATCCCTTAGAAACGAAATTTTGCTTAACCAATTTTTGTATATGCTTGTAATACCTTATCTTCACTTGCCTGGTTAAACAGATGAATGCTGATTAAGCACTAAACATGTAGTTTTTCATATGAAAATTTTTATGCCCTACACCCAGGGTATATTCACTTTGTCCTTCCGTTTGTAACGCAGAGAAGGAGGCGTGGCAGATATAGAAAAGTATATATATTCTTGATCAGCGTCACCTCCTGAGTCGATATAGCCATGTCCGTCTGTCTGGCTGCCTGGCTGGCTGGCTGGCTGGCTGGGTGGCTGGCTGTGTGTTGAAATACACTTTTTGGGCAAACTGAGCAAGATAATTCAATGAAATTTGATACACTGCCTCCGTCACCAAAGTTAGCTCGGGGGATTGAAAATGAGCGAAATCGGTCAACGGACACGCCTACCGCCCATACAAAAAATATATTCAAAATGCAATTTTAGGAGTATTTTTCACGACAATGCAACATAATACGCATAAATACTAAAAATTGTAAGCGCAAGCTCTGAGAAAAAACTGAGTGAATTCGGACAAGAGAGCGTGGCACCTCCCATAGAAGCAAATGCTGAAAAACGCTATACTGAAAGCGTTTTTTGAGATATTCGAACCAAATTTGACTCAGATACTAAAATTCATAAATGAAAGCTCTCAACAAAAATTGGGTGAAATTGGACAAGGGGGCGTGGCACCTCCCACATAAGCAAAAGTTTCAAAATGCTATACTGAAACAGTTTTTTGAGATAATCCAACCAAACTTCACTCAAATACTAAATACTATAAATGCACGCTCCAAGGTAAAACTAGGCGAACTCGGACAAGAGGGCGTGGCACCTCCTATATAAGCAAAAGCTTCAAACGCTTTACCCAGAAAGGTTTTTACTCAGACACTAAAAACTATAAATGCAAGTTCTGAACAAAAACTGGGTGAACTCGGACAAGAGGGCGTAGCACCTCCCATATGAGCAAAATTTGAAAAATACTGCAGTGTAGGGTATTTAATGTTTGGCCACGCCAAATTTTACACCCTTACTAGTTTCGATTTGTATGGCAAAGATTAGCTGGTTTTTAAAAAATTAAATAGCTTAACCACGGTTTCCACTTTGGTCTTTAAAGACCTTTATTCTTGTTGGTCCGACGGTCTTTTGGTCCTTTCTGAAAATTTATAAAAAATTTAAACGATTTTATCAAAAATATCACCACTTTAAAAAACTTCAGTATTAATGACGAAAAGAGTATTTACCCATAAAAAATATTTTTATAGGAAACAAAGTAAAAAAATTTTTTAAAACTGATAAATTATCAGAATCGCCGCGTACTTAAATTAAAACTAATATAAAAAATTTTTATATTGAACTTTTAAATCATATACAAAAAAATTTATTATTTCTTCTGGTTAACCAGGCAAGTGTGAATAGCTGTGTTTTAGGCAACAGTTTTCAGTGTTTAATTAAGCACTTTCTAAGGAACGTATGGGAAAGCAACAACTAAAGTGCTTAATTTAACACAGATAAATTTGCGTGTTTAATTATAAAGCACAAAGTAGACTGTTGATGTTGCCATACTACACTGAATATTAACTTTGATTCAGCTGTGTTTAATAAGATTTTAACATAGTGGCATCACACTTTTATCGATTGTCTTGGCAAGCGGAGGGAAGTGTTGCGGAAGCGATAAGCAGAATAAAGTAAAACAATCTAAGAAAAGGAGATAGCACACAAACTCGTTTTAGAAGAACAGTAATAACTACGTGTTAACTCGCTGCCGTCTAAAACACAGCAAATATGGTATTATCTTGAAAATCCCATGTTATATTTCAGTGGTTTTGAAATAGAAAAGCTGGCATCTTTATTTCTGATGTGTTTGTATTTTCTGAACATTTCCGCATAAATAAAACAAAACGTCAAAAGTGTCAAAGAAAACTACTCATTTGTCTGAAAAATATTAGTCGCATTATTTTTTTGTGAAAAATTTATTGCTATTTATTGAATATTCATTAGTTATTTGAAGTGAAATATAAAATTTAGAATTAATATTGTGTCCTAACAGTGGAAAATTATTACAAAGAGTTAAAAAAACAATAAACAAATAGCACACGACTGAAGAGTTTCTCAGTTGGCTGCTTCATCCAAGCGGCTTGGATTGATAATATAACCATCATGGCTCCAGCACCGCAACCCTTGGAAGGCGTCCAAGGTCCAATGGCTGGTTATATACCATCCGGACAGGAGGGCGGACCACGCATGAATACAATTTCACTAGCGGTGCTTATCGATTTCATAATTCAGCGCACCTATCATGATTTGACTGTGTTGGCAGAATTGTAAGTTCTTTTTTGGTATTCATTTTGCGTAAATCATTAAGCGTGCAATCTAAATTATGTTACAAATTATGCGCGAATGATGAATTTTTGTTAATGGATACAGAGAGTGAAAACTACCCTGAACAAGCCGCAATTTACCCATTTTTCAATTCGATCGCTACTTCCCGAGTTATAACCCTTCAAAAAATGGATAGCTCACAATATTTCCGTACCGAAAAACTTCAAAGTTGAAATTTAATTATCTTACCAAAAACAATATTTTATTACAATAATTTCGAGCCTTTGCGGAACAAGATCGCATAAAAAAGACCGCTCTATTCTAGAATATGTAAACAAACCTGCAAATGAATGAGAAAAAGATAAATTTTAAAGAAAATTCAGTAAAAATCGATAAATTGACTAAAAAGTTGCCAGCGGCTCTCCCTTTGACTTTTTCGAATGATTTTTTAACTTTATTTATCAAAGCCAAAGAATAACTAAGCATAACTCCTCTTGTCTCCAGTTTTTTAGTAATTTCCGGCAAAAATCCAAAATGTCCTTTCACGTATGCGAGATCTGCAAAAAGTTGAGGTTTTTCGATGACTGATCTTGCTTCTACGATAGCCTTTGCATCATTCTGGTCAAGTTCCCAGATTACTTTGTCAAGCAATTTAATTTAAGTCTTCTGCATAAAATAATTCTGCATGTAGCCATATTCCCCATCTAGTTCGTATTGGCTCAGAGGGTAAAGGAACACATCCGATGGGGGAAAGTTTACAATTTACTGTAAAGCCCTAGATTTGCCGACATCCAAAATAACTTTCAAGCATACTATATTTAACCTATGGCATAGATTTGTTGAGCAACATAATTTTTTGTTTTCCCCCCGTTATGCATCGCCCTGCAGTTGTAACTCATTGACATTGTAGTATTTTTGCAAAGCGCTTCGTTTGCAAGCTTATATGGCTACACAAAACGAAGTATAAAGCGCGATTCGTATGTTTATCAGAGTGTAAGTCTATGAGATTTTGAAATTTTAAGTATTTTTTATAACAGGAAATGATTTACATTATTTGCTACCACCAAGTATGGATGGTTTGAGCTTACCAATATGTTTATGTATAACACCAACAAAATTACAAAAACAACGGAAATGCGTCTGATGAGGTTCACCTACGCTGGGTCCCGAAACGCGTAACGCATACCAGTCTTACGAAAAAATTTTTTTTTTAAATCCTATGAATTTTGCCTGGTTTTTTGGTGTTTCACATAAACACATTGAACACTAAAAGAAAATTAGACTAAATTCAAATGAATGGTAAAAACCTTACTTGAAGCTCTCATTTAAAATACTTAATTATTTCGGAACGAAGCACTTTTCATTAAAAGATATTATGAAATGGTCGCTAAAATCTATTTGCTGAAAAAAAACAGATTTCCTTTTTCAAATCACTTATAAGGATAGAGTGAAATTTTAACACATTCTTATGGCTGAAATAACATTTTTATTAAGATTGTGTGTAATTTTATCGTTAAATATTTCTTTTTTGTTAGTCAATGTAACTTCATTGACTTTGTATTATGATTTATTATTGCATTTTTCTTTAATTTTAATTTCTAGACTTCCTCGTAAAACTGATATGGAACGCAAAATTGAAATATACAACTTTTCAGCGCGCACACGTCAACTCTTCATACGTTTAATAGCACTAGTGAAATGGGCTAACTCCGTATCGAAAGTAGACAAATCAGCTGTAAGCGTTAAATTTATTTATTTATTTTCTTTTTGAAGTAAATAACATGATGTAACTCTTCTATTTTAGAATATAATGAGCTTTCTGGACAAGCAAAATATGTTGTTTGTTGAAACTGCTGATATGCTAGCTCGAATGTCGCGTGAAACTTTAATACGTGCGCGTTTGCCAAATTTTCATATTCCAGCTGCTGTTGAAGTTTTAACTACAGGAACCTATAATCGGTTACCCACTTGCATAAGAGAGCGTATTGTACCGCCAGATCCAATTACGCCAGCTGAAAAGAAACAAACTTTGCTGCGTCTCAATCAAGTAATTCAGCATCGTTTGGTCACCGGCAAACTTTTACCTCAAATGCGAGAATTTAAGGTAAACTTTATTTATTTAAAAGTGATGCAGCGGTAAATCAACTTTGTTTTAATTGTGGGAATAATTTGTTACTGTCATATTCAACTCCATTTTTCAGATCAAAAATGGTCGTGTTACATTTGAAGTGAAACATGAATTCAACGTATCACTAACAGTTATGGGTGATGATCCAAATGTTCCGTGGCGTCTACTTGATATTGATGTACTTGTTGAAGATAAAGAAACCGGAGGTAATTTACAATTACTAATGATTTAAGTTACTATTTCTCATATAAATAAATTATTTTTCATTGCCTTTAGATGGCAAAGCTCTCGTGCATACACTACAAGTGAATTATATTCATCAGCTTATACAGGCTCGTCTTGTTGGTAGTCCGAATGCCTTAAGCGAAGTCTACAATTGTTTGCATTATTTTTGTCAATCATTGCAATTAGAAGTTTTGTATACACAAAGTTTACGTCTTGGCTACGAACGTTTAGATGATAACATACTTGTGGAGGAATATGTACCCGGTGTGAAAATTACTGTTTCTTATTGGCGTGAACTAATTAGTAAAGATCCAAAATCAGAACTTGGATATCGTTTAACTGTACAATCAGATCCTAATGAAATTGGTCGTCCATTGGCAGTGGTTCATGTGCCATCGCTTGGAGCAAAAGAATCCGCTGAAGTAGCTGATCGCGCAGTGCGCTCAGATCATTTATCAATGGAGCGGCTTATTGTTCATACTGTTTACATACGTTCTGTGTCACGTCTCTCTGATTTAAAGTTGGAAATTCAAGCATTTTTGAAGGATGTCGATTGTGAGCTAAAGCTTTGTAGCATCAATTAAATTTTAATATTCAACATTTTTAAATTCATTTATTTTTTAGTTAATCTGCAAGGGACACCTGCTATTTTGACTGTACCTGTATTGACACCGTGTTTACGTGCTGAACAGGTTCATATTACAATTGATACGCATACAGGTATGTTGAAGTGTCACGTACCCAAACATCTGGATTGCCCAATTATAGCAGAGATGCAAGCTTGTCTCAATGGCGATCGCAGCAAGTTGCAACAAATTCTATCCGAGCTAAGGTTGGTTTTTAAATTGGTGATTTTATTTAATTTCTACTAAAAACGTTAACATTAAGATTTTGGATTACTCATCGTCGTTGTGAGAAAACATTACAACATTTGCCTGCAACTGCCACAGAAACTTTATCATTTTTAAATATGCCAGATGATCCGCTTCTACAACCAGGAAGGCATAAACTTTATGTTAAATTACATCGTCATCCTAATGTTATTTTGGTAATATAATAAAAAAAATATATCATAAACTTTTAACAACAAATTTTTCTGCATAAAGATTGTGCAGCTTAAAGAAAAACCCGCAACTTATTGTGAAATGGAATACACTTTCCATTTGGGCTTTGTAACTTTTCAATCAACTGATTCGGAATCAATAAATAATAATGACGATTCCTCACAGCAATCACAAGTTGTTGCTACCACGCAACAGCAGCAACCATCACAAAGTTCTAGCAGTGTATCTGATGTGCCAAAAGTTTATACAAAACTTTTGCGTTTAATTGAGTTTGACACATTTGTAGCAACGCATGGTCCCGGCACTGATGTGGATGGTAATATATTTATCTCTAATGCACATTTATGTTAGCGCGAGCTTTTAATTTTTTATTGTTGCAGATATTCCACCACACAAACGTAAATCTTCTATCGAAAATCATGGGCCACCAGCTAAGCAACAAAAAACAATTTACCCTGCATACTTTATTCCTGAGTTAGCACACGTTGTAGCTATGTGTGATGAAAAAATACCATTCCTAAACTTGGCACAAGAGTTCTCCAAGCATAATATACCACATAGTGGACTACAAGTAGAATCGAATGGAACTTCTTTAGTGCTTAAGCTGTTGACACTACCGATGCCAGGTCAAACGCATGAACAGAAGGTATTTTTGTTTATTTCTGTCCCATTTAAGATAAAATTAAATTGACTCTCCTGAATTATTGTATTACTAGCAAAATCAATCTACATCTCTACCTGTGATTGAAAAGCATATCTGGAATGATTTGTTAAAGCGCCTGCTTTCAGTTTCTATACGTTCTCAAATGAACAAAAATAATCAGATACGCATTTGGGTTGTAGAATTTGTTTTCTACAGCACACCATTGCAGAGTTTACATCAAAAAGAGCAGGGCTACCGACGTACTGTTTATTTGACCTATGAACAGGCAAATAATGATTTTTCAAAAACCGTTGAAGATTTGCTTAAGGATTGGTCTAAGATTGTTTATTTGTATACATTAGTATACAATTTTGCTGAGCACATAAAGAATAGTAAGTTATAAAATAAAAGCCAAGCTCAAACTATAAATAATTTTGTGTTTGCTTACAGAACGTCTAAATCTTTTGGATATAATCAGCATTAAATCATTTAGCTATATGAATCTTTTACTTGGCTATGGACCTAAAAAAGAAGTTACTTGCAATATTTATTGGTCTTCACAAAATACAGGTTTTCGTTTAACATTTGTGGGTGGAATTTCTGCTATAAATGCACATTCGATGATGCGCGAGCAATTGGCGCAATTTATAAATCGGCGACACAATTTAACACAACTCGTTCATATTTTACATGAGACATATAATCCCTTAGGCTCTATAGCAAAATTACCGATTATTCCACATTTGGGCATACCGGTGCGTTAGTTCGTTTGGTTACCTGTTTTCAAAGGCTTATAATAATTTTGTTTCAGCGGCCGCAAGTTCCAGTACTATCATTTTGCATTTTGCCGCAATCGCCATGTCTAATTCGTTTGGCGTATCAGGCAATGTACTGTTTGGAAGTTCGTTTCAGAGCCGGTAGATTAGTTTCAATAAGAGACGGTGCATACAGTCGCTTTGATCGTAATTTGATTGATGAATTTACGCCAATACAGGGCTTAAAAGTGAGTACTTTAATTTATATTAAATTCATTATTTATGTAAAAAGTGGCGGTAGGAAATAACGCTCGAAAAAAAAAACTAAATTATCGCTCAAATTTTGTATTTGTTTCGATTTTAATGTGGGCATTAATCATTTTAGAAATATGAAATAATGCCCACACAAAAAAAAAAAAAACGAAATAAAGGCATTATTTCTAAAATGATTAAAACCCACATTATATCAATTTCTAAAATGAAATAACGCCCAAAAATAAAAACGAAGTTATTTTCATATAAATTGGCGATAATAACGCCAAAAATTTGAGCTTTTATTCCGTTAAGAATTTGAGCGATATTTCATTTTTAATTTTGGGCCTATTTCGTTTTTATTTTGGGAGTTATTTCATTAAAAAAAAATAAATAAAAATAACGCTCAAAAAATTAAAATAACGAAAAAACGCCCAATTATTGCTATTAAATATCGCCCAAAAAATATGAAAACAAAAACGAAACAAATAACGCCCAATGAAATAACACCAAAAAAATAAAAAATAACGAAATAACGCGCTTGGGCTTTATTTCGTTTTTGTTTTTGGGCGTTATTTCATATTTTTTTGGGCGTTATTTCGTTTTTATTTTGGGAGTTATTTCATCGAGCGTTATTTCCTAATGCCGAAAATAATTTGAGCGTTATTTCTGTTTTTAGGGGTTATCTAACATGGCTTTTATTTCCTAACGCCAAATTTGGGCGATAATAATTTTTCAAATAACGCCCAAATTTTATTGTATGAACATAATTTGGACGTTATTTGGTTTTAAAAATATGAAATAACGGCGTTAGGAAATAACGCCCAAAAACAAAAACGAAATAACGCCCAAATTATTTTCATATAAATTGGGCGATAATCATTTTGGAAATAACGTCCAAAAATTTGGGACTTATTTCTTTTTCTTTTTTTGGGCGTCATTTCGTTTAATTTTTAAAAAACAAAATAACGCCCAACAAATAAAATGACGTAACAACGCCCAAACTTAAAACGAAATAACGCCCAAAAAAAAAATTAAATAACGCCCAAAATCATAAACGAAACAACGCCCAAATTATTTTCATATAAATTTGGGCGATAATTATTTTGGAAATAACGCCCAAAATTTATTTCTATGAAAATAATTTGGGCGTTATTTCGATTTTGTTTTGGGCGTTATTACGTCATTTTATTTTTTGGATGTTATTTCGTTGTTTTTTTGGCGTTATTCCCTAACGCCATTAACATCTAAAATAAAAACGAAAAAACCCCCAAAACTTTAACGAAATAAAGACATTAGGAAATATCGTCAAAAAAAAAAAACAAAAACAAAAAAGAAGTAACGCCCAAAAAAATAAAAAAAACCAAATGACGCCCAGTTATTGAAATAAAAACAAAAACTAGAAATATCGCCCAAAAAAATTAAAAGAAAACTAAATAATGCCCAATTATTGAAATGAAATATCGCCTAAACAAAATGAAATAGCTCCCAAACACAAAACCGAAATAACGGGTGTTAGCACCCAAACTTATAAAAAAATAATTTGGGCGTTATTGCGGTTTGGCTTTGGGCGTTATTTCATATCGTTTGGGCGATATTTCATTTCAATAATTGGGCGTTATTTCATTTTTTTTTTATTTTGGATGTTTTCTAGTTTTTTTTTTTAATGAAATAGCGCTCAAAAAAAAAAAAAACCAAATAACGCCCAAATCTTAAACGAAATAAAGTTTTCGGCATTATTTTCTTGGCGATATTTCATTTCAATAATTGGGCGTTATTTCGTTCTTTTTTTTATTTTTGTTTGTTATTTCGTACCGTAGTACATAATAAGTCTTTTTTATTTATTTAAAACAAAACTGGTACTGATCTAAAAAATTCCATCGAAATCTGTAAATTGTAACCTTTAACCATTTTTCCCTCTGAAGGGGTTTCTTTCAAAATATGTTGACGAAAACGCTGTTTATCGCCGCCGTTCACAAAGTGAAGATGATAATCCACCGTCGCCAATCGGCATGGAGGAAACATATGGTGGACCACACAGCGCACCTGGTGCCGGCGCTGGCGGATCATCGCCTTTTCTTACATCTGGTATGCGTGGTCCACAATCACCACGCGACGGTGGATTACGCTTTCCCGCACCACATACACCTCCATCTGTCTCAAATCCACATACACCTGCTAGTCCACATCCACAAGCATCAGGTAGCGCAACAAGTGGACAGAATCATCCAAATTTTAATATGACGTCGCCACCCGCACCCCACATGCCACATCCATCACCAGGCGGTTTAATGCCCTCTTCACCGTTAAATCCACAACCCAGTCCAATGGCACATAGTCCTGGACCGAATTCACTTTACATGCAAGGTCATTCTGATTCTCCATTTACTGCTATGTCACCGGCTGCGTCTAATTGGCCGGGTTCGCCCAGCATGCCACGACCCTCGCCAAGGCCGGGTCAAAGTCCTGAACATAAGTCAGGACAATCAGGAACAGGAACTGGCAATGCCGGCTCCGCAATGTCACGTGTACCTGCCAATCGTTCATGGGCTGGTGCCGTACCCACTTTGGTGACGCATGAAGCGCTAGAAACTTTATGCCGTCCATGTCTTCATCCGAACAAAGATATAACAGGCCCAGATATAAGTCCATTGGAAAGATTTTTGGGGTGTGTGTATATGCGGCGTCAGTTGCAGCGCAATATTCAGTCGGACGATACACTGACAGCACTAAATTCAAATGAGCCTGGGGTTGTACTCTTCAAGGTTGATGGCCTACAATGTCAAGTCATTTTAAATCAAATGCATATGCAATCGTTACATTTGAAAGTAACACAACTACCACCACCACCGACGGTCGATGGCAAACCACCATTTCAATTGAGTCCTGACGATTTGCTTGTTATTGAGCAGTTCTTTGATACACGCGTCGCAATTCCGCCGTATCGCCCGAATGCATTAAATGGTTTTTGTCGTGCATTGAATTGTGCGCCACAGGTTCTTAAAGATTTTGTACAAATAATGCGCTTGGAAATGAAACCCGAAATTGGACAAGGACAATTTAAATGGACAGTACAGTTTTGTATGCGTGTGCCACCTTCAGCAGCGCCGATTGTGCCAATTGGAAGTCCTGGAGTGCTTATTTGCCGCTTGAAAATACTATTCTTTGTAAGTGAACAAAGATTTTGAAATTTTATATAAAGTTTTTTATTTTATGGAACTCTTCCTTCCACAGTTGCAAATAACACGTATACCATACAAAGGCAAAGATTGGAAAGACAGTCCTTCACTTGTGCTACCCATGGTCTATGACTTAAGCTCAAATATCACACAATTAGCTGAACGTCGTGAACAAGCGCAATCGCAAGCCGCAAATGCAGCTAGCACACTGCTGAGACGTTTTGTGGAATTTGGTGTGCAACATGGCGAATGTTCGCTATTCCCGGCTGTGCGTGATTTACTGACTAATTTGCAGTTACCCAATGATGGACCACCAGGCGGTCAGGTAATGAAAATGAATGCTTTTGCTATAACTCATGCTCATAATAAAGTTTTATATAATTTTTACGCAGAATATTGGACCACCGATGGGCTCAGTGGTTGGTTCCAGCCCCAATCCGATGATGCACTCACCGATGCAACAAATGGGACAAGTTGGTCCTATTGGACCAGTATATTTGGGTCCAAACCAAGGGCCTCAGTGATGATAGCGCATGCGTCGGCCGGCAAATGTTGGTAATACGGCGCCACGCAGACGGCTGACTTAAAATTTTATTTTTAATTATTTATCTTTTGTACCGATTAAGTTCTTTTTGGGTTATCTGTTGATATTAGGAATTTTCAGAGATTTCCTTTTTTTGAAATTTTGAAATTTTTTCCAAAACATCATTAATCTTAAGATAAATACATCTTTTCTTGAATTTTACATTTCAAACTCGAGAAAAAATCTGTTTTTATTAAGATTGCAGTTAAAGTAAACGTATAAAATGTATTAATTAATCTTATATCATAGCTTCACACATTTATTACATAAACAATCAAATTTTTTAATAAAACCATACATAATACAAAAGTAATTAACAAATTAAAAACACTTAAACATTATCACATTTATAACACAATTAAAGCTGCTTCCAACTCCAATAAAACCCTGATAAATTTAACAACATGTGTTGTATTTTGATATAGTTAATTGATTTAAAGTCATATTTTAAAATACGGGGGAGGGGGGGGGGGGGGCGATTCACTACATTATTTCGTAAAATGGAACATATTTTCTAAATTTGTGGTAAACTTTCTTCTGCAAATAGTTTAGTTGGCAATAGTGGTTATATCGGCAATAGCAGTTTTATCAACCTGTGACGACAGTTCAGCTATTTCATCGACTTCAGTCGTTAGTTCTGCCCAATATTTAAGTTTTTTGCTGCGTAAATAGCTGGCGGAGTTGTCGAAAACCATAACATCTGGAAAGAATATAATAAAAGTTTGCATTCGTGAAAAAACAAAATGGTAGAAGTGCAATTTAATTAAAAAGTGGTGGTGTTTTTCAGTCTTTTGTTAAAGTGATATTTAACAAAAAAAAAGGGGGTCTGTGTCTTTTCCTAAAAAACATATCGTGAATGAATATTCCCGGAGAATATTTCTAAAACTACAATGGAGAATGCACAGCAGTATGAGAAAAATTCCCCCAGAATATTTCTTCACGATAACCCCCAATAAAAAGCATAACCGGATCACCGAAAAATTCCAAAATATGAATATGTTCCAATAGTTTATATTTTTGTAAGTCCCTTTAATCCAATAAAACCCAGTTTTTTATTTGAAATAGGGGCCGAAAAAAGCTGGTGGGCTAAGATGTTCTGTGAAAGTACGAGTACATTATTACTTTCAGAAGACAAAATTTATCCAGAATATAGATTTATAATTTCACAGTAGATACGAGACAAATTTGTGAGTTGGGCTAAAAAAGAACAGTTCAGTAAACTGTATCACATTTCATAAAATATGTTTCACTTCTTCCAACTTATTCCAGTGTTCACGACCGCAAAAGGTGCAACTTTTTTATACTAATTGCCTGTTACTCATACGACATGTTGCACATGATTAATTAAATAATAACTTTGAAATGGTCATAGCTTCTGCAAATATAATGGTAAATTGGCATTTTTTCACCATTTTAAAGATAAGAATGTTTTACTTTTGCATGTACAGTACTTACAAAATTTCGCACAAATTCTATAGTTAGCGCAAGCTCTGAGCAAAAGCTTGTATATTTTGGTCAATTCGTGGCACCTCCTTTACATGTAATATTTTTAAAATGCTTCAGTTAGTTAATAACTCTAGCCTACAAATTTGCAGCTTATTTTAATTCTCAAACCTTACAGCCGATAATGAAGGTTTGGGACTTCCTATTTACGAATCTGAAATTGGTTAGGATTCTAAGTTATCCTTGCTTCAAATCGCTGGTTTCAGTCATTCATATTCAATTCAAGATAAAATGCAATTATTTTTAGTCAATGAATCCTTAATTTCCGAGTTATCATCCATTAAAGCACAGGTATCTTAGCTCCCTACAAATATAATTCAGTTTTTTGTAAGAAGTTGAAAAACCTTTACTTCAATAGATAAAAGATGATAACTCGGGACCTAAGGATCTAATTGGAAAAGTTGAAAGTTAAAATTAAATGTGTTAAGACTATGGCAGAGTTTTTGTTAACTCTCCAGTCGAAATAAAAAGTTTTCAATACTTTTTAGATAATTTTATAGATATCTTTGGGTTTCATATATATTCCCGAGGAATTTTTCAGACTGCAATGAAGAATGCAGGGCATATTTATCCACGATAACCACTTATATGTGTTTCGACGTTACTTTTTCATTTATACATACTTACATTTTGTATTTGGCCGTGTCGATATGAAACCAATCTCATCCATTTCATTTGAATACACGGTACCTAGCGATACTTCACTGCGTTTTTCACCGGTTTTCTTGTCTAAACTATAAACGCCGAATTTGATATCATAATCGATCGTACGGAATTCCCAGGTGAGAATATTGTCCTTTTTAGCATCACCAACGTCAAATTCAACTTTTAATTTGTTGCCTTTGTTGACGACTGTTTCTACGTAATCCCTATTGTTGTCGTCTTCATCCTTCTTATCGACATACATTTCCTGAGGTATTTTGCCAGCCCAAATAATCTAAAGAAAATATAAAAACAAAATTTTAGTTTAAACTTAGTAGCAAACACCATTGATACTGATACTTTACCTTCGACCTACATTCTGGATCTCCAAATTCATCTACGTAATTACCTCCAAAACATTTTGGAAAAATATTTGGGTTGACATGTGAAAACATTTCCTCTTTCCATTTTTCAGAGCCGCTTTTATAGATGTTGATTTTGCTCATGGTATATTCGTCGAGGAATTTCTTAACAAAGTTAAAGGCAACCGAGAAAAGTTTTGGAGCTAAAAATAAAGCAAACAATTGAAACTAAACTATTCAAGCGCATTAGTGTCTACTTGTCTACATACCATTAACTATGTAACACATTTTAAGCAATTCCGGATAGTTAACTTCATATTGCTTTACAGAAGATATGATGCACTCTGCTGCTGGACGCCACATGTATTGTTTAATATTAAAATCGGCCATATCGAAATAGACCACTATCTGTCGTGCCTTTGGGCCATGTATTTTACTAGATTCAATGCCAGCTTGTATAAAGCGTTCAAGCAATAATACTAGGTAACGTTGAAAGTCGAATCGCGTTATACAATGTAACATACCATAGATGTCAAAGTTGTAGAATGGACAAACTAAAACTATTTATTAAGAAAATAATAAGTGACATTAATTTATTGATATTTTAACCCTTCATTTACCAGGAGATCCTTCATTATCGTAGCCTATTAAGCCATATGGCATATATTCACGTAACGCTTTGGGTACATCCCACTTTTCAAGATTATCCACATTCCACATGGCACGCGTAAGAAGGCTCTGAAAAAATGCCGAGAAAAAGAATAGTGAAATTACAGAAGCGCTAAAGTTGTTAATTAAAAGTTAAAGTTAAAATGATTTTAGTCATTCTACGATAATCCGAAAGGTTATTTTTGGAATATTTTAATAAGAGCAAAAAAGGAGATTACGATGATACCAATAGTGTCTCTATTATGATAACGATAATTGTTTTATTCAGTTTTGAGGAAACTCACCGCTCTCAGCATCTTTTCCGCTGCTTCCAAATTAAACTTTCTAGCTGTAAATAAGATGAAAAACGATGATTAATAATGTAAGTAATTATATGTAATTAAGAATAAAATTAAAATTACCTCGAAGCCATCTAAGCAAGAAATAATCATCGTGACTATCATTAAGTACATCAGAGACAGCTTTGCGAAACTGAAAAAAAGGGCCAAACAAAGCATTAAATATAAGTGCATATATAATTCCAGTTAATTAATGTTAGAATCAGAAGACTATATAATATATTAGTAGGTGATATATAACATATTGCGATCAATTACGAGACTGCCTGTTAGAGTCACAGTTATAGTAAAACAATGTAATTTTAAAACCATAAAAGCAATTCTAAATTGATTATATTTACTTAAGTCTCTAGGCGGTTTTTATACCCTACACCCAGGGTATATTCACTTTGCAAAAACTTGGCGAATTTGAACTAGAGGCCGTGGCACCTCCTATATAAACAAAAGTTTCAAAATGTTATACTGAAAGCGATTTTTTGAGATAACCCAACTACATTGCACTAAAACACTCGGAACAGTAAATGCAAGTACTGAAAAAAAAAACTAGGCGAACTCGAACAAGAGGGTGTGGCACCTCCCATATAATAAAAAGTTTCATAATGTGTACAGCATTTTGAGATAACCCAACCAAATTTCAGGGCGTCCTCCAATATGAGCAAAAGTTTCAAAATGCTATGGTTTTCTGAGATAACCCAGATACAAAGAACAGTAAGTCCAAACTCTAAACAAAAACCTGGTAAGCTCGGAGAAGAGGGAGTGGCCCGATCCATGATCCGTGACCGATTCCATCTCAAATTTTTTCGAAATTTGCAGTTGGGTTCAAAGATTTTTAGAAAAATTTGCAGAGCTGTTCTAAGTGCTTAGTATGAAAACTTCTCATTATTAGTACCTATTGCGGAAAAAAAATGTTTTTCTAAGTTATGTGCATAGAACTTCAGAGTGTCAAAATAGTGTTTTTGCGAAAAATCGATGCAATCCGCCATTGTGTTAAAAATCTACTTTTTTTTTTTAGTTTTCTGATTCTTATAGAACTTTAAATGGCGATAATTTTTTGAGAAATCTTAAAAGTTAATTTCTCAAAACAATAATTTTTTTTATTTTTAATTTCTACGGAAAGGTGGATAAAAAGCAATTGCTTTCCAAGATTTGGTATGCGCTAAATGCTTGTAAGAGCCACGGGAATTTCTTTTCTAAAAAGTCACGTGGCAATTTTTTAACTTTATTTTGTGATTTTATTTACACCCACTAGGTGGCCAAAAAAAAAAAAAAAAATTTCAAAGTAGAAGAACATAACTTCCATTGCTTAGAAAAAACATTTTTTTTTTTTTTTTTTTATGTAAGTATTTATTTGCAATCTATCTTATGATAATAAGCAAATTAATTAGAAATCTATTAACAGCAATTGTCGCACTTCAGTAAATACGACATTTAAAAAATTATAAAAAATTTTGATTACATATATGTATGTATGTATTCTCCTTTAACTCCTAGGAGGAGCATAGGGCCAATATGAAATCTCTCCATTTGTCACGATCCCTTGCGATGACTTTGATCTCTTGCCACGATTTTCCCGATTCTTGGATTTCCTTTTCCAACGACCTGGATTTTAAAATTTTGAGAAACCATATTGGTTCCAGTTATAGGAGAATCATTCCTAACTATGTATGTTTCTTGCACCTCCAAATCCGATGTGCATGCTGCCGAGGCAGGTGGATTAACCACACTCTGGTGGGTACCACTTGGAGAGTTATTTCCCATCGTTTTTCGTTCCATGCTTCATTAGTATAATCTTCTCGGCAACGCCCCACGCAGTAAGTTATAAGCTTAAAGCTGGATCCGGCAAGCGCTGCAAATATAGTGGCCAAATTCACTTTTAATTTCAGCCGCCCAATCTGGAACAGACGCTGACCTGGGAGCCGCCCACTCTGGATGAGACGCTTCAGGATTTCGACAAGATGCTTATTTTAAGGCGGCATCGACTCGCCTTGTCAGTTACGGGCATTGTGGGTTTTTCTTTCGAGGCGCAACGCTGTCCAACGCTACACCCTTCCACACCCTGGCTGGTCACCCGCTTTTAGTCGCCTTTTACGACAGGCATGCTTACTTCGGGCATATTCTGACCCCTTACCCGCAGGGTACAGTACAATTTATAGCAAATTCAAAATCTAAATGGTAAATCCAAAATATGATATCGCTTAAGTCTTTTGATTTCAAATGTTTCATCCAATAAGCAAATAGCTAAGGGGTTAGTGTGGTGGTTAAGTCTTTTTAGATATCTGTCACTGAATTTTTTAATTTCTTCTTTGATGGTTGGGATACGGAGATCCTTGTGTATATCTTCGTTAGTTATAAACTATGGAGCTTGAGAAATCTGTCGTAGAGTTATGGGATACAAAATATATCCCGTATAAAACATAAAAATAATGACGAAATAACGGTCATTTTGCTTAATACAACCTTATTCTCCGAACATGGAAAACGTTGGGGGTTGGCTTACTCTCAAACACTCAAGGACTGTTGGACTCAAATCTCACAGGATTGCCTGAACAAATTGTTTAATGAACAACAAACAAATATAAATCTCCTGTAAAAGTAAAAAAAAAAAAATTTTTTTATTACAGTTCTATGCTTTTTTCGACAAACAAATGAAGTGCCTTTTTTCTAATGTACGATGTAAATGAGAGGTTTTTTTATCAAACAAATAGTAACGGTAAATAAATTTTGAAAACGTAATGTTCGAAAATCGTAAAAATCGAAAAATTCGTCTAGAATTAGCCAACGCCGTATGGTATTATATTTGTACCACAATAGGAAAAAATGTTCACAAAACATTTTTTGAATGTCAAGATGATGTTTCTCGTGTGCCGTCGGTTAAAACGATTTTTCAGTCAAATTTACGTTTTTTTTGCCTCGAACATTTAGCCCTGTATAACAAAAACGGTGCATGGCACGCTAATTCAGTTTTCGTAGATCTTTTCTGTTTCAAAAAAGCAATCTAACCCCACCATGAAAATCCTGAAATTCTAGACGGCGTGGCTGTAAAGTTGTTTTAAAGACTCGCATATGAAAAATTTTTAAATCAACGGACGCTTCTTTAGCACCCTGTAGTTTTTTATAGAAGCTACGCACATATATTTGCATTGTCCTATTCAAAAGGGTTATCGATTCAAGAGAGTTTTTACTGAAAACCAAGATTCTAAAGTACACGGCGTGAGTACAGCATACACATATAATCATAAAATATTACAACAGACACGGCAAATTTGAGTAAACTGATCATTCAAATGGTTATATCTATTCGTACAAGCTTCACATCAGATTTTTTGTCTCATAAACATGTTAGCATACACCTGTACAATGAAAATGATTCATATCCGTCATCTAAAATTGTATAAATTCAGCTCAGTATCGCGGACGCGGGATATTAAAAGTTTTTGGGATTTGCCCATATACTATATGCACACCACGAAAAAAAACTATGCAGTAAATGTGCTATATTTGGCCAATTTTTTTAATTCAAAAGCGTTAAAAGAAAACCGTAAAATAGCGGCAAATAAATGATTAAAAAAAGAATATCACAAGTTCAAACAGTTTTAAGGCACAACTAAATAATTCGTTTTGTGTATACAAAATGTTATTGCAGGAATTATATACATATGTCCGAATAGATTTTTGATAATATTTACAAAAAACAATTTAATATAAATTAACAACGTTAAATAAAACTGTTTACTTGTATGGAAGTTACAACCATGGACAATCTGTAGAATGAAATTTTTGAAGACATACTTTTCAAAATAATAAACAAAAAGTTGGTTTGAACTTAATTTATCTGGTAACTGTTAAAGCAAATGTACAAAAGAGAACTGAATACCTTGAATTTCGAAATTTTTACAAGAAGGCATCTCGATAAATGTACAAATTAAAACCGCTAAATCATAAATCACCATCATCATTCATTTATCAATTTTTTTCCATGTTTGCAAATTATCGTTTAACATAAATTTTAAATACTCGGAATAGCAATTTGTTTTTTTTTTTTTTTTTTTGTTATTGCAAACATTTATTTTTGTTTTTATTTTTCTTGTACAAATTGATTTGCATTTTTTTATTTTAATTTGCATAAAATATGCAGTTATAACTAAGCAAATAATGTTAACCAGCCATATGAATGAATGTTGAAATGATCTCAATTTTTCATTTCCGTTTACCGCCAAAACTTGTTATGGCTACCGGTGTATTTATGTGTGGGTAAACTGTATTTAATGAAACATAGCACCATGCTTGACCTTGAATTTTTACCTCTAAATTTATAATAATAAAAAAAAAACTTAAGTTCTTTTTTTTAATTATTTAAACGTTGCATAATATCTTCAAGACTCATCAATAGTTTTGGTTGACCCTTGGTATGCATCAAAACGTATTTCAGCGCAAACATTAAAATCGAATGAAACTTTACCAAGAGAATATTGTGTGAACTCAAATTAAAGATGACCCTCTTTATAAAACTATTGTAAATAAAAAACAAAAGCATAATTCAGTCTTATAAGTTGAGAGATTGCGTTTGAGAGATTTACCATGACCCAGGTTCAAATCATAAAAGTTTTCAACTTGCAATTTTTCAATTAAAATTGATTAAATAAAAATAAATGATTATAATTACAAAAACAAAAATAGTCGAATGAGTCTTTGTGGCAAAAGACGAAACATATGTCACCATAGCCGCATTTTTAATACGATCCTCAATTTGTCATAATTATGTGTTAGAAAATGAATTGATAGATTTATATGAAAATAGATCTTTGCAAATATATGACTAAAAGGTTCAATTAAAAATTAATTTTTAAAATAAACTTAGTATGTACAGTCATTTGGGTCTAAAAACAGGAAATGTTTTCGATGATTTCGATGAGCTCTTTCCGAATTTCAAGTTTGGCACCTCGTATCTTATCTGCCTAAAATCTGGGGTCGAATCGACATGTGTTTCACATGTATTTCGCATTATTAAATACATGATTTTACGTCACGAATTGTACGTTCACTGATGTGTTTTGAAAATATCTCCCTAACGGTTTCTTCTTCAGAAAAATATTTTTTGACAATACCAGTATTGTAGCTTATAAAATGTCCTAAAAAAGTGGCATTTGAGTTGTTTTCATATGACTTATAACTTAGGAAATATTTTAACATGTCCTACAATATGGTAAAATCACTCAAGTATGTACAGGGTTAGGCACATGAACTGTTACCAACTTCAGACCGATACATCTGGCAAACCGATAAAGACAGCTGTGTCAAATTCATACCAGTGATAGCTATATTATTTACAAGCCGCCAAAAGCATTTTTGTCTAAGTTTTATAAAACAAAAGTTTTCCGAAATGGATTTCAAACGTAATAGTGTGATTGCATTATATTTGGCTGGAAAATCACAACCAGCTATTGTTCGTGAGCTCAAACATCTCAAAGTGAATAAAATGTTTGTGTATCGTATCATAACTCGTTATAATGGTACTGAAAGCGTTGCTAAAAAAAATGCAACATTGCCTGAAATGATGCGGAAAGTGAAGGCTCGACTTGAACGAAACCACGTCGTAGTGGTAATCAAATGGTCAAAGAATTGAAAATATCCCAGCGAAGCATCAGACGCATATTGTAAAATGAGCTCAAGGTAAAGCCTTAAAAGTTCCAAAAAGTTCCTACGAAAATTTGAGCCTACGTACAGCCACCCAAAGTGATTTCCCATCTCAAGTAATGGTATGGGCAGATGTGACCGCCGATGGACGCTCTCCAATCGTTTTTATCGAGTCTGGTGTCAAAGTCAATGCAACATATTATCTGAAAAATGTGTTGGAAGCTGCTTTAGAGCCGTGTGAACCAAGAATGGTTAAAAAACCACGTTCCACACTTCATTTCGTCTACACAATGGCTCCCAAATTCGCCAGTCGCAAATCCCATGGACTATTCCATCTGGGCCATCTTAAAGAACAAGGTGAGGACTAAAAAATATGCCAGTATGGATGCGCCAAAATGGGCCAAAATACCGGAAGATCACATTCGTGCAGCATGCAAATCGTTTTTTGACCGATTAAAGGCCATAGTCAAGGCAAAAGGTGGCCATATCGAGCTAAAGGAGCCGGATTCTAGTTTTTTGATCATTTCCACACATTTTGTCATTTGAATCAATAAAAAATAATTTCACACAAAAAGTTATGATCATTTGATTAGGTAACAGTTAATGCGCCCAACCCTGTATTCGGCCTATGAGTGTTCATAATTGTGAATTGATTTTTAAATAGCGATTTCTCATGAAAGGAGAGTCGCAGCTAAAAAGTAAAAATACATACGTGTATTTATAAATAATTGATTGCTTTACAAACTACGTGCTCTTTTTCTTTCGTACAACTTATAGTTTAGGAGATATGCCCTTTTTTGAAAATCCTAAAATTTAGAAATAAAGAGTTTTTTGCAAATTATCTCCGAAACCTTTGCCTTTGAAATTTATTTTTCATGCATTTTGTTGAATTTGCAATATTTTATGAATGTCCTTGCGAATCCTTATTTCGTCCGACTTACCGTTCATGAGATATCACGATTTCAATATCAATATATTTTAATGAACACTTATACGCCGCATGTCTGGTAGAGAGAGCTTTCTATATTGCCATAAACTATTTAACTCTTCAAAATTTATCAATTTTATCATAATCGTAACGTTATTAACTAGCAAAGTTCACTTTTGATAAATAACTTTTACTATATGGAGTGAAGTTTCGTTTTGCACAAAGTTTGTGTCACGTAAACAACAATGCATTCATTGTTTTTTTAAGTCACCCTAATTAAGTGGCTTAAACTGAGTATGCAGAAGAATGGATTGGCTTCAGAACGAGTTGTTATGTGTTAGATAGCTGAACTTCAAAAATTCAATATCGAGGTCGTTTAGTTTTTTTTTTTTCTAATAAAGATATGATTTTATTTTTTATGTTTATTCATACGTATGAGTATGTATATGGAAGTTATGCACTGCATATTAAATTGAAAGCTTCCGTAAACTATATGTATTTAGCGAGTTATTATCGTTTTTTATTCAGTTGAATGATTTGTATTTCGTGTGCATTTGGAGTTTTGGACTTATCTCTCGCACGAAAATGTTATTCATTTTCACTTATTTGTATATTTACGTTTAATCAGGGTTGTTTAGAGGAGTATTAGAGGAGGGTTTCAAATATATTGAAATATGTACGTTCAAAAATTAGACAGCATAAAACCGGCATAACAGTTTTTGAATTACAAGGAATTTCTGAAAATTTTTAGAATTTCAAATATAAATCTTATAAAATATATTATCAAACATAAATATTTTCTGTGGTAAAGTAAGTTTCATCTTCAGCCATGTTTTAGCACAATTTTGTTAGAAATCCGACATCGCTCCTTTGAATTTGCAAGAAATTTCGCACAGCTATGATGACTTGCTTTTAACATGATCTACTACATATTTCATTTCTGTCGCCCACAACAAATCACAAATCACATTATCTTGTTGTATATTTCAAATAAACATCGGATGTATTTGTTTTCTTATCATTCGCTAATATCAGGAAATGTCAAATAATCATTATTATTTTGTATAGCGATAATGACGCATTTAATACGCGTCTTAAATTGCAAAAGGCAGACGAGTACTTGTAATTTATTTGCTACACAAAAAGAGACTCAAAATTATAAAAAGGTGGAAAATAGGTAGCATGCGAGAAATGAAAGTGTTTTGGTTTTTTTTACATTCACTTACTTATGTGTACCGAATTCAACTAATTTCACTTTTGTTTGCACAATAGAAATAATTTTTTAATCAATCCAAATGCCTCACTTAAAAGACGAAAACATTACTTGTTAGTGGGCTGAAAAGTTAGGCCATAAGTAACGCTCAATTAGGTTAATATTTAACAATTTAACTCGATTTTTTTTTTGTTTTATATATTGCCTTGGTTTTGCAATTTTGTTGGTGTTATCTATGCTTGTTAACAGAAAAATAGTGAAAATCATTAACTGTTCCAAAAAGCAATTAAAATTACAAAAATAAAAAAGTTTTCAGTGTATAAAGGTTATTGAACCTTTGACATATCGGTGGTAAAAGTAAATATTGAATCGTATTTAGAAATATGGAAAGTAAATTTCGAAAAAATTCAACTGTAAAACGAGCTACTATAAACAATAAAAAGTAATTAAAATACCAATTAAATTTGAACTTATTCACTTGAATATTGCAAATTTAATTTTTTTTTTATCTGTAAACGTACTTATAAGTATTGCTGACAAGGTAAGTTAGCGATATTGTTATTAAATATCTCAGCGTTACTGCTTTGAATAACAATGCGCGATTTAATTACAAATGCAATTCAAGTAATAGCTGAGTAATAATTTAAAAAACAAAATTCTATATGCATAAATTAAACCCACTACTTAAAAACTCATTAAAGCAAGTAAGCTACGATTATTTTTTTTATACCCTACACTATGGCTATATTCACTTTCTCTAATCGTTTGCAACGTAGAGAAGTTATGGCAACTGCATATTTATTTTTTGACCAACGTTATATCTGGAGATAAATGCTCTTGTACGTTTTCCTGTCTGTCCGTGGGAATCAAAAATACGGAATTAATGTTGTGAGTTCATTTAATGAAATTCGGTACACTTTATACAAAGTTAACTCGGGGGGAATGAAAATGAGCTATATCGGGTCATGAACATGCCTACAGGTCATACAGTAGACCCCGCTTAATTGACTTGATGAAATATGCAAATTTTTCGGTTCAATTAACCGGGCAATCAATTAAGCGGGACCCGCTTAATTGATCCAACTGATCAATTATTGATCCGACTAATCAATTAAAAGAATCCCGGATAATTGATTGAGTGAGTCAATTAAGCATAGAAAAAATTAGCATTTTATGTTTTCAAAGCATCAAGAATTTCTTTAAGTCATAAGTTCCATAAGGAGATAACGATAATATGCTTGTATATTACGGGTGTTTTAGTGCACGAATTTTGGATTTTGATACTTGATACCCCTCAATTTTGTCAGGTTGGAAAAAAAAATGAGTTTGCAAAAAAAAATTTTGGAGGTGGGGTGAGGGTAAGGGTTGGCGCATCGAGGTCAAAGATGAGAGAAAAGAAGTAACAATTTACTTACAGCCCTACAAGAGGGGCCACCTCTAGAGGGTTCTAATGTATGACGGACCCACATTATTTTTTCTCCCCCAACATTTTTACCAAGCATACCTACCTGTTATCTCTAACCCCTAAGGGGGCTTCCATACAAAATTGACATTTTTAGGAAATCGACCCCCACCACTCCCAGGGTGCCCCAAGAAGGGTCAAATGTATGACCGGCCCCTAATATTTTTTCCTCCGCAACATTTTTTCCCACCATACTTACCCTCTATCTCTAGCTCTTTAGGGGGCACCATACAAAATTGACGTCATAGACATAAAAAATATGGAAAGGAAACGTCAAATAGGCCCATAACTGCCCAGAAGCCTCTCCTAGGATAGTCAAATATATGACCGACCCCCATTATCCCCCCCCCAAAGATTCACAGCTTACCTACCCCCTATTTCCAATCCTTAAGGGGCTCCCAGACGAAGTTACGGTTTTTTTTTAAAAACTGCCCTAACTGAACCATGGGTATCCCTAGAAAGGTCAAATGTGTGACCGACCCCCATTATTTCTAGGAAAATTTATAAAAAAAAAATTGTATAGCAGCCCCTTTCAGGATTGAAAATAGGGGTAAGTATGTGGGGAAAAATATAGGTCGCAAAAAAATAATGGGGGTTGGTCATACATTTGACCCTTCTAGGAGTACCCGTGGGCCAGTTAGGGCAGTGGGGGCATTTTATATAAAAAACAATAACTTTGTATGGGAGCCCCCTTAAGGATTGGAAATAGGGGGTAGGTATGCTGAGAAAAAACTTTGGAAGGGGGCTAATGGGGGTCCGTCATATATTTTGCTCCTCTAGGAATGACTTCTGGGCAGTTATGGGCCTATTTGACGATTTCTTTTCCATATTTTTTATGTCTATGACATCTATTTTGAATGGGGTCCCTTAAAGAGTCAGAGATACAGGAGGAAAAAATATTAGGGACCAGTCACACATTTGACCCTTCTTGGGGCACCCAGGGAGTGGTGGGGGTCGATTTCCTAAAAATATATATTTTGTATGGGACCCCTCTTAGGGGTTAGAGATAGGGGGTAAGTACGCTTAGTAAGAATGTTGGAGGGGGAAAAATAATGTAGGTCGGTCATACATTTCACCCTTCTAGAGGTAACCCCTAAACATTTGTAGGGCTGTATGTAAATTTTTTCCCTTTTTCTCTCACCTTTACCCTCACCCCACCCCCAAATTTTTTTTTCTAAACTCATTTTTTTTTCCAACCTCACAAAATTGAGGGGTGTCAAGTGTCAAAATGTTGTTACTAAGGATCCCCATACATTCTTAGAACACTTCTAATGTATATTGTATTAAAAAGAGCATTAGTTACATAAAGGGAACTTCAATTCACCTTAATATAAAATAAAGAAGATTAATACAAAATACGGGTATGTGCCTAGTAGACTTATAGCTGGAAAAACTAGGTGTAATGGAAATGTAAATATATGGAAATCGATAGCTTAGGATATGTTTACTACGAGTCCATCAGTCTGCCGTGCTGACCACATGATCGGCCTGAAAAGATGGCGGAAATCAGTTTTTTTGCAAATATTTTGCTTACGGTTACTTCTATAAAAAAATGTTGAGACAATTTTGTAATTGTGTGCCTATGAAAAGTTATTCAGGGTCAAATTTTAATTTTTTTTATAATTTTCAGTGGCATCAGCAATAAAAAAAGCAACATACGTGATTTTGACCATTTAAAACCTTTAAGGCTATCACCTCTTCTGGACATAGTATGTAAAGCACAATACATTTTCGTCGGCGTCAAAAATATCAGCTTGATCAAAACCCTTTTATAATCTGGGAAGAACTAAGTTATTGAAATTATTTGCTCCTTTTGCGATTCTTTCTACGAAAGACGACACCTTAATGGGTTTGCCTTTCCCATAACCAGTTCGGAGTAGAATTAAAATCATTGTTGAGCATTATTAAAAACTGTTCAGATTTTTCCATCAGTCAAATTTTTGTTACTTTTAATATTGTTGTTTTTTAAAAGCGGTATGTTATATGTATTTTTCATTTGAAAATAATTTTTTTTCTATCAATTAACCGGGGAAACCAATTAAGCGGGAATCAATTAACAGGGGACTTGGGTGCCTTTTTCAATGAAGACAGTTTCACTAGCCTTTTTTTAGTTCAATTATCCGGGGAAGTCAATTAATAGGGTGTAAATTAAGTGGATTCTACTGTACTTAAAAAAAAGCTTGTAAGCGCATCCAACCAAATTGGACACATATGTACATATTTCGAAAGAATTCCCTTTTTATGATCAGAGGATTACTAACAAGATACATAGCAATAAATTAATAATTACAATAATTTTGTAAGAAAATGGCAAAATATGAGTTGTCTATTTTTATAAATTTTCCAGTAAATAGAATTTAAACTTTAATTTGGAAAATCATACAAAATATTTTACATCATATTCTGCCACGTCTTTTAGCTCGAAAACCAAAATGCGTAGAGTTAAGATGGTTTTGCCAGCTCCTAGATCTTACTGAAAACTGCTGAAACGAAGAAAAAATCAATAAATTGTGATCTTTCCACAGAGTTTTCAGCAACAAACAACAATAAAATAATAAATACAAAAACCACAAAACGACCGAAAAGCATCGAAAGAGCGACCGATCGATCACGATCGTTTGTTACAGGGTGTTTAACTTTTGTCAAGGTCAAAGACTACACCATTACTTGTTTTGTTTTTTTCAATTTAAAATATACTGTTTAGACAGAAAATTGCGAAACAAGGTTAAAAAAAATATTTGAAATTCTAAGCGTTACTTTGTTTTACACAACAACGATCTTTACCAGAAGTATTTACATAAATATTGAAAACCCTGTAACACTGACTTACTGGCAATTGTCTATACTACTTACTGTAAATGGTGTTCTTATGCGTTATGTTTTCAAGGAAAGTTTTGTTTAGTTAACCGGTTCTGCATGCAAATCAAATAGCTGCGCACAAAAATTACGAAATTCAAGTATACGCATGAACAGAAGTTTTATTTTGAGTTTAAGTGTTAAAACAATAAAAAAACAGACGAATCATTTTTAATGAAGTTAATGAGTTTTAGCTATTAAAAAAGGTTAACCTAGAATATAAGTTTACTTTGAGATATTTTTAGCATAAAGCAATCTGCAAAGGGAATTGACACTTGACCAGATAATGAAATAAGAGAATATTCTAGAAAAATTTAAATCAAGTAAAATGAATTAAACGCTTTCATGACGATGCAATACATACATTTAAAAACTTGTTTTATTTGCCACAAAAGGTTAATTGAGGTGATATTTCTCAATTTTATAACTAAGGCTCATCATATATTTACAAAAACATATAAAAGTTTTAAATTTTTTTAAAATCCGGTAAAAACGTGTTTGCGAACATCGATTTATAAATATATCGAACTTCTTCAATAGCGCCACAAGTAAATATTAATATTATGGGCTCTATTGAACCTGTTTGAAAGCAAAACTAAGAACCTCATAAAGATTTAAAATAAATAACATCAGAAGTAGATTTCCTTTTGTATAGTACTTAAATCAGGAAATTTATAGTTATGTCTCGAAACAGCCATAAATCATCTCATAAATCAACAGTTTAAGCTTGCGTTCGGTAGAAAAACTTTATTCTATTTTAACGATACAAATGTGGGTGAGAGTGGGGAGTTTTGAAGCACGCTTTGTTTGGGGGTCAGAACTACCACAAAAATAATTTTTTCACATTTTCTCGAATCGAATCTTTACAGCATCTTAAAATACACTTCCTGGTTGAAGGACTTGCATGAAATCAAAAATCATTGACAATTTTTGTTTGCTGGCCCAAAAAACTGTTTCTTGGAGTCTTCAAAAATCGTGGGGAGTTCTGAAGCACGACTAAAAATCGCACAAAATTGAATTTTTTGGTGAAAATTTTTTTATTGAGATCAGGAAAAAAGAACAAATTATTATGTTTATCATGTATTAGAATTGAGAAAATGTACAAAAATGAATATGATCTTAAAAAAATGTGTAAATTGTGCAAGTTGCTCAATCATTCCGCTTCGCAATGAACGCAAGTATAACCGTCGGTCAATACACGAGCTTACTTCAAATGTACTTCTCAGTTGCATCCATTGCAATAAATTGCGTTGTTTTTGGTAAATTTTTTCGGCATGGGACCTTTACAGAAGGTGCAAAAGTCTTCTTCTTCAGATTCCATTTGCGGTGGTGCCGAAAATTTGTTGCCGGTGCACACTGCGTTGGCTAGTGGGCAAAAATCAAAATTTTTTATGACTCTAAACCTAATAATATTGGTTTCAATCGACAGGTAATTGTATCAATAAAATAAAAACAAAATATTTAGGGGAAAAACTCAGTTTTGGCTACGCTGTGACACTTCAAAGTTGAGATATTTTTCAAAAAAAAATCATGTTTTATTCACTTCGTTTTGGGTTCTCTTAAACAAATAATTATCAAAAATTTGTCTTTTGATTAAACTAAGCGAAGTAAAGTTTTTTATTATAAATAATATTTGAGTAAATAAACAAAACTAAAAAATTTTGGAAAATATATAATTTGATGTATATTGTAGTGATTTTAATACACGATATTATCAAATGAAGAACTTCAGAAATTGACAAATTTCGATGAAAAAAAAAAAACAAATCTTATAAAAATAAGTGCCGTTTTTTTTCTTAATCTACTAGTTCAAATTCTATATAATCAAGAACTGCAAATAACTTTTCCTACTTCGTCCTACAAATATTTTTTTTCTTTTTTTAAAAAATGCTTAAAACGAAAAATTTGTATGAAATATAAAATTTATGTTGAAAATTTTTTTTTTTTTTTTTATGAACACAAATGGTCTCATAAGTACAAAAAACATTATTTCTACTACGTAGATTTCATTTGTTAACATTAAACATTACTTTTTCATCATCGTTATATGTGGACCTTAAGAAAATCGTCCTAAATACCTGGTTTTTAGCAAAACTATAAAGTTTACAACAAATCTCAGATCATTTTTGAGCTCAACGACCCCAAATTACTTATAGTACCAAATTTCATCGATATCCAACCGCTCCTTCTATTTTTGACCATTGCTTGTATGGGCTCAACGCACTGTGCGGTGGTATGATTGTTTTCTTCAACTTTTTTTGATCCTTCCAATGTTTTTGCATAAATCCTTTTGAACGTCGAAAGCCTAATCATTGTTGATTATTTTGTGTGTTCTTACCTTTTCGATTCGCTTGATAATATTTATGAACATTTTCGAACAAAATGTTGAACTGTCTCGAGAGATACAAAAAAAGTGTGATATCGGGACGAGTGCTCGAACAAAACTGACATATAAAGTGAAAAAAGTTGACAGTAGGTCAGAGCTATCAAAACCACTAAAAAGCGACATCTATGGCCGTGCGTCACAAATCCCCATGCTTTAAAACTCCCCACTGTCCTCTATAATTTTTCTTTTCCAGTCAATTTTCTCAGAGAAATGAACAGATTCGGTCTTAAATAAAGAAGTTATTTTGTTAGCCTATTTTTGTGAAAAACTTGTTTCATATATGAGGGTTATAGAAGCAAAGGCGACAATCTCCATTTTTTTTCTGAGCGTATCTCTTAGTGTTTGACCACAAAGCATCATCAAATGCAAGAAGATGGTACGATCAAAGAGGTACAGAATCAAAGACGACAGTCTCTTCTTTGATCATAGACATGTTTGATAGTGAAATCTAGTTGCATTTGATGGTAGCTTGTGATCGAACACTAAGAGATACGTTCAGAAAAAAAATGGAGATTGTCGCCTTTGCTTCTATACCCCTCATATGTACTTCTTCATTTAAGAAAAAAGAAAAGAAAAAGCTTTCTCCAATTGCCAAAATCAAATTTTAGATTTTTAAGTTTCCAGGAGACTGAGGCCAGGTTTTTTCACTTTTCAGTCAATAAATCGTCAATACAACGCTTAACTACGAAATTATGGAAATCTAAATTAAAATGATTTAGATTTATCTATCTATGTTTATAAAAATTAATGTTCGTATGTATAGTATGTATGTTCCTTATAGACTTATAGATCATTGTGAAACTTATGTATGTATATAGGTTTTCGGGTCTGGCGCGTTTTTCTGCATCTTTAATTTTGTTGGTTTTTGTTTCACCTACACGGAGAAAAATACGTATAATAATTTTTACTATATTGGCTAGTCGAAAAATTAAAGTAATCAACACTAAATTTCAAGTATAAATTACCTTACGTATGAACTATTTGATGGGTCCGTAAAGTCATATCTACAAATAAAATGTAGTTAAATAATAAAGGAATATTTACTACAAATTTCCTACATTTGACTATATGTAAGGTAATTTGCACTTTCAGAAAAAAAATGTGTGGTCAATTTGAATTTATAATTCTAGTCAAAATAACTTCAATTTTTCTCACGCACATAAATGAGTATCATAGTTTTCACCTTACGCGAGTAAGGTAAGTACCACCAAAATATAGTCATTTTGACTTTTAAAATTTTAGTCACAATTTATATTTTTGGACAGACATTTTTTTCATATACAAATTTTTTTGCTTCATATGCGGAAGCAGCCCAGTGGATATGTATCTGACTACCATTCGGAAGAGCCAAGGTTCGTATCCCGGCGCCGGTCAGTTCATTTTTTTTGTTGTTTTTTTTTTTTTTTTTTTTGTTTGAACTATACAGTAAGGTAAATATCACGCCAATTTTTTTATTAAAATTACTAGACTGTGAGGTCATTCGAACAATCTGAATTGACTAAAACAGTAAGGTGAATCTTACTTCGGTGTAAAGTTGTCACTATTCTGACTTGAAAATCTGGTAAAATTTATGAGAAATAAAGTAGCGGGTACTATTTTTTTTCTCCGTGTAAGGGTCTCCCTAAGATATCGGAACCAAAAATTAAAAGTTTCTTTTTTTCGTGTTTTATTCGCGTTTCATGACTTTTTACGATATTTCAGCGGAAACAAATTTTTTCACCTTAAATACAAGAGAAGGTGTAGCAACGCACACCGGGAAATGCTAGTAACCCATAAATCTAATAAAAATTTTCTACGAAATATATTTTTAAGAAAGTACTTGCAATGGACCTGAGGATTTGACTGGCCTTAACAAAATTTCACACAAAAAAATCGGCAAAAATTCGACTTAAATATCTACGATGCGAGACAAATGAAAGTGATTTTAAGATAACTTTACTTCGCTCATTCGCGTTAATAAAGCAGCAACGCGATAGATACGGAAATTCATCAAAATTTTAAAATGCTTTGATGTGCCAGGAGGCTGAGTTAAAAAAAAATAATAAAGTTGAATATCAATTGCAAATTTTTACAGTTTTATTGAAAGACTATTGATTACGTATCTCATTTCTAGTGCAGAATGTTATACACACACGAAACTTTAATTTCGGAAAAGAGACTTGCCAGGAGGCTGAGAATTTGGCACTTTGAAGTTATGAAAAATCTTTGAAATCGAGCTAATTTTCAATGTCATACTAGAAACAATTTAGATGTTTAGTTAACATCATAAATCAAAGAAATATCACAAGAAAAATGTGTAGAATTAGGTGAACCGCAGAATATACCGTCGTGAGTAGAATCACACATATGATGTCGATCTTCACGCCTGAATTACTCAATCTTGACATATTCAAAACTTTAAAAACAATGGTAAAACAAAACCATCAGCAACAATTTAACTGTAAAAAAATTTTACACTGAAGAAAATTGCAACATATTTACTGGAATTATTTTTAGTTTTTTTTTTTTAGTTTTGAGGTCATTACTTATCTGCATACATATAAAATTCTGAACTGTGGATAACTTACCTCTTTCAAGGCAACATGTTGAGCCTCTGTAAGATCTAGTTGTGTAGCAGACATATTTTTGAGTGTTAATTTGTTTTTGAAATTAAAACTTTCCACTGATGATTAAAAATTAAAATCAGGTTTTAATGTGCACTTGGTTTTATTTTTATTTTTTTATTTTTTTACAATTTCATTTATTAAATTTTTATTTATTAGTTATAATGAAAATTTTAATTTTTTTTTTTTATGTCTAGGTATTGCTTTACTGGCCACGACGCGTTAGTTCCTTTGTTTACGTCTTTTTGTTTGTTTGTTTTCTTCGTAGAACCGCTTTTGCCATTTAAATAAATTAAAAATTTTTATTTCCCCCTCTAACAATCGCGCCGGCAATAAACCATAAAAAAAGTTTATATTTTATATTACGCACATGTATTAACCATATACCTGTTAACATAAAACTGAACACTGAACACTGAACAAAGAATAAAATGCACAAAAGACAATTTCACACCGGACGACTGAGTTCGTTGATATGTTGGCGCGTTCGCGTTCTCCAAGCGACTAACTACAGAACTCGGCTTTGTTGTCAATATAAAACTTCTGAATACTCTTCCGTGGCGAACTTCCGTGCATTGAGTACTTGTTGTGTGTGTGTGGTGGAGCGACTGCAGCAGCAGCAGATGATTTCGACTCTAAACTTATCGTAGATGTACTGAATTATCGGCTTGTTTGTTGTTGTTTTTTGATATTGTTATCACCAAAGGCGTAGTCCAAATTTTATTTCAGCGGTCGCTATAAATGTAACACACATTATGATAAAGTGAGTAACTTTTTGATTACAAGATTTATATGGGGTATCCCATGTCAAACTGTACACCATTTGACTCTTGCATCTGCAATTTTTATACCCTACACCCAGGGTAGATTCACTTTGCCCTTTCATTTGTAACGCAGAGAAAGAGGCGTGGCAGGTATGGAAAAGTACAGGGTGGCTGATGAAAGCTGCTACATAAAGAAAGTTAAATAACTTTTTTTTTAAATTCATTTAGTTAATGTTTTATTGTTTCATTTGAAAGATAATACATTTTTATTTAGTTTAATTAAGAAGTTTTAAAAATTATAGAGTTTAAATGGCCTCCACGCTCGGTGATGCATGAGCGGCATCTTAGTAAAAAGTTGTTCATAACTGTGCGAAGAGTTGCAGCAGGAATCGCTGCAATTATTGTTCGAATGGATTGCTTTAAGTCATTCAAATTTGCTGGTTTTGTTTTATAAACTTCCTGTTTGCAATAACCCCATAAGAAAAAATCAGGTGCAGTAAGGTCAGGAGACCTGGGAGGCCAACGGAATGGGGAGTTTCTGGAAATCAGCTTATTTGAAAATTTTCGCTGTAATTCTGTCATAACAGGCCGGGCAATGTGAGGAGTTGCACTATCTTGTTGAAACTACACAGATTTGATAGAGATTTTCTTTCGGCGTAATTCTGAGTAAAAAAATTCTTTTAACAAGTTAACACGTTAGCAAAGCCAACTCCCTTTCATTCTTGCTGACCAAGCGTCTGCTGTATGCAACGTGATCCACACGCGCGACTGCGACGTCGTTATGGCCACGTCAACGCACCACAACGTGGGAATCGCGGATTCAGCAGATTTATATTACGTTAGTATAAGGAATTAGCCTAGCTTATTTTTATTTAGTTTTTAGGAAATCATTCTTAATTCGGTATCAGTACGAATAGGTAATAAACCTGTCAAAAACTAAATTCGTGTTACTTAATTAATTTCAGAAGGACATGGAGCCAGTGGCCGGCTCCCAACTTTAATTTTTTTCAAGTGTACCGCCGCACACTTGTTAACTGGCGCCCGAGCAGGGACCCGCCAAAAATCCTTTGGCGGGTTCCTTAGGCTATCCTTTGGAGGAATATCCTAATAACAATTAAAAATAAAATAAATTAAATTTTTTTTTTTTTTTTATTTTTTGTTTGAGAAAATAAAAGTGATGAAATACTTGCGAGAAAAGTATTTCAAAGGGTTTCGTGCAAATAATAAATAAATTTTTTTAAAAAAAAAGAATTTGAAATACTTGCGAGAAAAGTATTCCAAAGTGGATCCGTGCAAATAATAAATAAATTTGTTTTATAAAAAACCGTGGTAAAAAACGGTTTGTGTGTGCCTGATCCAGTTGTGTTTTTGTGTTATTGAGAATTGGAAATCCCGATGGCAGGGTTGTGGCAATCAGTGTACTAGTGCGCGGTGGCAAATAAAAAGTGATGGTACCTTTGCTTGATATTTTGGGGGGTACCAGAGAATCCCCCGACCCACGGTAAGGACCTCTGGTTGGGGAAATAAATAAATAAATAAAAAGTGATGGTGCCTTTGCTTGATATTTTGGGGGGTACCAGAGAATCCCCCGACCCACGGTAAGGACCTCTGGTTGGTGAAAATAATAAGGTGAATGTGACAAAATAAATAAACAATTGAGCCACAGTGACTAACCATTGTCCACTATTGCCACCGGGAACCAGTAAGATTAATTAAATCAAATTTAAAAATTATTTCTGCGGTTTAATTCAAAACTTTTTTTTGTTTTTATTTATTTATTATTTTTTATTATTTTTTTCTTTTTTTTCTAATACACAAGCATGGCGGCAGGGTCGGTGCACACAAGATTTGTTGGGTTTTCCGCTAAAATGGTAATCGTGGTGGTTTCAAGTCCCCGGCGGAAAGCTTGGCAACTTTATTTACAGTTTGCCAGTTTTTGTGAGGTGTTTAAAACAACGCCTGGAAATTTGAATAATTTTAATTCACATTTTTTGCTCTGATTCGGGTATTTTTTCTGTGCGATAGTAGCACCCACGGAGGTTTTGGTGCGTCCATTGGGCGAAGTTACTCGTACACATGGGAACACGGGTAACATTCCGCCTCCGCTACTTTCCAACATTCACATGAGAACATGTTGGAGATCGCTAAAGATAAATATGAATTGCGATTTGTGCCCTAGTCGGTTGAATACAATTGATTTGTTGACAACTAAACGGGATAACACGGCAATAACCGAGACTAAATGTCGCCGTTACCATAAGAACACGGTATTGTAATAGCAAATAATAAAATTTTTTTTTCTTAATTTCAGAAAAACTTGAGGAATTTCAAAAAAACTAAAGGAAAGAAATGCTACAATTGTAAGGAAACATAGAGACATTTATTTCAAGGATAAAAACGTTATATATTCGGTGAGTCATCTCCTTTTACTTCTTTTTTGAATACCTAAGAAAAAAATTTAAATAAAAAAAACTATGGATGCTTTGACCCATTCTGTCACTGAGCTAACCGACGCTGTCGGGTCGCTCATGCAAGAGTTAAGGAGGGCGGAAACTAGAATTCGCGAGCTAGAAGAATCAAACCAGGCGCGTTCAGCTGCCCATAGGGATCTACCTCCCACACCATTGCGAGGGCCGTCCTCAGAGGAGGAGCTTAAGGAAATTCGTAGGCTCCCTGATGCAGTAAAAGAGTTGCAGGCCTTCGAGGGGGATGAGGCTCAGTACATGTCCTGGGTCAATATGGTCGAGGGCATACTAGATGATTATAAAATCGTACGTGCGAAGCCAATCTATAGGGCAATCATCAAAAGTATCAGAGGAAAAATTAGGGGGGACGCTAATAAAGCTTTGATTTCTAACCATGTATTTGACGATGATTGGCCGGCAATGAAATCGTGCCTGTCCTTGCACTACGCGGATAAGAGGGACATCCGCACCCTGGAACACCAGCTGGGTCAGCTGGTGCAAGGAGCATCGCGCTTAGATGAATTTTACGCTAGAGTGAACCACCAGTTTTCCCTTATAGTAAATAAACTCAAATCGGACAACCATTCATTGGAAACAATGCAAGCATTGGTGGAGACTTATCGCAACCGAGCGCTTGATGTATTCATAAGGGGGTTGAATGGGGATCTTTCAAGAATGATAATTGTCCAGAAACCAACGAGCCTACCGGAGGCTTATACCTTGTGCTTGGATATTCAGAACCTGAACTACAGGAGTTACCCATTACACAATGCAGCTGCGCGTAACTCAGTTACAATACCCATAAACCAGATGGCGAATAGGGATATCCCTCCTCCACTGTTCCCAAGGAAATTTGCTGGTACCGATCAGATCAGACGAGGTGGCTGGTCAGGAAATAATCACCAGGCCATTCCCTTAAGACCAGACGCACCTAGGCCGGCGATAAAGATGGAAGTTGACCATTCCGGACAATCTCGACAGGTAAATTATATGAACAGGCCACGAGCTAATTCCTTCAAAAGGAGGTATGGGTCAGACAATTATCGTCCAAAGCATCAAAGGATGTTTAACATCCAAACGACAGACAACGAATACCTTGAGCAGGATCGGGAGGAAACCCGTTATGCGGAAAGTGTCGCAGCAAACGTGGAGATGGATCAATTAAATTTTATGGACGGGGCCTATCCAGCGTACCTTACATAGAGTACGTAGGCAGTGAAGGCACAGTGTGGAAATTCCTTGTGGACACTGGTGCTAACAAAAATTTTATTAATCCACGTCTTCAAAAAATAGCGTTAAGTTGCCCAAATCTTTCTCCGTTGAATCCGCTGGGGGCCAAGTCTTGATATCTGAAAAAGTCGAGGGCAGGTTCTTCCAAAAAGCTGGAAATGATACCCTTATTACATTTTATGTCTTGCCAGGACTTGTTGCTTTCGATGGATTAATCGGTGACGATACCCTTAAAGAATTAGAAGCAGTAATTGATAGAAAACAAAATCTTTTAATGCTAAGTCCCAATATAAAAATACCCCTTCTTGAAAAAATATCTAAACAAGTTTACCCAGTATTGGATAATAGTCTTCCCAAGGACACGCAAAAAAAACTACACCACATTATAAACATGCACCAACCCCTCTTCGGACCAATAAACGGTAAAGAGATTGCAGGCACAACAGTCAGGGCTGAAATTAAGACCACGACTGATGAGCCGATTTACACCAAAAGCTATCCATATCCTACCAGCATGAGGGCCGAAGTAGAAAGGCAGGTGCAGGAATTACTTGACGAAGGAATTATCAGACGCTCAAGAAGTCCATATAACTCCCCAGTTTGGGTAGTGCCGAAGAAGCCTAAGCCAAATGGGGAGAAACAGTACCGAATGGTGATCGACTTTAAACGATTGAACGCCGTCACCGTCCCCGATACCTACCCTATACCAGACATTAACTCCACATTGGCCAGCCTTAGCAAGGCAAGATATTTTACGACATTGGATTTGACCTCGGGCTTCCATCAAATTCCAATGAAAATGTCCGATGTCCCCAAGACGGCGTTTTCCACAATGAACGGTAAATACGAATTTCTCCGGTTACCCTTTGGTTTGAAAAACGCGCCAGCTATTTTTCAGCGGATGATAGACGACGTGCTTAAGGAGTTTATCGGTAGAATTTGCTACGTGTACATTGACGACATCATTGTATACGGCGCGGAGGAAGACGAACACCTTAGGAATGTCGAGACTATATTTTCAAGGCTACGCGAAGCCAACCTAAGGGTGAATCTTGATAAAACTCATTTCATGAAAAATGAAGTCGAGTTTTTGGGATATATAGTAACTGCTAATGGAATAAGGCCAGATGAAAAGAAGGTGATTGCCATCCAAAATATTGCTCCCCCAAAAAGTTTAAAGGAACTTAAAAGTTTCCTCGGACTAACTTCGTATTATAGGAAGTTTATACGTGATTACGCGAAAGTGGCAAAACCCTTGACAAATTTAACTAGGGGCGAGTATGCCCAAGTCAAAGCTAACGCTTCCAAAAAAGTTAAAATTGTTCTTGACACAAATGGACTCAAGGCTTTTGACGATTTGAAAACATTACTAATTTCTGCGGACGTGCTAGCATTCCCTGATTTTGAGAAACCTTTTAACCTCACTACCGACGCATCGAACTATGCAATAGGGGCGGTTTTGTCTCAGGGCGAACATGGTAAAGACAGACCTATCTCGTACATATCGCGATCACTGAGTAGAACTGAGGAAGGTTACGCTACAAACGAAAGGGAAATGCTAGCTATTGTGTGGGCACTAGATAATTTGCGCTCTTATCTTTATGGGGCAAAGAAAATCCGTATTTATACCGACCACCAACCATTGACGTTCGCGCTGGGAAACCGAAACTACAATGCGAAACTAAAGCGCTGGAAGGCCAGGATCGAAGAGTACAACCACGAGTTGATTTACAAGCCTGGTAAATCAAACTTGGTGGCAGATGCTCTATCGAGGCTTAAGACTCAGGTAAATATCCTTTCAAATTCTGGTACAGACACAGCATCAGAAGGAAACCATAGTGTGGTAGCGGCTAATGGGGATACTTCAGAAACCATATCTGCAAGTGAAGGTACAATACATAGCGCCGATCAGGATGCAAGTGACCTAATACCACACGTTGAGGCACCATTGAACGTATTTAAGAATCAAATCGTCATTCGAGAGGGAAAACAACTGTTTAGCTACATTAATCCTCACAATGGTTACACTCGCCACTTTGTAACGTTGGACAGAATCGAAAAGGATATACTGATTCAAGTCTTGAAAGCCAGGCTAAATCCATCAGTAATAAATGGGATAAAAATACCTGAAAATCACATTCAGTTGCTTCAAGATATCTATTGCGAACATTTTCTTTACTATAAGGTAAGAATAACTCAAAGGTTGGTGGAAGATATCGCCAATGAAGAAAACGTCTGCAGGATAATTGAGGCAGAGCACAAAAGGGCCCATAGAAATCCTCTAGAGAATAGGGTACAAATATTAGAAAATTATTATTTCCCAAAAATGTCAAGTCGTATAAGGCATTACACAAGAGCCTGTGAGGTCTGCAAATTAAATAAGTACGATAGGCATCCGTTCGTTCCAAAACTGAAAAACACACCCATTCCTAATAACCCCTGCGATATTCTACACGTAGATATTTTTGAATTACAGGGTAGTAAATTTCTAAGCTGTGTGGATAAATTTTCTAAATTTGCGAAATTTTTTCACCTGAGGAATAAATCTGCGGTGCACCTGCGAAGCAAGTTTGCAAAGGTTTTACACTACTTCACGGTTCCAAAAATGATAGTTACAGACAACGAGAAAGGTTTTATGAGTCCAACTGTCTCTAACTACATAAGAAATCTAGGTGTGGAACTTTATCAAACCCCGGTTCAAAGGAGTGAAGTCAACGGACAAATAGAAAGACTTCACTCGACCATTATTGAAATATATCGCTGCCTCCAGAGGGAAATAAGGAATACAAGTCCAAAAGAACTACTGTATATTGCAGTAGATCGTTATAACAATTCAGTTCATTCCTTAACCAAACAGAAACCGAGCGATATCTTTTTTAATAGAACACAGCGAATAAATTATCAAAATTTAACTAATTTTCGTGACAGAGTTTTCAATGATGTTAGAGCTCAAATCAGAGAAAATCAGGAGGTACGCAACTTACGAATGAATAGGAGAAGGCAAGACCCAAAAGAATACAACCAAGGGGATGTTGTATATGTAAGGAACAAGCAAATCAGGGCTAAGCAGAAGCCACTCTATAAGAGAGAAATTGTCAGTAGAGATAATAGGGTGACAGTGGCAACGGATGGGGGAAGAAGGATCCATAAAGCCCATATTAAAAATACCAATAGGTAAAAAGAAAAAAGAAGGATAAAAAGGAGGGGACTCCACCGTAACAAAACTATAATAATATGACATGTAATAATATTCAATATTTTAATAAGTTAGAGCCACAAAATTTGCGAAAAATTACTTACCTACTTGTGTAAGGTAAAAGTAACAGTATAAAATAATAGAAGGTTTAAGGTATAAAACTAGAAGTTTAAGATAAAAAAGAAATTAGTGCTAACCATACTGTAATGAAATGGGAAAAATGGTGATTAATTTCATTAAACGAAAAATTTTAAATTTTGCTGGTAATTACAAGTGGCAAATTTAACTGTAAAATTGAAGTCTTTTAGAAGTGGTTGCGTTAGAACTGGAAGCGACAAAATAATGAAGTTGAAGCCACTTTTCCCTAAGAAAATTGCTTATAATTAAATAAGAAAAATTTTAACTTAAAAAGTCGCTGTGACGACTCAGTAAAAATATAGATCTCTCTTGAAGGGACACACCTTAAAGCTATCTGTAAATTTAAAACCTTATTGTATTAACATATTTCCTATTTCCATAATGGTAAGTTAGGCTGCTCATAATTGCTGGGGTCTCCGCATTCGACGTATACGATTATAGCTCTCCGCTGGTCACTATCCAACATGGAAGCGGATGGATAATTAATGGACACTTCAAGTTGGTGCACGCCATAGATCTGGAACACTTTAACAATATCATCACCGAAATATCAGATGCCGTTGAGCATGACTTGGACCAAAATCCAATGAAGACTATCATCGAATTCCACCTCAACCAAACAAAACTTCGCCTTGACGAGCTACAAAAGGGTAGGATACGGAAAAGTCGCTCCATAAACTGGATCGGGTCAGCGTGGAAATGGATTGCTGGATCGCCAGACGCAACGGACTGGGATTGCATTCTACGTAGCCAGGACGACCTGGTAAATAACAACAACAACCAATTTTTAATAAACAGAAGACTCTTTAATGCTACACGGGAAGCTGTCCAAAAAGCCAACGATATAGCAAGCTACGCGAATCACATCGACAAGGGTATTAATGCTGCAAGCCTTGAGATTTTTTTGTCTAGCAAGGTCCTGGTCCTGAAGGAGCAAATATCCGAAATTGTACGAGCCTCTCAAATGGCGAAAACAGGAATAGTCAACACCAATCTGTTGGACCAGTCTGAAATCGAACGCGTGATATTTGAGGAACAAACACTTCCATATCAGAACCTGGTTGAAGCAATGGAGTACGCTAAGCCGTCAATTTATTCGAATGGAACAACTCTCATTTACCTGCTTTCCGTACCAAAGGTGAAACCTACAGCCTATCGGCTATTGCTAGCAAGAGCCGCATCATTAAAGGGCAGGCGAGTGGATCTCGAATATAAGGAATTCTTGGTAAGCGAGGACGAGACATTTGGAATTGCGGGTAGCTGCACCTCAATTAACAACGCAACAATCTGTGAGGGAAATTCAGTAAAGAAGTTACCTGAAGACGATTGCCTACCAAAACTTATCAAAGGAGGAAATGCAAGATGTCACTTTGAAGCCGACAATGGAGAAACAATTGAACTCATTAACGACAACACCATATTTCTAACTAATTTCAGAGGAATGATAAAAGGAGAAAATCAGGAAAGAGTCCTAAATGGCACATTTGTTATTCAACTAAACAACGAAACAGTGAGCATTGGTAGCCGAAATTTTTCAAGCACGATAGCCAAGAAATTGCAAGCATTGCCGTCCGTCCTGACTAATCTGACGAATCACGGCCTAAAGTTAAACTTAGAGTACGTTCATGAAGTGAGCCTGGATAACATCAAGCGCCTCAGTACCCTCGGAGCGAATTTTCACCTTTCCACCGCCATACAGGCATTAATTTTGTTAGCTATAGCCACAGCCTGTTATATTATCTGGAGAAAAGTGACTGCAGACGTCAAGATCCCCGGCTTGCATCAAAATATCACCAAGGATCAGGTCAACCCTGAAATAAAGATAGTCCCGAAGGATCCCGCCACTTTTTATGCTAATCTGCGGGACGCAGATATTTGAAGGGGGGACAGTTAACACGTTAGCAAAGCCAACTCCCTTTCATTCTTGCTGACCAAGCGTCTGCTGTATGCAACGTGATCCACACGCGCGACTGCGACGTCGTTATGGCCACGTCAACGCACCACAACGTGGGAATCGCGGATTCAGCAGATTTATATTACGTTAGTATAAGGAATTAGCCTAGCTTATTTTTATTTAGTTTTTAGGAAATCATTCTTAATTCGGTATCAGTACGAATAGGTAATAAACCTGTCAAAAACTAAATTCGTGTTACTTAATTAATTTCAGAAGGACATGGAGCCAGTGGCCGGCTCCCAACTTTAATTTTTTTCAAGTGTACCGCCGCACACTTGTTAACTAACATTTTTAAGTAACGGTCTGCAGTGACCGTAACAGTAGCACCGTTCTCTTCAAAGAAGTATGGCCCGAAATTGCATTTTGATGAAACTGCAAACCACACTCTGACACGTAGTGGATTCAATTCCGTCTCATGGAGTATGTGGGAATTATAATCACTCCATATTCGACAATTTTGTTTGTTAATATTGCCATTTAGGACAAAATGAGCCTCGTGAGACATAAAAATACAGTTTAAGACGTTTTCGTCCTCTTCCGCCATTTGAAGGATTGTCTGGCAAAATTCCAAGCTAATCGGCAAGTCTGCTGCATTCAGTTTATTAGACATTTGAATTTTGTATGGAAACAAGTTCAAATCTTTGTGCATAATTGCCTGCAGTGACTGTCTGCTGATCCTCATTTGGGCCGATAAGATCCTTGTCGAAATTCTGAGATTGGCTTGTATGGCAGCAGCTATAGCAGCGATAGTTTCTTGCGTCCGAACTGAAGCGTTTCGATAATAAGGCCTTCTTTCAATTGTCCCGTGCTCGGCAAAATTGTTTACGAGCCTCATTATAGTCCATCTGCTCGGGGGAGTGCCCCCAAACGTGCGCCTATATTCTCTTTGTACTGAAACTACGGACTTCAATGCGAGATAACGGCGGACAATCCAAATCCTTGTCTCAGTGTCCCATTCCTCCATTTTCGTTAAATCTAAAGATTAATCTGTAAAATAAAAAAAAAAAATGGAAAAGATTAATTGGTTAAAAAAAAAGTTATAACATTTTTTTTTGGTAGCAGCTTTCATCAGCCACCCTCTACATATATTCTTGATCAACGTCACCTCCTGAGTCGATATAGCCATGTTCGTCTGTCTAAATACACTTTTTGGGAAAACTGAGCAAGATAATTCAATTAAATTTAGTACACTGCCTCTGTAGTTAAAGTTATCTCAAAGGATTGAATATGGGTGAAATCGGACAACAGACACGCCTACCACCCATACAGAAAATATACTCAAAATCCAACTTGAAGAGTATTTTTCACGACAATACAACCAAAATTCACATAAATACTAGAAATGATTAGCGCAAGCTCTGAGCAAAAACAAGGCGCATTCGGACTAGAGGGCGTGGCACCTCCTTTACTAACAAAAGTTTAAAAATACTATACTGGAAGATTTTTTTAAGATAATTCAACTTAATTTCACTCAGATACTAAGAACAGTAAAACAGCGCAAAATCAGACAATAGGACATGGCACCACCCATATAACCAAAAGTTTCATAATGCCATACTGATAGAGTTTTTTGAGATAATCCAACCAAATTTCACCCAAACACCAAGGGCTATAAATGTAAGCTCTGAGCAAAAACTGGGTCAACTCGGACAAGAGGGCGTGGCACTTTCCATATGAGCAAAATTTTCGAAATACTGCAGTGTAGGGTATTTAATGTTTGGCCAGGCCAAAGGTTACACCCTTACTAATTTTTTTTTTTTATCTTTTTGAAGTGAAACTTCTTTGGCTGTTTTAGGTGTAAAACTTCAAGGCCGCGACACTTTTTTGGCGATACTTTTCGTTATATCCCGTTACATCTCTCAAGCTATTCGGCCAATTGAACTAAAAATTTGGCAGTGAATGAACCTCAGGCATGGGAAGGTTTTTATGTTTGTATTCTCTTTTAGCTCCTAAGAGGAGCATAGGGCCAATATGATCCCTTGCGATGACTTTGGTCTCGTACCACGATTTTCCCCATTTTCCAGCGACCTTTTCCAGTTGATTTTGGGTCTATCACGTCCTCTACTGCCTTGTGGACTCCACTCAAGAGCCTGTCGACTGTGTGACTTCCGAAGAGTGTGACCAATCCATCACCACTTGCGCAGCTTCACTACGTTTGCTATGCCCTCTGGTTGCATTTTTGATATAGCTCGGCATTTGATATAGTGCAAGGCTACCAAACCTTTAGTATACGCTTTAAGCATTTATTGACGCTTACTTGCAGCTTGTTCATTAGTTGTTCAGTAACAAGCCATGTTTGGCACAAAACCGATTTCACATTCGAATCAAAAATGCGCACCTTCGATTTGGTGGATATAACGGAAGAAGACCATATTTTATTCAGTTGAGCAAACGCGTCGTTTGCTTTTGTTATTCTTGAATTGGTATGCCCTTTTGCCCCACCATTCATGAAGATTATGCTGCCTAAATATGTGAAGCTATCGATTTTTTCAATATCATCATTGCCTGCTTTAAAAGAGATGTCGTTTCTAAATGGGTTTAACCTCATGCTTTTAGTCTTGGATACACTGATTTTTAGTCCGTCCTTTTCCAATTCCAAGAAAGATAGAGCCTTCAATCATGCTTTGCATATCTGAGTGTATGGAAGATAGTAGACAGATGCCGTCAGCGTTGTCAAGATATTCAGTTTAGTTCCATCGGATACCTTTTTTGGGCTTGTTAAGAACGTTATCAAGGATATTTAAAAGTGAAAAATTCTTACTTTGAAAGAATATCAAATTCACTCACTTAAAAATATGTATAAAAACAACTGCAAACCTGTATAATTTTTTGTGTCATCATTCACTTTCTGTAATCTAAATAGCCTTTTTATTGTGACTGTCCAATATTCATATTAATTGAAAATTCAGTTGATAAAAATACCAGAAAACCACTTTCAAAATCTTTGGATTATACCTTCGAGCTGCGATAATTGATTAGAGCAGCGATAATACATGCTTATCAATGGGAACACATCGGGTGATTCCGTTCTTTAGTCTCAATTAACGATAAGAGCAGCGATAATGTTGCAAAGGGTTTTCTGCGATAGTATCGATGGAAAATTTTGACTTAATAGTTAGATCAAAATAATATAGTAAACTCAACTTAACTAAGTTCGATGATCATAATCATTTTTACGGCTTAGTTTTGGTTTAAGAGATATTCAAGTTTAAAAATTAGTAACATGCATATTTAGTCCATCCAATAAAGAACGTCCCAAATGTAAAATACGTAACTTTTGCCAAAACTGTCTTTAAAATGGTGAAATTTGAACAATTTATCGTAATATTTGCAAAAGTAATGGATGCTTCAAAATTGTTTCCTATTTAGTCATGTATAACATTTCGTGTGAGTAACATTTATTTAACACGCAAAAATAATGTTTCTCAATAACAATTTTCTGCGCTTTCTGCAGTCGTGAACACTCAATACGCACAGTGGAATATCGTGACCAAAAGAATACAAAAAATTAAAAACTATAAAAGCTTTTCTTTGGGCTTAGTAGCACTCTATGTAAGTTTTAATATTACTAGAGTTCGCCTTGTGGCCGAAATTCTACCACTACAAAAACTCTATATATTCTTTTTAGAATCGTGGAACTGCTCAATATGAAACTGATGCTTTTAAAATCATTTTTAATTTCTACCCTTAGCATTAAGCTTACCGTTATGTACGGGCGTGAAACCCCCTCTTAACATTATCAACTTTTAGATACCCTTCCTTTGTGTTAAGACTATCTCAGCATCAAATTCTATAAAAATCAGTGCAGCAGTTTAGCACTGATTGTATATTACACTAATTAGGGGAGTGACACAGTCTACTAAAACACACAATGGTTATCGTTCCTTAGTGCTAATCCTATCTCCATATCAAATTTCGTAAAAATCGATGCAATGGTTTAGCCGTGGGGGTGTTTTTTCCATTTAAGGGCGTGGCACCGCCCTTTAAAAAGCATAATGATCATTTTATCGTTCTTTAGTGCTAACCATATATCCATACCAAATTTGATAAAAATCGATGCAGTGGTTTAGAAGTGAGAGCTTTTTTCCTATTTAGGGGCGTGACCACGCGTGGTACAGCCCACTGCTAAGCAATGGTCATGCTGTCGTTCCTTAGATTTTGTTTGCCTATTTATATATACATAGAAGTACCAACTGCTGGATAAAATGCTCTAGTTAACTTGTATGTAAAAAAAAATGCTTTAATATAGCATATTGCCGAAAAATTAATTAAAAATAAAAAAAAAATAAAAATTTTTTCCGTAGTGGCATGATGCTAAATTGGGCCAGAAATATGAAGGCACTCCGTGCTGTTGTAGGAAAGCCAAAAGCCGTTTTTGAAGACACTCCTTAATACACATTTCTGTATTTGTCGTTCCTGATGTCACAAATGCTTGGCTTCTTTTGCCACAACTGCAAATGGCTTGCCACACAAGAAACTTCTTAAAGAATTTTGTTTGCTTTTTTGTCCGATATTGTTCCATCAGCAATATAAAAATCTTGACCCTGAAGTTGTGAAAAGTCTGACAGAACATAGCACGTAAATTTTTTTATAAAATTAGACCTCAATTTTTCAGCTCATTTTTTTGCTTATCAATTCTTTACAGCATGGCGATCTGGAACTTTCTGAACTTTATACGACTTCAGCCCAGCGTTAACTTTGGTTCTGCACACAAAAGAATCAGAGCATTTAACTACACGAGCTGGTTTTCTGACAGAAGTGTTTGGAGCTCTTCGAAAGAGTTGTTCGACATCTTTTGCCTTACTAATATTTGATGGACCTTTTTTTCTTCCTAATTTTTTTTTGCTTGTCATTTTGAAAGAAATAACAATTGAAAATGAATAATTGGAATAAATATAATATCTTATATATTTTTAAAAGCTAACGTGATTCAAAAAAAAAAATCATTCGTTGGATACAGGACAAGTTATGGCTGAAAAAGTGCGTATAAGTTTTTTTCGACACGCTCCTTAGGTATGGTCATGACATACTCTCCACAAATCAAAGTTTACCTCCAAGCTGTTGAGTGGTATTCGTAAAGAGTGTCGTAGACTTAAAACTATATGAAAAAAGTCATGGCAAAGGGAATACGAGAACTGGGAGTTCACAGAAAGCGGTGGAAATCGATGACTATTATATTATTACTTCTCAATAGTGCATCATATGTAAGTGGTTTAGTTTTTCTGCTTCTTCTCAGCCTATTATTGCATTGACTGACCATAATAAAGTTAATGTAAAAAATGTATTTATTAATCTTATTACATATTTATATATACAATTAGTTTTTTAATACAACCATACATAATATTGTACAAAAATAATTATCTAACAAATTTAAAAAAAAACTTAAACATTATCACATTTATAGCACAATTAAAGCTGCTTCCAACTCCAATAAAACCCTGATTTAAATTTAACAACTTGTGTTGTATTTTGATATAACTGAATGCAATGACTTTAGCACATATTTTGAAAAATGAAACATATTTTCTAATACATAATGTGCTAAGCCTTCTTCCGTAGATAATTTATTCGTCAACAGGCGCTTTTACAGCAATTTCTGTTTTATCAACCTGTGCCGAAAGTTCAGCTACTTCATCAACTTCAGACGTAAGCTCTGCAAAATATTTAAGTTTTTTGTTGCGCAAATAGCTGCCGGAATTGTCAAAAACCATAACATCTGAAATAGAAAAATATTCGTAATCATAATTGGTATCACTTAAAGTTTTAAAAAATCTTAAAACTGTAACCTTGTTGTAGTATTGAGGTGACTATATGATACATTTCTTCTTTATAAAAACTTACATTTTGTATTTGGTCGTGTCGATATATAACCAATTTCATCCATATCGTTTGAATATACGGTGCCTAATGCAACTTCATTGCGCTTTTCACCTGTTTTGCCATCTAAGCTATAAACGCCGAATTTGATATCATAGTCGAATGTACGGAACTCCCAGGTAAGAATGTTATCCTTTTTACCATCACCAACGTCAAATTCAACTTTCAGTTTGTTACCTTTATTTACGGTTGTTTCTATGTAATCTCTATCCTTGTTTTCATCATCTTTCTTATCGACATACAATTCCACAGGTATCTTACCACCCCAAACAATCTAAGGAAAAATTAAAAATGGAAAATAATTTTTACACTTGCCACTTAAAAAATCATGCTGATGCTATACCATAGATTTACATTCAGGATCTCCAGATTCATCTACGTAATTACCTCCCATGCATTTTGGAAAAATATCCGGGTTAACATGTGTGAATATTTGGTCTTTCCATTTATCAGAGCCGCTCTTAGTGATGCTTATTTTGCTCATTGTATTTTCATCGAGGAATTTCTTAACAAAGTTGAAGGCAACGGAGAAAAGTTTTGGTGCTAAAAATAACAAGAACAAAGATTTGAAATTTAACTAATCAAGTGCATTAGTGTGTACTCACCATTAACTATGTAACACATCTTAAGCATTTCCGGAAAATTGGCTTCGTAAAGTTTAACAGTCGATAAAACGCACTCTGCTGCTGGACGCCACATGTATTGTTTAATATTACAGTCGGCCATATCAAAACAGACCACGACTTGTCGTGCTTTTGGTCCGAATTCCTTACTAGATTCAATGCCGGCTTTAATGAAGCGTTCCAACAACAATATCAAATAGCGTTGAAATTCGAAACGCGTTACACAATGTAACATCCCATGCATGTCAAGTTTGTAGAAAGGACAAACTATTACTATTTATCAATAAAAAATAAATAACATTAATTTATCAAAGTTTTCCATAACAAATTAAATTCTTAATTTACCAGGAGATCCTTCATTATCGTAACCCACTAATCCATATGGCAGATATTCACGTAACGCTTGGGGTGCATCCCATTTTTCAAGATTTTCTACATTCATCGTGGCACGCGTTAGAAGGCTCTGTAAAATGTCGAGGGAAAAAAATTAACTCGCTATGATTTTATTGAAGAAAAATTAAACAAGGTACATATTGGGAAAGTTTATTAATTGAAAAGCCATGCAAACTTCAAAAGTTTTTGGGCTATGTAAACTGTGCTTCTTATAAACTTTAAGAGTTATTTACGAGGTAGTATTTTTTTATTTAAGGTATTCCTTAAAACGTGTAAAAGCTTTGAAAACCTCGTTAACTAGTAAAACTGTCAAAGTTCGTACTGATTTTAACAAGTACTACTAGTATATGAGGTTTTTGAGGCTTTTACACGTTTTAAGGAATACCCTCATTGTTTGTGAAAGTTAAAATTGATCACATGATAATGAGGATGTTCCAGAAAACACGTAATTCCATCAAAATCGCAGTAAACACGATAAAACGGTCAAAAAATCATTACAGATTTTGACAGTTTTACGAGTTTAGAAGGTGTAAGAGGGATTTAAACATTTTTTGGAGTACCCTCAATGTTATGTTATGTTGTAATGAAACTTACATCTCTCAGCATCTTTTCTGCTGCTTCTAAATTAAATTTCCTTGCTGTAAATAAAATAAAAAATAATGATTAATTAAATAAATAAATTCAAATTATGAACAAAATGATTAAAATTCACCTTTAAGCCATCTAAGCAGGAAATAATCATCGTGAGTATCATTTATGACATCAGAAACAGCTTTGCGAAACTGAAAAAAGTGGGCAAAAAAAGCATTTAATATTTATAAGGATACGTAGGGCCTAACAAAAGTTCGCTTAGCTGGTGTCATGTTATAAATTTTTAGTAAATCCAAAAATTGCGTATTATTTGTTTTAGTCTTACGATATATCATTTTAATTTTCAGAAAGATCGGTCAAAATGGAGAGAAGAAAACGTAAAATTCGTGAAACAATGTCAGCAGATATTCCAATACCAACGCAGCAAGAGATTCGGTTTGCTATTCTTTTTGGATTTCGACGTAAGCTCAAGCCTATGGAAATATTTAATGAATGCCAAGTATCATTTGAAGTTAATGCGCCATCCCTCATGACTATTTTAAAGTGATCCCGAAGATTCCAGACAGGTAATTTTTCTGTGGGGGACGAACCTCGAGAAGGCCGCCCAAAATCTTCGACTGCTTATGCAAGTGTAGCGCTGTTGAAGTCTTAAATTTACGAAGATCCAAGATTGACCCAGGAAATTATTGCTGAGGAACTGGGGTTGAATGCCATGGCTGTATCGCAAATATTAAAAAATGATCTTGGATACGCTGAGAAATCTGCACGATGGGTTCCTAGAATTTTAAGTGATGCTCAAAAAGAGGCATGTGTGCGTTTTGCTAAGTATTTTCTTGAAAAATTCAAAAACCGAGGGTCTAACACCTGCAAAAAAATCGTAACAGGTGATAAAGCATGGTTTTAGAAGTACGACCCTGAAACCAAACAACAATCTATGGTATGGAGCCCAGAAAGTGCAAGTCCACCTGTTAAAGTAAAGCAAAAAAAAAAGTCAGCAACAAAAGTAATGATGTCAATTTACTTCACCAGAGAGAAAGTTGTAGCTGCTATTCCTTTGGAAAAAGGTCAGACGGTTATTGCTAAGTGGTATACTGAAACCGGTTTACCAGAGGTCTTCCAAAATTTATTGGGAAACGTCAAAAAAAGGAGCTACGCCGCTACTTTCTACATCACGATAATGCGCCAGCACACACTGCTGAAAAAAACGACCGATTTTATTGCGCTTTCAGGCATCGAAGAAAATCGTCCCGCACCTTATTCCCCAGATCTAGCGTCTTGTGACTTCTGGTTGTTTCCAAAAATAAAAAAAATATTTGAGAGGGAGAGTCTTCAACAGCAATGAGGAGATAATAAATGCGGTTAATGATGAAATTGCAAAACTGCAAAAAGCCGATTTTGAAGACTGTTTTTCAAGATGGACTTATCGACTTCAAAAATGTGTCAAAATAAATGGCGAAATAACCAATCATTATGGCACATAATTTATATGACATTACTTTTGCTTCATTGTTATTTTGAACGGCTCATATTTCGAATAAATTGATGAGAATTGTATGGTCTTAAAAAAATGTTCAACGTTGTCCCTCATTTATAACAGCAACTTACACTCAGAGGACATGATTCTAAATAGTGAATGAACGGCTTCTAAAGTTGACATATAACATTTATAGCTTCAGAACGCTTTATGAACAAAAGATATATGTAATACTAAAAAAGATCTTTCAATTGAAGTACATTTTATATATGAGCAGATATATTTTTTATAATTATAGTTTTGTACATTCATTTATGGGGATAGATCATTTTAAATATCAATTATCCTGTTTATCACAGTTAAAGTTTAAGTGAATTTTAAAGTACTGTTTTGAGCAGGATACCCCGTGATTTTGACCCAAATCCTGCGTAATGTGTTTTTAACAAACTTCTGTAAGTAACACTAAGTTTTGGCCAGCCTAAGAGAGTATGACCAAATAAAATCATCCGAAATTTCATCATTTGTTCAATAGATCAAAATATTTAAGCATTTTCGACTTCAAAAAAAATTGAGAAATTGTCGAATATATTTAGTGCCTCAATAGCTCAATAGCTTCTGTGGAACGAATGTTCTCTGCTATAAATAGCTGAAAATGTCTTGTATCGACTTTATTGGATAAAAAAAAGAAGCCAGAAACCCTGCCTAAAATCAAGTCAATAAAAAAATATGAAATTGGCGCTAAAATAATTCAAAGTGAAACAGATAACGAAATATTAGTTGTAGACTCCGGGTAACAACATTTAATTTATTGGCCGACGATATGTCAACTTGTTCGGCAATTTTTCAAACCTTTTACGAAGAAATTTCAAACTATTCTTAATAATGGAAAATTGCTGATACTTTCAACAATTTTTAATAAAATCTCTTTATTCGGACCATTTTTGTAGGGGAAAATGTTTAAGAGTCCAACCAAAATCAGATCTGTCTAATCAAAATCAACTCCAAAGTAAGTACTTAAACTTTGTTTAAATTATTGTATTCAAATGGTAACTTTCGATACTCAATGATATGCAATAATTAAAGAGTAAAGAAATTGCGACATAATTGTTCTTTTTATAAAATTTTGATGTCATAATTATAAAATTCTGAACTCTGGGCAACTTACGTTTTTCAAGGCAACTTGCTGAGTCTCTGTTAGCTCCGGTAGTACAGCAGCAGACATGATTTTGAATATTAATTCTGTTTATGAAATTTAAACTTTTCACTGAAGATCAAAAATCTGGTTTTGATTTGTGCACTTTTGGTTTTTTTTCCACAATTTAATTTTTTTAATTTATAATTGTTATTTTGGTGACTGTTTCATTTACCACAACGCGTTAGTTTCTTTGTTTATTTGCAACTACTCGTATACCGGCAATTTGCCCGAAAAAAAATTAATTTTTTATTACTTTTTTTTTTATTAAAATGAAAACAATGTACAAGGAATTTGTTACTATGTTGGCGCTTTCACGTTCCCCAAACAACTAACTATGGAACTCGGCATTGCTGTCAATATAAAACTTTTGAATACCATGCCGTGCATGAGTACTCGGTGCATGTTGGAGCAGCAGATCAGCAGCAGCTATGGATTAATCGTAGATGTACTGAGTTATCGGTTTTTGTTATACATTCTACCTCCCTCTCCTGTTGCTGTTTTAATTGTCGTTTTTAAGACATTTTAGTGTTTTTCTTCGTGTAGTTCCTAAATTTGGATTCTTGGAATACCTATGTATATTGACACCATAAAGAGGGTTTATCGACCAACTGGTAGAATGAAGTAATAACTCTTATCGTCGTAGTTTTATTTAGACATCAACGATTGCCGTATTTTCATTCGTGTTGCATTATTACTATGATACGAATGAAAATACGAAAGTCGATATACAACTTTGGCGATAAGGGTGATTGTTTATTTCTCGATAAGCCCCCTTCATCGTGTTAATATACTTTAAGAACCCAAATTTAAGAAAATGACAATGTACAGTGGGTGAAACCTGTACAAACTTTAATTGTCGCGAGCTTGAAATCATTGATATGAAAATATTGTTGAGTGTGTGTAAATTAGTATCAAAAGGATGAGGTCAAAGGCTAAAAAATGTATATGTAATTGGTAGACAAGAAAATATATATTTATATATAATAGGTATATAAGAAAAAACTCATATCTCTGAAACTATTTGACGCAGATGAGTGAGATTTGGTACATATCTAAAAGGCATCGCGAAAAATAGTGTCCACTGTAAAAATATGCAGTGTCACGCCCTCCATATGATGAAATTTGTCATATCTTTGAAATAATTTTACGCATATGAATGAGATTTATCTTTTATAAAATGGCCATCAGAAGAATTACTATTAACTGGAAAAATGAGCGATGCCAAGCTCCCCACATAACAGAATTCAACAAATGTTTTTGTAATGTGGATGGACATAGGTTTGTTCAAGAACCAATTTTGTCGAGTTAAATTTGTTTTACAACTGTGTTGGATTAAATAAACAAAATGAAAACAACGCTAAATTAAACTTGTGAAAAATTTCAAAAAATAAGAGGGGTGTCACCGCTACGTGGGCTGCTCGATATATTTCTGGCCTAATAATGAAAATGCGAATATTTACCATCAAAAATGGTTTTATTGATTTTCAAAGTATTCTCCAGCATGATTTATACACTTTTGCATGCGCTCAAACCAATTGTCGAAGCACTTTTCCCACTCCGATTGAGACACCTTAAAAATATGGTTTTTGAACGCTTCATCGGCATCTTCTGGCGACGAAAATCATTGACCACGCATTTTTTTCTTGATGTGCGGGAATAAAAAGAAGTCATTGGGTGCAAAGTCTGGGCTGTACGGCGGATGACCCATCAATTCGACGTTTTGGCCGGTCAAAAAGGCGCTGGTTTGAGCCGTTGTGTGAGAGCTCGCATTGTCATGGTGAACATTGATTCGTCTTCTCTTGTTCGTTTTTCGAATTTCTCCGAAGACTTCAGGCAAACAAATTGTGGTGTACCACTCAGAATTGACCGTCCAACGTTGCTTAAGAGGAACAGTCGCCACATGACCAGTTTTGCCGAAGAAACAGGCGACCATTTGCTTCGAAGTGCTTCTTCCACGAACAACTTTCATTGGATTTGGCTCGTCTTCAAAGACCCACACGGTCGATTGCTGTTTTGTTTCGGGCTCATACGCATAGACCCATGATTCGTCACCTGTAATGATCTTATAAACGTCTTTTGAAGCACCGCGATCGTATTTTTTCAACATTTCTATGTACCAATCGACACGAGCCATTTTTTGAGCGATTGTCAAATTGTGCGGGATACAACGAGAACAAACCTTTTTTACACAGCCAGGTGTTCATGCAATATCGAATGTATGCTAGTGGGAGAAATGCCCAAGGATGCCTCTATCTCACGGTATGTCACATGACGATCTTGCATTATCAGTTCACGCAAGGCATCAATGTTCTCTGGCACAACGGACGTTTTTGGACGACCTTCACGGAATTCGTCTCTGAGCGAGCGTAGGCCACGATTGAATTCATTAAATCAGTTTTTCACAGTGCTGTAGGATGGTGCTTCATTGCCATACAAAGATTTAAGTTCATCGATGCACTCTTGTCGTGATAATCCACGTCGAAAGTTGTGAAAAATGATCGCTCGAAAATGTTCACGAGTTACATAATTCCATTTTTTTGCCAAATTGATTTTTTCAAGTCACTGTAAACAACACAAATGAAGGTCGTGCGTCAAAACGTTCTGAGTACGTTTATGCTACAAAATATCAAACTTTCCAATAGAAATGTCAGATTGCACCTGGCAACACTTAGTGTTGCCTAAGCCAGAAATATATCGAGCAGCCTACGTATTGTGGTTTCAGATTTATGAAATTTCGCCTATAACTTTTATTGGGATCCCTTGTAAAGTTAATAGCGCATCCTTACGCAACATCATAAAATCAAAAAAAAAAAAAACTTTTATAAAAAACTTTTCGAATTTTACTAATTTTTAAAAAACTTTTATTCTTATAAGTTTTTATGTACGTAGGCTGCTAGATATATTTCTGGCCTAGGCAACACTAAGTGTTGCTAGGTGCAATCTGACATTGCCATTGTAAAGTTTGACATTTTTTAGCATAAACGTACTCAGAACGTTTTAACGTACGACCATCATTTGTGTTGTTTACAGTGACTTGAAAAAATCAATTTGGCAAAAAAATGGAATTAACTCGTAAACATTTTCGTGCGATAATTTTAAACAACTTACGACGTGGATTATCAAGACAAGAGTGCATCAATGAACTTAAATCTTTATATGACGATGAAGCACTATCCTATAGCACTGTGAAAAACTGGTTTAATGAATTCAATCGTGGCCGACGCTCGCTCAAAGACGAATTCCGTGAAGGTCGTCCAAAAACGGCCGTTGTGCCTGAGAACATTGATGCCGTGCGTGAACTGATAATGCAAGATCATCATGTGACACACCGTGAGATAGAAGCATCTTTGGGTATTTCTCCCACTAGCATACATTTGATATTGCATGAACACCTGGCCGTAAAAATGGTTTTTTCTCGTTGGATCCCGCACAATTTGACAATCGCTCAAAAAAAGGCTCGTGTCGATTGGTGCAAAGAAATGTTGAAAAAATACGATCACGGTGCTTCAAAAGACGTTTATAAGATCTTCACAGATGACAAATCATGGATCTATGCGTATGAACCCGAAACAAAACAGCAATCGACCGTGTGGGTCTTCGAAGACGAGCCAAATCCAACGAAAGTTGTTCGTGGCAAATGGTCGCCTGTTTCTTCGGCAAAACTGGTCATGTGGCAACTGTTCCGCTTGAGCAACGTAGGACGGTCAGTTCTGAGTAGTACACCACAATTTGTTTGCCTAAAGTCTTCGGAGAAATTCGAAAAACGAACAAGAGAAGATGAATCATTGTTCACCATGACAATGTGATTTCTCACACATCGGCTCAAACCAGAGCCTTTTTGACCGGCCAAAACGTTGAATTGATGGGTCATCCACCGTACAGCCCTGACTTGGCACCCAATGACTTCTTTCTATTCCCGCACATCAAGAAAAAAATGCGTGGTCAATGATTTTCGTCGCCAGAAGATGCTGATGAAGCGTTCAAAAACCATGTTTTGGAGGTGTCTCAATCGGAGTGGAAAAAAGGCTTCGACAATTGGTTTGAGCGCATGCAAAAGTGTATAAATCATGCTGGAGAATACTTTGAAAAACAATAAAACCATTTTTGATGGTAAATATTCGCATTTTCATTATTAGGCCAGAAATATATCTAGCAGCCCTCGTGTAAGTTTTTTCAAAGAGTTTTTTATAAAAGTTTTTCATAAAAACTTGTCACACTAAAGTTTTTTTTTTTTTTTTTTTGTAATAAGTTTTTTAGAAAAGTTTTTTTTAAAAATCTCATAAATATAAGTTTAAAAAAATATTTGCAAGTAAAAATTTTTAAAAACTTTTTATGAACGAAGTTTTTATAAACTTTTATGCAAAAAAAGTTTTCAGAAATCTTTTATTTCTATAACTTTTGAATAAAAGTATTAACGCTTCAAGGCCTGCTTTTAATTTACCAAGAAGTACATAAATTCCTCTTAAAAATTTTATATTTTGACCTTCAAAGTTTTGAAACTCAATTGACGATATACCAAATGTTTAAGGATTTATTTTTGTATAAATAAATATATTGCGACCTTAGAACAAAATTCTGTCTACAAACAAAATGAAGCTTTTTGTCCTTAGGTCTTGATATGTACTCAAAAATCTAATATTTATTATTTCTCAAAAATACTTATCTACAACACATAAAACCCTATCTTGAAAAATTAACGAGATGTAGATGATAAAAATTGCATTATATGAGTCGTTGCGAAACATGAACTTTAGTTTTTAAGTTTTTTGCTCTAAAATTAACATATTAAGTTGGCTATCTGCCACTTAGCAATTTGATTAACATCTTGTTTGGAAATCCAAAACAAGTACAAAGAGCAGTACTAGGTAGTTTTTTAAGCTTTTATTCTATGCTTTGTTATTTTTTTTCGTTTGATTAGTTATCGATACGAAACATGTATTAGGTTTATTATTATCGAGTACATAGACATATTAATAATAGTAAATTATATCGCATGTTCATATGTTTTGCATAATCATTGCGGCTACTCCAAAAATAATTTTTAAGTAGATTAGCTGCAATGCACTAGGGACATGCTCTCGCCTTTTATTGTTTTGGATTCAAAAATGTATTTGGAACCTTAATGAAGTGGCACAATATACTTTTTCATTTGGATAAACATTATATCCCACAGTTTTCATCATGATCTAATTTGATTGACTAACTTTCGGCTGGATCACAATAATACCGTGGCACAAAGGAAAAACAGCTTAAGTCAACTTAAGTAAAACAGGTTTGAGCTTAATTTGGTAAACCATAGTTCTGAGTAAAAGTACTCTTTCGAATAAGACTAAAAAACGTCTAAAAACGTAAACTCGTTAGGGCTGTAAGAATTAATTCGAATTTTGAGATACGAGGTTTTCGAGGCGTTTACATCTTTTAAGACAAGAGTACCTATCAGCATATTTAAATCACTGAGCAAAGAATTTTGGCTCGTTTAAAACAAACACAATATTTTCCAAATTTCTTAGGACTACATCACCCATGAAAAATTATTTTTGTTGTTTTTTTTTTTTTTTGCTCGTCTACAACAAACACAATATTATAGCGTCATTTTTCATGGGTGTTGTAATTCCGAGAAACTTTGAAAATTCTTGAAATATTGTGTTTGTTGTAGACGAGTCAAAAAAAAAAAAAACAACGAAAATAATTTTTCATGGGTGTTGCAGTTCCGAGAAATTTGGAAAATATTGTGTTTGTTGTTTAAAGGAATACCCTCACTATTAAAAAAATAAATACTTTTGCATTTTTTTTTTTTTTTTTTTAAGAAACCAATTTAATTTTTCATTTAAATGAAATTTCGATTTGTAAGCTTTAAAATGGTATAACAGTCATAATGGGACTCAGTCGTTAATTTAGAGTTTTTGGCTGTTGTAGACCTACGGTCGGCAAAATACTTTTCTTGCAAGGGATCTTACGAAAAAATTTAATGAGGCGTAACATTTTTTTTCGGAATTTTTAGCACGAATATCTCTCTATGCCTCTACCGTGGCATAAAATCAAATTTCTCTATTTGAACCAGACATTTTATTTTACTTCAAAAATGTGTCCTTTTTTACTTACAACCAGTGGCGGATTAAACCTAAGGCACCAGTAGGCACCTGCCTAGGGCGGCAAATTTTGGGGGGCGGAAAATTTTCGGAGTGATAAAAAAGTTTTTATAATTTAAGTGTTGAACTTGATTTTATTTTTAAAAACATTTAAATTCGGCACTATTTAAGCAATACAAATGGACGATTTAACCGATTAAAAACAACCATGTAGTGTAGCATACAGTTAAATTTAGACGATTATAAAAGATATTTAAGAAAAGTTTACTCAATGCGAAGGGCGGCAAAATGAGTGATTGAAATAGATATTGTTCTATAAGACCAAAGGACTATAAGCTCAAGATTTCTAATCAAATGCAAAATGGACTGTAGGGGCGGCAAAATGAGTGAGTGACATAGATGTATATACAAGGTATAAGTAATAAATTAGAAATATTCGAAACATCATTTCTCTCGTGTATATGGAATTTTGTATTAAAAAAAATTAACGCCGTTGGCACGATCTTGCAAGATGTCAAAACAAACCTGGGAAAGTGGTTGAACTGTACGATGGCCTAATCAGTATAATTCAAGCTACTCGTGACGAATTTGATCTTTACGAAAAAAGAAAAGCTCTGGGGATATCTGTCATTAAAGAATACAAAAAGGTTTCTTCAAGAAAAAGAACGTGTGCATTGTAGTTTGGTGAAACAAGAGATGAGGAAACTAGTGGCAGAGATAATTTCAGAATTTAATTTTAGATCAGTTGATCTCTGATTTCAAAATAAGATCTGTGTCACATGTGAAGGATCTGGAAAAATTTGGCGGTCTAATTGATATGGCAACCTTGGGAAACAATGAAAAGTTTTCCTGAAGATTTAGAAAAATTATTAAGCGACGAACTTCTCCAGTTCAAGTTTTATTGTGCTGAAAAAGCTTCAATACAAAATTTTCCTCAGGATTTGCTTCAAATGAAATGATCTCTGCACATTGTTCCCAAATGTTGACATTGCGTGTACTATGTACTCTAATTTCCAATTCCACTCTGTTCTAAAGCGAGTCAAAAATTACTTAAGATCAACCATGAGGGAACGTAAATTGAGTGCACTAGCTATTTTAACAATAGGAAAATATATTTTGCTTGAATTAGATTGTGAGGATATTTTCACCAATTTGCACTCAACAAAATTAAACGAAAAATTGTTTAATGTATGAATATTAAACGATGTATTCAAACATACAAATCATTAAAATGTTAATGTAACCTATCTATTTGTTTTTATTATAAGTTTCTTTTACTATATGAATGGGTTTTTTTGAAAGTGGAATAAGTCCACTTTTTCATAAACTGAGATATTAAAGGGTTTGCGTACGACTCAATTTAAAAATATTGGCAAGCGTTATTAAACCGGTGTTAAGTGTTTACCACTGTAAATTAATCAAATTTTGTTATGCTGTAAAAATTTTTACAAGTGTAATAGAAAATAGTTGAGTTTTTTTGGTCTGAATGGACTTATTCCACTTTCATTTATAATAAATTTAAAAATTTGTTATACTTTTGTATGACTTATTCCATTTTTACTCACAAAATATTTTGTAAACTAAAACAAAGGAAAATTAAAACTTAGAAAAATTTTACTTTAAAAACTGTTGTTGTTTCTTTTCTTTTCTTTTTGCTCAAGAAGGGCTCTGAAAGTTAGTTACAACAACAACAAAAACAAAAAGTTCTTGCCGGACCTACTTTCGGAGATATAGCCATCGGAAGATCGAGATATATTTTTTATAAAAATTATTTTAAGTTGGGAACCCCTGAAAGGATTTTAGTAATATTAGTGGCATACGAAAGATATGTTAATTTGCTACAAAATTGGTTTTCAAAAAATTTTGATCCGAGTCGTGGTTTTAGAGGAATTGCAAATTTTGAGAAATTTTGACCATTTTTTTTTTTTTTAAAGCACTATTTTTCCAAAAATTATATCATTGATGCATAGTTTTAGTAACATATTATAAAAGTCCAATTTATTTGCTTTCATTTGACATGTAATTTGTACCTGATTTCTTGCACTATCATATATTTTTAAAGGAAAACAAAAAAGTGCACCAAAGAAATTTTCATGAAATTTAGGAAAACATTACAAGAACAACAATAATACCAACTACAAAAATAACAATAACAGCAATAAAAACAACAACAACGATGTTTTTAGATAGTTTTCGATCAATTCCGATTCCTGTAGACTCTTCCGATGCTTTCCAATAACTTACTTTTTTGTTTTCCTATAAAAAAATACGTAATGCAAGAAATCAAGTACAAATTACATGTCAACTGAAAGGTAATAAATTGAGCTTTTATAATATGTTACTAAAACTATGCATCAATGATATAATTTTTGGACAAATAGTGCTTTAAAAAAAAAAAATGGTCAAAATTTCTCAAAATTTGCAATACCTCTAAAACCACGACTCGGATTAAAATTTTTTGTATATCAATTTTGTAGCAAATTAACATATCTTTCATATACCACTAATATTATTAAAATCCTTTCAGGGGTTCCCAACTTATAATAAATTTTATAAAAAATATATCTCGATCTTCCGATGGCAATATCTCCAAAAGTAGGTCCGACAAGAACTTTTTGTTTTTGTTGTTGTTGTAACTAATTTTCAGAGCCCTACTTGAGCAAAAAGAAAAGAAAAGAAACAACAACAGTTTTTAAAGTAAAATTTTTCTAAGTTTTAATTTTGCTTTGTTTTAGTTTACAAAACATTTTGTAAGTAAAAATGGAATAAGTCATACAAAAGTATAACAAATTTTTAAATTTATTATAAATGAAAGTGGAATAAGTCCATTCAGACCAAAAAAACTCAACTATTTTCTATTACACTTGTAAAAATTTTTACAGCATAACAAAATTTGATTAATTTACAGTGGTAAACACTTAACACCGGTTTAATAACGCTTGCCAATATTTTTAAATTGATTTAAAAGCAAAATCTTCTGAATAGCAGTAGATGAAAAAATGGACTTATTCCACTTTCAAAAAAATCATTTTTGTAAAAATGTTTTTCATGAAAAATTCTTTTGAGTAATTTTTGATGAAATCGTGGTCTAACGAGTCTGTAATTTTCAAAATATAAAGAGGACATATATAGCTAGCTATAACTACCATAAACGCAATTTTTCCGGAATTGGACTTATTCCACTTTCAAATAAACCCATTCATATATAAAAAAAAAAATCTGATGGGGAGGGGGGGGGGGGGGGGGGGTCGGCGAAAAAATAAGTGCCTAGAGCGGCAAATTACTTAGATACCCCACTGCTTACAACAAACACCCGGAACAGAAAAAACATAAAACATAATTTTTAAACTCGTACACAAAGGAGTAAAATACCTTTACCGTGGATACGATTTGTATAATATGAAACTAATTAAATAAAATCATATTATTATCCGATTCAAAATTTCGGCGTTTCTGTGGAATCGTCCTATTAATCTTTTTCTCGGTTTTTTAGACGAGATTGCGAAGTGCGAAAAAAAAAATTACGACCCCTTACAATGCGTTCATAATTTTCAATTCATAATTGGCAATAACAATGTATGTGGCGATAATTATGTATATTGTTACCCAATAAATTTTTTTTTTGTAGCTATCTTATCGATTAGTCACTTGTTTTAATCAGATTTAACGACAGTTAAATTTTTAGAATTAGTTTCAAATTAGCATAAACATATGATGATTAAATAAATAAGCACATTTTTTCGGAAGATTTCTTGAGACATATATTTTTTCTTTGAACAATACAAGAATGCACATTTAGATGAAAACAATTTTGACTTGTCGATTAATCAAATAAAAACATTCGAAATTGTGTCTTACAGCCTATTTACACTGACTACGTTAACTAGTTAAATTTGTAAATGCTGCATTAATATAGCATTAGTATAAATAGCATATACGCCTTGAACTATACTATATTTATGCTATATTAAATTCAACTTAACTTGTAAATTTAACTACTTAAGCTTGCAAATAGGCATTTTGGTAATACTTAACGAAAAGTTAAAAGTAAAACTAAAATTTCAACTATTAAAAATTTAACTCTATTTTTCATGTATAATTTTTTCATCAGTTTTCGATGTCTTCTCCTTTTCCTGTTGCACCTTATCTACAAATATATTAAGCACAGCCTCAATACCAGGATATAAGATGAAATTTGTTGTACGTATTTTTTTATCAATTAAAAACGACGTCACTGACTCAGTATTAAATGCAATATCCATTGCATCATTATGGGTAACATTGTTTATATGATTGCGTGCAATTTTAATGACACAGTTCTCGTAATTATTAATCTGCAAAGAGCACAATATAATACAAATAAATTTTATCATATTAAAAGCATCTTACCTTAATCGTTAAGTCCAATTTATACTTCATATCAATTTCTGGCCAACGCTGTTGTAACACATCTTGTTCCCAGTTTATTTCACTATCATCTAAGTTTAAATGATTCGGTGCTTCAGAAAACTTAGACCATAATTCTGAAGCGAAATGTGGTGCCATTGGTGCTAACATAATAATTTGACTAGCAAGCGCACGTTCAAATTGTTTACCATAACGTATATTGGCTTTGGAAGTGCGCTAAATTATTTAATAGAGAGAAGAGTATCGTTTTTATATTACCGCGAAGAAATTGATTGCAAAACTTACCCTTAGTGAATTTGTTAGCCCTTGCATTTTGGAAATAGCCACACTGAGTTGATGCGTATGCCTGTAGTTAAAAGTAGCGCCTTTAATGTAAAAATTTCGTGCATCAAAAAGTTTTTCCTCTTCAGTTTGGAATTCTTCACTGTTTATATCCACTTTGTCATCTTCTGGTGCAGCACGTAGTGCACAAAATTCATTTATGGTCAACCAAAGGCGTTTTTGCCAATTTAGAATGCCAGGAAAAGCTGAAAAGTCGCTTTTTATTTATTAATCCATTTTAATATTACTCAAATGCAGATTTTGATGAAAATCAAAATTTTCAATGGTTAAAAAGCGGGCGTGGCACTTTTTCGATTTCGCTCAATTTTTGCCCATTATAAGGCATTGATAGTCAGTAGCGTGTGTACTAATTTTCATCAAAAAATTTTATACGGTTCAAAAGATATGACCAAATCAAATTAAAACTTTGGGGCGGTGCCACGCCTCTTCTTAAGTATATAATAAGACAAAGTCTATTTCATTCTTTAGCATATGTTAGCGCGTATCATTTTCCAAAGTTTCATTAAAATCGCTATAGCCGTTCTTGAGAAAAACATAGCAACAGTTTTTATATACACAATTTTACACGCTATAAGAAGAGAAGATATCTCAGAAACGATACAAGATACAGCAATTTTAATGCCGGATTCGGATTTAGAATCGCCAAATACATATAAAATGACTATTTTGATTTTTGTTTCCCAATAAAATTTTTTAATAAATTTGTAGCGCCTTATACGATAATTGATTACCTAACGCATTACTTGAATGTTAAAACATTTTAAATATTACATGTAATGCAATAAATAATGAAATACTTTTTCAATTACATGTAATGCAATGGGTAATGTGAGAACATAAATTTCGAAAGTTTTTTACTCAAGATTTTTTGATTTTTAAGTCATTTTGACGTTAACATTTGTTAATATTTCAAAAGAAATAAATAGTAAAACAGATAATTTTTCAGATAATGTTTCTTCTGATGAATTTTTGGCCCAAAACAGAACCCAAAATATTTCTATAACGTCCTACTACATGCACTTAGTACTTATGTAACGCAATAGTAACCCAGAAATTACAAATAACCCAGAAAGTACAAATAATTTTTTTAGATTACTCGATCGATTACATGTAATCGAATGTTTTGTTGGGGTAATCGATTACGCCCAATAAAATGCGTATGCTAAAATAATGCCTTTGTAACCCAGAAAGTAATCGATACAAATAATTTTTTCGATTACTTGATCGATTACATGTAAGCGAGTGTTTTATTAGGGTAATCGATTACGCCCAATGACATGCATGTGTTAAAATAATGCCTTATGTAACCCAGAAAGTAATCGATGCAAACAATTTTTTAGATTACTCGACCGATTACATGTAAACGAAGATTTTACTGGGTTGTTGTGTTTCTTTTAACAATTTTTTTTTTTTTGAAAATATAACTTTTTTAAATATTGTTTAGGTTAGGGTGGCGGTAATTGCGTAAGCAAAAACCTCACATAGACCAACCAGGTCCATAGCGTTAAAAATATTGTTTAAAAAATTATATAATTCCTACCGCGCTCCAAAACGTTTCTGATTTTAAATAAAAAGAAAAAAAAATGTTTAAAAAAAAAACAACAAAATCGGAGCTGTTCTTGAGGACTTCCTCATTTTGCCTGTTTTTTGGCTTCGAGAGAATTTCATAATGAGGCCATTATCTATTCTGGGTATTTGTAATGAATTCTTTAAACTTACTTGCGCTTGACCAATTTCTGTGTGAAGTTGGTGCAACATCTGCTATAATGATTAGTCTTGTCGTATCAGTGCCATACTCTTTATACATTTCACTGGGATCAACTCCATTTAATTTTGATTTTGACATTTTCTCCCACGACATGACCACTTGTTCTTTGGTTTCTTTAAGAATCGCTTGATTTTTCTTTGCATTTTTTATTTCTACCTGTTAAAAGAGTTACATCCACAAATTTCAAAATGACAACACATAGTATGATGTAAAATTAAATTACCTCAGACTCTTTTACATATCTGCCAGAGCCTTTTACTTTAAATGATCGTCCCATCACCATACCCTGCACCAATAGTCGTGAAAATGGTTCTGAAGTAGGAACTAGACCTTGTGAGTGCAAAAACTGATTCATAAATCGTGCATAATACAAATGCAGCACGGCATGTTCTTTGCCACCAATATACAAATTAACAGGCATACAACGCTTCACAAGTTTTTCATCGAAAATTTTCTCTTTATTATTCGGATCTAAGAAACGTAAATAATACCAGGAACTATCTACGAAGGTGTCCATTGTATCTGCCTCACGCTTTGCCTGTTCATTACCACAATTCGGACATGTGCAATGTAACGTTTCGCCAGTTTTTGCATTCTTATCTGGTAGCAGAACAGGTAACTGTTCGTCCGGTACCGGCACAGTTCCGCATTTTTTACAATGTATCATTGGGATAGGTGTACCCCAGTAACGTTGACGTGAGATCAGCCAATCTTGCAACTTTGCTGATACACGATAACCGCCAATTTTAAGACGTTTTGCCATTTCTAAAACATCTGCATTTGCTGCTTTGGTATTGGTGATGCTGTCGACATTGCTTAGCGTAAAATTCAATCCATTGCTAAGACTTAATTCTGCGTCTTTTGTTCGAAAACTTGGCGCTGATAAGTATACATCGCAGCCTTCAGCAAACTCTGCGTTATCACAAAATATAGCACGCATTGTATTGCCTGTAAATGGATTTTCGACGAAGAGTTTTTCTGCTTCAACTGATTTGGCTAAATAATGTGAATTTTTTAGAACAACAAAAGCATTTGGATCTTTAAGAAATTCAGGATTTTCTGTCCAAACACGCAAATAATTTGACGCCGATGTTAGTAAATGAAATGCGTAACCATCACAAGGTCCTATCCAATGACGCTGTAGGTTTATAATATCGCGCCAATCCTGCAACGCAGGATCTTCTAGTCCATCAAGTAATTGCTTTGCAAAAGCTGTGGTCCGTATAAACCATTGTTTGAGCAGTTTTTTCTCCACTTTAGCGCCAGATCGCCAGGAGCAACCATTGGCATCAACTTGTTCATCAGCGAGCACTGTTTTGTCAACGGGATCCCAATTGACAAAGGCCTAAGAAAAATAAATACAGATTTTGTTAGGTCAAGATGATAGAATTCAGCATTGCTAAAATGTTTATACTCAAAGATACAGTCTTGGCCAAAAGTATTAGACTCTTTATCGGTCAATGTTTTTTAATTTTATTTTTTTTCGGGACCCTGAAGAGTAAAAATGCTTTCATTTTTGGTTTAATGACAATTTTGACAACTAATTAATTTTACAATGCCAAAAAAAGTGATAAAAGTATAGAAATCAGCAGTGAACTGTGGGGTGCGTTATACTTTTGACCAATTTACTATTGATTTTCTGACTTTTTCCACTCAAACGTGGCACTAAGCCAGAAATAAAAGCATTTTTACTCTTTAAGAGTCCCGAAAACATTGACCGATCAAGAGCCAAAAAAAACCGAGCCATTTGCTTTTGGTCACCATTTTTTTTATGAGTTTAAAAATATGCCGATTATTGTTCTATGTAATGTTTAATGAACCCGGGATCGTATTTATGATAAGCATTTATATATTGTTCAGTTAGAAAAAATGCCCTTTGCAATTTTATGGGGTGCCTAATGCTTTTGGCCAAGGCTGTTATTATGGTTGTTAGGGCATAGTATTATAATTTTAGTTTAGAAAAACCTCTATTTCATTCTATTAAGAAAACTTACCTCATTTTGATAGGCGAGCCCAGATTTGAACAACATAAGAAATAATTTCTGCGTCCACTTGTAGTAATTGGGATCGCATGTAGACAACTCATGTTTCCAATCGAATGAGCAGCCTAGCGTCTGTAGTTGTTTCTTCATTTGCGTAATATTTTCTTTAGTCCACGCATCAGGCTCAACATTTCTTTCGATGGCAGCATTTTCTGCTGGCAACCCGAAAGCATCCCAGCCAATAGGCTGGAAAACATTTTTACCATTCATACGATAAAAACGCGCCATTGTGTCACTGATTGCGTAAACTCGAACATGACCCATATGCAAATTTCCCGATGGATAGGGAAACATAGAGAGCACATAAAAACTGTTTTCGGGTTTTGAAGGATCAAATCGACCGATGCTCAGTTTTTCACGCCAATTCATCTCTATTTGATGTTTTACATCATTGGAGAGTGATTCCTGAATTGAAAAAAAAATTATTTTCTTTTATATTAGGAAAATTATTATTACCTCAAATCCGGTAATGCTTTTTGTTAGGTAACGTCTGCCATATATAAGTGAGAGTCTTGAGAGTCTTCGCAGAATTTGCGAATGTAATAATATTTGCATTTTGGAAAAATTAATTGATAACTATAAAATTTTAAGGACTACATAAATAACTCAAGAATAATTTAGGTTATAAACAGCTGATTGTGACATTACGCATGAACAGCTGCTGCCAGCACTGTTACCCGTACTGTACATAAACAAATATGTTGTAATAGATTTTCGCCGTTTCGGAGATGAGTATGGAAAAGTGGTGTTCCCTTTCTCTAAAAGGGCGTGTTTAGAAATATTTAAAACTGCGTTTTTTTCAATACCCTTTGATGAGCAAAATAAATGCATAGGAAAGCAATAGCAAAGTGTGATTGTACTGTTGCTTCTTGTATACTTATTGATTCTAGCTTAGCAACTAATAAAACATAACATGCATGTGTAGGTATAGAAGAGTTAGCGGAATTCGAATTAACGTCTCAAGAAGAAGTACGATAACAAACGGTAGGCGTGCTCATATGTGACGCGAGGTGACAAAATTTTAAGTACTGATAAAATCTTGAGCTTAGGTTAAAATTTGATATCTAGGGTTTTTGACACCAAACGCTACCTATGTATCTGAAGATCAACTAACAAGGGAATTATGTAGTTTTAACTTTAAGCCGCTTTGTGGCATTAAAATCTATTTTTTCAAACCTCTACTAAACTCTTTTATCGCCAAACGTTAACCTAAATAATTCCAAAACCTTAACTTTTGAACTTTAAAATTCAAAATGCCAATTGTATCCTTTATCCAATAGGATCAAACATTTAAATTTGACGCGTCACATGTATTGAATTCCATCCCGCGAGCTAAATTGCGATGATGTAGCCAGTGCATGCAATTTCATATTACATATTTTGTTTAAATAATAGTTTATTTTTGATTTCCATGATTAGACTGAAAACCAAAAAGTACCCTTTAGTATGAACCAATCGGCTTCAATCAAACTGTAGGCTATGATTTTATTCATTCAATACCTGCGTTTTGTGGACACTTAGTTTGGGATTGTGTAAGCACATTCTGAGAAATGTATTGGAAAAGAACATCAAATGTGCTTAGCTGAGCTCAGATAAATCAATGTGCTTAAGACAACCCAAGATAAAATGTCCAAAAAAACTCTGCTAATACTAATTTATTCCTTTAATCAACAAATCGAATGATTAGTCTTGCAAAACATTCATTTGAATACCGAATACAGCTTTCTATATTTAACATAAAATTTTCAAAAGTAATGTCTGTGCAAAGATGGCAAAAGCTGCTATCGCATGTTTTCATAATTTTCGGGTAGCAAATTTAAATTTTTAATTGATATGAAAAAATCGCAAAACCGGTTTTTAAAAGTATTTTTCTAAGGAACTACAAGTTCTAGAGCAAATCCGATTTTGCTACCCTGGACTACATAACTCATTATCACAAAAACTGCTCGATAGCATATTTTGCCATCTTTGCACAGATGTAATAGATTACACTAAAAAGAAAATTGCCCTTTTGCAAATAAATGATTGCTTTTTAAACAATCGAAAATTCCCTTTTCGCAGAAGTTAGCGTTGACACTACTCTTTTTCACTATAGTGATATTCGTCATTTTGCAAGGTGTGGACGTAATCATTTTTTGCAATTGGAAAAATTGTCTTGATATTAATGAAAATTCTTAAAAAACTTAAAAAATAAAATAGAACTTAAAAAATTTGTGAAAAACCATGGGCGATTCCCTGGAAAACACCGATAACTCTGTGGAGGCAGTAAATGTCACCATCGTTGACTATGGAGCTTTTTCTAATTACCTACGTAAAGCGGTCACCATCTTGCTACCAGAAGAGGATGTTGTGCCCCCAGCATTGAATGTGGCTCTGGAAGATACAGATAATCAGGATCGAATTAAAAAATTCCTTTCCGATCCACAAGTCCAGGCACTCTATATACAGCGAAACTGTCTAAAAGGTAAGCTGCAAAAAAAAAACCAGTGCTTCTAACCAACGCCTCATGTTGGCTGAAATAAAATGGAGTTGGCTATAACGGAGACCCAAAATGGCGTCTGAAAGCGGTTATAAGATTTGGAGTCTGAAATAAATGCACATTGGTATTTTTCTAAATAAATCTAATAATTTTGTTGATTTTGACCATTTCATGTAAAATTTTTGGTGAAATTTAGTATGAAAAACTTCCAATTAGAAAAAATCAATTTTTTCATGGCCATTGCAGAATTTTTTTTTCTCTTTAGGATGACGTTTATGTACACTAAGTATAAATGACGTCATTTCAATGATGAATCATCAGGCATCTATTACTATTTCCTTATTGTACACTATGGCTAAAAATTTCGAGTGCACCTAACCTTACATTTTTATTTTGACATTGCGATTCGTCGGCGTAAACAAAAAACAGCTGTTTATAAACAAAATTCAGCTGTTTGTAAACAAACAATCTTTGTAAACAAACTATCTTTGTTTGTAAATAAAAGACAGATGTTTTTGTTGACACACATATTGCCGACTGTTGTTGTCTTTTAGAGCTGCCATCACTTTTTGTCGGTTTTCTGAGTAAATATATTTAATTTTAGTTAATTGAGAGTAAGTAGTAGATAATTCATCTCTATATGAGATTTATCCCGGTCAAATTGTGAAATTACGAGTGAGCTCTTTTTTTGTTTTTTAAATACCGTGAAAGCCTTCCTATCGCGAACTAGGTTGCAAGTTTCCATATGTGAATCCAATTCAAAATTAATTTTTATTCATGATTCATTTGAATTGTTTAAACAATACTATTGGGTGTACAACTTAAAAACCGGAATTTGACGGTGGATGTCTGTACTAACAAATATCGTGAAAGCTCGAACTTTATATATATGTCATTTTGAAGGGTAAGCGAAAAACTTGATTCGGCCATTCGAAAGCAGCAAGCAGGATTCCGGCGAAACAGATCATGCGTGGATCAAATCAACAAGCTCAGAATAATTGTCGAACAATCATGCGAGTGGCGTGCTGCACTTCAACTTGTCTTCGTTGACTATAGCACTGCCTTTGACAGTGTCTCCCGAGAAAACATCTGGGCGTCACTGCAACGAAGAGGTATTGCCGCAAAGGCCATAAACTTAGTACGTGCACAATATGAAGGCTTTAAATGCAGTGTGTAACACAACGGGTTGTTGTCACCGACATTCACCACTAATTCAGGCGTACGGCAGGGGTGTTTACTATCACCATCACTCTTCCTTATCGTTCTTGATGATATCCTAGATAAAGCTCTTAATAAGGCCAAAAGGGGTATTCAATGGAACTTTACCGAACATCTGGAAGATCTCGACTACGCTGACGACATCTGCCTCTTATCGTCCAAACATTCAGATATGCAAAGCAAAATTGAAGACCTTGTCTTGGAATCACAAAAGGCCGGCCTAAAAATCAACGTATCCAAGACTAAAAGCATGAAGCTAAACGCAAGCAATGACATCACGTTTAAAGCTGGCAGTGATGACATCGGAAACGTCGATAGCTTCACGTATCTAGGCAGCATTATCTCCATGGATGGTGGAGCAAAAGAGGATATCAACTTAAGAATAGCAAAAGCAAAAGGCGCGTTTGCTCAACTGAACAAAATATGGTCTTCATCCGTTATATCCACCAAAACGAGAGTGCGCATTTTTGATTCGAATGTGAAATCGGTTTTATTATATGGGTGCGAAACATGGCTTGTTACTGAACAACTTACGAACAAGCTGCAAGTATTCGTCAACAAATGCTTAAGGCGTATACTAAAGGTTTGGTGGCCTCGCACTATATCAAATGCCGAGCTACATCAAAAATGCAAACAGAAGGCTATAGCAAACGAGATCAAGCTGCGCAAATGGGGATGGATTGGTCACACTCTCCGGAAACCACACAGCGAAGTTTGTCGCCAGGCCCTTGAGTGGAATCCACAAGGCAGTAGAGGACGTGGTAGACCCAAAACCAACTGGAAAAGGTCATTGGAAAAGGAAATCCAAGAATCGGGAAAATCGTGGCAAGAGATCAAAGTCATCGCAAGGGATCGTGACAAATGGAGAGATTTCATATTGGCCCTATGCTCCTCCTAGGAGTTAAAGGAGAATACATACATACATACATACATTTTGAAGGTACATTTGACAGCTGTCAAAATCAGTCAACAAAACAATTTTATCTTGTGTGCATCATTATTTTTCACGATGAATAACTTCAAAAATTGGAGAAAAAGACAGCATTTGCGGGAGGTTCTGTTGGGTCATTTTTTTGCAAAGAAAACTGCTGCGGAAAGTCATAGTTTGCTTGTAGAAGTTTATGGGGACTATGCTCCAGCTGAATCAAGCTGTCGTGAGTGGTTTCGACGGTTTAAAAGTGGTGATTTTGATGTCGAAGACAAAGAACGTCCTGGTCAGGACCAGCTAGGTGTGATCCATTATGAGCTGTTGCCAGGTGGCCAAACCATTAATGCTCAACTCTATCGTCAACAATTGATCCGATTGAAGCAGAAAATCCAGGCAGAGCGGCCAACGTATGCGACCAGACACGAGTTAATCATTTTCCACCATGATAACGCTCGGCCACATATTGCTGCCCCAGTCAAAAATTACCTGGAAAACAACGGATGGGAAATCTATACAAATTTTGCCTCACCCGCCTTATAGCCCAGACCTTGCACCATCAGACTACCATTTGTTCCGATCAATGCAGAATGCCCTATCAGGAATACGGTTCACTTAAGTTCAAGATATCGAAAATTGGCTCGATTCATTTTTGGCCGCCAAGCCGGCGCAATTTTTTTGAGATGGAATTCATAAATTGCCTGATGGGGAAATGTTGTAGCTTCCAATGGACAATACTTTGAATAAAATATATTGTAACATTTTTCCGCAATAAAGCATCAAATTTCTCTAAAAAATTCCGGTTTTTAAGTTGTACACCCAATAGATCATAATTTCTTTGGATAAAACGTATCCTTTTGAATAAATAGACATGTTATACCTATTACAAAAACAAACTTAAAATTAAACAAAAAGCATAGATACAAGAACCTTATTCTATCCTAGAGAAAAGGCGTGGGCTTGTATAAGAAAAATATTCATTTATACTCTCAAGCGACCATAATTAACGATTTAAGCACATTTCAAGCAGTTTATTTTGTGCAATTTGCAGCTTTTTAGAAGAGTTTTTAGAAATGTACTAAATTTTGTCCTCTAACAACTATATAACGAATAAACTGTATAAGAAACTGAATCTATATATTTATGTTGGCAACTCTGTTTAAGAAATCATGCGCGCTATTTCATATTCCTGATTAACGAAAATCCACCGCTGTTGTTACACTGTTGACAACAATCGAGTGCTGTCACTCACAACGACATTAACCGAGACCTTGCGGCCAATGCCAATGCCAATGACAATATTATTGGGGGCATTCGACTTGCGAATAAAAGGCAAACAAACTTGTTCAAGGAAAAATTTATGTATCAAGGGTAAACCTTGAAAGTGTAGTACACTCAAGGTTGCTGCTGTAGTACTGCACATGGTGAAGGTTTTTGTAATATAATGAAGGTCAATGAATTGATATATTTGTGTGTTTGATGTGCGATTTTCAAGTTGTGTGCTTGATATTTTAATAAAATTCGTTATATTCTTATTTGCAAATTATTTTTTTCTAATTTATTCATTTGATTTATTTTTATAAACAGAAGATGAAAATGAACAACCTGCTGAGGGTGAGGAGGAAAAAGAATTCGTCACCTATCAAATAAGCAATGACGTTCATTTTACGAATAGCCGTATGGCTTCGTTAGCCTGCATTAAACGTGGCGCTGTCATTGAAGCAGATAAATCTATACATTCTCAATTGCGTCTAATAAACTTCTCTGATGGTTCACCATATGAAACATTACACGCTTTTATTAGCAAATCTCTGGCACCGTATTTTAAATCTTATGTTAAAGAATCAGGTCGAGCTGATCGTGATGGTGATAAAATGGCACCCTCGGTCGAAAAGAAATTGGCGGAACTCGAAATGGGTCTATTGCATTTGCAGCAAAACATTGATATTCCAGAAATAACACTAATTGCTCATGCTAATGTTAATTCTGTAATACGCAATTGTGCCGATGAAAATCGCAAAGCAAAAGTTGCTGATTTTGGCGATAAAGTGGATGATTCCACTTTTTTGAATCAACTACAAAACGGTGTAAATCGTTGGATTAAAGAAATCAAAAAGGTTACCAAACTGGACAGAGATCCATCATCAGGTACTGCTTTGCAGGAAATTTCCTTTTGGCTTAACTTGGAACGTGCATTATATCGCATACAAGAAAAGCGTGAATCACCGGAAGTTGCCCTAACTTTGGATATACTCAAGCATGGTAAACGTTTTCATGCCACTGTTTCATTTGATACTGATACCGGACTTAAACAAGCTTTGGCCATGGTCGCCGACTATAACCCACTAATGAAAGATTTTCCCATTAACGATTTGTTGTCTGCAACAGAACTGGAAAAGATACGCCCAGCTGTGCAGCAGATTTTTTCACATTTGCGTAAAGTACGCAATACCAAATATCCTATACAACGTTGTCTCAAACTGATTGAGGCTATATCACGTGATTTATCGTTGCAACTTTTAAAGGTTTTGGGTACTCGTCGACTTATGCATATTCCATTCGATGAATTTGAACGGGTAATGAATCAATGCTTTGAAATATTTAGTACTTGGGATGATGAATACGATAAATTGCAAGGTCTACTGCGTGATATTGTCAAAAAGAAGCGTGATGAGCATTTAAAAATGGTTTGGCGTGTTTCGCCAGCGCACAAAAAATTGCAGACACGCATGGAACATATGCGTAAGTTCCGTCGTCAACATGAGCAATTGCGTACTGTTATATTGCGTGTACTGCGTCCATCTAAAATACAAATTAATGATGTTGCCGTTGAGACTAAACAGCCGTACAGTTTGGAAGCTGCCGATGCTAATGCAATTGAAGAGGTTAATCTGGCCTATGAAAACGTTAAAGAAGTTGAGTGCTTAGATATCACTAAAGAAGGTTCAGAGGCATGGGAGGCAGCTGTTAAACGTTACGAGGAGCGAATTGGTAAGTTGTAAACATGTGATAATATTGTAAGACAAAAATTATAAAATGATTTTTGTTTTTAATAAAGATCGTGTTGAAACTCGTATTACCGCACATTTGCGTGACCAATTGGGCACCGCAAAGAATGCCAATGAAATGTTCCGCATTTTTTCGCGTTTTAATGCGCTATTTGTTCGTCCGCATATACGTGGTGCTATACGTGAATATCAAACGCAGCTCATTCAACGTGTTAAAGATGACATAGAGGCACTGCATGAGAAATTTAAGGTTTCCTTATTGAATTTATTATTTATACATCCTTTTAATAATATGTTTTAATTAGGTACAATATCCTCAAAGCAAAAGTTGCCGTTTGTCTACTGTACGTGATTTGCCACCTGTTGCTGGTTCTATCATTTGGGCGCGTCAAATTGATAATCAATTGACAATGTATTTGAAACGTGTTGAAGATGTTTTGGGCAAAGGCTGGGAATCTCATATTGAAGGTCAAAAACTAAAAGCCGATGGCGATAGTTTCCGTGCAAAACTTTCTATACATGAAGTATTTCAAGAATGGGCACGCAAAGTCCAAGAGCGCAATTTCGGCAGTACAGGACGTATATTTACCATTGAGTCGGCACGTTCACGTACTGGTCGTTCTAATGTGCTTAAATTGCGTGTAAATTTTTTGCCCGAAATCATTACGCTCTCGAAGGAAGTGCGTAATATTAAAAACTTGGGATTCAGGTAATTTATTCAAGTGAAAAAATAAACAACTAATTATTTATTGAAACATTTCTTATTTAAATGTTAAGAGTTCCTTTGACAATTGTCAACAAAGCACATCAAGCCAATCAAATTTATCCATATGCTATTTCATTGATTGAAAGTGTACGCACCTATGAGCGCACTTTGGAGAAGGTAAATATTTTTTAAATAAAAACAATTATTATACACTTGAAGCCACAATAATTTAATTTAAAACATTTTTAAAAGTAGGACATGTCACTTAAACATACCTTTAACAACTTTTCTTATCGTTCTGAAAGTAATTTTAAATTATGCTTATTTTAATCAGCGTTGCCGGCTTATAATTCATATGGAAAATTGTTTTGTCTACGTAACTGTCTAATTCTTAGTGGAATGATTGGAATGTGTAATGTGGTAACGCTGATTGTGATTGCTTGCCATTTCTTAACTCTACATATGTATGAAATTAACCCATTTCCGCCCAAGCACATTCAAATTCGTTATTTGTATATGAAACTATGTAATCGAAGATAATTGTCAAATATTTCATTGGTTTTTCCCCAGATTTATCAGATTTGCTTTCAAATATATCACGAAAAATGAGTGCAATTGTAATTTTGACATTATAAAGATTCTTCCTGCAAACATCAGTCCCACATAAGTTAAAAATCTCATATGGGTGATTCCACAAAAAAAGCCATAAAATATAAAAATAACAAAAATCGACTTTTAAATTACTCTGACTTGCATTACTCTCTAACGTTTTCAAAATGTTGCATAGGTTACTGTCGTCATTGATACAAAGATACAGGAACAATGAAGAGGTCAAAATGCCTGTACCGTGTCTATCCTCTGCGAAAAAAATAAATTTAAACCACGTTTAAATACTTTCAAGTTCTTAAACTAGAAAGTTTCATAGAATTTTCTTTATACGTTGCTATAAACCTCTTTCCGTGGTTAGAAGCTTGTAACGTTGCACAATATGCACCTTAACTGGAAAAGCTTTTTGTCCTCAAGTTTTGCTCAATTCGGCTCTAAATTTACTTATCTTCTCTTGGATCACAATAATTAAAACTAAACTTTAAAAAGTGGTTCCCGGAAATAACGCCATAGCAAATAACACCAGACAGATCTCTCGATCCAAAAAAATCTCCATATAAAGTTCTGGCCTTATTTCCATTTTGTTTTGGAAACAAAGCCAAAAACGATGTGGTTTTCAATAAAGCAATAACGCCATAAGAAATAACATCCGAACATTTTTTAGAAATAAAGCCAAAAATTACTAGGAAATAAATTTTTGGCCTTATTTCCTAAACAAAGTGGAAATAACGCTAGAATTTTGTATGAAATTTTTTTAGCTTTATTTCCAAAATATTTTTTGGCGTTAATTTTGGGAGCCAAAAGTGCCACAACTGAATCATATTCCTCAATATTATTGCTTGGTTATAAAGTTTTTAGGTTAGTCTTGAACACAAAACATCTCGTTAATTTTGATTGTATAAAAGTATGCCTTTGCCATGGCATCAAATAGCTCTTGTCTTTATGTGCTAAACAAAGAGGTGTCTTACAAAAACTTAAAATATTATTTATTAGCTTTTACGCTTAAGTGCAGAAATCGTTTGCAGTGTTACGCCTTTACCGTGCATATTTTGAGATATTTTGAAATTTACTATGAAAAATTAAAATATAATTTCCAGTTGATTCACATTTATTATAACAACTTGTACCTATTTCAACTACTGTCAGCCTCGGAAGATTTTTTTGTGGCTTTTTTTTAGTCAAAATTACGGCTTTTTTGTAGAATCGCCCACAGGTTGAGCTCAAAAATAAATAAAATTAACGATATTTCTCAATTCCGGGCCAACTCAGAGATAAACTACAAAACTGATCCTTTACGCATTACAATAAACCAAATGTTTTTTCAATATTCGCCAAAAAAAAAAAAAAAAAAACAAAGGAAACAAATGCTATAAAAATATGCACTTATGTTGTTCGAACAGTGGGCGAATATGGGTTAAATGCAAAAATTAAAAACAATTTTTTTGCTGTGCCACAAATACGCTTCTATAACTGTGTTTTTCTGAAGAGCTTCAGAACTCATCAAACATGAACTATTTGTTTTAAATATACTTAGTTAAAGTTTTAAAACCATTTTTCACCTTATTTCACTCTTTTTATCAATCAATCAATCAATTTACTTAGTCTAACTACTTACATGTGATAAATCTCATGCAAAACAGCAATAACTCAATTATTTTTTATTATTTGCAACTTTAAAATATTTTAATTTGCTTTAAGATTTTAAACTACCAACCAAAATATCCATTTATTTTTTTAGACAGCCCACACTTATTTCTCACATTTTTCTTTTAGTACACTAAGCCAACTTAAAATCCAAAATTATTTTACCAACCAACAAAAAATCATAATTTTTTCCATGCAGCTAAATAATAGGAGTTTAGCACACAATTCTGTATTCAAGGTAGCGATGCGTCAATGTTTTTATCCATTATGTACCTCAATGTGTATTATTTAATATAATTTTTATTTTAAGTAGCATATAGCAAATATCTTAAAGTAAATCAGTCTACTTTTAAACTTTAACTCAAATTTGCATGCTTCTCTTTTTTGCAAAAATGCTTAGTATTTAATGTAATTCTCAAAAATATTGTTCTGAAATAAACATAATTTCAATAAACAGATTGAAGATCGCGCAAGCATTGTGCCACTCGTCGCTGGATTGCGTAAAGAAGTTTTGAATTTGATAGCAGAAGGCATTGGCTTGGTTTGGGAATCATATAAATTGGATCCATATGTATTGCGTTTATCCGAGTGTGTTACACAATTCCAAGAAAAGGTAAGTCGAATTCACTATTCACAAACATAAATGCAACATGTGTTATATATTTTGTATTTTTTAAACCTTAAGGTTGAAGATTTACTTGTTGTCGAAGAACAATTGGATGTTGATGTACGCTCTTTGGAGACTTGTCCATATAGCGCTGCAACTTTTGTTGAAATACTCTCTAAAATTCAACACTCTGTTGATGATTTATCTTTACGTCAATATTCCAATTTGAATGTTTGGGTTACGCGTCTTGATGAAGAGGTTGAAAAGAAACTTGCTATGCGTTTGCAAGCTGGTATTCAAGCATGGACCGAGGCATTAAGTGGTAATAAGAAAGAAGTTGATTTATCTATGGATACAGATGCGCCAGTACAGCCTACACACAAGTTAGGTGGAGAGCCGCAGGTATGTTTTAAATAAATACCAATAACTTACAGTCTTCTATTGACATTGAAAGTTAATAAAACTTTTCCTTATCCATAGATTCAAAATGCTATACACGAGATTCGTATCACCAATCAGCAAATGTACTTGTTCCCTTCAATTGAGGAAGCACGTTTCCAAATTATGCAACAACTTTTTGCCTGGCAAGCTATTGTCACTTCGCAAGTTCGTTTACAAAGCTCGCGCTATCAAGTTGGTTTGGATAAACCGGTTTCTCAGACCTATCGCAACTTGTTAACCAAATTGCCGGAAGGTAAAATTTTGGAAAATGCTTACGAAGCAATTGAGAACAAAATTGGTGAAGTACGAAATTATGTTGATGAATGGTTACGCTATCAAAGCTTATGGGATTTGCAAGCCGACACACTCTACGGACGTTTGGCTGAAGATGTTAATTTGTGGATAAAATGCCTAAATGATATTAAAAAATCACGCACCACATTTGATACTTCTGATACACGCCGTGCTTATGGCCCTATTATAATTGATTACGCTAAGGTACAGGCAAAGGTTACGCTCAAATATGATTCTTGGCACAAAGAAGCTTTGGGCAAATTTGGCACTCTTTTGGGCACTGAAATGAGTACTTTCCATGCCAAGGTATCAAAATCGCGCACAGATTTAGAAATGCAAAGCATTGGTGAGTATTCATTGAAGAGTTGTATTTTATATACTTTTATAATATTATAATTTTATTACTTTTACAGAGGCTGCCAGCACCTCAGATGCTGTTAGTTTCATTACATATGTACAATCGCTTAAAAAGGATATGCTTGTTTGGGATAATCAAGTGGAAGTTTTCCGTGAAGCACAACGCATTTTGGAACGTCAACGTTTTCAATTTCCCAACAATTGGCTGCATGTGGATAACATTGAGGGTGAATGGTCCGCTTTCAATGAAATCATCAAACGTAAAGATACAACAATACAATCACAAGTTGCTAGCTTGCAAGCAAAAATTGTTGCCGAAGATAAGGCAGTTGAGACACGTACAGTTGATTTCTTAAATGATTGGGAGAAAAATAAACCCACCGGTGGTAAAATACGTCCCGATGATGCTCTACAGCAGTTGCAAATGTTTGAGAGCAAATATTCGCGTTTAAAGGAAGAACGTGACAATGTCGCTAAGGCAAAAGAAGCATTGGAGTTGCAAGAGTCAGCTATACCGAATAACAGCTCGGAGCGTATGAACGTTGCTTTGGAAGAATTGCAGGACTTGCGCGGTGTTTGGAGCGAATTGTCGAAGGTCTGGACACAAATTGATGAAACAAGGTCAGTAATATTAAAAAAGATTTCCAAAAAATCAGCGTTTGAATTAAAAAATGATTTTTATTAAAAAAACTAAATTGAATTATACTTCCTTTTTTTATAGAGAAAAACCATGGCTCTCCGTGCAGCCACGTAAATTACGTCAACAACTTGAGGCTATGATGTCACAGCTTAAAGAACTTCCAGCACGTTTGCGCATGTATGAATCCTATGAATATGTCAAGAAACTTATACAGAGCTATATCAAAGTTAACATGCTCATTGTCGAGTTAAAATCTGATGCATTGAAAGAACGTCACTGGAAACAACTTACTAAGCAGTTACGTGTTAACTGGGTCATTTCTGATTTAAGTTTAGGTCAAGTTTGGGATGTTAATCTCATGAAAAATGAGAGCATTGTCAAGGATATAATACTTGTTGCACAAGGTGAAATGGCACTTGAAGAATTCTTAAAACAAGTTCGTGAATCCTGGCAGAGCTATGAATTAGATTTGATTAACTATCAAAACAAATGTCGTATTATTCGTGGTTGGGATGATTTGTTTAACAAAGTAAAGGAACACATTAACTCTGTGGCCGCTATGAAACTATCACCATACTATAAAGTTTTCGAGGAAGAAGCTTTAACTTGGGAGGAAAAATTAAATCGCATTAATGCTCTTTTCGATGTTTGGATTGACGTACAACGTCGCTGGGTTTATTTGGAAGGTATTTTCTCAGGCAGCGCTGATATTAAAACTCTATTGCCTGTTGAAACTTCACGTTTCCAAAGTATTAGTTCGGAATTCCTTGGTTTGATGAAGAAAGTAACAAAATCACCAAAGGTCATGGATGTTCTTAATATTCCAGCTGTACAACGTTCGCTCGAACGTTTAGCTGACTTGTTGGGCAAAATACAAAAAGCTTTGGGTGAATATTTGGAAAGGGAACGTACATCATTCCCTCGTTTCTATTTTGTGGGTGATGAAGATCTTTTGGAAATTATTGGCAACAGCAAAAATATTGCGCGTCTTCAAAAGCATTTCAAAAAAATGTTTGCCGGTGTTGCTGCTATTCTTTTAAATGAGGATAATACAGTTATTCTTGGTATTTCTTCACGCGAAGGTGAGGAAGTAAAGTTCATTAATCCGGTTTCTACTGTTGAGAATCCTAAGATAAACGAGTGGCTTTCAATGGTTGAAAAGCAAATGCGCTTTACACTGGCTTCACTCTTAGCTCAAGCAGTGCAGGATATTAAGCAATTTAAAGAGGGACAAATTGATTCCCAGAAATATATGGAATGGTGTGATAAATATCAAGCACAAATTGTTGTCTTGGCAGCACAAATTTTATGGTCTGAGGATGTTGAGAGTGCTTTGCAACAAGCTTCGGAGACAAATAATGCAAAGCCCATGCAACGTGTTTTGGGTACGGTGGAGTCTACTTTGAATGTTTTAGCTGATTCAGTATTACAGGAGCAACCACCATTGCGTCGTAGAAAATTGGAACACTTGGTAAAATTGAATAATAACGATGGGTCTTATCTAGTCTGAACTCAATCGACTTTTTTACAGATCAACGAGTTTGTTCATAAACGTACAGTTACACGCCGTTTGATTACTAACGGTGTAACCAGCCCGAAATCTTTCCAATGGCTTTGTGAAATGCGTTTCTATTTTGATCCACGCCAAACTGAGGTTTTTATTATTTAATTTTTGATTCAAAGAAAGATTTATTCTTCCATTTATTTGTAGGTTCTGCAACAACTAACCATTCATATGGCAAATGCACGCTTCTATTATGGCTTTGAGTACCTTGGTGTACAAGATCGACTTGTTCAGACGCCACTCACTGATCGGTGCTACTTGACTATGACTCAGGCTTTAGAATCACGTTTGGGTGGTTCACCATTTGGACCCGCTGGTACCGGTAAAACAGAATCAGTAAAAGCTCTTGGCAATCAATTGGGTCGTTTTGTACTCGTCTTCAATTGTGATGAGACATTTGATTTCCAAGCTATGGGTCGCATCTTTGTTGGTCTCTGTCAAGTTGGCGCTTGGGGTTGCTTTGATGAATTTAATCGTCTTGAAGAGCGCATGCTTTCTGCATGCTCGCAACAAATTCAAACTATACAAGAGGCGCTGAAATACGAAATGGATAGCAATAAAGAAAGTATAACCGTCGAATTGGTTGGCAAACAAGTGCGTGTATCTCCTGATATGGCTATATTCATTACTATGAATCCTGGATATGCTGGACGTTCTAATTTACCCGATAATTTGAAGAAACTCTTCCGTTCTTTGGCTATGACCACACCAGATCGTCAACTTATTGCTGAAGTAATGTTGTTCAGTCAAGGTTTCCGTACGGCTGAAAAGTTGGCCTGCAAAATCGTGCCGTTCTTTAAGCTTTGCGACGAACAACTTTCCAATCAAAGTCATTACGATTTTGGTTTGCGTGCACTCAAATCAGTGCTTATTTCTGCTGGTAATGTAAAGCGTGATCGTATAATGAAAATAAAGGAAACTTTGCGTCAACGTGGTCAGGAGAATATAGATGAGGCTTCAGTCGCTGAAAATTTACCAGAACAAGAGATATTAATTCAATCAGTATGTGAGACCATGGTACCGAAACTAGTAGCAGAGGATATACCGCTATTGTTCTCGCTGTTGAGTGATGTATTCCCTAATGTTGGTTACACTCGCGCTGAAATGAAGGGTCTAAAGGAAGAAATACGTAGAGTTTGCCAAGAGGACTATTTGGTATGTGGAGAGGGTGATGAACAAGGTGCAGCATGGATGGAAAAGGTAAATATTAACTATGGCTTGTACTGTAGATGTATGGAATTTGGTATGTGAAAAAAATTTTGTGGGAGAAATGCAAAATGCATTTCAATCTTTGAGCATTTCTCACATACTCACAATGAGAAACTTTAAACATTTTATCAAAGTTGTTAACTTTGCACGTTTATCTTTCATTATTTAACTTTTCACCTTGCTTAACGAACGAACTAACAAAATGTGAAAACTCAAAATCCAAAAATTTGTGAAAAAGCGATTCGGTGAAACATGGGTCGAAAAAGTAAGATCCCCGATTATGTGTTGTTAATATTATAATCAGCATGATACTTACATAAATATATGTATATTTTATCTTTTAAAATTAACAGAGTTTTTTGGGGTAAAGCAAGCAAATAGTGCGCATTGTTTAAATTTACATAGATAGATAAAATATGCCTTATCATGAATTTGTCTGGAAATTCCCTCTCGGGAACATATTCCTTTCTCGAGAGGGAGCTTTTGCAATCGCTAATATCTTCAGGATGAAAATTCCATTTCCAGCAGCGATACTTTTTCTTCCAACTTTTTTCCAATTTTCGCGAAAGAACTACTATGCAGCCCTGGTCTCTTCCATGATTTTGAAAGCTAAGTTTAAGTAAAGAGATAAACAAAATATGAACATTAAAATTTCGTTGAAAACAATCAAAACAAAGTGAAAATACAAAATTAGGTTCGACCATCGGCCAGATAAATCTCCAAGTTTTCACACTTTGTGAGAAGCTGGCGTTAACCCATAAACTAAAAAGAAGTGTCGTATTTCTTGTTTTTACATATTAAAGTGCTAATGCTACTAACTTAAATGGCGAACATTTTCTCCAACACAAAGCTTGGGCTAGTCCTCCTGGACAGATGTATTTACATCTACTCCAGGTTGAGTTAGTTCCCCATTTACACGTGGGATTGGAACACTCGCAACAAGGGTATTCTCATTGATATTTAGTCAACTTTACTTAAGTGACACCTTATATTTCTTTTCTTAAACCTTGTTTATTATATGAAGCATTTAATTCTAAGAAAGAATATGTAAGCAAAAAGAGTCTCTCGGATCTAGTTTCGGGAATATAGCCATCGAAAGATGAGGATATAGCTTTTAGAGAAACAGGTAAAAGTTGGAAACCTCTAGATTAGATTGATTTCAAAAATATTGAAGTCACATAAAAGGTATTTTAATAAGCTATAAAACGGTCGCATTAATGTTTTTAATTTGTCATACATTATTTTTATTCGCGCTTCGGATTCCCTGTTAAAAAATGGAGAATAAATTCTTACAACAAATGTCAAAATACTCCCTCTCAAACTATTGCCAATAATCTTACTTTCCAGTAAATTTTGCCATTCCACAAAAATTTGTGATTGCATAGCAGGGAGTCGGAAAAAAAATCTTCAGTAATGTTTATTCATGATAAGGCCTAATAATTCTAAGCGACAGCAGCAACAATCTGTTGGTTGCGAAACATCAACTATTTCATTTCACTTAAAGTTATCTTGCTTCATCCTAAAGCTTGCTTAAGAACTACTGTTTAATATTTATTATATTTTAATGTTAACACTTCTTTACTCTCTTAAAAGGTTCTGCAATTGTATCAAATTTCCAACCTCAACCATGGTCTTATGATGGTTGGCCCGTCAGGATCTGGTAAGTCCACAGCTTGGCGTACACTTCTCAAGGCTCTAGAACGTTTCGAAGGCGTTGAGGGCGTGGCTCATGTTATTGATCCAAAAGCCATTTCAAAGGAGGCACTTTATGGTGTCTTGGATCAAAATACACGCGAATGGACAGATGGCCTGTTTACCCATATATTACGCAAGATTATCGACAATGTGCGTGGTGAAATTAACAAACGTCAATGGATTATCTTTGATGGTGATGTAGATCCTGAATGGGTTGAAAATCTAAATTCTGTGCTCGATGATAACAAACTGTTGACCCTGCCTAATGGTGAACGTCTCTCTTTGCCTCCCAATGTGCGTATTATGTTTGAAGTTCAAGATTTGAAATACGCTACATTGGCCACAGTATCACGTTGTGGCATGGTTTGGTTCTCTGAGGATGTTCTTTCAACCGAAATGATATTTGAGAATTATATGTCACGTTTACGCAATATTCCACTCGAAGATGGCGATGAGGACTTTACTAGCATGGTGAATCGTGGATCTAAAGATAAAGACGGTGATGAAGTTTCACCATCTCTGCAAGTGCAACGTGATATTGCGTTACTATTGCAACCGTTCTTTTCTGCAGATGGTATTGTTGTGCGCAGTTTGGAATATGCCATGGAACAAGAGCATATTATGGACTTTACGCGTTTGCGTGCATTGAGTTCACTTTTCTCAATGTTAAATCAGGCTGCTAGGTGAGATAATTTAGTTATGAAACATGAGCTAACACTCACATCTTTCTATTCCATTCTAGAAATATCTTGAATTTTAATAATCAGCATCCGGATTTCCCTTGTACTACTGATCAATTGGAGCAATATATTCCAAAAGCTTTGATTTACTGTGTATTATGGTCTTTTGCTGGTGATGCAAAACTTAAAGTACGCACTGATCTTGGCGATTTTATGCGCAGTGTAACAACAGTTCCATTACCTGGAGCTGCGGGTGCACCAATTATCGACTTTGAAGTTAATATGAATGGCGAATGGATGCCTTGGTCCAATAAGGTGCCAGTCATTGAAGTGGAAACACACAAGGTGGCTTCGCCAGATATAGTAGTACCCACATTAGATACAGTTCGTCATGAATCATTGTTATACACTTGGTTAGCTGAACACAAACCATTAGGTAAAAAATTTTTACATTTTTAAGATATTGATAATTACTAAAAAAATTCGTATTCTAGTACTTTGCGGTCCTCCGGGCTCTGGTAAGACAATGACGCTGTTTTCTGCTTTGCGTGCATTGCCTGACATGGAGGTAGTCGGTTTGAATTTCTCGTCGGCAACTACACCCGAACTTTTGCTTAAGACTTTCGATCATTACTGCGAGTATCGTAAGACTCCTAATGGCGTTGTGCTCTCGCCTGTTCAAGTGAGTCTTGTGTTTTGATTGGTTTAACAATTATAAAAAATATTTAAATTTTTCTCTTTTAGATTGGTAAGTGGCTCGTGCTCTTCTGTGATGAAATCAATTTGCCCGATATGGATTCATATGGCACTCAACGTGTAATTTCATTCTTACGTCAACTTGTCGAGCACAAAGGATTTTATCGCGCTAGCGATCAAGCTTGGGTTTCACTTGAGCGCATACAATTTGTAGGGGCTTGTAATCCCCCAACTGATCCTGGTCGTAAGCCTTTATCGCATCGTTTCTTGCGTCACGTTCCAATTATTTATGTAGATTATCCTGGAGAAACTTCATTGAAACAGATCTATGGCACTTTCTCACGTGCAATGTTACGACTGATGCCATCATTGCGCGGGTACGCTGAACCGCTAACAAATGCAATGGTTGAATTCTACTTGGTATCGCAAGATCGTTTTACACAAGATATGCAACCACATTATGTCTACTCACCACGTGAAATGACACGCTGGGTGCGTGGTATATGTGAAGCAATACGTCCATTAGACTCACTATCTGTTGAGGGATTGGTACGCTTGTGGGCACATGAAGCTTTGCGTCTATTCCAAGTAAGTTTTGTTGTAATCAATCAAGACCTTTAGATAAACTTTTTAAAAAGTTTTTTTTTTTTTTTAAATTAAGTTCTTCAAAAAGCTTTTTCAACTCTTATTTTTCAAAGATTTTTGCGTACGTAGATAACTTTAAAGCTGGCAGATAAATGGGTCGTATGGCGCTGTTTTATTTCCCCACTCACTCAGAATCGCATGTACCCGTTTAACTGCCAGCCTTATAGATATTTAAGATCTTAGTAATTTCTCATACGTTACTCCTCGGATTTTTTCCAAGGTACTGTTTTTTAGATCATGCTTTCTTATTTCAACGAAAAAACTTAAGAAAAACTTAAATATAAAAGTTGAAACTTTTTGAAAAACTTTTATTTGTAAAAATTTTTGAATAAAACAATAAAAGTTTCAAGGTCTGAAAATATTAGCTTTGTTTCCAAGCATAAATTATCTTATATTTAATGACGATTTAAACTTATGTTCGTTCCTCAACTCACAGGACCGTTTGGTAGAAGACTCTGAACGTCGCTGGACCAACGAAAACATTGATATTGTTGCACTCAAACATTTCCCTGGTGTTAACCAAGAGGAAGCACTTAAGCGGCCTATACTCTACAGCAACTGGTTGTCTAAAGATTATATGCCAGTCAATCGCGAAGAATTGCGTGATTATGTGCGCGCACGACTCAAAGTCTTTTACGAAGAAGAATTGGATGTACCATTGGTGTTGTTCGATGAAGTACTTGAACATGTGTTGCGTATTGATCGTATTTTCCGTCAACCACAGGGTCATTTGTTGTTAATTGGTGTATCTGGTGCTGGCAAAACGACATTGTCACGCTTTGTTGCCTGGATGAATGGATTGTCCATTTTCCAAATTAAAGTTCACAACAAATATACAAGTGAAGACTTTGACGAAGATTTGCGTTGTGTATTGCGTCGTTCTGGTTGCAAAGATGAGAAAATTGCATTCATTTTGGATGAATCAAATGTATTGGACTCTGGTTTTCTAGAGAGAATGAATACACTGTTGGCCAACGGTGAGGTACCCGGTCTATTTGAGGGTGATGAATATACCACACTTATGACACAGTGTAAGGAAGGCGCTCAACGTGAAGGCCTGATGTTAGACTCTAGTGATGAGCTGTACAAATGGTAAGTGAATTAATGAATACTTAAAAAAATCAATTTAAAATATTTCTTTTTTAAAATTGTTAAGGTTCACTCAACAAGTTATGCGCAATTTACATGTTGTTTTCACCATGAATCCATCAACTGATGGCCTTAAGGATCGTGCTGCTACCTCACCTGCGCTGTTCAATCGTTGCGTACTTAATTGGTTTGGTGATTGGTCTGATTCAGCACTTTTCCAAGTTGGTAAAGAATTTACAATACGTGTGGATTTGGAAAAACCACAGTGGTTAGCACCAGACTTCTTTCCATCGGTTTGTCCGCTCGTACCGGCGCAACCAGCACATCGCGACGCCGTTATTAATAGTTGTGTTTATGTACATCAAACATTGCACCAAGCCAACGCACGTTTGGCCAAACGAGGAGGTCGCACAATGGCTGTAACACCACGTCATTACTTGGACTTTATACATCACTTTGTTAAATTGTATAATGAAAAACGCAGTGATTTAGAAGAACAGCAATTGCATTTGAACGTGGGTCTTAATAAAATTGCTGAGACTGTAGAGCAAGTAGAGGAAATGCAAAAATCATTGGCTGTTAAGTCACAGGAATTACAAGCCAAGAATGAGGCTGCCAATGCTAAGTTGAAGCAAATGTTTAAGGATCAACAGGAAGCAGAAAAGAAAAAGATACAATCACAAGAAATACAATTACGATTGGCTGATCAGACTGTTAAAATTGAAGAGAAGCGTAAATATGTAATGGCAGATTTGGCACAAGTCGAACCGGCTGTTATTGATGCACAACAAGGTATGAGACGTTACTTAAGTTGGCTAAAGAGAAAGAGGGCTTAGCTATAAAAAAGAAAAAAAAAAAAATATTTCTTTGAGATTTTGCAAAAAGTTTTCTTTAATCTTTTTAGGAGCGCAAATAAGTTCGTTTACTTATCATAAATAATTTTAAGTGTATATTAAGTTACTTGCATATTTTTTTTTTTTACTATCCGAAACAAAAATTACTTGTGCTAACTATTATTTTTTTACTTTGTTCATTTTACACTTGAAACACTGCTTAGCTGTTAGTTCAATTAAAAAGAAGCACTTGGCCGAAATACGTTCAATGGCAAATCCACCAGCTGTTGTAAAATTGGCTTTAGAATCGGTGTGCGAGCTGCTTAATGAGACCGCAACCGATTGGAAGGCTATACGTAGCATCATCGTTAAAGATGGTTTTATATCGTCAATTGTGAATTTGAAAACAGAGGAAATCACGTACGATATATACATTACTTTTCTAAAATATATAACCACATTCATATTATCTTAAAAAGAAATAAAAAAACAAGCAATACATTCATTAAATTCATACATCATGGAAAATTGGCATATAATAATGCTGTATAAATGCAAAGGAAAATCAAAATTGTTGAAAATTTCTTACAAAAAAAACAAGACCTGCTTTTTATTCAAAAACATTTTTTTTTGTCATGTTCATCAATAACTCTAAAGCACATTCAGCCTAAATCACCACCACAATTGCATTTGCGCAGCACAACATAAATAAACAATACGTTATATAAACGAGTACATACTTATACATTTATGTAAATTTTATGTTTTATAACTTAGTTATTTAAAATTTAATTAAATATTTAATGATTTTAGGACATGAAATATTATTTGTTTTAACCTTTGCGTAAGTACGCGTAAATTCCTTAACATGTGTCTAATTCGTTTAAGCTTTTTTTAATACAAAATATTTTACTAAGTATATAATAATAGCCTAGGCTTAGTTATTATTTCTAAGATCATATAAATATTTCTGTGACAATAAAAAATAACAGCTTAAGTCAATTTTATTTACAAGTAGTAAACGTTTGTTTTGCCTTGTGAACAAAGATCAACATAAGCTTTTATTTCTTAGTGCCACAGATTTTTTTAATGAAGACATTTCCAAATGAGATATCTTTCATAAGAGATGTTCAGTTTGTCAACTATACAAAATTCATGGAAGAATATTCTTTTTTTAATTAGATTATTTGATATTTGTAGTGTAGACATTGTTATTGCTTTAGCTGCACCAATTATCCTTGTAACCGTCCTTTGACTGTTGTCTTCGTACATACATAAGTCAAAGTTTGATGAAAAAACTGTTGATACAAAAATGTATATAATGGGCCATATCATGAATTTATCGAGATATTCCCTCAAGAATAGGAAAAGGAGCGTACGTACGTATTGCAGCAGGGTTACTTATTTCGTCGTATTGTTTAAAAATTTTATTCAAACTTTCGCCAAAAACTTATTTGCAGCCCTGGTAGTTTCCATTTGTTTTTAACACCTAATACTAGGTTTTTACTGGAGATTAAGCAGTGCTGAGATATATAATTCCCGTCATTAAATCCTACCCGTTTCCACCGGCCGAAAGAGATTTCTTTCTGACAGTAAATGTCATAAGCGGGAAAATAAAAATTGTTTTTCCTTTTCTTCTTAATATTTATTTTCTAACAGTCCATTTTATAAGTCCGTAGGATGACACATAGATGGCGTTTTTAAAATTTTTTCCATATGATTTTTATTTAGTACTAACCTTCAAACGATACTTGTATAAACTTGACAGCAATCTGACTATTGATTCGTGAGCTATAGCTTTTTGTGTGAAGCAACTTTTGTTAGTGAAAAAAAAATGGAAAAAAGTGAATTTCGAGTTTTGATAAAGCATTGCTTTTTGAAGAAAAAAAAAAAAAAAATACAGTGAAAACCAAACAATGGCTTGATAAACATTATCCGAACTCTGCTCCATCGAGACAAATGGTAAAAAAGTGGATTGCTGAATTTAAACGTGGTCGTACCAGCACAAATGATGCAGAGCGCAGTGAACGCCCAAATGAGGCTGTTATTCCAGAAAACATAAAAAAATCCACAAATTATGAACGAACGCAAATTGAAGGTGCACAAGCTAGCTGACATTGTAAAGATATCAGATGGTAGTGTTTTTACCATTTTACACTTACATTTGGGTGAGCGAAAGCTCTGTGCAAATTGGGTGCCGCGTGAGCACACAGTCGACATAAAACAACAACGAATTGATGCTTCAGAGGAGTGTTTAGCGCTGTTAAATCGAATGCTATCGTCGATATGTGACAATGGATGAAACATGGCTTCACTATTACACCACAGAATGTAGGTCTACGAGAAAGGCCAAATAAATTTCCAAACCTTCACCATTTGTGAGAAGCTGACAGAGTAACGTTAAAAAAACTAGTGAGGGTTATAGCTTTGGCCAAAATTATATACCATACCATACGCTGTAGTATTTTGAAAATTTTGCCCTCTTGACCGAATACAACTAGTTTTTGCTCAGATCTTGCACTATTTCAAGTTTCTGTGCGAAATTAGATCTTTTACTTACTATCCCTCGTAACTACTTTAGTGACACTTTATATATTTTTCAAACCAAGTTTATTTTATGAAGCTTCGAAGAGAATATGTAATCAAAAATTGTCGCTTGGATCTAGCTTCGTTGACATAGCCATCGGAAAGTCCTGATATAGCTTTCATAAAAACTAATATATTGGTTGCGTATGAATGTTATTTAAATAATCTGTAAAATTGTCGCGCAAAAGTTTTTAATTTGCCATGCGCTATTTATTCGCGCCTTGAATTCCCTGTTAAAAAAATTGGAGAATAAATTCTTACAAAAAATGTCAAAATATTCCCTCCCAAATTATTGTAGATATCTTTACTTTCCAGTTAAATTTTCGTTTCGTATGCGATTGCATACCAGAGTCTGATAAAAAACTCCCGGGAATGTTTATTCATGATAAGGCCCATTAATTTTTACAAGAATCATTAGTGGCTCCTGTGCAGATAACGAGCTTGATTTTGTCGGAATGAAATATTTCGTAATAGGATCACTAGCCTACAATTATGTACTAGAGTTTTGAAAAATCCTATGCGCTCCTTACAATTTTTTTTTTTTTAGGTATTGATAACAAAATATTAACCATAATATTGTACTACTACTTTTACTACTTTAGCGGTTAAATCAATACGTAAACAACAACTTGTTGAGGTGAGATCAATGGCTAATCCACCATCAGTGGTGAAATTGGCACTTGAATCGATATGCTTGCTACTTGGCGAGAATGCGACCGATTGGAAATCGATTCGTGCTGTTATTATGAGAGAAAACTTTATAAATTCCATTGTATCTAACTTTGGTACTGAAAACATAACGTAAGCATGAAAAAAAATCCCGTATATATATCTAATTTATTAATATTTTGCTGTTGTTGTTTTTGTTGTTGTTAGTGTTATTGTTGTCGTTTTGTGTAGAATTTTACATATGAATTTTCTTTTTTTTTTAATTTTATATTTTATACTCGTAAGTAGAAAGTTTATTTTAATTTATTTTTTTTTTTTTATAAATTTTTGGTTTTTGGTAAAAACTATGGTTTTGGTATATTTCACATAAATATACTTGCATGCCAACAAAATGCTTTGCTTGATTTTCATCCAATTTTAGCTTTAGTATTTATTTCAATCTAAATGAATTGCTAATGTTTTCTTTTACGTTTAAAACAAATGCCACAGCGATGAAGTACGTGAGAAAATGAAGTCTAAATATCTTAGCAATCCTGACTATAATTTCGAGAAAGTTAATCGCGCCAGTATGGCTTGTGGTCCTATGGTTAAATGGGCCATTGCACAGGTAAGATGAAAAGAAACTTTTTGTCAAATTGTTTTTGAAATTAAAATACTAATATTTTCTATTAGATTGAATACGCTGACATGTTGAAACGTGTTGAGCCACTACGCGAAGAATTACGCTCTTTGGAGGAACAAACTGAGGTGAATAAGCAAAATGCTAAAGAAACAAGGGATTTGGTCGAGCAGTTAGAACGTAGTATTGCTGCCTACAAAGAAGAGTATGCACAACTTATTTCACAGGCTCAGGCCATTAAAACCGATTTGGAAAATGTACAAGCCAAGGTTGATCGCTCAATTGCTTTGCTTAAGAGTTTGAATATCGAACGTGAACGTTGGGAATGCACAAGTGAAACATTCAAGTCACAGATGTCAACTATTATTGGTGATGTTTTGCTATCAGCTGCATTTATTGCCTATGGTAAGGATCTATTATATTCTATTCATATTTTTGCGTTTTACGAAATGAAATATGTGTACTACTAATCATTAAAGGTGGCTATTTTGATCAACACTATCGCCTCAATCTTTTCACAACTTGGAGTCAACACTTACAATCGGCTAATATACAATATCGCGCCGACATTGCACGCACCGAGTATCTTTCCAATCCCGATGAACGTTTACGCTGGCAAGCAAATGCCTTACCGACTGATGATCTTTGCACAGAAAATGCCATTATGCTTAAACGCTTCAATCGTTATCCACTCATTATTGATCCTTCAGGACAGGCTACAACATTCTTGCTGAATGAGTACGCCGGTAAGAAAATCACAAAGACTTCCTTCTTGGATGACTCATTCCGAAAGAATCTTGAGTCTGCATTACGTTTTGGTAATCCCTTACTAGTGCAAGATGTTGAAAATTACGATCCTATTTTGAATCCTGTGTTGAATCGTGAATTACGTCGTACTGGTGGACGTGTGCTCATCACTTTGGGTGATCAAGATATTGATTTGTCACCATCGTTTGTCATTTTCTTGTCTACACGTGATCCAACTGTAGAATTTCCACCAGACATTTGTTCACGTGTTACATTTGTTAACTTTACTGTAACGAGAAGTTCATTGCAATCGCAGTGCCTCAATCAAGTTTTGAAAGCTGAACGCCCTGACATTGATGAGAAACGTTCTGATCTATTGAAATTGCAAGGTGAATTCCGTTTGCGTTTGCGACAATTGGAGAAGAGTTTGTTGCAAGCTTTGAACGATGCTAAGGGTAAAATTTTGGATGATGATTCCGTCATTACAACATTGGAGACGCTAAAGAAGGAAGCTTATGATATTAATCAAAAGGTTGACGAGACAGATAAGGTTATTGCAGAAATCGAGACGGTTTCACAACAGTACTTGCCGCTTTCTGTAGCCTGCAGCAACATGTACTTCACCATGGATAGTTTGAACCAGGTGCACTTCTTGTATCAATACTCGCTTAAGATGTTCCTTGATATATTCTCAACGGTATTGTATAATAACAAAAGTCTTGAAGGTAAATCTGACTATACGGAACGTTTGAAAATCGTCACGAAAGATTTGTTCCAGGTGAGTTTCCGCACAGTGATTCGAGTATGTTATAAGCCCTTTGTTAACTAAATTTTGCAATATCTTTATCATTTTCAATATAGGTATGCTACGAACGCGTTGCTCGTGGAATGCTGCATGCTGATCGACTTACTTTTGCCCTACTTATGTGCAAGATACATCTGAAGGGCACTTCCGAACAAAATCTCGACGCTGAATTTAACTTCTTCCTACGCAGTCGCGAAGGTTTGCTAGCAAATCCTACACAAGTTGAGGGGCTTTCATATGAGCAAATTGAAAGCGTTAATCGCTTGGCTACACGTCTCGCAATCTTCCGCAAACTGATCGAGAAGCTTAGATCAATGCCAGAGATTGGTGCTTGGTTGCAGCAGAGTTCCCCTGAGCAATGTGTTCCTCAGCTGTGGGATGAATCTAAAGCACTTTCACCAACCGCTAGCTCTGTACACCAACTTCTATTGATACAGGCATTCCGCCCGGATCGCGTAATTGCTGCAGCCACCAATGTAGTCAATACAGTGTTGGGTGCTGATTTTATGTCAACGGCTGAAATGGAATTAGACTTTGGCAACGTTGTAGAAAAGCAATTGAACTGTAATACTCCAGCGTTATTGTGCTCGGTACCCGGTTTTGATGCTTCAGGACGCGTTGATGATTTGGCTGCTGAATTAAATAAGCAAATTTCCAGCATTGCAATTGGCTCCGCTGAAGGCTTTAATCAAGCCGAACGTGCCATCAACATGGCATGCAAGAGTGGTCGCTGGGTGTTGCTTAAGAACGTTCACTTGGCACCGCAATGGTTAGTGCAGTTGGAGAAGAAGTTGCACTCTTTGCAGCCACACTCCGGCTTCAGACTCTTCTTGACCATGGAGATAAGCCCAAGAGTTCCAGTGAACTTGTTGCGCGCTGGACGTATTTTCGTTTATGAGCCACCACCAGGTATACGCGCCAATTTGTTGCGTACTTTTTCGACTGTACCGGCTAATCGAATGATGAAGGCCCCAAGCGAGCGTGCGCGGCTATACTTCTTGTTGGCTTGGTTCCATGCTATTGTGCAGGAACGTTTACGTTATGTACCACTTGGCTGGGCTAAGAAATATGAGTTTAACGAATCCGACTTACGTGTTGCTTGTGATACTTTGGATACTTGGATTGATACAACAGCTATGGGTCGCACCAATTTACCACCAGAGAAGGTACCATGGGATGCATTAGTCACTTTGCTGTCGCAATCAATTTATGGTGGCAAAATCGACAACGATTTTGATCAACGTTTGCTGCAATCCTTCTTAAAGAAACTCTTTACAGCACGCAGTTTTGAAGCTGATTTTGCTCTAGTGGCCAATGTGGATGGTGGAGCCAGTGGTCAACGTCACATTACCATGCCTGATGGCACACGACGTGATCACTTCTTGAAATGGATTGAGAATTTAGCTGATCGTCAGACACCATCATGGCTGGGTTTGCCAAATAATGCTGAAAAAGTTTTGCTCACCACGCGTGGTACAGATTTGGTCAGTAAGTTGCTAAAGATGCAACAACTAGAAGATGATGATGAGCTGGCGTACAGTTTTGAAGAGAACGCTGAGGCAGCAGCAATTGCACAACGCAATGAAGATGGGCGTCCATCTTGGATGAAAACATTGCACAACTCAGCGACTGCATGGTTAGAGTTGTTGCCGAAGAATTTGCTAGTGTTGAAGCGCACCGTAGAGAACATTAAAGATCCATTATATCGTTACTTTGAACGTGAAGTTACATCAGGAGCAAAGTTGCTACAAACAGTAATTTCCGATTTGCAAGATGTGGTTTTGATTTGTCAAGGCGAGAAGAAGCAAACAAATCATCATCGTTCCATGCTTTCTGAGTTGGTGCGTGGCATTATACCGAAGGGTTGGAAGCGTTATACCGTACCAGCTGGTTGTACGGTTATACAATGGATTACAGATTTTAGCAATCGTGTGCAACAGCTACAAAAAGTATCAAAATTGGTATCGCAGGCCGGTGCCAAAGAATTGCAGGTGAGTAAAAAAATTATAAAAGACGATGCTAAGTAAATTGTGGCTATAATGTGTTTTTTTTGCACGAAAGGGATTCCCGGTTTGGCTTGGTGGTTTACTTAATCCCGAGGCTTATATAACAGCCACACGTCAATGTGTTGCACAGGCCAACAGTTGGTCGCTAGAAGAGTTGGCCCTTGAGGTTACCATCACTGAGTCGGGTGTGAACTCTGATCAAAAGGATAGTAGCTTCGGTGTAATAGGTTTGAAATTGCAAGGCGCACAATGCAAGAACAATGAACTTTTGTTGGCTTCAACTATAATGATGGACTTACCAGTAACAATTTTGAAATGGGTCAAGTAAGTGTATTTATTATTATCATTGAATTAGAGAAAACATTATTTAACATGACGACATGTGATTAATTTTTATAGGGCTACCAATGATGTACGTCCCAGCAAACTTACATTACCGGTGTATTTGAATTCTACACGCACCGAACTGTTGTTTACTGTCGATTTGGCTGTTGCCGCTGGACAGGATCCACATAGTTTCTATGAACGTGGTGTTGCGGTTTTAACATCCACAGCATTAAATTAAAATTATCAGAAATTTAATTATGCTATTTATCAAAATATTTAAAGTTATTTACTCATCATTCACTGAAATTAAAGCTTAAAGCTTTTATATTTTATTGTATTCAATTTTAAATGTTTAAAAAAAGCTTATACTTACATACCATATACTTATATTGAATTTGTTTAAAATAAATAAATAAACTTATTAATGCATTAAGCTTGATGTTTAAATGAAGCCATAAATAATTCTGGAAAAACTGTATCGTAAAGCAAGAAAGCCTTCGGCCTTATCATGATTAAACATTCTCGATAATTTTTTCGCAAACTCCCAATATTTGGAAGGGAACATTTTGACAATTTTTGTAAGAATTCATTCTCCAATTTTTTAACAGGGAATTCGTTGTGCAAATGTGTCAACTTTTCATTTTCAAAATCCACTAATATGAATAAAAAAACTCGTTTGAAATTGAGAAAAAACACACTAAGCACTAACCCACTTTTTTTGCCATTTAATTTTCAAATACCACTAAATCTGACGGGAGAACACTAAGTTGGCATCACTATGTCAAAGTCAAATGAGTAAATATCTGTACAGTACTAGCGCATTTCGTCAATGTATAAAAGCTCATTGAAAGCTTTTATATTTTACTTAAGATGCAAGCAAGTGACGCAGATCTGCACAACTACTGACACAGTTGAGCGCTTATCTGTGAGTGAGTTCGTAAAGGGAAAGCTTTTAAGCATAGGGCATGGGCTTTGGACATCCTTGCTATAGAGCATGTAGTTCTCCAGAGATCCTTATACTTTTTATCATAAAAAAAGATTTCAAAACGTTAAGTAACTACTAAAAAAATAAAATAAAACACACGGATTAGCCTAAGGTAACATTGGATGGGACTTCGTACGAAAGTTAATTCGTACGACCCAAACATATAAAAATAAGTATAATTAATTTTTCAATATATTTTGGTCGCATCCAATTTTTTTTACTACTAGCTACCAACAAATCACGTGTCAAGTGGTATTGTGGTGTGAGCTTACTGTTCCTAAAAAATTTTTTTTTTTTTTGTTTTTGCAAAAACATGCAATTGTTCGGTATATGGTATAGGATGCAGTCTCATTTTGTGTAGGTATGTATGTACGCACCCACCTACTGTACAAAGTCCTTGCCCCAATTTAGGGATATGCGCAGAACTGCATACAAAGACTAAAAAGCAATTTATTTTTAATGCATCCTTAAAGGGTTCCATGGTGTAATGGTTAGCACTCTGGACTCTGAATCCAGCGATCCGAGTTCAAATCTCGGTGGAACCTTGTTAAGTATACCAGTTTTTTTTAAGCTTGGTTTTTTTTCCAAAAAATACTTTTCTATTTGATGAATTCTTATTTGTCTTCTTTTATTGATTCGTCCTTGAACTTTTTTTTTAACACATTTTGTTGTGGGTGCAAGGCCACTCAAATGATTTTTAGGTTGATGATAGCGAAGGTATGCTAGGGCGGGCTGGCGAAAGTACCTTTTAATAAAGGTAAGCATGATTAACGAAATCATTAACTGTCATTTTAGTGAAAAACCCCGTCCCATAAAAAGTTGATAACTTGATATGCCTGCTTTGTTCTAAAAGTTTTTTCAGATTTTAAATTTTCTTAAAATTTTATAAGTTTATAATTTTGGATAAATGAATTTGCGTTGCGAGCGTGCAGAAGTTCTTATTTAGGTTTTAAATAAAATCTATATGTAAGGACTGCCCCAGAAAAATTTGATCCTTTTATTCCTTAAGATTATGATTTACCTGATGATCGTGCAGGTCGAAATATGGGTGCTATTTTTTCTATATAACATGACGATTACAAAAATATATAAAACTTGGCAAACAAACTTCAGACGATAAAGATATCTAGCAATCAAGAAAAAAATAGCAAACTCATTTTGTACATTAACCTGCAAAAACCAGAAATAAAGTATTCAGCCATACACGGTGTGCCTTAACCCGTTCTAAATCGGACGTCGTAGCACATCAAATTTTTTCCAGATTCTGTTTACTTATCGTTCAAATGATGTATAAAAAAATTTTCACTCGTGACTCCTCGACTAAATTTTGAGATAATCGCTTTTCCAATTGGGGCATTTTCCCATACAAAAAGAAAAAAAAAAAAATTTTTTAACTACATTAAACAAAAATTAAAATAATCACAATCGATGTGTTTTGCGATGCTAAGCGCGAATCCAACCTCGGAATTGCTGTATCGTGTACAGTTTATGAGATATTGTAACCTAAACACCAAAAAAAGTTGTTTTTTGCCATTTTTTGAAGCTATATGGACAGTGTTATGCAATAACGAGTCAACCCACTCGAAATTAGTTTTGAGATATTTACGATTTTGTGTAGATGTCGTAGAACAAATGATATGAAAATGTCAAACAAATTTTGTTGTTTTCAACCTTTTACTAACAATATTTAGGTTCGGTTTTTTAAAAATAGGTACTTCTTCATATTTAGAATCGAACTGTATTCATAAGTCGAAAAAAATTTGTTTGAGGGTTGACTCGTTATTGCATAACAGTGTCCATATAACTATGTAACGTATCATTTATTCGTCAAATGTAGCTTAGATAGTTGAAAGCCCCAATTTTTTCCTTTAAAATCTAATTTAAATTATATTAATATCTTCATGCTTCTAAGAGATATGGTAGACCGAAATATTGTCAAAACGGGTTTTTTGCACTTTTGTGTCTTTTTAGGCTAGGATATCTTTGAGGAAAAAAAAAGATATCAACATAATTTAAATTAGGTTTTAAAGGAAAAGATTAGGACTTTAAAGTTGCTTACCAGATTTAACGAAATTAAAATTTCTTTCACATTTTAAACATGTTCAACAAACCGACCATTTCAAAATTCAGCCGTATGCCATACACGTACAACAACACTCGGGGTGTCAAAAAAAAAAACACATCGATTGTGATTATTTTAATTTTTGTTTAATGTAGTTAAACAATTTTTTTTTTCTTTTTGTATGGGAAAATGCCCCAATTGGAAAAGCGATTATCTCAAAATTTAGTCGAGGTGTCACGAGTGAAAATTTTTTTATACATCATTTGAACGATAAGTAAACAGAATCTGGAAAAAAATTTGATGTGCTACGACGTCCGATTTAGAACGGGTTAAGGCACACCGTGCATAGCTAAAAAAACAGGTGCATCAAAAATCACTGTCCAAAGGGTTATTTCGAATTATAGAAAGGGTCAACTTATTACGCGGAAAAAGAGTTTAGATAGAAAAGTCAGTATAGACCCACAATTGGTGAAAAGAGTGAAGCGCCTTTTTAATCAGAATCCCAACACTTCAGAACGAGATATGGCTGCCAGAGCAGGGACCTCAAAATTTTCTATATACAGACTAAAGAAAAAACTTAAGCTAAGAACCTACAGAGTTCAAAAAGTACCAAACCGTTCCGATGAAAAGCAGTTAGAGGCTCAAAAGCGAGCTCGAAAGTTATATGTCGGTTACCTTACTTAATTTGACTGCTGCATAATGGACGATGAAACATTCGTTAAGGCAGATTTTAAACAGCTACCAGGACCCGAATTTTATACCTGTTCGGAGAAGGGGTAGGTACAGAGCAAATTTAAAGAGAAGAAAATTACAAAATTTCCCAAACAGTATATGGTTTGGCAGGCCACATGCACCTGCGGTCTGAGGAGCATTTTTTTTTGTAACACTGGGCACAATTAACTCAAAAATTTATATTGATGAATGCTCTGAAAAACGTTTTTTGCCATTTATTCGTGAGCACGGAGGTACTGTTATGTTCTGGGCTGATTTAGCAACCTCTCACTACTCTAGAGCCACCATAAAATGGTACAAAAGCAATAATGTAAATTTTGTTCCCAAAAATGCGAATCCACCTAACTGCCCACAGCTTCGAAATATTGAGAGATATTGGGCTCTAATGAAATCAGTTCTTTGGAAGAGTAAAAGTACTGCAAAAAATTTAAAAGATTTCAAAAATAAGTGGCGAAGGTCGTACGGTACTGTCGACAAAACAACTGTACAATACTTAGTGAAGAGTCTTCAGAAAAAAGTAAAATATTTTTATATAAAATAAATATTTGTTAATAGTATAAGGTTATTTATGTTTGTTATACTACTCACTAATAAATAAAAAAACAAAATTTAAAAAAAATTCATTACGTATTTTTTTGTTAATGAAAAACAAAGGGACAAATTTTTCCGGGGCAGTCCTTATATAAATAGGCAAACGAAATCGGTTCAGTCCCTTTTTCTATACCTAAATCTCAACAAATTTGAATCATTTTCTTTTATTGGAAAGGTTGTAAGGAGGAGTAGTGCATAGGACTATATTTTTTTTTAAAGTGGGCGCATCCACGCCCCTAAATAGAAAAAACGCTCTCACGGCTAAAGCACTGCGTCGATTTTAACGAAATTCGGTTTGGAGAAGAGGTTAGCACTAGGAAACCATAACATAACCATTATGTTTTTCAGTTGGTGGTGCCACGCCTCTAAATGGAAAAAAAATCTCTCACGTCTAAGCCACTACATCGATTTTTATGAAATTTGAAATGGAGATAGGGTTAGCACTAAGGAACGATACGCAAATAAAAAATGCCCAGGAACATTTCCCTTGGTAATTAATTCCCAAAAAGGGATGAAACGTAATCGAAGGATATAAAATATCCCATTTTGTACCGCAAAATGATTTTATCCTTGCTTTGTTCCCTTTAACCGTTTGCTGTTAAATGAGGATGAAATATTTTTCATGTGTCTGCTCACAATGAACTGCTCGAATAAGTGAAAGCAAAACATAGAAACCACTTAAGAGGGTTTGCGTCAATGCTTATTTGTTGTGAACATTGTGCATTGACCATAAGTGGTTTCTATGTTTTGCTTTCACTTATTCGAGCAGTTCATTGTGAACAGACACATGAAAAATATTTCATCCTCATTTAACAGCAAACGGTTAAAGGGAACAAAGCAAGGATAAAATCATTTTGCGGTACAAAATGGGATATTTTATATCCTTCGATTACGTTTCATCCCTTTTTGGGAATTAATTACCAAGGGAAATGTCCCTGGGCATTTTTTATTTGCGTATGTTTTGTTATTGTTCTCGTTTACATTAAATTGTATAAGGCGTGAAAATTTTAGGGATATTAGCTTAAAAATGAATTTAAAATTAATTATAAAAAATACTCCAACCATTAAAAAATAATAAAAAAAAAAATTCACAATCTAGTTGCTTAAGGAAGGCGTTGCTCGCCAGAAATAGTTTTTTTTTATATGGCAAATAATGAGATTTACGGCCAGATTTAGTGCTTAATCTTGAAACAGCCTCAAATCACCTCATAAATCTCCTTTGGAAACGTAGTATAAAAATAAAAATTGAAAGTGAATGCAAAAGAGTAGCCTTTTTATTTAACATTTGAAGACTTTTTTGATTGTAGAAAATAGAACTTTGAAATAAATAAAAATGTTTCAGTATTTCTTTTTGGTATTGGGAGATAATTTCAAATGTTTTAGTTAAAGACCTATAAGAAGAAAAATTTCATATGTACATACCCTATACATTAAGTCGGGTTAAATTCTTATGGCGAGTTGCGTATCCCGGAGTTCTTTGGATCATTTTAAGAATTTCTTGCCCAAGAAACCATACCTCTAAAATGAATTTCGAGCTTTCCAATTCTTCAATGTATTTTCCTCAAAAAAGGCCATAAAATCCAAAAAAGTAAGGCAGCGCCCTCTGGCGGCACTCAAAAATAATATTCAATTCCAAAAATAAATGCCTCGACCACAAAAAAAGCCTCCAGATACACTTTTGGCTTTTTCGTACAGCATCTGAGTCATTTTTTGGAAAAAATAACCTACATACCTTGAAAAATAAGGAGGGTCGAAATTCATTTTAGAAGAATGGTTTGTTGGGCAAAAATTCTTAAAATACTGCAAAGAACACCTTGAGGAGGTGCGCAACATCGACTTTTTCGGCCCCTACAAATTGACCCACCCTACTATACATGCATAAATGAATGTACCCAGCAAACATTTCTTATCGCGGATGAGTCAAGTATCATTCGCTGCATCAATAACTTCAATCTCACGTGAGTTCATATATTGTTGTCGTGCAATGTTTTGTTCGCGAGAAACTGTCCTATTGTGGATGATGCATTTAGAAAAATCGTCAAATTACATGCAAATTTGATCCAAAATCGTATTTTGGTAGAGTTGAATCTTACATCTTACAAATTAACACAATTTAAAACTAGTAAGGGTGTAAAATTTGGCCTGGCCAAACATTCATATAGCGTTTTGAAGCTTTTGCTTATATGGGAGGTGCCACGCCCTCTTGTTCGAATTTGCTCAGTTTTTTCTCAGAGCTTGCGCATATAATTCTTAGTATTTATGCGTATTTTTTGTATGGGCGGTAGGCGTGTCCGTTGACCGATTTCGCTCATTTTCAATCCCTCGAGCTATCTTTGACGACGGAGGCAGTGTACCAAATTTCATTGAAACATCTTGCTCACTTTTCCCAAAAAGTGTATTTCAACACACAGCCAGCCACCCAGCCAGACAGACGGACATGGCTATATCGACTCAGGAGGCGACGCTGATCAAGAATATATATACTTTTCTATATCTGCCACGCCTCCTTCTCTGCGTTACAAACGGAAGGACAAAGTGAATATACCCTGGGTGTAGGGTATAAAAAGTGCTCTTATCTATATACATACTTATATATGAAGCGATAATAGCCTAACCCCTAAGGCGAACTCTAGTTGATGTAAATACGCAGAAAATTGCATATCTGCTTATTCTATATTCCCGGTTCTACATCTGATTAAATTAAATCTAAAGCAATGAGTTCATTCATTAATTGGACATTATTAAATTTACGTTCATAACATAAGAATTTAAAAACAAACAAAAATAAATAAAATAAAAACAAACAAGTACAACATTCATAAATTAATTCTGTAACTATAAGTATTGAACTGGATAAATTTCAGCGATTTTACATACTGTGCATAAGGTAAATATTTTTATACCCTACACCCAGGGTATATTCACTTTGTTCTTCCGTTTGTAACGCAGAGAAGTAGCCGTGGCAGGTATGAAAAAGTATATGTGTTCTTGATCAGCGTCACCTCTTGAGTCGACATAGCCATGTCCGTCTGTCTGGCTGGGTGGCTGGCTGTGCGTCGAAATATTTTTTACGGGAAAACTAACTAAGATAATTCAATGAAATTTGGCTTGTTGTCCTCGTTGTTAAAGTTAGCTCGTGAGATTGAAAATGAGCGTAATCGGTCAACGGACACGCCTACCGCCCAAACAAAAAATATACTAAGAACACAATAATAAGAGCCATTATTTGTAATAGCAAAATACACATAAATACTAGAAATAATAAACACAAGCTCTGAGCAAAAAATAGGCTAGACTAGAGGGCATGGCACCTCCCATATGAGCAAAAGTTTCAAAATGTTATGCTGAAGTCATTTTTAGAGATAATACAACCAAATTTCGCCCAAACACTAAAAACATTAATTGCAAGCTCTGAAAAAAAAAAACTAGATGAATTAAGTTTAAAGGGCGTGGCACCTCCCATTTAAACAAAATTTTCAAAAAGCTGTACTGAAAGCGTTTTTTAAGGTAATGAAACAAAATTTTGTGTAAACACTTGGAATAGTTAGTGCAAAATCTAAGCAAAAACTAAGTGAATTCAGTCAAGAAGTCGTTGCACTTCCCGTGCAAGCCCAATTTTCAAAATACTGTAGTAGTGTAGGGTATATTATTTTTTTTGCCCAGGCCAAAGGTAACACCCTTACTAGTTTTTTATTAATGACAATTTTTTAAGCTTCTCCCGGTTTGAAAAAAAAATGGTACATATTTACATATACATACATATATAAAAATATATTATATGCATATACATACGCATTATACTCGCAATAAATAATCAGTTTAACAGCTTCGGTATATCAGTTATTGGCGTAACTTAATTTGTTTGCTGAATGGATCGTTGTTTTAACATTAATTATTCCGCACAATTTGTTCAATTAGCATATTGAGTTATAGCAACAATAAAAATAAAAGTGAATTAAAAAAATTATTAAAATAGCAACACGATTGGCGCCTAACGTAGTAACGTAATTTTTGAAAATTCCTTAGTAATGAAGTTTGCTTTAAATTTAATTTTTAAAAGAGGTTTCTATAAAAAACACAAAAAAAAAAAAACTGTTTTAACTATATTACTATAAGATTTTCAAGTCAAAAATAAATTGCTATTTTTAACATTGATTATACCCACTGTTTTCAAAATTGAATATGAATATAAAAGAATATTTAGAGATTGGCCAAGTCAGAAACGTAACTTGTTTAACATTAATAACATGTTGTCCGAATTTTGCTTCCCTTAAATCATAAAAAATAACATTAACTTAATAATATATATATTACCTCTTTTATTTAATTTTTAAAAATTAATATTTACATTTTGTGACTCAACGTAACCATAACCATAATTTTTACAATGACGATTTGACATATGCGCTCATATCAACGACTTCACTTATTGGCTAATTACTTTCAGTACCACCATACAAAGATTGCCACTTTTTAAGCTTAGGCATTTCTGGCAAGTCCTTGAACTCCAAGTTATCGCTTATATTCAAACATTTCCAAGTGTTTTCCTTGCGTACTGGACGCCATTTAATCTTTTTCATGCCATCGATTTTATCGCTATTTGGATTTCCAGTCTCGGCGAATTTTGTCCATAAGCCAATCATGCGCTCAATTGTACGATATTCACGGCTATTCAATTGCATACGACGACTGAGCACATTACTGAAAAGATACGAAAGTTCGTCTGCATGTGCAACACCAGATACACCACGTCGCACTATCCGACAAGGGTTTATAAGTTCTTCTGAATCAAAGTCAAAACGATATAAATAGGTTGGTGATTTTTTCGCATACTTAAGACGTGCTTCTACGGTCATGCCGATGGGATGCCAAAAGTAGGAAAAGGAAAAAATCTAAATAATACAAAAGAGCGAATACAGAGAGAGAGAGAGAGAGAGAGAGAGAGAGAGTAAAAGTTGTTTAGAAATAGAGTTTGAGAAAAAATAGTGTTTTATCACCGACATCACAAAACTCGTCGGAAGTGGGTTTTTCACCAGCTACATGGGCACGTCGTAACACCAAGCCTTTTTCCAAGCATTCCGGACTTTCACGATTTGGAGCAACTTTGCGTGGCACAAAATTAACACAGGTATCCATCGAAAAATCAACCATGCCGGGCGATTGAATTGCCACTAAAAAAAAAAACAATGGTACCGATTTGCTTTTTGAATATAAAGGGAAATCTAAAACTTACGTTGCTTAAAGAAAATTCCCTCATTCGAGGTGCCTCCCAACATGAATGGTATATTATTGGACCAAGCACTTTCGATTAAATCAAATGGTGATTTTGTTATAAAAGTATGAGGCGTAACATAAGACTCAATAGTTGGACCGAACGCCATCAGTTCGTCGGTTAATTTGTGTGCAGCTGCAGTTAATTGCGCTGCATCACACTCAAGTAAGAACTTTAAGATATCACGCTCATTTTTTCCACCACTATAACCAAGCTTCTCTGCTAATGGTATAGTGTTTTTGGCACAATCCAAGTTGGACCAATCAGCCAGAGAAACTCCAGATTGTGCGATGGCACGATGAAAGAGACCACGCGTTTGCTCTGACAACATAAGAAGATGTGTAGAAGCACCACCCGCACTATCGCCAAAAACAGTAACGCAGTCTGGATTACCACCAAAATTAGAAATATTGTTCTTAATCCATTTAAGTGCAAGCACTTGATCCTTAAGTCCAGCATTGCCTGGAATGTGCAATTTGGGATCATTTATACTGAGGAAACCTGGAAAAAAATTATAAAACGTTTTTAAGGTTCTTATTCCGTTGTCATCATAGGTAGGAACTTACCTAATGGACCCAAACGATACTGTATTGTTACTAAAATCACATCTTTTTTCATAAAATAATCGGGTCCATACCACTCACGTGTGGCTTCACCATAAATAAATCCTCCACCGTAGATCCAAACCATGACTGGGCGTGGTTTGGCTGGCTTTATCTATATGAGGTCATTACATAAGTATATTGAATAATGTTGTCTTCTCGTATTTCTTCCGAGCATTTACAAGTACTTACATTATTTGTGTAGACATTCAAGAACAAACAATCCTCTGACCCCAATGTGATGCCATAGATGAAATCGGGCTGAAATGGTCTTCCTCCGTACTGTGTACAATCAAGAATACCCCTCCATTGTGTGGCTGGTTTCGGTGCACGAAAGCGCAACTCACCCACTGGTGGCTGTGCATAGGGTATGCGCTCGAAGCCATAGTAAGAATCATCATATATGGTGCGTCGTTTTACACCTTTTATTCGACCACAATTTGTGTTTGTAACAATCGTCTCGTCAGATTTTTGCTGAAGTTGTTCCACTTTGAACTCAAGGGTTCTGAAAATAGTTTGGGGGAAATGTTTTGCTCTGTTAGTCATTGTGGTAGATACGTTAAAATGTTTTAATGCTTAGTATAAGGAAATGATAGCATGATTGTAAAAAACTCTTGTTCAGTGTTTTCTGAGAAAATCGTCAAAAAAGTCTAATGGTTAGCATAATGCACTTCGAGACTTACCAAAGATATGAAGAACATTTATAAGCTTATTATATTGCTCCCTAAAGTTATATGAAATGCAACAACGTTTTGTTGGACATATTTCAGTACTGTCAAAAAACATGAATGGTCCCTGCAAATAACATGGCCGCACACCCAACACGGCGTCAAACGAATCTAAATTATTCCCATTTTGCAGGACTCTACATTTGTGACTGTGTATTGAAAAAGGGCTCTATCTTCTCAAATTTCTTGTTGTTTGAATTCGGAGCGTTACGAAGCAAATGTTTGCGTGTTTTTTTTTCTCCCTAAAACCGATCTCTTAAAAACCAAAAAAAACGGTTTGATTTCCAGAAGTTTTCGATAAATTAAAAGAAACCAACCCGAAAACAAACGAGTGTTTGTGCAGTCAAAAGTTTGAATTGATGGATCTTCCACCTTAAAGTCCCGACTTGGCACCCAATAAGTTTTATTTGTTTCCAAGAATCAAAGGTCAGATGCGAATTACATTACCCAAAGAAGCAGTTGAGTCGTTTGAAACACATGTTTTAGAAAAATCATATTCGGACTGGGCAAAGTGCTTCGATAAAATTTAATGGTTTGAACGCATGACGTCTGATGAAGCATACCGTAAAAAATGTCAAACTTTTCAACTGTTATTAAGATTTGCATCGGAAAAGACTATGAGTACAAGATTCCTGAAAACTTTCGAGTATCGTACTTTTTTCTTTAAAACAATACATTTATGTTATGTACCTTACATTATGTACCTTACATTATAGATACGTATTTCTTTTTAAAACAAAAACTTTTGGTTGGTAACTTAACACATACGTGACATACGACAGGTAAAAATAAACGCTTGTCAATTTGTTTTTCAGAAATAACAGTGCAGTAAGATACTTGAAAGTTTGTTATTAAAATAACAAAAATGTTATCAAATATCAACTCTGATAGCAGCTATAGCAGTTAATAGAAAATAAATGTTTGAGATATACATATACTTATATTTATAGGGGTATATTAAGTTTTTAGTAGTTTCTTCGTCAATTATTTAATGTTCAATTATATTTTAAACACAACTAATTTGTAATGTACGAAGCAAAACACGTCAAGTGTACCAGCTCAAATTTACCAATATGGTATATCCGGTGTGCAAAAACAATAATCCGGGAGGATTTGGTCCTAATATCATTTATTGTTAAAATACAGGGTGTTGAAGTTGGCGTTTTTAGTCATTTTCATGAAAAAGGTGTTTTTTCAAAAATATATACAATAGCTTACACCAAAGTTTGTAAATTGATAAATCTAAGTAACTGGTCCCATTTATTTTGAAGTGTTCTTTTCCAAAAAAAAATATTTCTTGGTGAAAAAAATTTTTTTTACACTTAAAAATACTTTGAAATTTTTTTTAAAACATTAAATTAAAGCATTATTTATAAGCTATAAAATGATATATGACTCAACTTGAGATTCGGACGCTCCATGGGAGTTTTTGGCTTTTGAACGCCCGCGGAATGCAAAAATCTGTTTTTACTCAAGAGGAAAGCATCTTACGTAAAAAGTGTACTGGGCATAAAATGCTTAGAAACGTTCAAGAAATACGTGTGCACTTTTTAAACTTCTTTTTTGCATATTTTTTGAAAACATTTTTTTTTTGTTGAAAATTTTTTCAAAAATTATTCAGAAAAAAAATTTTTTTTTTAACTTTCCGAAAAATTCCCAAAAATTTCACACGTATTTCTTGGACGATTCTAAGCATTTTATGCCCAGTACTCTTTATACGTAAGATGCTTTCCTCTTGAGTAAAAACAGATTTTTGCATTCCGCGGGCGTTCAAAAGCCAAAAACTCCCATGTAGCGTCTGAATCCCATCTTGAGTAATACATAATTTTAAAGCTTACAAATTATGCTTTAATTTAAAGTAATTTAAAAAAAAATTTAAGGGGGTTTTTTTTAAAAAAAAATTCAAAAGTATTTTTAAGTTTAAAAAATTATGGTGAAAAAAATTTTTAATAATAATAGTAATATTTTTTTTTTTTTGTAAAAAGAACACTTAAAAATGAATTGGACCAGTTACTAACATATATCAATTTCTAAACTTTGGTGTAAGCTATAAATTTTTGAAAAAACACCCTTTTCATGAAAATTACTAAAAACGCCAAATTCAACACCCTGTATTTTAACAACAAATGGTACTAGAACAAAATCATCCGGGATTATTGTTTTTGCACACCGGATTTACCATATTGCCAAATTTGAGCGAAATCGGAGACAAACAAATTTTCAGCTGGAACGCTTGGCGTGTTTTGCTTCATATGACCGACCGTCCACAGGAAAAAGGACTTTATCTTCATTGGCAAAATTTTACACGAGATCTAAAAACAAGAGATCGGGCAAATTTTATCGGTTTTCAGTTTAAGGTAGAGTTCAGTGCTTAGACATGTTCTGAACATTTTACAACTGATTTAAGGTCGATTATCAAATCACAAGTACTAACAAAAGCGGTCTCACTAAACTTCTACCCAGTAAAAATTGATAATTGATAAACTTTGAACTTCGATGTCTACAAACTTGAGTTTTTCATTTCACGATTTCGAAATGCCATAACTCAGTAAATAATTGTATTTTTCCAGTAATTGTGGTGTCATTTTATTCAAAATAATATGTATTTTTAAAATGCAAAAAATTCGGTTTTAGGCTTTGTAAAGATAAGTTCCCTTTTCCTGTGGACGGTCATATATAATGTTTTCTATTCTTCACATACTATACATTATTCTTACATGCTTTTGAATAATTGTTTTATGTCAACCATGCTATATTTGATTTTCAATACTATTCACAACTAAAAATTTTGCATTTTCAAATGATTTTTAAAACAGACCTCTTCAAATCGATCTAAGCCATATTCTGTAAGCATCTTTTTGTATTCAAATCACACTTTGCTTACAAAAATATTTCACGACCTCAAAAACAGTTTCTCATTTCAAAATAACACCAAATGAAATATAACCGAGTTTTGAAAAGTACGAGTAATATCTTTAAGTGTAATAAAACTTAAAAAGTACTATCACTTATACTTAAAATACATATTTATATTTTTTACCCACTTTAATCTAAATTCCTCCTGATCGCTTTTATCAATAACAAAATCCATTGTTTTTATTTGTCAAACAAATGAAAATCTAATTTATATGAAGTGTTCCAAGCTGCGCGAGAGATAAATCAAAACTAAATTCGTAATTCAACATGAATTCTGCTGATTTGCGATGAATAGCGAAAAAGTTAACAATCGCACAAAATCACTAGATTTCTGAGAGATAGAGTGACCGGCGTTGTTATCTCTCTATATTCCGATAATGAAATTATTGTAGTAAATATGCCATAGGGTAAATAAGTATATCAGGGCTATAAGAGTGTAATGAATATATTTTGCAAAAAAAACCTGCACGGATTTGAACGACTTCTAAATATTGTCCAAATTTTGATTTCCGCACATTGTAAAAAACAAATTATTTCTTAATATACATTTTAGCTTTCCACTTATATATCATTTTTAAAAATTAATATTTACATTTTATGTCTCAACTTATCAACCATCACCACAATTTTTACAATGACGACTTGACATATGCGCTCATATCAACAACTTCACTTATTGGCTCTTTACTTTCAGTACCACCATACAAAGATTGCCACTTTTTAAGTTTAGGCATTTCTGGCAAGTCCTTAAACTCCAAATTATCGCTTATATTGAAACATTTCCAAGTGTTTTCCTTGCGTACTGGATGCCATTTAATCTTTTTCATGCCATCGATTTTATCGCTATTTGGATTTCCAGTCTCGGCGAATTTTGTCCATAAGCCAACCATGCGCTCAATTGTACGATATTCACGGCTATTCAATTGCATACGACGACTGAGCACATTACTGAATAGATATGAAAGTTCGTCTGCATGTGCAACACCAGATACACCACGTCCCTGACGCACTATCCGATAGGGGCTTATAAGTTCTTCAGAATCAAAGTCAAAACGATATAAATAGGTTGGTGATTTTTTCGCATACTTAAGACGTGCCTCTACGGTGCTGCCGATGGGATGCCAAAAGTAGGAAAAGGAAAAAATCTAAATAACACAAAAGAGCGAATACAGATAGAGAGTAAAATTTTTTTAGAAATTGAGTTTGAGAAAAAATAGTGTTTTATAACTGACATCACAAAACTCGTCGGGAGTAGGTTTTTCACCAGCTACATGGGCACGTCGTAACAACAAGCCTTTTTCCAAGCATTCCGGACTTTCACGATTTGGGGCAACTTTGCGTGGCACAAAATTAACACAGGTATCCATCGAAAAATCAACCATGCCGGGCGCTTGAATTGCCACTAAAAAAAAAAAACAATGGTACCTATTTGCTTTTTGTACATAAAAGAAAATCTAAAACTTACGTTGCTTAAAGAAAATTCCCTCATTCGAGGTGCCTCCCAACATGAATGGTATATTATTGGACCAAGCATTTTCCATTAAATCAAACGGTGATTTTGTTATTAAAGTATGAGGCGTAACATAAGACTCAATAGTTGGACCGAACGCCATCAGTTCGTCGGTTAATTTGTGTGCAGCTGCAGTTAATTGCGCTGCATCACACTCAAGTAAGAACTTTAAGATATCACGCTCATTTTTTCCACCACTATAACCAAGTTTCTCTGCTAATGGTATAGTGTTTTTGGCACAATCCAAGTTAGACCAATCAGCCAGAGAAACTCCAGATTGTGCGATGGCACGATGAAAGAGACCACGCGTTTGCTCTGACAACATAAGAAGATGTGTAGAAGCACCACCCGCACTTTCGCCAAAAACAGTAACGCAGTCTGGATTACCACCAAAATTAGAAATATTGTTTTTAATCCATTTAAGTGCTAGCACTTGATCCTTAAGTCCAGCATTGCCAGGGATATGCAATTTGGGATCATTTAGGCTGAGGAAACCTGAAAAAAGTTATAAAATAATTTTAAGGTTCATATTTCGTTGTCATCATAGGTAGGAACTTACCTAATGGACCCAAACGATACTGTATTGTTACTAAAATCACATCTTTTTTCATAAAATAATCGGGTCCATACCACTCACGTGTGGCTTCACCATACATAAATCCTCCACCGTAGATCCAAACCATGACTGGGCGTGGTTTGGCTGGCTTTATCTAAATGATGTTGTTACATTTAGTGAATAATGTTATCTCTTTCTTCTCGTATTTCTTCCGAGCACTTACATTATTTGTGTAGACATTCAAGAACAAACAATCCTCTGACCCCAATGGGATGCCATAGATTAAATCAGGCTGAAATGGTCTTTCTCCGTACTGTGTACAATCAAGAACACCCCTCCATTGCGTGGCTGGTTTCGGTGCACGAAAACGCAACTCACCCACTGGTGGCTGTGCATAGGGTATGCGCTCGAATCCATAGTAAGCATCATCATAAATGGTGCGTCGTTTTACACCTTTTACTCGACCACAATTTGTGTTTGTAACAATCGTCTCGTCAGATTTTTGCTGAAGTTGTTCCACTTTGAACTCAAGGGTTCTGAAAATAGTTTAGGGGAAATGTTTTGCTTTGTTAATCGTTGTGGAAGGAACGTTAAATTGTTTTAATGCTCAGTATTAGTAAATGATAGCATGATTTTAAAAAAAAATTTTTTTTTTTTTCACGAAAACCGATCTCTTAAAAACTTAAAGACCGTTTTTTTTCCAAAAGCTTTCGATAAATTAAAAGAAACCAACCAGAAAACAAACGAGTACTTCAGCAGTCAAAAGATCGAATTGGCACCCAATAAGTTTTTTTTTTGTTTCCAAGGATTAAAGGTCAGATGCGATTTACATCACCCGAAGAAGCAGTTGAGTCGTTTGAAACACATGTTTTAGAAAAATCATATTTGGACTGGTCAAAGTGCTTCGATAAATGGTTTGAACTCATGATGTCAAACTTTTCAACTGTTTGCATTGGAAAAGACTATGAGTGCAAGGTTCTTGAAAACTTTCGAGCCTTGTACCTTTTTCTTTAAAACAATTCATATATGTTATGATATGAACCTTACATTATAGATACCTTATTCTTTTTAAAACAAAAACATACATACGTGAGATACGCCAGGTAAAAATAAACGCTTGTCAATTTGTTTTTCAGAAATAACAGTGCAGTAAGATACTTGAAAGTTTGTTATTAAAATAACAAAAATGTTATCAAATATCAACTCTGATAGCAGCTTTTTTTTAGAGGTATACATATATACTAGGGTGGGCCAAATTGTATGGAGGAAATTTTATCGACCTCGGCTACCCCCCTATATGAAAGTTCATTCGATTCTATGAATATTTGCCCAAGGAACTATACCTCTGCGTTCAACTTTAGTTCGACGCATTTTTGATCGAAAATTGTACCTTTCATCAATATTTTTTTTTTTATTTTCATACTAAATTTTAAAAATTTTTATAAAGACAAAAGTAATGCCATTATATGATTTGGCTGGTATTCTGTCAGTAATCAATAAAATTGGGTTCTGTTTTTACGAGAAGTTTACCTGATAGCGTGAAATTGATTATATTTATTTCAAAAAATTATATCGGTCAAATTATATACCTTTATTATAAACGATTCATATTTTTATATAGATTTTTGATATATTGTTCTGTAAAATTAAAAAAAGCGGCTAATTTATTTCCTAAAACTGCCACTAGATGTTGCCCTGGAAAAAAATGAGTGTCAGATTCGGCATCCTAGCATCCAAAAACACTTGGGTTGGTGTTTCGATTGAAAAAATCCATGTAAAAATATGAATCGTTTATAATAAATTGGTTTTTTGACCGATATAATTTTTTGGAATAAATATAATCAATTTCACGCTATCAAGTAAACTTTTCGTAAAAACAGAACCCAATTTTATGTGTTACTGCCAAAACATATTATGATATTACTTTTGTCTCTATAGGAATTTTGAAAATTTAGTATAAAAATAAATATTTAACGCAAGGTAAAATTTTCAATTGAAAATGCGCCGAACTAAAGTTGAACGTAGAGGTATGGTTCCTTGGGCAAATTTTCATCAAATTGAATGAACTTTCAGCCTAGGTTGGTGTTTTGTTTGAAAAAATTCAACCAAAAATATGAATCGTTTATTTTGAAAGTCGGTCATAATAATCGGCTATTTGACCCATATCACTTTTTTAAATATTTAGCATCAATTCCACACCATCAAGTGAACTTTTTATGTAAACAAAACTCAATTTAATTGATTACTGACAGAATACCAGCCAAATCATATAATAACATTACTTTTGTCTTTATAAAAATTTTTAAAATTTAGTATGAAAATACAAAAAAATATTGATGAAAGGTACAATTTTCGATCAAAAATGCGCCGAACTAAAGTTGAACGCAGAGGTATAGTTCCTTGGGCAAATATTCATAGAATCGAATGAACTTTCATATAGGGGGGTAGCCGAGATCAGTTTTTAAATCGGCCCACCCTAATATATACTTATAGGGGTATATAAAGTTTTTAGTAGTTTATTCGTCACATATTTAACGTTCAATTAAATTTTAAACACAATTAATTTGTAATATATATAAATATGTAAACGGGTATGTACATTAACATACATATATAGGTTGATCTCCATACAAAAAAAAAAGTCTGGTAACCATTGAAATACCGCACAGTGGATCGAAAAAGACATGGGAATTTTTTCATCCGACCATTTTTTAAGACATGCCAATCGATAGAGCTTACTACTACCATCAATTCATTTTTTGTGACATTTTTTGCTAAGATCATAATCTTGACAAGAGTAATAACTGAGTTTTTACTATATAAGACTTAATAAGAAGTTAGTTTATTGACTGTTTTTTTATTGCTTGTATAGTACTAATGAAAGTACCAACGCGCTTTTTCTAAATTGAAGTATGTGTAAGGTTGTGCAACGAACGCAGTTCGCTCGAACCAACTCGCAGTTCGAGCAATTTCAACATCCAATGAAAAATATCCAAAAAAAAAAATATCTAAAAAAAAAACTAGTAAGGGTGTAACCTTTGGACTGGCCAAACATTAAATACCATACACAGCAGTATTTTGAAAGTTTTGCTTATATGGAAGGTGCCACGCCCTCCTGTCCAAATTCACCCAGTTTTTTCTCAGAGTTTGAATTTATACAATAGTTTTTAGCATTTGAGTGAAATTTGATTGGATTATCTCAAAAAATGTTTTCAGTATATCATTTTGAACCTTTTGCTTATATGGGAGGTGCCACGCCCTCTTGTCCGAATCCTCCTGGTTTTCATTCAGAGCTTGCGCTTACAAATCGTAGTATTTATGTGTATTTTGGTTGCATTATCGTGAAAAAAACTCAAAAAGTTGAATTTTGAATATATTTTTTGTATGGGCGGTAGGCGTGTCCGTTGATTTCGCTCATTTTCAATCCCCCGAGCTAACTTTGACGACGAAAGCAGTGCACCAAATTTCATTGAATTATCTTGCTTAGTTTTCCCAAAAAATGTATTTCCACACACAGCCAGCCAGCCAGCCAGTCAGACGGACATGGCTATATCGACTCAGGAGGTGACGCTGATCAAGAATATATATACTTTTCTATATCTGCCACGCCTCCTTCTCTGCGTTACTAACGGAAGGACAAAGTGAATATACCCTGGGTGTAGGGTATAAACATCAAAAAAAAAAACATAGGTTCATATATAAAAACAACCAAAGATAAAAACATCTAATAAAAAAAAAAATCCAATAAAAAAATGTCCAACATTCATATTCCATCAAAATAATTTAACTCTATTTAATAAAATTGACCATTTTTTATTTGGATTTTTATTTTTAGACATTTTTTTATTGGATACTTTTTTATTGGATATTTTTATTTTCGGATGTTTTTTTGGATGTTTTTTTTTTGGATATTTTTATTTTCGGAAGTTTTTTTGGATGTTTTTATTTTCGGATGATTTTTGATTGGATGTTTTTTTGGAAGTTTTTTTTGGATATTTTTGAGTGGAATCTAAAAAACCACTTAATATGTTATTTTAAAAAAAACAGGGTTTTTAGCAATAACTGTTCGTTAAATCGTTTAAAAATATTTTTTAATTACACAGTGGAAAAAATTATGGAAAAATCAACCTGAGCTTAACCTCGATAAGTTTTATTTTTGACTAATTCGGTGTCTCTGATTCCAAATCTGGTAACCGTCTTTTCCTATTAGGTCACATGGCGTACATTTAGCAAGTAATGTTATTCACTACAGCATCGAATAGACCTAAGCATTTTTCTTTTATTTTCTTAATGTTTAATACAAGTGTAAAAAAATGACATACGAATAATTTTTAGGGCAAATTTAGAAAGTTTTATAAAATGTCTCTTAACATAAAAGTAGGACAAGGGTTCTTTGTAGAAATAATTGCATAAATATAAAGTAAGAACTCAATAATTACTCTTGCAAAGATTTCAGATATATACCATCCAAGACTTAGTAGCAATAGCCCTCTTAAAGCTTCTTAAAAATTTCATGATTGTAGTAATGAGCTCTATCGATTGGCATATTTAAAAAAAAGATCGGTTGCGAAAGTTCCTAAGTCCCCACATAGTATACTTTAGATTCACTGTGTATAGTCGCCAGAGTTCTCGATTGTGACTGTTAAGCTGGTTGAAGTATGCTAAGTGCACTTTTACTATTTGACGACGACTTAGAGGAAATACTCTTAAGTTTTTATATATTGTAACACTCAAAGAAAAACTAGTAAGGGTGTCACATTTGGCCAAAAATTAAATTATATACACTGCATCATTTTGAAAATATTGCATATAGGAGGTGCCATGACTTCTCGTCTGAATTAACTTAGTATTTGCTCAGAGATTGCGCTACCTATCCCAGGTTTTTGTGTGAAATTTCGTTGCATTACCTCAAATAACGCAGCCACTACAGCATTACGAAAATTTTGCTTGTATGCTTGACAAGCATTGCTTGTGCCACGCCTTTCCATTCATGATTTGTTTTTACTGTAAAACAAATATAGATATGTGACCGTCCACAGGAAAAAGGATTTTATCTTCACTAGCAAAATTTTACAGGAGAGCTTAAAACAAGAGATAGGGCAAATTTTATCGGTTTTTAGTTTAAGGTGGAGTTCAGTGCTTAGACATGTTCTGAACATCTTACAATTGATTTGAGTAAAAATTGATAATTGATAAACTTTGAACTTCGATTTCTACAAACTTGAGTTTTCACTTCACGATTTCAAAATGCCATAACTCAGTAAAGAATTGTAATTTTCCAGTGATTGAGGCGTCATTTTATTCAAAATAATACTAGGTGTACAAATATGATACCGGTAATTTTTATTTAAAAAAAAACACGTTTATTTTGCGAAAATGGTTCCAAATTTAATCTTGAAAGTACTTCCCCTCGCTAACTACACATCTTTCCCATCTTTCAGGCAATTTATGGATTCCTCGCCAAAAAAATTTTTCGTTTTTTGAGAATTGAAGTGCGAATCGTTGAGTGCGTGTCCCATCGATGAAAACAAATAGTAATCGGACGGCGACAGGTCCGGTGAGTACGGCGGGTGGGGCAGGGGCTCCCAGTTGTACGAATCTACCAAGTTTTTATTGACCGCTGCTCGATGTGGCGATGCGTTGTCATCTTGGAATACAATTTTGTCATGGCGAAGTTGAAATTCGGGCCTCTTCTGACGTATAGCACGGTTCAAAGCGATCAATTGTTGATGATAGCGTGCACCAGTAACTGTTTCACCTGGTTTTAGTAGCTCATACCAAATAACACCACGCTGATCCCAGAAAATACACAGCATTGTCTTTCGGCCGAAGCGATTTGGTCTTGGCATTGATTTGGGTCGTTGGCCGGGGCTCAAATATGATTTTTTTCGTTTGGGATTGTTGAAATAAATCCACTTTTCCACTTCGACAAGCATTCGATGCGATTCAAAAGCGTTTTTCTTTAAATGGAAACAGAAAATCAATGCTTCCCGCAAATGAGAGTTTTCAGGCACAAAATTCGACATCTTTACGAGTGGAAAAAATGCGTTGTTGTATGAAACTTGACAAATTGTGAACTGAATATTGTTGACAGATGACAGAATGAACAATTAAGACATTTGGTACGGTTCGGAAGCGCTTACATATACGGCTATCGACCGCTAGATGTCATTACCGGTTTCATATTTGTACACCTAGTAAGTATTTTTGAAAATGCAAAAAATTCGGTTTTGCGACCTTGTGAAGATAAGTTCTCTCTTCCTGTGGGCGCTCACATATCAGATTTTCTATTCATCACATACTGTGCATTATTCTTGCATGCTTTTGTATAATTGTTTCATGTCAACCATGCTATATTATATATGTATGATTTTTAATACTTTTCACAACTAAAAATTTTGCATTTTCAACTGATTTTTAAAACAGACTTCTGCAAATCGATCTAAGCCATATTCTGTAAGCACCTTTTTGTATTTAATTCATACTTTGTTTACGAAAAAAATATTTCACGACCTCAAAAACAGTTTCTCGTTTCAAAATAACTCCAAACTAAATATAATAGAGTTTAAAAAAGCACGAGTTATATCTTTAAGTGTAATAAAACCTGAAGAGTACTATCACTTAAACTTAAAATAACAGCACTTGAAGATATACATATGTATATTTTTTACCCACTTTAATCTAAACTCCTCCTGATCGCTTTTATCAATAACGAAATCCATTGTTATTATTTGTCAAACAAATGAAAATCAAATTTATAAGAAGTGTTCCAAGCTGTGCGAGAGATTAAACAAAACTAAATTCGTAATGCAACATGAATTCAGCTGTTTTGCGATGAATAGCGAAAATGTTAACGTTCGCACAAAATCAGTAGATTTCTGAGAGATAGAGTAACCGGCGCACAGTGTGAGATTTTGCCAATCTAGGACGTCAAAATGAAAACAAACAATGTGCTTGAAAATCGATCATATATTGTAATTTGTTAGAAAAGACCCCAATTGTTACGGAAATAAGAACAAAAGAAATGTCATTTGCATGATAACAGCTATCAAAGACGTACTATTGAACAGCATGCAAAAACAAATTTTCAAGCTTGCATCGATAACAAAACTTTGAGCAATCAAATTGAAGTTGTGCGCATTTGTTTTTTGGCAAAAAGTTTTTCTGCATTAAAGGTCAATACTTTCACTAAAAAGTTTTGCTATACACAACCCTTACATTTGCACTTAAGTATTTTAATCAAATTATTTTATAATCAGCTAAAAGGTAAGGCAAATTTCAAAAATCTTGAATCTTTCAAAGACTATAACTTACAAGTTGGGCGTCGTTAGGCTATGACAAAGCATACAGGATGAGCATACATACTCATAGAATAGACTTAAAAAATAAAATCTTGCCCATTTTTTGCCCAAAGACTACTTTTTTTTACAATTGAAGTGAACAATTGCACTGAAATCATAAAAAAAATGTATGTTATCTTTTTTAATCACTCCCATTTTTTGACAGTAGTATTCAGTTACCGCTGAAATGGTAAATACAAATTTTCAGGCTGATATCGTCATTACAACCAATTTTTTTAAATTTTTTTTTACAAAAAAAATGCACATTTGTATGGGAGGTGCAAGTAGATTTTGTCCAATTTTTTCCATCTCTGAACCTCAGCATAAAAAATTAAAGCACATGTACAAAATTTCAACTCGATTACTTTGAAACTACGGCTATAATTGGATTTTGACGTCCTAGATTGACAAAATCTCACACTGTGTGGCGTTGCTATCTCTCTGTATTCCGATAATGAAATTAATGTAGTAAATATGCTATAGGGTAAATAAGTAAATCAGGGCTATAAGAGTATAAAGAATATATTTTGCAAAAAATCTGCACGGATTTGAACAACTTCTAAATATTGTCCAAATTTTGATTTCCGCACATTGTAAAAAACAAATTATTTTTTAATATACATTTTAGCTTTCCACTTATATACCATTTTTAAAAATTAATATTTACATTTTATGTCTCAACTTATCAACCATCACTACAATTTTTACAATGACGACTTGACATATGCGCTCATATCAACAACTTCACTTATTGGCTCTTTACTTTCAGTACCACCATACAAAGATTGCCACTTTTTAAGTTTAGGCATTTCTGGCAAGTCCTTAAACTCCAAATTATCGCTTATGTTCAAACATTTCCAAGTGTTTTCCTTGCGTACTGGATGCCATTTAATCTTTTTCATGCCATCGATTTTATCGCTATTTGGATTTCCAGTCTCGGCGAATTTTGTCCATAAGCCAATCATGCGCTCAATTGTACGGTATTCACGGCTATTCAATTGCATACGATGACTGAGCACATTACTAAATAGAAATGAAAGATCGTCTGCATGTGCAACACCAGATACACCACGTCCCTGACGCACTATCCGATAGGGGTTTATAAGTTCTTCCGAATCAAAGTCAAAACGATATAAATAGGTTGGTGATTTCTTCGCATACTTAAGACGTGCCTCTACGGTGCTGCCGATGGGATGCCAAAAGTAGGAAAAGGATAAAATCTAAATAACACAAAAGAGCGAATACAGAGGGAGTAAAAGATGTTTATAAATAGAGTCTGAGAAAAAATAGTGTTTTATAACTGACATCACAAAACTCTTCCGGAGTCGGTTTTTCACCAGCTACATGGGCACGTCGTAACACCAAGCCTTTTTCCAAGCATTCCGGACTTTCACGATTTGGGGCAACGTTGCGTGGTACAAAATTAACACAGGTGTCCATGGAAAAATCAACCATATCGGGCGCTTGAATCGCCACTAAAAAAAAAAAAAACAATGATACCGGTTTAGCTTTTTGAACATAAAAGAAAATGTAAAACTTACTTTGCTTAAAGAAAAGGCCCTCATTGGAGGTTCCTCCCAACATGAATGGTATATCATTGGACCAAGCATTTTCGATTAAATCAAATGGTGATTTTGTTATAAAAGTATGAGGCGTAACATAAGACTCAATAGTTGGACCAAACGCCAACATTTCGTTAGTTAATTTGTGTGCAGCTGCAGTTAATTGCGCTGCATCACACTCAAGTAAGAACTTTAAGATGTCACGCTCTTTTTTTCCACCACTATAACCAAGTTTCTCTGCTAACGGTAAAGCGTTTTTGGCGCAATCCACGTTAGACAAATCACCTAAACAAACTCCAGATTGTGCGATGGCACGATGAAAGAGACCACGCGTTTGCTCTGACAACATAAGAAGATGTGTAGAAGCACCACCCGCACTTTCGCCAAAAACCGTAACGCAGTCTGGATTGCCACCAAAATTAGAAATATTGCTTTTTATCCATTTAAGTGCTAGCACTTGATCCTTAAGTCCAGCATTGCCTGGGATGTGCAATTTGGTATCATTTAGGCTGAGGAAACCTGAAAATGTTACAAAACAATTTTAAGATTCATATTCCATTGTCATCATAGGCAGGAACTTACCTAATGGACCCAAACGATACTGTATTGTTACTAAAACCACATCTTTTTTCATAAAATAGTCGGGTCCATACCACTCACGTGTGGCTTCACCATACGTAAATCCTCCACCATAGACCCAAACCATGACTGGGCGTGGTTTGGTTGGCTTTATCTAAATATGTAAGGTTGGCATATTGAATATAATGTTGTCTTCTCGTATTTCTTCCGAGCATTTACGAGCACTTACATTATTTGTGTAGACATTCAGGAACAAACAATCCTCTGATCCCAATGGGATGCCATAGATTAAATCAGGCTGAAATGGTCTTTCTCCGTACTGTGTACAATCAAGAACACCCCTCCATTGCGTGGCTGGTTTCGGTGCACGAAAGCGCAACTCACCCACTGGTGGCTGTGCATAGGGTATGCGCTCGAATCCATAGTAAGCATCATCATAAATGGTGCGTCGTTTTACACCTTTTACTCGACCACAATTTGTGTTTGTAACAATCGTCTCGTCAGATTTTTGCTGAAGTTGTTCCACTTTGAACTCAAGGGTTCTGAAAATAGTTTGGGGGAAATGTTTTGTTCTGTTAGTCATTGTGGTAGATACGTTAAAATATTTTAATGCTTTATATTAGTAAATACACATTTAAAAAAAAATATATTGATCAGATAGCGTGATTTTAAAAAACTCTGGTTCAGTGTTTTCTGAGGAAATCGTCAAAAAAGTCTAATGGTTGGCATAATGCATTTGGAGACTTGCCACAGATATCCGTTTTCTAAATTTTGAGTAAATACACTTCTGTAGCGGGTGTTCGATGTGTACCTACATACATATGTATGTATTTAAATAAAGCAAGAAACTCATTTAAAAATAACACCAAATGAAATATTATAGATTTTATAAAAGTATGACTTATATCTTTTAGTGTAATAAAACCTGAAGAGTATTATCACTTAAACTTAAAATAACAGCACTTAAAGATATACATATGTATATTTTTTACCCACTTTAATCTAAACTCCTCCTGATCGCTTTTATCAATAACAAAATCCATTGTTTTATATGTGAAACAAATGAAAATCTAATTTATAAGAAGTGTGAAGCTGTGCGAGAGGCAAAACAAAACTAAATTTGTAATTCCAACATGAATTCTGCTGATTTGCGATGAATAGCGAAAAAGTTTACATTCGGCGTTGTTATCTCTCTATATTCCGATAATGAAATTAATGTAGTAAACATGCCATAGGGTAAATAAGTATATCAGGGTTATAAGAGTATAAAGAATATATTTTGCAGAAAAATCGCACAGAAACTTTGTCAGAAACTTATATCGTACTGAGACACTGTGCTTTGATGAAATTAAACAGTGCTACTTGAAAAATTCAAACAATTTTTTGAGCGCTGTTCCTGAAAGTACTTGATGTTACTAGCACAACCCTATCTGGGTTTGATTTCATGTCGGATTTTATGGTACTACATATTCACCTAGAGTTGAAAATTAATTCAACCCTTTCGACCCGAAAAAAAAAACTGTGGGTACACAATATTTGTGATAGGTTAATCTTAGAAACTTAATTTACGTAAAATATTTGACCATTTCTTAATTCAAATTTTCACCGGTCTATACTCCAACAGATGTTTTTGATTTGAATTTTTGGGATATAATGTCCTTGGAGTAGTTATAAGAAAAAACAGTGGTTACTAAAAATTGCATTAATTTTATTAATTCATTCAATTTAAGTCACGTTAATAATCGAGTTATGTATTTATTAAAAAATTTTTGGGATATATTGTCCCAACCTGTTCGAAAGGGTTCAAAATATCTTAATTTTTATTTGTATCAATTTGAAATTTTTTCTTTTTACAAGATTGCTATCCTAAGAAGATATTAAAAAAATAATGAGGAAGATTTCAAGTCGGCCAAGATAAAAAAAAAAACAAATTTGCACAGGTTCTTCAAATTTGCTGATCAAAATAATAGTAGTAGAAACTTTGCAGTCGCGAAACTTTTGCAAAATAGCTACTTTTCTTAAATGAAAGGTTAGTAGGAATAAACCATTATCACGAAATATTTGTCAACTAACATTCGTCAACTGCCTTCTTCAACTCAATGGGGAACGGAGCGCATCAATAGCGCTTCTGTAGTATCTCTCTCGCATACAAAAGCGCTGAAATTAACATTGGTATGTCATTGGAAGGAAGCGCTTCGTTCTCGCTACCAGAAATGCTCATTGGATGTGCATCGCTCTCGCATCCAGAAATGCTCTTTGGAAGCGCATCGCTCTTGCATTCAGAAACGCTCTTTGGAAGCGCATCGCTCTCGCATTCAGAAATGCTCTTTAGATACTTTTTGGATGACAATAAAAAATATTTAAAAAAAAAAAACAAACAAAAAAATAAAGCTGCCTATTGCCTACATATAGCGCAGAATATATAGCGCATCAAAATCAGCTCTTTAGATGCGGGAAGGACGCGCATCGCTACTGGATCTTGGGGATGCGCATCGAAATTTTCTGTCGGGAAGTCACACTACAGACTCTCAATGGTATTCAGGTCTTGCACATTAATTTTGGTGATCTGACACCACTGCTTGGCGACTACAATAGCGTGCTTACCCAAAATCAGTGTCATTTTCTCTGTAAAATGTTGCCGCATCCTCTCCAGCATTATATGTACGTATACGTGGCGACCCGTGATATCTTTGATCCAATATATTGAGACCTAAGTATATCGTTGTATGAAAAACATGCTAAAATCATAATGCTAGCTCCTCCATGTTCTACTGTTGTTATAGTAAATTTTGTGTTGAATTCAGTGTTCAGAAATCATCTATTGTATTCATGAGACCACTTTCCGCGATAAGAAACTATTTTGGATTCGTTCAACCATAAAAAATGTCGCCATTTCTGCATTGGCCAGTCGATGTGTTAATGAGTGAATTTTTTTGTTGCTGTTACACGTTTTTTTTTTTTTTAGAACCGATATCTTTCTTGAACTACGAGGTACCAAATTATTTTCCAGCAAACGCATATTTCTTATTTGGGCACTTGCATTGACGTTTAGTGCATCTCTTATCTTGGTAGAGCTCGCACAAGCATTTTGTCTTGAGATCTCACCATACAGATTACTGTTTTATTGGACATTATAAAAGATCGGCTGCGTATCTCAAGACGTGGGGTGAACTTTATAGCATTTTGAACCATCGTTGGTGAACTGCATAGCCAATGTTTGATTCCTCTGTAAGTTTTGCTCTCCCAAATTAATTGTTTTTAAGAGCAAGTCGGTCGGAACTACTGTGTTGGCCTAGTCCCATTTCTGGAATTATTTACGTTTAACGTATGATAAAAAATGATAGGGATTAATAATAATACCCTTTTCGTTACCCCATTATTAGTAGCAGTCTCTTTATTCTTAACTTTTTATAAGATTTTAGTTTTAATATCGGATTTTAACTTGAACGACTTCTAAATATTGTCCAAATTTTGCTTCCCGCAAATTAAAAAAAAACTATTTTTTAATATATTAACATTCCACTTTTATATCGTTTTTAAAAATTAATATTTACATTTTATGTCTTAACTTCAAATTCACCATAATTTTTACAATGTCGATTTGACATATGCCTTTAAATCAACGACTTCACTTATTGGCTCTTTACTTTCAGTACCACCATACAAAGATTGCCACTTTTTAAGTTTAGGCATTTCTGGCAAGTCCTTAAACTCCAAATTATCGCTTATATTCAAACATTGCCAAGTGTTTTCCTTACGTACTGGATGCCATTTAATCTTTTTCATGCCATCGATTTTATCGCTATTTGGATTTCCAGTCTCGGCGAATTTTGTCCATAAGCCAATCATGCGCTCAATGGTACAATATTCACGGCTATTCAATTGCATACAACGACTGAGCACATTACTGAATAGATATGAAAGTTCGTCTGTATGTGCAACACCAGGTACACCACGTCCCTGACGCACTATCCGATAGGGGTTTATAAGTTCTTCTGAATCAAAGTCAAAACGATATAAATAGGTTGGTGATTTTTTCGCATACTTAAGGCGTGCTTCTACGGCCATGCTGATGGGATGCCAAAAGTCGGAAAAGGAGAAAATCTAATGAATGCAAAAAAATGAGTAAAAGTTATTTAGAGTTTGCAAAACAAAAGTTTTTTATAACTAACATCATAAAAATCGTCTGGGGTTGGCTTTTCACCAGCTACATGTGCACGTCGTAAAACCAAACCCTTTTCCAAGCATTCTGGACTTTCACGATTTGGAGTAACGTTACGCGGTACAAAATTAACACAGGTTTCCATCAAAAGATCAACCAAGCCGGGCGTTTCATTCACAACTGAAAGAATACAACAATACCGATTTACGTTTTGAACATAATGGAAAATAAATATAAAACTTACTTGGCTTAACGAAAATTCCCTCATTGGAGGTGCCTCCCAACATGAATGGTATATTATTGGACCAAGCATTTTCGATTAAATCAAATGGTGATTTTGTTATAAAAGTCTGAGGCGTAACATAAGACTCAATAGTTGGACCGAACGCCATCGGTTCGTCGGTTAATTTGTGTGCAGCTGTAGTTAATTGCGCTGCATCACACTCAATTAAGAACTTTAAGATATCACGTTCTTTGTTTCCACCACTATAACCAAGTTTCTCCGCTAACGGTAAAGTTTTTTTCACACAATCCAAGCAGGACCAATAAGCTAGCGAAACTCCAGATTGTGCGATGGCACGATGAAAGAGACCACGCGTTTGCTCTGACAACATAAGCAGATGTGTAGAAGCACCACCCGCACTTTCACCAAAAACCGTAACGCAGTCTGGATTGCCACCAAAATTAGAAATATTGTTTTTAATCCATTTAAGTGCTAGCACTTGATCCTTTAGTCCAGCATTGCCTGGAATGTGTAATTTGGGATCATTTAGGCTGAGGAAACCTGAAAATGTTACAAAACAATTTTAAAGTTCATATTCCGTTGTCATCATAGGCAGGAACTTACCTAATGGACCCAAACGATACTGTATTGTAACTAAAATCACATCTTTTTTCATAAAATAATCGGGTCCATACCACTCACGAGTAGCTTCACCACCAGTAAATCCTCCACCGTAGATCCAAGCCATGACTGGACGTGGTTTGGTTGGCTTTATCTAAATGAAACATATAGTGAAGAATACTGTATTTTTGTTCTTATATTTCTTCCAACCATTTACTTACATTATTTGTGTAGACATTCAAGAACAAACAATCCTCTGAGCCCAATGGGGTGCCATAGATCAAATCAGTTTGCATTGGTTTTTCTCCGTACTGTGTACAATCGAGCACACCCTTCCATGGTGTGGCTGGTTTCGGTGCACAAAATCGCAATTCACCCAGCGGTGGCTGTGCATAGGGTATTCGCTCGAAGCCATAGTAAGAATCATCATATATGGTGAGTCGTTTTACACCTTTTACTCGACCACAGTTTGTGTTTGTTATAATCGTCTCATCAGATTTTTGCTGAAGTTCTTCCACTTTGAACTCAAGAGATCTGAAAATAGTTTTACCAAATGGTTTTATTTTGTTAATTTTTGTGATATAATACTTTAAAATTTTGAAATGCTAAATACATATTGTTAAAGCTATAACGACCGAGACTAGTACATATTTTTAATGATAGTGTATATAGTGGTGTACAATAAAGCTGAAATGTTTCTTCGATATTTTATAAGATATGTATTTGAAAAAATTCAAGGCTGCAAATATTATTACAAAGAAAGTTTACTAAAAATTACTTTTTTCAACTAATATTGACAATGTAATAAGAAATATAAATTCAATCACACTTTTTTGAAAAATATGTATCTGTCCGATTTTTTTCCGTTTTTTGTTTTTTTGGAAAATGTCCGTGATTCAGAGAATAAGCCATATAGATATTTGTTTTTGCCTACCGTAATCTAAACTCATCCTGATCGCTTTTATGACAAACAAACATTGTTTTTGTTTGTTTAACAACTAAAAAATTTAATTTATAAGTGGACAGTGTTATGCAATAACGAGTCAACCCTCAAACAAATTTTTTTCGACTTATGAATACAGTTCGATTCTAAATATGAAGAAGCACATGTTTTTAAAAAACCGAACCTAAATATTGTTAGTAAGAGGTTGAAAACAACAAAATTTGTTTGACAGTTTCATATCATTTGTTCTACGACATCTTCACAAAAACGTTAATATCTCAAAACTGATTTTGAGTGGGTTGACTCGTTATTGCATAACACTGTTCAAGTATAAAGTGTTCCAAGTACCGCGAGAGACAAAACAAAACTAAAATTCATAATTCCAACATGAATTCTGCTGATTTGCCATGTATAGCGAAATACGTTAATACTCGTACAATATCACTAAATTCAATAAAATTTCTGAAAGATAGAGAGAACGGCGTTGTTATCTCTCTTTAAAGCGATAATGAAATTAAGGTAGTAATAGCTATAGCCTATAGGGGCAAAGTAAGTATATTTGGGCTATTATAGTATGTAGATGATATCTTCAAACAAACATGTACGAAAACTTTGTCAAAATTTATTACTTATGTTGTTTTAAGACGCTATAATTGGTAATAATTTTTAAAAGAAAATCATAGCTCGTTTTTATTATTGAACGATACATTTAATTGAAAAAAGCAAAACCATTTAAAACATTAAAAATCGTGTTTTTGAACTTTTAGGTTAGGATATCACCAAACTATGAGATCATCAAGAAATTATTAATTGATATGCGAAAATTAAAATTTTATCATTATTTCAACAAATAATGACAAACTTATATGATAACATATTAAATTCTGAAGATTTGAAGACGGTGCCGTGACATAATCCCCACGGACATAATCCCCATTCACGATATGGGGATTATGTCCGCAAGTAATTCGGACATAATCCCCATTTTTTTAATGGGGATTATGTCCGCAAGTGTTTCGGACATAATCCCCAGGAAAAAACGGACATAGTCCCCATAACGGCCGCGAATCAGTCTTTAATATATCCAACACCTAGTTTGCTAGCCACAGTAATTTTTCATAAGAGTAGGGGTAAGTGGGCGGCCTGCGGCCGCAGCTCAGGATTTAAAACTCCCAAAAATCCAACACTGGCTTCGCGGCGGCCTTCGGCCGCGGATCAGTCCATAACATCCAACACTATATAAATTTTTTAAATGGATTATTGCAAAAATTTTGTTCAATCTTAATTTAATTTTTCGGACATAACCCCCATTGGGATTATGTCCGAAAATTTTTCGGTCATAATCCCCATTTTGGCCATGGGGGTTATGTTACGAAATGGGGATTATGTCCGTTGGGATTATGTCCGGTAACCTTTGAAGACTATCCAGAAAAAAATCGATGGACCGCTTTTTGAAAAAATGGCAAAAAACCATTTAATGCAATTTTTTTTTTTAAATTGATTAATTAAATTTTTACTATTACTTTAATAATAATGATAAATATAAATATATATGGTCACTTTCATCGAGTCGCACGTGACCACTGAATTAAAAAAGAAGTCAAAATAAAACGGATTTTATTTTGACAATAGGCTTAACTTATAGCTCTTAATTAGCCCTATAATTGGTGCCAAGTTTGATTTAGGGCAATTTATCGTTTTCAAGGTACTTAGCTGCATAAAACTAGGCGGTCGCACGAGACAAAAACACAAGTGGTTGTCTGAATTGTTGACAACGATTTCAGGGAAAAATTATTTTGTAGTGATGGGAACTATCGAATAAAAACTATCGAGTTACTCGATAGTTTGCAAAAATTCATTCATTCGATTGTTTTGAAAAAATCATTCATGAACGATTTTTAGTGTATGTATGTATGTATTATCCTTTAACTCCTAGGAGGAGCATAGGGCCAATATGAAATCTCTCCATTTGTCACGTTCCTTTGCGATGACTTTGATCTCTTGCCACGATTTTCCCGATTCTTGAATTTCCTTTTCCAACGACCTTTTCCAGTTGGTTTTGGGTCTACCACGTCCTCTACTGCCTTGTGGATTCCACTCAAGGGCCTGGCGACAAACTTCGCTGTGTGGTTTCCGGAGAGTGTGACCAATCCATCCCCATTTGCGCAGCTTGATTTCGTTTGCTATTGCCTTCTGTTTGCATTTTTGATGTAGCTCTGCATTTGATATAGTGCGAGGCCACCAAACCTTTAGTATACGCCTTAAGCATTTGTTGACGAATACTTGCAGCTTGTTCGTTAGTTGTTCAGTAACAAGCCATGTTTCGCACCCATATAACAAAACCGATTTCACATTCGAATCAAAAATGCGTACTCTTGATTTTTAGTAATGAACGAAAATGATTGCATTCTTTTGTTTTTAGCAATGAATAAGTAATGAACGAAAACGATTGAATTGATTTTGTTCACCCTATGGCTTTTCTGGAGCTTTCTCCAAGGCTGGCCAAATCATTAACGACGGAAGAAATAGGCTAAAAGGGCAAAAGTTGGATCAAATTATTTTTTTAAACAGCAATATTGGCTTTCAATAGTTTACTTTAGTTTTTTTAACTTTTTAAGAAAAATGTATTTGTTTTAGTTAGTTGACGAATACAACATAAGTATATACAGTTTTTTAAAATCCTTAGCACCGTATTTTAGTGAATGATATAAATTTCAGAAAATTTCATTCAGTAAAATCGTTCATGAACGAAAAAAATCATTCGATAGTCAAATTCATTCAGTTACTATCTATCGATAGTCGAAATCATTCAATAGTTTCCATCACTATTATTTTGATTTTGTCCAAAAATTATTTACACTTTTTTTAAATATAATGCACGGTCGCCCGGGACGTGTAGCATGGGAAATTTTTTCACCATACAAATTATAAATTGAAAATCTTACAAATAAACCTAATCTCACGATGTACGTTGCTTCACTTTTTTTTGTTATGTTGACGTATCATCATAAATTTTTCCAAAGGATGTTATTTGTTCCGATCCATTTTACATATGTACCAAATCCCCTTTTTTACGAATTTTTTTTTTTTTTAGGATGGGATTTTACATTTTCCCAGTGATCACCTATTGTCCTGGCGGTATGTACACATTTATTAAATCTTATTCATGTGTGATAACTATTTTCCGAGATGTGATGAAGTGATTTTAGTGGGGGCATGGTATCGCTATATTTTCCACATTATTTGTCTTGGTCCTTTTTACATTTGTAGCAAATCTCATCTATGTACTTTAAATATGTAGTTTCAGAGATATGATGATTTAATTTTTTGGCTCACGGTTTACTTTTCTGTGGAAATGTTTCTATATATAAATTTCCACGGTTATCGATCCAGAGTGTAAAATATCGTCGTTTGAGAGTGTAAAAATATTAACTTTTATAAAAATACAATAGATATATAAATTTTTGGTGGTCATGATGCATAGCACTTTATCAATGTTTTAAAGAGTAGGGAAGAATTTATTTATTTATTTGAATAGAGAAACATGAATAAAAAGAAAATCTAATGTTTTTGATACATATCATAATGAGATATGCTCATGCCAAATCGATTACTTCAGTGAAATACTAGATGCACCCATCTAAAACTAATGTATGTAAATTATTTTTGGAAAAAGTTTATAATTAACACTAATAACACTAGTTTACAGCCGAAATTCCCAGCGAATGCCGTTACTCATTTTATATGGAAAATGGGCTGCTGATTCCGAAAATCGCATTTTTTTTTTTTATTTCGTGTCGTTTTCGAGATATCGGTCATATTCGGTTTTTGGACCAAAAAAAAAAGATAGTTCCATTAAAATACAAATATCTCAAGAACCAATGTTTGTATTTAAACAAATAATATGTCATATTAAAGGTAATTAAATTACCTACAAATATTATCCACATCACTTTTTAGTTGGTTCGTTAGTTTCGGTGAAATAAATTGATTTCTAAAAAAAAAAAATTTTTTTTTTCGAAAAAATTAAAAAAAAATCAAATTCAACTTCAAATTTATACAAGAAGACATAACTTTTTCATAATATTTTTTTTTTGTATCATAGACTATATATTTGTGAAGAAAATAAGATATCATTTAAGAAAATCGATGGAAAAGTGCAAAAGTTGTATACAATTCATTGATAAGTTACCAAAATGCGTTTTTCCCTATTTTCCGTTTTTTTGTAATAAACTGTTCGAAAATTTGAAACTTTTTGTAAAAGAAATTAGAAAATCCAAAAAATTCTTAAAGAAGGCATTAAAAGGAAATACCCGTGCCTCGCCGTTTTTCTCTAGCACGTCAGATTTTTTTTTAATCGATTTTTGAAATTTTTTAATCCACTGTACATGAAAAAACAGAAATAACGCATTCTTGTGTTAAATCGATGAATTTAACTATATGATCCTTACATCTGAGGTGTATTATGTGTTCAGTAAACTAATGCAGGATACTGCGAGGAATATTTTTGTAGACAATTTTAACCCTCTAAAACCCTCACATGTGGGTCATTTTGACCCCCACATGAAGGTCATTTTGACCTACATACCCCCACATGTAGAGGGTTAAAATTGTCTACAAAAATATTCCGCGTAGTATCCTGCATAAGTTTGCTGAAGACATGATACACCTCAGATGTAAGGATCATATAGTTAAATTCATCGATTTAACACAAGAATGCGTTATTTCTGTTTTTTCATGTACAGTGGATTAAAAAACTTCAAAAATCGAATAAAAAAAAAATCTGACGTGCTAGAGAAAAACGGCGAGGCACGGGTATTTTCTTTTAATGCCTTCTTTAAGAATTTTTTGGATTCTAATTTCTTTTACAAAAAGTTTCAAATTTTCGAACAGTTTATTACAAAAAAACGGAAAAATAGGGAAAAACGCATTTTGGTAACTTATCAATGAATTGTATACAACTTTTGCATTTTTCCAACGATTTTCTTAAATAGTATTTTATTTGCCTAACAAATTTATAGACTATGATATAAAAATACAAAATGATTTTTAAAATTTTTTTTTCTTGTAAAAATCTGCAGTTGATTTAGACATTTTTGTAATTTTTTCGGAAAAATATTCTCTTTTTTTCAGAAATCAATTTATTTCATCGAAACTAACAAACGAGCCAAAAAGTGGCGTGAGTATCATTTGTAGGTAATTTAATTACCTTTAATATGACATATTATTTGTTTGAATACAAACATTGGTTCTTGAGATATTTGTATTTAAGTGGAACTATCTTTTTTTTTTTGGTCCAAAAACCGAAAATGACCGATATCTCGAAAACGACACGAAATAAAAAAAAAAAAAATGCGATTTTCGGAATCAGCAGTCCATTTTCCATATAAAATGAGTAACGGCATTCGCTGGGAAAAAAAATTTTAATCATTTGTAAACTAGTGTAATTGAGGATAATTTTTAAGACGTGAAAGAAAATAAAAGCTATTGCAATAAATAAAATCAATTTATTTTGGTCCTATGCTTCTCCAAGAAATTACAAAAAAACATATGCTAGTACATAGTAAAAGGAATAGGTACCTATTGAAAAATAAACAGAGTACTTAAACCAATTTTCATATACATGTAATACAATTATTGCTACAATAACAGCAAAAATTACTTCCACAAATGAAAAAAAAAAAAAAAACCAGCTCACTGCACTTTCAGAAAATATTTAGATTTAATGCCCTTAGACGATGCATCCTTCACTTTACCTTACACAGTTTATTACCATGCAATCAAGCTCGCCAGGGTAACACCCACTGTAATGTAGAGAGTTACCAGAAATTGTTTAGAATCTTTGTGTGATACTAAAATAATTTTTTTTTTTTTTTGATTTTGGCAAAATATCACTTAACTGAAATGAGGACCTTGGAACATGTGTGTCCTTAAAGGTTATAAATTTTATACATTACCTAAGTATGTTCTTTGGTACTGCTGTAGAAAAGGTTATAAAGTTTGCACTATATGACAACATTCCTCTTATTCATTTAACTCATGCCGGAAACATAGGATTTTTCTACACATAAGTTTCATGAATAGTTAATATATCGAAATTGACTTCGGTGGTACCTACGTCAATGCATTTGTAAGAAAATGCCAAGTGGCAACACTAAATATATTTGTGAGCAGAAAGTTGTGCCAACATCCTTGCTTGACTTCAGTGACAGGAAATTTGCACTTCAAAATATTATTACAACAAAATGTAAAAAAAGACGAGAGTAGGGCCAGGTTTTTTTGTTTTGTTTTTGTATATAGTTGATACGATATTGATATACAAAAAAGAAAAAAAGGTGAAGCTCCATGACTGCACTTTTACTTTAAAATAGCTGCACTTAAAAATTTGATATTAAACTTTTGCTTAAATTCTTGCTTTTAGTTCATTTTCTTTGTACTTCAATCTACTTACAATATTTAATTTGTAGAAAATTTAAAATCTTAAGCAATACAGTTGGAAATTTGGCTTTTTACAAAAAGTCAGAATTCAAAATTTTCCGATAGTTTAATATGTAAATTGAACGAATCGATCGATAGTGGTCACAAAATTGAAGGCGTTTTTTCTAAATGGCAATTAGAGAATTAAATAAATTTTTTGCGTAATGTCCTCTTAAAAATTATTTTGTCACCTAACATGATTTAAGTCACAGAAGCGAGCTACTGAAAACATTATATGAAAAGTATCTGAAGACCGATTGATGCTTGGCCGATAATCTGATTAATAATAATAATAATAATAGATTATATAGTAGGCCGGGTCAAATTATTTTGCGGCAAAGAGTATAGCAACAAAACAATCTACGAAAAATTCCAAGAAACTTTGCCCATGAAATCATGGGTCTAAAATCAATATCGAGCTGCCGTAAATTGCGTTGAAGTACAATACATTAAAATTCAATTAAAAAAAACAAAAAATTAAAATACTTTGAATAATTTTATATGAAACAAGTAAAAAAAAATTTGAATTTTTTGTTTTTCTTATTGTATTTTAAAGTACTACATACAAAACTTCAACGCAATTTACGGCGCCTCGATATTGATTTTAGACCCATGGTTTCTTGGGCAAAGTTTTTTAGAATTTTCCATAGATTTTTTTGTTGCTATACTCTTTGCCAATTTTTTGCCTCCCGAACAAATTGACCCGGCCTATTATATAGATTATTATTAGATTATTTAAGTCGATATTCTATATTCAAAGATATTTCTTGTGGCACAATTCTTCTTAAATTGTAAAGCATGAATTATGCTCAATATATCGGAAAAATTTAAAAATCTAAGAAACTATTGAAGGAATCGGAAAAAATTTAATAGTGGGGTAAGGGAGGGAAATATGGACTACGTGGGTAATATGGACCACACGGTTATTTCCCACTGCATAAATAGGATTTACCGTTATTCATGTTCAAACTTAACGCTAATACCTAAAGCTTATAATAGGGCGATATTAGCGTTCGGTGAAGTCGCATGTTTCTGTAAAGTTGATTTTTCTAAAAAAAAGACCAGTGATAATTTTTTTCTAGTGAGTATATTTCATTATTTCACTTTACCCTGCGGGTAAGGGGTCAGAATATGCCCGAGGTAAGCATGCCTGTCGTAAGAGGCGACTAAAAGCGGGTGACCAGCCAGGGTGTGGAAGGGCGTAGCGTTGGACAGCGTTGCGCCTTGAAAGAAAACCCACAATGCCCGTAACTGGCACTGACAAGGCGAGTCGATGCCGCCTTAAAATAAGCATCTTGTCAAAGTCAAAATCCTGAAGCGTCTGACCCAGAGTGGGCGGCTCCCAGGTCAGCGTCTGTTCCAGATTGGGCGGCTGAAATTAAAAGTGAATTTGGCCACTATATTTGCAGCGCTTGCCGGATCCAGCTTAAAGCTTATAACTTACTGCGTGGGGCGTTGCCGGGAAGATTATACTAATGAAACATGGATCGAAAAACGATGGGAAATAACTCTCCAAGTGGTACCCACCAGAGTGTGGTTAATCCACCTGCCTCGGCAGCATGCACATCGGATTTGGAGGTGCAAGAAACATGCATAGTTAGGAATGATTCTCCTATAACTGGAACCAATATGGTTTCTCAAAATTTTAAAATCCTTTCGATAGTTTTTGGCCCTATGCTCCTCCTAGGAGTTAAAGGAGAATACATACATACATACATACATATGAAGTCAGTGAATACCATTTATAATTTATTAGCACAAATAAGTTCATTAACCCAAAGGGTTTTTGATAAAAAAAACCATTTATTTCACCAAAGAAAAAAGCCTCAAAAACAAATGTATTTATCATCTTTTTCAGATGGGGAATCTAGTTGCAGTTTTCATGACGAGTCTGATGGTCATTATATGTAATTTGTTAACTACAAAGGAAAAAAATGATAAAAAATGCATATAATGTAATACCCTTTACTCAGAAGATCGACGTGGCGAATTTTGGGTTGAATGTGTAATCTGACGTTCTTGGAGTCATGAAAAATGTGCCGAATGTGGAAGTGACATTTTTATATGCAACTTCTGTACCAAATAAACATGTGGGGCAATATGGACTATATAGTCCATATAACACTACACTTTTTTTATCGTCATTTTGAGTATTTTCAGTTTTTAAATTTTTTTTCGTTATCCTGATGAGATATTTATCTAAAAGTGAATCAGAATAAAGGTAAATTGTTTCCTTTACTGAATGACATATAATTAATTGTTTTGTTTCATGTATTTTGGGTTTTATTTAAAAAAGAAAGATGGGTGGTCCATATTTCCCTCCCTTACCCTATTATATATTCAAAAAACTTCCATGTATACAATAATGTAGAAAAATGCAATTAAAATCGAAAAGTAGTGGAAAACTTCAAAAAAGTAATATAGGAAAACGTGAAAAAAGTTGAAAAAATGAAAAAAATATTGCCAACTTTGAAAATCATCAGACAGTATAGAAAGTAGTACCAGATATCGTTGAAAAGTTCTTGAATATCGGAAAACATAAAAAAGTTGAAAAGTATTTAATTATATCGAATAAGGTTTATACACATAAGTTTGAAAGTCAAAAACCATTTAAATGACATTGTTCGATTGTTTTTTAAAAGTATCAATGAGACAAGGAAACCCTACGGGATAGAAACACTTCAAAAATTCCTAAAAATTCAATAATTGGTTCACGATATTTTAGCAAAAGAATATCATTTGGCCACCTTTAACCAATAACACAGCGCTACAGTGATTTTGCACTTTGAACCATAACATAACATAACATAATGCACCATCAAAATCTTAAGTTACCCTTAAAAAACCCTTTTTTTAGGAATTTTTGAACTTTTTTAAGGAAAGGGTCAAAATGACACACATGTATGGGCTTTAGAGGGTTAAAATTGTCTACAAAAATATTCCTCGTACTGAACACATGATACACCTCAGATGTAACGATCATATAGTTAAATTCATCGATTTAACACAAGAATGCGTTATTTTTGTTTTTTCATGTACAGTGGATTAAAAAACTTCAAAAATCGATTAAAAAAAATCTGACGTGCTGGAGAAAAACGACGGGACACAGGTTTTTTTTAACGCCTATTTTTGGATTTTCTCATTTGTTTTACAAAAGTTTCAAATTATCGAACAGTTTATTACAAAAAAACGGGAAAATAGGCAAAAAAGCATTTTAGTACTTTGTCAATGAATTGTATACAACTTTTGCATTTTTCCATAGATTTTTTTAAATAGTAGCTCATTTGCTTAACAGATATAGAGACTATGATATAAAAAATTAAAATGATTTTTAAATTTTTTTTTCTTGTATAAATCTGTAGTTGTTTTTGTCTTTTTTTTTAAATTTTTTCGGAAAAAAATAGTTTATTTTTTAGAAATCAATTTATTTCGCCGAAACCAACAAGCCAACCAAAAAAGAGTGTGATAATCATTTGTAGGTAATTTAATTATCTTTAATATGACATATCGTACGTTTAAACACAAATATTGGTCCTTGAGATATTTGTATTTAAGTGGAACTATCTTCTGTTTTTGATCCAAAAAACGAATATCTCGAAAACGACGTGAACGAAAAAAAAAAAAAAGAAAAATGTGATTTTTGGAATCAGCAACTAATTTTACATATAAAATGAATAATGGCATTCAATGGGAAAATATTTTTTAATCATTTGTAAAGTAGTGTTATCACTATATACCATTTTATGTGGACCTATTTTGCGGGTTTAATAATGAAAACGTTATTACATGTGACCGTATAGAGGATAGTGACCTTCTTCACTGATAAAATTTAGAAGAACAGCTAAAAACAAGAGATGATTTTTACCGATGTTCAGTTCTAGGTGGAATTTAGGTCAATTATCAAATTAAAAATACCAATGAAAAACGTCAATAAACTCCTTCCCCTTTGGAGAAAAAATTGACAATCTTTGAACTTGTATATCGTAGGGTTAAAACTACAACTAGACGTCTCTGCATTTTTTGATATTTTGAGTTATGTAAGTATACAGACACATGAAGAAAAAATGCTTCTTCTTCCCACAATAGTCGGTTTTTCTAAGAAGGTAGTCCCCATCCAATTTTATATGAAAAATAAAAGCAGAAAACTTTAAAAGCTTACAATAAAAACGTATTTTAGAAAACTTAACAAGCGTTTTTCTCAAAACAAGAAAAATTTAAATGTCTATGTAGTTGTTGTTTTAACTTGAGTTTTTCATTTTATGATTTCTATTTTCAAATTTTTGGAATTTTGTGGTGATCGAAGTGTCATTCTATTCAAAATAATATGTTTTGTAGAAAATGCACAAAAATCGGATTTTGGATTTGTGAAGATTATTTCCCTTTTCCTCTGGACGGTCACATATAGCGACGGCTTATTTTCAATACCGTCTACCTACAATATAATTGTCACGAAAATGAGTTTTTGATAGCAAACCATTCATTGAGTCAAACAAATGGAAAAACCACTTTCAGATCTATTTAATTTTAATTTTGTTAAATAATATTGCTCTATCTACTAGAATGTTTTACGTGTTCTCTATCTGCACAAAAAATTCTCAAAATGTGTAGATAGAGGATATGTATTCACAAAACAACTTTGTAGTAAAAATTTTTTTATAGTTATTTCTAATGGAATATGCTTCATCTACTATAATATCGCCAATAAAACAAATTTTAAAAATCCTTTTATTTGTAGAACGAAAATTATAGTGATAAAAAATGTAAAAATAATGGGTGCTATTCTTGATTCCGTCGGAAAGCATTTTCCGCGCGGAAGCAAATTTTGCTATTATTCATTTCGAAAAGTAGATACACCTGTCATCACTGTTTCGCAAAACAGATAAATTTGGTATTATTGTTTCCGCAAATAATTTGACAAATTTAACATCCCTGATATCGAAGTGACGTCTATTTTTGTGTATTCTTGATTCCAACGGATAGATATATTTCAGTATTTTCCTTCCGCGAAATTTTTGTGTCGGAAAGACTATAAAATGTTAAAAATATATGCTTTTTTGTTGATTTTGCTGTTGTTATTGATTGGGAAAGTAAGCTAAATATTTAATAACAATTTTAAAACTACACAATAGTCGGTTTAATTAAAAATTACAAAATTTATTTTTAAAATAAAACTCAAAATTCATAAAAGAAACACTTCATTTTATTTTATTGTATAAAGGAAACAATTCATCTTTATTCTGATAAGATATACAACTCATATAGAAGTTATTTTCACATCCAACCTTCGCTGTGGTGATCAAACGATCACTTGGAAAAAAAATATTATCAACAAACACTTTTTTACAAAAAAAAAAAATTAGAAAAACACGCGTCTTCACCGAACTCTAAAATTTATATGCAATTAATCTTTAAATCGCACTGAAAAAGCTATTTTATCCACATGATGTTTACAAAAAATTATCAAAGATTCATAATTTTTCTTTGTTGACACTTCTGATTTTTTTCATCCTTTGTCATCTGTCAAAATGTTAGAAAGGTTCTTATTTCAGGGTTTCCAATATTCTCGTTCGATATTCCTCTACCGTCGGAATCAATAATATTAGTTTTCATATCGGACGATATTTCTTTCCGCGAAAATTTCCTTATCGAACGGAATCAATAATAGCACCCACTATCTTAAATGGATGGTATGATTGAAATTTGAAAATAAGCGATTAACTTTCCGATATCTTCTGAACTTGAAACACTTTTGACGTACTATATTTGTGAAATTTGTTTCCAAGGAACGAATTTCAGTTGTTACCAGAAAATTTCTTTTGCCAATCCATCTTAATCATACTTTTCAAAATAAAAATATTTTCCTTAACTGACAAAAAAAAACATGTTCATAAAAGTTATATGAAAGCAAATCGTCTGTGTTGAAAGCTAATAACAAAATTGATGCATTTTTGTGGCATGCAAAACGGATTAAATATACTCTCATACCTACTATATGTATATTAGGGCTGTTCAAAAAAAAAAAAAATTTTCGAATTTCCAAGATATACTTTGGCATCACGATCTACATCATGACAGAATATCCCAAAAAATTTTTCAGATTTTTAAATGCATTTTTAATGGTGGCTCAAAGCAGAAATATATTTTTATTATTTTTTTTTTAGCATTAATTATAAAATGTTGTCAAACAATTTGAAAAATTTGTTTTAGAGTAACTTAAAAACATTTATTTTGTTTGTTTTTTAGTGAACTTTAAAACCTACGTTGTAATTTTGACAAAAAAAGTTTTACACTTCTTAAAAAACGAAAAACTCCCCTAAGAAGGCGAAATTTTACCGTTTTTCAAAGAAAAAAGTCATCGTGCTTTAAACGAAATGAACATTTTGTAATTTACAAGATCTCATTCAAAAGAGCTCTTAAAAACCTTCAAGAAAAGACATGTTAAGACTTTTTTGGGCCAGCAGGCTCGATGACATAACGTTTGAAACATAGTAATGCAGCCCCGTGAAAGGCAAAATGCTTTTTTACTCCAGAGAGAGGCATCTTACAAAAAAGTGCCCATGGCATAAAATGCTTAGAATCATCCAAGGAACAAGTGTGAATTGTTTTTTTTTTTTTTTTTGAAAAGTTTATTAAAAATGAAGTTAAAAAATTTTTTTTTCTAAAATTAAGTAAAAAAAAAAAAACAATTTACACTTATTTCTTGGATGATTTTAAGCATTTTATGCCATTGGCACTTTTTTGTAAGATGCCTCCCTCTTGAGTAAAAAGCGTTTTGCCTTTCACAGGGCTGCATTACTATGTTTCAAACGTTATGTCATCGAGCCTGCTGGCCCAAAAAAGTCTTAACATGTCTTGTCTTGAAGGTTTTTAAGAGCTCTTTTGAATGAGATCTTGTAAATTACAAAATGTTCATTTCGTTTAAAGCACGATGACTTTTTTCTTTGAAAAACGGTAAAATTTCGCCTTCTTAGGGCAGTTTTTCGTTTTTTAAGAAGTGTAAAACTTTTTTTGTCAAAATTACAACGTAAGTTTTAAAGTTCACTAAAAAACAAACAAAATAAATGTTTTTAAGTTACTCTAAAACAAATTTTTCAAATTGTTTGACAACATTTTATAATTAATGCTTAAAAAAAAATTACAAAAATATATTTCTGCTTTGAGCCACCTTTGAATATGAATTTAAAAATCTGAAAATTTTTTTGGGATATTCTGTCATGATGTAGATCGTGATGCCAAATTATATCTTGGAAATTCGAAAAAATTTTTTTTTTTGAACAGCCCTAATGTATATGTATGCATGCATGTATGCATGCATGTATGCTCGTTATGACTTTAATTACTTAGGAATTTTGAAAATATCAAAACGTGTTTGTTTCTATACGAGAAACTTTAAGCTATTTATTTTAATATTTTACTCTTCCAATAAAATTTTAAGTCATGGATTTTAGAATATTAGGTAAACACACGTGTGGATAAAGTTGTTTTTGCTAATACTGTCATATGAAGAAATCTACGGTGCATTCTTTAACACGTGATGTTTGCACACATGATATAAAAAGTTTTGTTTCTACGACAAGACTTTGAGGATGATTAATGAAATGTAGGTAAATTCTTAAAGATAAAGTTATGACAAGCACACAAATGGGATGCATAAAATGGTTTTCTTTATCATGTGTCATGTACGATGCTTTTTATGTTAAATTACTTAATTTGTATACATAAGATACATATGAACAATATAAACATATGTTGTTAAAACTTTATTAAAATTATAATTGAGAATTGCTGATATCATTTGAAGCAAAAATTTTTGAAATAGAGTAAATTTGCATTGCAATGACTCCATTACTTTCTCGATTTTTGGATTTCCGCTTCTAGTAACTTTTATCAGGAGTATTAATGAATTCAAAAACTTTAGAAAACTATGTAAAGTTTTAGAAGCATTTTAGATATGTATTGGAATTGCTGTAACAACTGAAAAATGTTGTAAATGCAACTGGTTTCGAATGAAAGTGGAAACTACAATTTCATATTTTTCGAAAATATAATACGATCGTAAAGATCTTACTGCTTACTATGTGTGTTGAATGGATAATATCTTATAAGCAATTGAACTTACAGAGAAATAAAATGCAGATTGTATTGTAATTAAGCAGCTCAAAATCCATATAAAAAGTTTAACAGTTTAAATTTATAAACAAAAAATTTTTCCATATTCAGGACCACTTTTCTGGTTTTAAAATGGTTTGGGATGGTTTAATTGCTCTCCGAAATGGACCAAATTTTGCACAAGGCTTATTTACATTAAAGAAACCATTTTGGTGCTATAGTAGAGCAATTCCAAAAATTTTTAAAATTTTGAAACACCTTCATATATAGTATGTATGCAAAAGAAAAATTTCCGAAAATATTCTCTTTTACATATCACGTGAAAGCGTCTGCAGTTTGTTCTGTATTAATTGCATTTTCATTCCTTATTTTAAGCATTATCCTTAAGTTTTAAGCATATTTTGTTTTGGTGACTCCTAATGAAATTTCACGTAGAATATTTTTGTAGAATACTTCAACCTATTGTAACCCAGTTTTTGGAAAAAGCGGTTAGAAAGATCCCATTTGAACTGCATATAATGGACTTGGATGTTCTAAAAAATTGTTCCTTGCATGATTTGATTTTATGATTTTATCCAAAATTTACTTTTAGAGTAGAAATTTCGAAAATATGTTTTTGTGGGTATTTTAGCTAAATAAACTATAGATTTCTAGTTTCTTTTAAGTTTGAAACCGAGATTTATACAAAATAGCCACTCAATGACCTTAAAAAATTTTAGAAAATATTCAGCTCACACCATCTTTCAGATTTTTACTGTGGAATCTCCAAAAATTTTTGTAATAAAAACATGTGTGTAGCTTCACAACTGGACAAAATATAAGATGTGAGCATCATTTTTTTCAAAAACGGTTGGCTTTCATATAGTTTTTAATTTTCTTCAAAGAATAAGTTAGTTTTCATCATAAGCATACTTCAGCGTCAAAACAAACAATAAAAGTCCTTACAAAAGGTTCGGCAGAATTAAAGGGGCACAAACTTTGTAGTAAACATTGAAATTTCGTTAGTTATTGTCCCGTGTTTCACTTAATTGATTAAAACGCATTTAATGCCTTGAATATCCGCCATTATTGTTGATGAATTTTTTGATTTTTTGGGTATATACAATACCAACTTTCGATAAGTTTCTCCAGGAATGTTATGCCAAACATTTGGAACATTTTCCCATAAAACTTCTTTGAAATTGCTCGTTTAAGTTCCCTCCAAAGGTTCTCACTAAGATTGAGATCGAGGGATTGAGTTGTCCACTCAAGAACGTCTATATAATGCTCTTGGCACCTCGCTTTGACAAATAGCTATGAATGCTTAGGATCATTGTCCTGCTGAGATTTCCACAAAAACGCTATATTATCCTCGGTATATGATAGCATTGCCGTTTCCAATAAATCCTTATACACGAATCTATCCATTACGCCATCAATTCGTTGTATCGGACCTACACCTTGCCACAAAAAAAGCACCTTAAGCTGCCATATCCGTGCTTCATAGTTTTGTGAGCCTTACGTTGAATTCTTCGCCTTATACTTAGGTGGCGAAAGTTTCTCTCCACATCGTTACCATACAAAGTTATCATTGTTTCATCACTCCAGAGAATGTTGCGCTATTTTTTTTTCTCACTGTGGTCCGCACCATATTATATGAAGTACTGCAAAGTTTTGCGTCTTCTTTAAATTTACAGTTCTAAGTAGATTTGCGCTTACTAATCGTCGTCGAACGGTTCGTGATGAATCAACACTCCTTATTTCGTTTGCATTTGTTATTGATGACTTGAAAGGGTAGTGTTAAGCTAATGTAACGATTGTTTTTATCGGTCACTGGTGAAGTTTCTATTGTGTTCCCCGTGTTGCGGTGAATTATTCTGGTTTAAATGCATTTGCTTTGAAATTATCAAACCATCCCATTGATCTGGCAAGGTGGAAATTGACGGAAGTTGATATTGTCTATGGCCGGGAAAGAGAAAAAGTCATCAACAGTAATGCCGGAAGTTGGTATCGTCTATGGGCGGAAAAACGATAAATTCAACAACAACAATAGCGGATATTCAGGGTATTAAATGCGTTCTAATCAATTCAGTAAAATACGGGACCATAACTAACAAAATTTTATTATTTACTACTAAGCACCTATTATTCTGACCAACCGAAATTGGTTATATTTTATGAATTAACCAAACGTTAAGTTATTCTTTATAGTTTGTAAAGACTTTTATTGTTTGTTTTGACGCTGAATTATGCTTATGTTGAAAGCTTACTTATTCTTTGAAGAAAATTAAAAACTATATGAAATCCAAACTTTTTTGAAAAAAATTATGCTTACAAAACCAACTGGAAAAGGTCGTTGGAAAAGGAAATTCAAGAATCGGGAAAATCGTGGCAAGAGATCAAAGTCATCGCAAAGGAACGTGACAAATGGAGAGATTTCATATTGGTCCTATGCTCCTCCTAGGAGTTAAAGGAGAATACATACATACATACATTATTTTGTCCATCTGAGTACATATGTATCTACTCAGTAATTTTTAGTCTCTTGATTTAATTTGTTCCATGCGTTTAATTTTTACTTTAAATATTTTATGGACAAGTGAAGAATAATTACATTAAAACTTGCAACAGTAGGCTGAGCTCTGTATACAAACTGAAATTCATGCCGGTCCTATGACATGAAATGAAATTTTAACATCCATATTCGCAACATGACGACAAGAGCAGCAATTTGTATGCTGTGTTGTAGCAACAACAGTGGGTGGTCCTGTATCACCCTTAAAACGTAAGTATCAGTTACATCGGTCTGCAACAGTTGAGTTATGGATAATGTTGTCAATTTAAAATAATCATTTATAATTAATCTTACAATCAGTTTGGTTAATAAAAATGTAACTGCAACAGATTCGGGATGCTTGAATTAAATTAAATGTGAAGTTATTAAGCAGACAACTTGTAGTGCTCGAGTTCACAGTAGAAGTATGTAATTTGTCAATATATAGCAATAATGTGGTTATTTTTAATATGATTTTGTCTCTTTGTACAAAAGCTATCATGTCAGTTATTATATTATATTTCACTTAAACTCTACAGCATAATCAAAATATATCTACATTATTGTACGTACTCCACAAAAGACATGATCTTCTAAACTTTGATTAAATACAAAATAATTACAACTTCAACGTTGCGGAGACAAGTTTTCGCATTACGTCTAAATCGCAAACAACAACCATGAAAGTGGAGCGCATGGTGGCAAACTAATCGGCGAATTTGCCAAATTCTGTATGCAAACTTCGCAGAGTTTCATACAAAAATTAAGTGCAACTGTTGCGGCAAAAGTTTTCAAATTCAAATTTTAAGTTGTTATTGCTGCTACGTGGTGTTTGCAAAGCGAAAGCGAATAACATTTTTGCAAAGTTTCAAAAAACAAATAAATTATTTATTTTTAGTTTTGTTAGTAGCTGTTTTTTCGTTTATTTTGAGAAACCGACTAACTTATTAATGATAGAATCACTAAGTTAATTTTAATATGCCCCTTTTTATTTTGATATACATTTGCTAAGACCAACGAATGGGCGTGAAAACCTACTTTTGGTGTGAGATTTTTCCATTTCTCACATGAGCATAATGTCTGTGGTAGAAAGATAAAACTGCTTAAGTCTGATTTTTTCGTTTTTTAAGAGATCACATTTAAACTTTAAAGTAAATTCTGAAATTATTATGTGACCTCCAGAAAAAGTTATCACTTTCCATAGAGTCTCTATTATGTAACGAACGATTCGTTTTACTTTTTATTACATAAATTACTACAATTTAGGAGTTATTCCCGAAAACAAAACTTAAGCAATTTTTCTAACCGAAATACTTAGACTTCGCACAACTTACTTATTTCCAAATAAGTTGCTTTCCAAACCATCAATATAATTCGAATTTCGTCATATGTACAGTGAGTCACATATGTATTTTGCATACAAAAAATATTCAAAAATTCGAATTAATACTCAATTTTTAACCTTTTCATTCTTGGAACAGTAATATTTTTTTTTATAAACTTCGAGTCAATGGAACGTTAACTATGATACCACTTCATAAAAAAATTAAAATAATGCGTTCTAATCCTCTAAAAAGCAAAGAAATGATTTATTCATCTTTTTTATAAGGTCACAAAAGTATTTTGCTTTTTAGTAATATTCTACTTTGAGATTATTTATCAAGTAAAGGAGTCTTTTTTAATAATAACCATGGTAGCCATTATTTGAAGAGATATCATATAAACATCTTTACGAGGATTCCATCCTTTTACGATATTTTCAGCCGGTGTTTTCCCCATTTTTCTTGCAGTACTTGTTTGAGCACATTTTTTTGATAAAATATGGTATTTTGTGACTTTTCCACTATATAAGCCCGAAAAATTTCTATTGGATTCGAAAAAGGTTTTCGCGGTGGTGTGTTAATCTCTTTGGTGTTGTACAGAAGTCTCCCAGGATGTGTATTTAGAGTCATTGTATTTTGAAAATAAAAAGTCATCTTGTGGTAAGCCCAATTTTAAGTACAGGGCGCAAATTTTTTTGTGGAATTGAACTGATGTTCATGTCTATCCATATTGCCACCGATAAGTTTAAGTTTCGCCATTCCATAATCCGAGAACATCCCACGATACACCATCATGTAAAATTATTGCTTTTAAGTTATAAAAGTTAATGGTTCTATTTGCTTTATGCCAGACCATGTGGCGTTCATCGGATCCGAAAATATTATTTTTGCTTTCTACTGGATCCAATAATATAATATTTGCTTTCCATCGGATCGATAGACACCGTGTGGTCTGGCATAAAGCAAATAAAACACTTAACTTTGGTACATTCTTTTCGTTGTTCGAATCATTCCATTGCCATATCAGAAAACACTTTGCTTTTGTTTAGCGATGGCCCCTCACCATATCATTCCTTTGTTGCCCTCTACAAAAAGGTGCAATCGGAACAGTCGAGAATCGGGTTTCTTCTTTTTTACTTTGGAAAACGAATGAATTTCTTTGCTATAAAACATCATTTAATGTCTTCGATTGGAAGCCGCAATCTGAACAAAACATAATTTTATGCCTTTAATTGGAAGGCGCAATCTGAATAGAATATCATTTTATACCTTCGATTGGAAAAATTATGAAGTGAAAATAAAAATACGAACGCAGTCGGTTACTGAAATAAGCCCGAAATCAAACGAAAACATTGTGTACATTGTTTTTGAGCATCTTAATTAATCCGGAAAGGAGTAGTTCGTTTTTTCACTACTTTTCAGAACATCCATCCAACGATTACTCCACTTCTGAGGTCGATCGTTTTATTTTCTGCTGGGTGTTCAATCATTTCTAAATTTTTTTGACCTTCTAAACATTTCTGTTTATTTATTAGACATTATTTTTTCAAAATTTTTCGAATTTACTAACCTTTGAGGACAGTTTATTTTTGCTTGTTCTAAGAACACATTTGTTGTTGCTTTCCCATAAGTTTTTCAGAATACGCACAGATAAACTGTTGTCAAAAAAACATTGAAGTTTTAAAAAGTTTTTCAACTCTTTCAACATTTCGAATTTTTCAACAATTTTTGGTCTTCCTCATATCTTTCTCAAATCTTTTGCTAAAAATTAAAAAACATTTTTATTACACACATCGTGCTTGGGTTCTGAAATTAGTTCATATTTGGATCGAGAATTGAAAAATTCAAATCAAATTTTAGAAAATATATGCATATAAACGAGCTTACTTTCATATCATCCACACGTACAAATGACCCGAATGTTAAGAAATTCTAGAACCCTATTTTTATTTTTTTTTCGGTCTCAGTGATATATGAGTTTTTCAAAGTTTGCATAAAATTCTCCGACTACTCCAACATCATTGACTGTGCAATTTTTGTTTATATTGTATATAAGTTTTTCGCATTGTTGATTTTTAGTCTTTTGTGCCTGCATAACCAAATTTCATTCTTTCCAAATATGCCAAAAACAATAACAATATTGGAAACAGCAAACACCACCTCAAACAAACACTTGTTACCTGTCATTTGAAATGAGTATCTGTCGTTACAAGAAAAAGGTGTAGTTAAACCAAAAAAAAACCGTTGCACGCTTCATTAAACGCCTAAATTTTATGCAAAATTGCGCAGTTAAATGGCGTCAACTTCAATTTCATTTTTGTCGTGCGGTGTTTTGATGAGGCCGCGACTACTTGACTTTAATAACATGGCACTTGTATTGTGTTTCATTATAGCGTTTATTATGTCATTTGGGAAATTTATGGGCAGCACTGACAGTCTCAATTATAATATATATATTTTTTGAATGCCCAGTCAATGTCATGTATTACATTTGAATAGCGTCCATTTGTTAATGTAGGCTTAAACATTTGTTTTTTTTTACATTTTCTGGCTCAAACAGCTGCAGCAAGTTTTTGACATGTTGTTGTTATTGGCAGGCATTGTTTTGTTAGCAATTTATGTCAGTTTTATTTATAAATTAAGTTTGGATTTAAAATATTTATTAATTTTCTCTTGTCATTAGAGGTCATAATATCATTTGAAAAATGAGTGATGCCAATCACTTGTTTCTATTACAATTTTTTAAAGTTTTTCATTATTTTGCTATAAGATTATAAAATTATATTCAACAGCTGTTGCATGCAATTTCTTGCTAGGAATTTGTAGTTAAGATCTCACAATCACTCGAATATCAACTGCTGTCCTAACCGTAATCTGTTTTCTTTTCTATCAATATTTCGTTTATTTTTCAATAGAATTATCTTAAATTCTCATACATATTACTTTATTTCTTTATCAGGTATTCTATCTTTATATTTTTCCATCACTTCACCCCGCTATACCTTTCATGTATAAAGTCTTCACTTTCCTCTTCTTGAGCATTTTGTATCATACATATTCTACAGCCAAGTTCTGTAATTTACTTCTATGTGCTATCATAATACACTTATTCTACCCAGCCTACTTCTATAAAAGTACCAATACCACTCTCTAATTTATGTTCGGAAGATACATTTGTACCTTTATATTGATGTCAGTTTGTGTCACCAAAGTCCAGATATTGTACCATAGAGTTTTTACTTTTCTTTTCATTTTGTATTTCAATAGGGGTATTCACGATCTGGAGTAACGTCCTGAGTAACAGAGTAATAGGGTAACAGTGCACAACCCCAACAACAAAATATATGTAAGTTACTCTGTTACTCTTTTACCCTTTTAGTCAAGGTAATTTATAGTGTAAAATAATCATACACTTTTGCCTTTTTTTACTATTTCTATTTCTATAGAAACGTTTGAACTTGTTTACTATTGAGAGACAATTTTCGTTCATCAAAAATAAAAATTAGAATGAGAGCAAAATATTCATTTAAAAAATTTTTTTTTTTTTGTTGTCAGTTGCAATTATTTTGATAAACAAAAAAAAATTTACGTGCAAAAGTATTGAGTATGCTCTCAATTCAGAGTAACCGAGTGCACTTTTACCCTGTTACTCAGCTCGTTACTCCAGATCGTGAATAACTCTAATATATTTTAAAGGACAAAACTTTTGTTATGATAAGATCTTATCTTAAAGATTCTATGCAAAATCGAACCAACTTTCAAGCTGAGGAATCCTGAGACTGATTTCAATACCAACGGGGTTTTCATCAGAATAACATTATAAACAAAGAAGCGCTTTAAATTTTTGTTGGCATTTTCATGCAACCTATCGATCTTTCTGGAGCAGTGTACGTGTATATTGCAGAGGCTGATTTTGGGGTCAAAGTGATTCAGTAGATTTTTTTAGATTTGTGTTTTCTTGTGGAAAAGACTAGGGGTCGAATCAACGCATCCGTGAACTTACAACTCGGGACGTAAAATCATGTGTTTCACATGTATTTCGCATTACTAAATAAATGATTTTACGTCACGAGTTTTACTCTCACTGATGTGGGGATTCAACCCCAGTTCTGTTTTTGAACATGATTTACACACGATTGCATTAACCCATTCAATACTGACTCGGACTCGAGAAAGAAAGAAAGCTCTAGTAATGATATACGTTTGAACATATGTTGGTTCAGTGGGTCCAGAAATTTTGTTTGATGTTACTTTTGGGACATATATGTCCCAACAGTACACAGAGCGAAGAAAAAACCACGTTCGTGAGTGTTTTAGCTACGTTTCGTTGCTGATTTGGATTCAACTACGCTCCAAGCTCATATTTGTATGGTGCGTTGCGAAATCACTCACAAACGTAGTTGAAACTTATTCAACAACGCTGGTTGTTAAATCCGAATCAGCAACAAACATAGTCAAAACACTCATGAAGCGTTGTTAAACCCAAATCAGCAACGAAGCGTAGTTAAAACACCACGAAACGTAGTTAAATCCAATTTAGCTCATACCAAAACAAATAGACTTTCAGTCAACTTCACAATAATGATGCCCGTAACTGAGTTGCTAACGTCCGCATCTATCACACTACAGGTTCCAGGTTCAAATCTCCCAAATCTATCAAAACAGAAAAATTTTATTAAAACCATAAAATTGAAAATAAAAAAAGAAAATAATGTCAGTTTTCATTGCCGTTGACAGGATAAAACTACATAGTTCAGAAAAATTTTTTTTCTTTTGCATTTTATTTAACAACGCGCGTTGTTAAATCACTCACATACGTAGGTGAATCCCATTTAGCAACGCGCGTTGTTAAAACTGCCACAAACGAGCCATGTTCAAAACGTGGTTAAAATAACTACGTTTCTGCCACTTATGACAATGTTGTTTTCTCTGTGCATGTTATTATGATACTATTGGGACATATATGTCCCACGTACGGTTACTGATGGGACATCCGTGTTCCAGGACATTTTTTGGTTCTGGTGATCCTTTTGTCTAAACCCACCCCATGATACGTTATTTGAGCCATAATCAACCAATTCACATCAAAAAAATAATTTGATTCTTTTTTAAAAAAAAATCCGTATTGAAATGACTAAAGCGTTTTAATTCATTCTCGTATAAGAAAGTTGACATCTGCTATAGTAAAGGCCTCTAAGATCGTATTATTTATGTAAAAGGATTTAATATAACTTACTTTAAGTAAAAAGTAAATACATAACACACCTATAGAAAAGCTATTGAGAATTTCAATAAAAACAGAAATGTCATGAAAAACATCCGGCGGCTGTCACATAATTGGGCTGCCAAATATTAACCCAAGAACAGCAAAATTTGTTTATTTGGAATGTCAGTAATGAATAAGATGTGTTAGTTCCAGAAATAATATACTGGTACCTACTAACAAACATATACTTTGTGTAATGCTAGAGTAATAAATTTCTTTAGCACGTGCTTCATGTCTCATATACATACGTTTGTCGCAAGACACCATAAACAGGCTGAAACTCAACCAAACGCCTAAGGCTATTTTACTGTTTCGCTGCTGCCTGCTATAATGGGTCCATGAAAAAGCGTTTCACTCACTCTTAATTTCATCTTTGGCGGCTTCGAGCAAAAAAACAAAAAAAAAAAACAACTAAATGTTGCAACGTGACTTGATACATTTGCCACCTGCCAGGTATGCGTAAATCTGCAAAAATATTAAAGTTTCATGTCAGTCATACCTTTATTTTAAGTTGTGTTACTTTTGGTTATTGAATTTTAAATTTTTTAATGTTAATCTTGCAAATCTATGCAATATGTCTTTTAAATATAAAAGCTAAACAAATCGAAAGAAAAATATTAATTTTTTCAAGTTTTCTTTTTTTTAAATTAACACTCAAACTTTTTAAGAAACCATGTGAACTGAATGTTAATTAATATGCGTAGAATTTTTTGATTTATGGCTGCATGTCAATAGCATTTTTATGATTTAGGATGACACGCAAGACATAATTTTTTTTTTTTTTTGTTATTTTGAATCCAACTCTCACTTTAATGAACATTTAATTTTGTTATAAGCGATGTCACAAAGCTCGAAAAATAAAATTGTAGTTTTTGCACTTTGGACTGATTGTGTAGAATATGATCCTCTCTGTATGTTTCAGAGGCCAGGATAACTTTGGTGTCTAAAAAATTGTCTCGTATCATTGCAAAGTATTTTTTATACAGGGTGTATTGCATAAGGTTACGAAGCTTCTGGGAGGTGATAGAGGATGGCTAGACTAACAAAAAATTGCACCTGGAGAGGGGTCTAAAATGTATCCCTGAGGAGTTATAGGGTTAAAACAGATTTTATGACTTGTTTTAAAAAAAAATGTTCTGGGATCACCCTAAAGTTTATGACAAAGTTTTAGTTAATTGTAAGAGCTTTCAGATAGTGTATATGTTTTAGAGGGTTTAAAAGGATTTCGCAAAATTCTGAAACTTTAAAGTCGATGTTTTAATTTTTTCACCCATTTTTTGACTTTGGTGGCCATTTAAGTATGAAAAAAGGTCCTATTACCATATCCTTTTATAGTTTTTTTTTTTGAAATCTTCGTTCGATTTCCTTTATTTCGCTGGTACATTTGTTATACCAAATTTTTATGTTGACGTCGGAAAAAATACTTTTCTATGTAACATACGGGCTACTCGCATTTGCTGCATATCGATACCTTAGAGCGCTATAGTCCTCTCTCCACTTTTTGCGATTTTGTTATTTTTGCACTTGTGGTATCATTGTGGGCTTCTTTACCGTGTGGAAAACTGTAAGATGTCAAAATACCACTAAAACACCAAAATATTTGAAAACTAAGAAAAATCCAATCTCCTGAAGAGCACTACTGTCCTATCTCCACTGAATATTCAAATAAATCACATTTTTAACAAAAATTTTTTGGGTTTTTCGTGCTTTCTTCGCGTTTTATGACTTTTTACGTCATTTTAGTGACAAAAATTTAGTTACACCCAAGGGGGGTCCCTTGTATGTCGGAACCAAAAATTTAAAAAAAAAATCGTTTTTTTCGTGTTTCATGACTTTTGAAGACATTTTAGTGGAAAATTTTTATAAAATTTACTAAATATGTCGTTTATTTTAACATTAGTACAATTCTATATAAGGGCAAAAATAATGACATACTATAAATTGGCTGGGATTTCGTTAGAAATTGTTAAAATTGGTTCAAAGCATTAAATTATGTTTAAATATATTATAGGTTAAATTTTTGCATGTATCGTCATATCAAAAATGCAGCCAATTCTAAATAACCACTGTTTGAAATTTTCTTTTTGTATTTCCCAACAATTGAAAAAATGGAGATAGGACTATAGGGTATCGATATGGGGGGTTATCGTGAATCAAGATTCCCGGGGAATTTTCTTAAATTGCAATAGAGAATGCACGGCAGACTGCGAAAATTCCCCGGGAATCTTGATTCACGATAACCCCCATGATGTGCGAGCTACACGCGCTGCCCTTTATCTACTGGAGCCTTCTTACGGATTGTTCTTGAAAAGTATTTTTTTCTGACCTCAAACTAACAAATTGGTAAGAGAAATGTGCTACCAAATTAAAGAAAATTTAACGGGATTTTCAAGAAAAATTATAAAAGGGTATGTTAATAGGACTTTTTTCATACTAAAATGGCCCCCAAAGCCAAAATATGGAGAAAAAAAATTAAAATATCAACTTTAAAGGTCCAGAACTTTGAGAAATGCTTTTAAACCCTATAAATCATATGGACTATCTGAAAGCTCTTACAATTAGCTAAAACTACGCCATAAAAATATTTTCTCTAAAACGTAAGGGTGATCCAAGAAAATTTTTTTTCTGAAACAAGTCGGAGAATCAGTTTTAACCCTATAACTCCTCAGGGGTACATTTAAGACTCCTCTCTAGGTGCAATTTTTTGTTAGTCTGGGTCTCCTTTATCACCTTCGTAACCTTATGCAATACACCCTGTGAAATCCTTTTAAAATGGTCTTTAGCGATAGCGAAACGATTTTATTGATTTGTTTACTTACAAAGACGTTCTTGTAAATTTGTTTGCTCTACCAGTAATACAACCGAAGATGTAAATGGATAATTCGGTACTACAAAGCTTGCCTAACTAATGGTAAACATCAATAGCCCATTTTGAAGTCATTAGTTTAGGATTTTCCTTTATTTACCGTACACATTAGAAGGTTTCAAAAGTGTTGTGCTTGTCAGAGACAAAGGTTTTATGTAGCGTAATGCAAAAGGGTAGCGTTAGCTGGGCTTAAATGAGGTATTCACACCTTTAACCATGCCAACAGCATATTAGCAATACCCGGAAATTTAAATTTATTTTCTATAAAATATTTTATTTATGTAGATAAAATCGGTAGACACAAACAAAAACAAAACCTTTAATGCCTACTCAGACAAATAACAAATTGATTTACAGAAAATATTTATGAACTCATTGGTGGCCACGCCTCGGCTATAGAGTTTTGTTTTTTTGTTGTTGTTGCCACCAAAGCTCATCAATTTAAAGATAACGACGAGTGGATAAACGCAGTGGATTTTTGTATAATTTTCGCATTTGCTGCAGATGAATGCAATTCAGCAAAGGAAAGAAAAAAATATCAAAAATAGTCCCAATAGCAATGAATAGCATTAGAGGGGGCAAATAGTAAAACATATTCTGTCGTGAAAGTGATCGAAAAATAAAAAGGCTTCCGGCATCAAATTACAGCTAAACTACCTAAAGCAGTTAATATTCTACTTCTTATTGGGCTATCCGATAGCAAGCAGAAAATTCGAACAGTAAAGGTTCTTGGTTTTATAAACAATGCAAGTAAGCTACTATAAGCTCAGTGATAATGGCCTTTTTAAGGCTTAGTTCTGATTTATGAGATATCTAAGCTTAGACTAACAAAAAATTGCACCTAGAGGGGGGTCTGAAATGTACCCATGAGGAGTTATAGGTTTAACACTGATTTTTTGACTTGTTTCAGGAAAAAAATTTTCTTGGATCACCCTAACGTTTTAGAGAAAACATTTCTATGGAAAAGTCTTAGCTAATTAAAAGAGCTTTTAAAAATGGTATATGGCTTATAGGGTTTTAAAGGATTTTGCAAAGTTCTGTACCTTTAAAGTTAACATTTGAATTTTCTCCCCCATTTTTTGACCTTGGCGGTCATTTTAGTATGAAAAAGATCCTATTAACATACCCCTTTATAATTTTTTTTGAAAATTTCGTTTTATTTTCTTTAATTTACTTCTACATTTATCATACAAATTTTTTTAGTAGGGGTCAGAAAAAAATACTTTTCTATATAACACACGGGTTACTCGCATATGTTGCGCTGCATATGATGTGAATGCTACACGCACTGCACTTTATCTACCAGAGCCTTCAAACGGATTGTTCTTCAAAAGTATTTTTTTCTGACTTCAAACTAACAAATTGGTAAAGCAAATGTGCCACCACTGAACGAAGTTTCAAAAAAAATTACAAAAGCGTATGTTAATAGGACCTTTTCATACTAAAATGGCCGCCAAAGTCAAAAAATGAGGGAAAAAAAAATAAATTTCAACTTTAAAGGTAAATAACTTTACAAAATCCTTTTCAATTCTATAAACCATATACACTATTTGAAAGCCCTTACAATGTTTAAACTTCGCCATAGAAATTATTTCTATAAAACGTTAGGGTGATCCAAGAAAATTTTTTTTCTCAAACAAGTCAGAAAATCAGATTTAATCCTTTAACTTCTCAGGGGTACATTTTCGACCCCCCTCCAAAGGCAATTTTTTATTAGTCTAGGTGCTTCGTAACCTTATGCAATACACCCTGTATATTAACGCACAACATGTCGTATGAGTAACATTTAATTAACATGAACAAAATTTATAATTTTTTTGTACTTTCTGCAGTGAAACGGCCTTTAATTTTTACCCCAGACAAAAAAGTTTCACCTTCGAGAACCAAGCGAATATGTTGTGATTAAGGCACAGTTTAAAAGAGGTTGAATCATTTTGTCTGCATATGCAAAAAAATACATTTCCAAGTGTTTTCGTGGAAGATAAAACTTAAGTCTAAGTTAAATTAAGCTTCCCAAAATCAATTGACCACAATACACCCTATATAAATGAACTTGAACAAATTCTGATTTAACAAAAGAATCCTGAACAATTCTGCACGCATAATGTGTTCGTTGTCGTTGTGGCTGCCTACTACTGTATGGTTTGGCCTGAACTGAATTAAACCCAATACTACTATCATGTAGATTGTTGTCCATTTGTAGTGGTGATTAATGGAGTTGAATAATAAATTTAATTATTTTGATTACCTTTTAACGTTGCCACATTAAGCCGGACGGTCTTTCGTATTGTCTGCCTGTCTGCAAGTATTTTGGTCTTATTGTCTCCCATATTTAATGTAGACAATTCAGCTTCATCACTTTGTGTATGGTGCATTTATGCATGCATGAATGAACGTCGACTTTTTCCAGACAGATTTCAGTTGTGTTTGTTGTTGTTGTTAGAGTGAAGGATGCAAAGGTGTGTCATTGCCGTCGCCGCGCAACTGTTATCGGCAACAATGGCGTGGGGTCAGCGATATATGTCCATTTGCATTCATTATTGTGTGTCGAATTTTAAATTTGGCTTGTATCCAAGAATGCACAAAATGTAGGATAGAGGTTGGCGTACTTAAATTCCATTTTAGGCTTGAAGGTTTAGTTCTTTGCCTAATTAAAATTTGGAAAAAAAATTGGAGCACAAAACCAATTTTTTTCTGTGAGCTTTATAGGGCTATATCGTTAACAGTCTTAGTGGTCCCAAACAGCTCACCATAGTCTTAAAAGTCTTAGCAGAGATGTCCTCGTATTCTGATAAGTAGCAGTTAGAAATCTATTTTCTGTCTTTATAAAGACGATTTTTAAGATCTGCTACCTAGAAGGTCTTAGAGCTGTCAGTTGTTGTCAGAAATGAGAAAAATTTTACTTCAATTATGTAAATGTTTGGTCGAAATTTATTAAAAACTAAATTTTTTATCATAAAACAGCTGCCTTACTGCCATACCTAAATTGGAGCGTCAGCGTTATTTTACTGTCAAAATTTTCTCATATACATACAATTAGTATGGCGCATACAGAAATTGCCAACGCTCAACGCTCAGCTATTCGAATTTCCAATTTTGACAAAGCGTTATGGAGTGAAGTAAGCTGCAGAAAAGTAAAAAAGGAACAACAATATGATTTTGACAAACAAATGACTTCAACGCAACGCTCTTTTTTTCGATATGGCGCTTGACGCCTTTGGGTAACGTTAAATAACGCAATGCCTGACGCTCCAATTTAGGTATGTCAGTTAGAAAAAGTGAGAAAGTTTATAAAACTATAATTCTATTGTTTTATGTATTTTTTCTGTTAATGTTAAAAAAGCGAAAATTTTGTGAAAGAACATGGGGCATCAATTTCTTCACGACATTCTGTTGTGCCGCTCAAAAAGTAGACGCTTTTTTTGGAAAAACGTAGAACAATATGACGGAGGAGTCATTTAAAAAGAATTATATTGCTTTTTTCAGCTGTATCCATTTTTATACCATACACACAGGGTATATTCACTTTGTTCTTCCGTTTGTAACGCAGAGAAGGAGGCCTGGCAGATAAAGAAAATTATATACAATCTTGATCAGCTTTGTGGCTGGGTGTGCGTGGAAATACATTTTTGGAGATAACTGAATAAGATAATTCAATGAAATTTGGTACACTGCGTTCGTTGTGGGATCGGTCAACGGACACGCCTACCGCCCATACAAAAAATATATTCAAAATGCAACTTTAGGAATATTTTTTACCGCAATGCAACCAAAATATACATAAATACTAGAAATGTTTTGAGCAAGCTGTGAACAAACAATTTGACGGCTTCAGACAAGAGGGCGTGGCACCTCTTATATAAGCAAAAGCTTCAAAACGCTATACTGAAAAAGTTTTTTGAGATAGTCCCACTAAATTTCACTCAAACACTAAGGACTATAAATACACGCTCCGAGTAAAAACTATACGAATTCGGACAAGAGGGCGAGACTCCTCCTATATCAGCAAAATCTTCAAAACGCTATACTGAAAACGTTTCTTGTGATTATTTTGTTGTTTTGAACAGATAATGATTTATATTAACTAGCTACCAACATAGAACAGTAAGCTCACACCACAAAACCACTTGACACGTGATTTGTTGGTAAATAGTTTCTTGAGATAATCCAACTAAATTTCAATCAGACCCTAAGAACTATAAATGCACGCTCTGAGCAAAGACTAGATGAACTCAGACAAATGGGCGTGGCTCCTCCCATATAAGCAAAATTTGTAAAATTCTGCAGTGTTGGGGACTTAATGTTTGGCCAGGGCAAAGGTAACACCCTTACTGGTTTTAGTTATTTTCAAAGTAAGGCGGGATTTACTAGAATCTCCCAATGGTCAAAATTTGATCACAAATGTATTTAGCAATTTTGGTACTTTTTGGACAGTTTTAGTACCTTTTTTTGCTATAAGGTACAAAATAGAAAACCTCACTTTGTCGTTGTTAATATTGAAAAATTTGCATTAACCCTCTAGTTCCCAAATTTTTTTTTTAGCTGAAAAAATTATAGGAGGGTAGTTTTGGAGTGTAGAAACAATGTTTGTTCTGGAAAAAAATTATTGGATGGGTAGGAATCGTGGTAGGGGGCGTAAAAGGTAGCGGGCCTAGAGGCCGTCTTGGGAAAGTAGTCGAAAAAAAACAAAATGGTTTGCATATTAGTTTTTTTGCTTTTATTCGAAAATCAAACATAAAAAATAAGATAAAAGGTTTTAAAACAATTTCAGTTCATTTAATAAAATAAAGTAACTTAAAAAAATCTTAAATGTGTATTTATGCAAAAATGTACTTTTTATTTGTGATGAAATTCAAAAAAACAGTCTTTTTGTGAAGAAAATCAAAGATGTATATTACATTTTCTGCATTCAACTTGTGTTTGTGACGCACAGCCGGGATTTTTGCAAGTCCGTTTATCAGTGCGTGGTAAAAATTTTGGGAAATGATTCAGTCCGTCATGTCGGATATCAGCGGCTGGTAAGTATGACTTTATGCCGGAATTAGTCTTTTTAGGTACATTGCGTGGACGCCCAGGTTGTGGTGCATCATTATTCTTAAATGAGCATAGTACTTGTGCAACCTGGGCTCGAAATTGTGGTAATTGGAATTCTTTATCGTCTTTTCCTGGCTTATTGATACGTCTATATAAGATATATGCATTAACCATTGCTAAGTCAAGCAAATGGTAAAATAAGCGATTCGAATATTTCGAAGTCTTCAAATGATTTCTGTATCTTCCGATGAATCCATCCATCAAATCTACGCCTCCCATTTGAAGATTGTACTCATTAATTACATTCGGACATGCAATTGTCACATTTTCTTTGGCAGCCCGATCGAACCGTGGAACTGTTGAACTAAAATTTATTTGATCACTAAAAGGTTCCGTTCCAACATATGTAGAAGCCAGTCGAACGGCTTTGTTATCTTTCCACACAGTTGTTGATACATCTACTCCATTGATTGAACCACAATACTCTTCAAAATATCCACGCTCTTATTGTTTGAGGTCGATATCAGAAGGCAACTTGCAGTTAGCAATTCTATTGGAGCGAATAGTTCCTAATGAGTATATGCCTCTGTACCGTAAATATACTAAAAGAGGAAGCGATGTGTAAAAATAATCAAAATACAGAATATGGTTTTTCATATCCGGAATAGTTTGAGAAAGTCGGATAACTACGTTCGAAGATGCACCTAAATCTGGAGCTCCAGGTTGAACCACATTGTCTCCTTTACCGCAATATACTTCGAAGCTATACGAAAATCCCAGCAAATCAGAAAGAACAAACAATTTTATGCCCCATTTGTGGGGTTTGTTAGGCATATACTGCTTAAGATAGGATTTCAACTTTGTTGCACACATTTGCTCATCTACGCAAACTCTCTGAAGCATTGGTATGGATTGAAATTTGTGATTAAAATGTTTTATTATTGGCCTAATTTTGTACAGGTGATCATAATCTGGAGCTTTCTTCTCGGGCATTTTGCTGTTGTCATTAAAATGTAAATTACTTCGGATTTTGTCAAAACGATAACGTGGCATTGTGTTTTGTATAGCTTGAAACGCGTACTGGCTCCAGTAGGAACGAACACTGGGGTATCGATAAACCGACATAAAAAACAAAATCCCTATATATTGTTTTATTTCATCAGAAGTTACGACAAATGGCGTTGCGATGTCCTTCTGAGCCGCATATAAATTGGTTTGTTCTGTAATGTGGTCACATATTGCATCGTCAAAGAAATAGGCAAAACATTTGTAAGGTGTATCAAGCATCTTAAATTCATCTCCCAATTCAGTACCACGAAAAGTGAGAGCAGATCTTTTGAGTATCAGGTTCCTCTTCTTCCACAAAACTTTCTTAAAACTATCACATTTTGGATCGATATCCAAAACGGACCCAAAAAATGTATCGGGCGCGATAATTGGCTCTTCTTCAAGCTGATTTACGTCTTTGTTAAAATCATCCTCAAAATTTCCAAGTCGCAAGCGTTTTGGAAGTTTTGATTTTGAAGCAGCTCTAAGTGCGGTGGTGCTTCCAGATGGGCAGTCAACTGGGATTTCGAAGTCATCATCTACTAAAATATCTGCATATGTAGCTACTTCCGATATTGACTCATTTAGAGCTTCATCAATAGCTTCATTCAACTTGCTATCTAGGCTAAAATTTGGTGGATCAAGTAGATCATCGTTGTCACTGTCGATTTCATTGTCAGTATCAAAGTCTGAGTCTAATTCTTCCATAACTTGCATTATCTGCTCGTCAGTAAGTGAGGAAAGCTTCATGAATCTCTCGTACTCCATTTCTATATAAGTAGATATGAAATGAAGTGCTGAAATTGGGACAAAAATGACTATTACAAAATTGAAACAAGAAAAAAAAAAATTTTGCAAAAGCTCACAAAGTTTTCGTACCAATTGACAAAAAAAAATCCTTCTTTTCACTTTAAATTTACTTATTTCTCATTTAAATTTACTTATTTCTCATGTGCTCATGCTTAAATATATAATTTTGCAACAACATTATCTTTAACAATTGCTAATGATCCTAAATTCGTGTTTAAATTGGCCAAAAAATGCAAAAACTATGAAAAAATATTTCAATGACCGTTACAACATTTTTACTCCTATTTGCCCAAGACGGCCTACAGGCATTGTACGGTTGGGAGCCACTGAGAGTTATACAATAACTTTTTTTTATCAATTTGATTGCTATTCTTGTAGTAAACTTTCACAGCTACTTACCAATAATTTTTTTTTATTGTTAAGCTTAACAACTATTTTTAAAAAATTTTTTTAACTAGCACAAATCACAAAATAATTATTTTTTCACTTTTGAACGAAATTTCAACTTTGACTTGCAATGACGGCTGTTGTGCGCATCATAGCTTTATGCGCATGCACTCATTGAATAAAATGGGGATTTCCCTTTTTACATGCAAAAAATCAAATCAAAAAATCATAACGTACGATTTACAGAGTTTTTTAAAATTAGGCTGTCTACAGGCCCGCTTGGGAACTAGAGGGTTAAATTTTATTTGGCTCAATGGCAAAATATTAAAATAATTTCAACTTTGTGCATATTAACACACAAATACCTTTCTAATGGTGTATAATTCAAAGTCGTGCTCCATTTCTAGCATAGTAAAAAAGGTAGGACAAATTTTTGTCTTCCGTATTAACATATTTATATAATTCTTCTTTTTTTTTTTAATGCAATTGACGCTAAAATCTCAAAATTTTACAAGTTTTCCGCTTAAACTTTTGTGTGTGGACTTTCAGAGCTTTTTCTGTAAGACTTTTCCGCCGAAATAAGAAGACTTTGATTTTCAATTTATGAATAACCCTCTCAACGACCTCTATCATCTGACTTATTGTCTACAATGTGTTTGTGACAAACTTTGATGCGTAGTTTATGGAGATTTTGTCCTATATATTGACATTTGCGAAGTTAGATCACGTTTGCTATGAGTATTCGGTTGATGCTGGGAGTACTCCGTCCGCAATAGCTTTCTTTTTGAATCCTTTCTTCTGACCGAAGCCTTTGTAGCGATAAGAGATATATCACATTTATTGTTGACTCTTTTTAGATTTTAAGCATGTACACTAGATATGGTCGAAATGTAGATTCATCCCGATAACTTTTTTTTTCATTACAAAATCGATACCAAGGGTGCTTTTAAAATAATGACTATTTCCTACAAAAATGTTGGCGTCTAAAAGTTATAATTTTTTTTTTTGAGGTTATAGATAATATTCGCGCCCCAAAATCGATTTTTCTACGTTTTTCAATTTCACGGTCGGAAAAACGATTTTTTTCTCAAAAGCAAGGCATCTAACAAAAAAAGTTTATAAGGCAAAAAATTCTTAGAACCGTCCAAAGAATACGTGAGAATTTTTTTCAGAATTTTTTGAGATATTTTATAATTTTTCAAAACTGGATCAAAATAAAAAAAATTTTCAAAAATTCACACCTTTTTTTTGAGAGGTTCTTAGCATTTTACGTTCAATGAAATTTTTTTGTTGACGGTTTTGAGTAATCCTTAAAATCTCAGTTTGATAAACTTATCAAGAATTATAAAATATTTTCAAAATTCTGTAAAAATTCACACGTATCCTTTGAACAATCCCAAGCATTTTTTTCCTTATAAACTTTTTTCGGAGGATGCCTTGCTTTTGAGTAAAAAATCGTTACCCTTGGGTATCCATTCCCAGTGTGCCAAACGATTCATAGCGAAACGGTTTTTTTTTTGGGAATCAGTAACAGATCCGTTTGGCACACTTGGTTTGGTAATGAAAAAAAAGCTATTAACAAAAAACATGTTTTTTTTGGCAAAAATTGGCCTTCAGCAGAGTCAAAAGTGCTCCATTGGTTTGTTCTTGGAATGAAAAAAAAAAAAAAAAATGCAGATATCGTTTTTAAGAGTCCTTCTAACTTTTGAGTCGGTTTCGGAATGATTTTTTTTTGCTTCATACAAAATCGAACCGGTCTAATGACCATCCGAAAGTTTGCCACTCGCCTGGTTAAGAAAGAAAATTTTTTTTGCCAAGTCCCCAATAAACGAAAGAAGAAATTGCCGACAGAAAAAGTGAAACAAAAAAGAGAAAGAGAAAAAAAAATAAAAAATTTAACTGCAAAACATACAAATATAAGCAAAGCTTAGACCGCATGCTACCTATAACTTGGAGTATTAGTGCTATAGAACATCCAATTCCTGTGTTGTCACCATTGTAAAAACAAAACGACGACAACGCGTACAGGTGTTGACAACATGGTTTCCTGTTTCCTTTTCAATGCATTGCAGCAACATCCTATTGCAACGACACACCATGGCTATGACTACAATTTTTATTTATTTTTTATCTTTTTAGTCTGTAGACATTTTTTCCATTTTCAGAAATTTACCTTAAAATTGTAATTCGAAAATGGAACACTTTTTTCGAAAAGGATTTTTTTTTGCAACGCCTTTCCTTTTATCTTTTATGTCATGGCCGTCCTTGATTACGTTCTCCATTTTTTGCTTTGAAAGCGTTGTTATTTTGTTATTTGTATGCAAAGTAATGGAATTTCATCTAAGTGCTAAAATATATATATCGTGTGACGACAGCACAAGAATATGCTGTAACACATTTTTATCACACCAATGTTGTGGGCTTGGTAAAATGTTTTGCAATTTTACACTTGAATGTTTATAAAACCCAAGAATTAAAATGAAATTTTTGTTAAATTTCAAATAAACGAGGGCTTAGAGCAATAAAATGGAATGTATTATATAAATGATGGTGCATTTGAAAGTTTCGAAAAATTATGATAAACTTGAAAAATGCTAAAAGAACTAAGTTTTATCATGATTTCTGTGGCGTAGTTGAATTATGTATGTGCTGGGATGAGTTTATCTAAGTTCTCTTATCTAATTCATCTATCTTTCTAAAGTTAAAAATATTTTTTTTTTAAATCAACTTCAAACAAAAAACAAATACACAAATTAAAGCATCTTTATTAACCCAAGTAGTTTTTTAAAGTCAACATTCTGCGCAATTTATTTTCATAATTTGACTCATCGATGTCTGGTCCTAATTCAAGTTCAATGCCTCTGTTCTCATCTCGATGAAGTATAACGAGTGTGCATTACTTAAATGGCATTTCAAAAATCGCCACAAAGCCTAAGGATAAGCGCATTAATGCAACCAATTCAGTAGCCTGTTGTCGGCGCGGCACATTTCACACATTGTTAAGCTAAACCCAAATGCAACACGTTCCCTACATGCCCCACATGCATGCCCCTTGCAATGTGTAAATACAGCTAGAAAGGCAAGTCGTTTAATATCGTTAAATGTTGCAAATTCGCTGTTCATTGGGTGGACATAAAAGGGCACTGCTGTACGCTGCTAGACGATACAAAACATGAGCTGCAGACTGAAGATGGAAAGAGGCACAAACATAAAAGGGAGAGACTATAACAAGCAATGAATTGTAACGCGATAGCAACAATGCGAGCTGCAACAGTAGCACCAGCAATAAAAGTAGCCACAACAATGACAATAGCGACAGGTTCCCATATTAAACCACAAATAAACTAAGCTTAACACATTGTGAACTGCAATTCTTTTTTGAGGGAGAAAAACAAAACAAATTATTAAAAATAAACATTAGTTTCATATAAATCATTTGATTCAATTTTATTTTTTTATTGAATTTTGTCATTTTAAATAAAACTAGTAAGGGTGTTACCTTTGGCCTGGCCAAACATTAAACACCCTACATTGCAGTATTTCGAAGACGTTGCTTATATGGAAGGTGCCACGCCCTCTTGTCCGAGTTCACCCAGATTTTTCTCAGAGCTTACATTTATAGCCCTTGGTGTTTAGGTGAAATTCAGTTGGATTATCTCAAAAAACTCTTTCAGTATAAGAATTTGAAGCTTTTGCTTATATGGGAAGAGCCACGCTCTCTTGTCCAAGTTTACCTTATTTTCGCTCAGAGCGTGCACTTATAGCTTTAAGTATTTGGGTGAAATTCAGTTGGATTATCTCTAAACTCTTTCAGTATGACATTTTGAAACTTTTGCTTATATGGAAGGTGCCACGCCCTCTTGTCCAATTTCACCCTGTTTTTGCTGGGAGCTTGTATATACTGTTCGTAGTATTTTAGTGAAATTTAGTTGGATTATCTCAAAAAACTCGTTCATTATAGCATTTTGAAACTTTTACTTGTATGAGAGGTGCGACGCCCTCTTTTCCGAATTAGCCTAGTTTTTGCCTAGAGCTTGCGCTAACTAAATATTAGAGTTAGTAACTACAAGCGTGTCACCTCCCATATAAGTAAAAGTTTCAAAATGCTATTCTGAAAGCGTTTTTTGAGATAATCCCACAAATTTTTACACAGATACTAAGAATACTAAATGCAAACTCTAATCAGGAACTTGGTTGATTCAGACCTGAGAGCGTGGCACCACCCATACACTCAATATTTTCAAAATGCTGTAATGGAAGCGTTATTTAAGGTAATATGACAAAATATCGCTCAGATACTAGAAATGATTAGTGGAAGCTCTGAACGTAAGCAAGACGAACTCAGACAAAGGGGAGCGGAACTTCCCATGCAAGCAACATTTTCAAAATGCTGTGCAAGAGTTATTTGTAGTAATGCAACCAAATTTCGCATATAAACTTGGAATGTTTAACGCAAGCTTTCGGCAAAAACTAATTTAATCCGAGCATGCACCGGTCAGGCCAAACGTTACACTCTTACTAAGTAGTTATGCAATTCTTTTGATTATTTTTTTGATTGCTGCGAAACCAATAAAATTCATGTTTAATGAAAACTGAGTTTTATATATCATTGGTCTCAAAATGGCGTTAGCTTAAATTCTACACTGTAAAAATTTTAGTTTAATTTTAAAACCAAAATGTATTTATATAGAACATTGGCAAAAAACTATTAATTTTTAAACTATTTTGGAATAAATTTCATACATTTCTGGTATAAATTTCGAACTTTTTTGCAAAAAAATCGGAACTTAATACCAAAAAAGTTTAAAATCAATACTAAAGGGAATCAAAAGTAAGATAAGTAAACTATCATTTTTTATTGTGTAATTACTTATGTTTTGAAACAATTTTAGTTAGATTTCATCAAAAATAAGTTTTATAAACTTAAAACGCATCGAAAGCCGTTTTGCCGACGTTTCAAAACGTTTAAATTACATTTCAAATCTATTTCCATCTAATTCCTTTTGAAATCTATTTCCATTTGCAAGCGAGATTCGTAGCAAACATACATATTAAGAACATAACTATTTTTTGGTTATTTTTCAAAAATTTCTTGATTGTCGGCATGGTAAGCTTAATTACCTACCACACAACATAAATGCTATTGTACAATAAAAATTAACTATGAACACATGCATTTCGGATTGTTCTAATTAATTTTTGCGATATAAAAAAATGTATGCTTATGTAAACTGTGTATATAAGTTATTTACTCAATAAAATATTATGTACACTTGCCGAGAATAAAATTATTCAAAAAAGTAATAAAGTGCTTGTTGGTTAATTGAAAAAAAAGGGGAGAAAGATCGTCCCTACCTGGTAAAATAATCTTTCTGGATTGATATAAAACATCATAAAAAAGTTTTAATTGAAAAAAAAAAAAAAAAAAAAATGATATAATTAAATCTCTCTCATACGACATCTTACACGATAAAATGAAATTTTTCTTTTTTTCAAAAGTAGTTTTCCGATTTTTTTTGTTTAAAAACTGCATAAATCTTAACTATGTGGGTTTTTTCTGAAATTACGAAGGAAATGAGCCATGTTCGATCAAAATCTTTGCATGTTTAACAAAATAGGATGTATTTATAGTAAGGCTGTGATCATCTCACTTTTCTTGAAATTTGCAGTTGGGTCCTCAGATTTTTATAAAAATTCACAGAGATGTTCTAAGTGCTTAGCATGGAGACCTCTCATTATTAGTTTTGCGAAAAAAATTTAAAAAAATTTCAGCTCACATTTTTGACACCCTCTTTCAGATTGTTGGGCGTAATCGTTTTATTTCTAATATTTTTTTTATTTTTTGAATCAGTCTAACCCACATTGTAAGCAATTTGCTAAAATGTTCTTGTTTATGAATCTTTTTATTTTGACGGACATGCCATTATAAACTCATTCGAAGACATAGGTACGAAGAATTCAGTCGGAATAACCACTTTGCTGTATTAGCTCGAAACCCCATACGAAAGTTTCAAATAGAGTTTCCTGTGCAAAATCGATAATTTCTTAAAAAATATACCTTACGGCTGTGATCATCTCACTTTTCTCGAAATTTGCAGTTGGGTTCTCAGATTTTTATAAAAATTCACAGAGATGTTCTAAGTGCTTAGTATGGAGACCTCTCATTATTAGTTTTGCGAAAAAATTTTTTTTTTTTGCAAGTTATGGGCATGGGACTTCAGAGTGTCCAAGTGGTGTTTTAGCGAAAGATCGATGCATCGCCATTTTGTCAAAAATAAATTTTCTAAATTTTTGTTTTCGGATTCTTGTAGCATTTTAAACGTTGTTTTAATTTCCATAATTAAATTTGGAACAAGAACATTTTAACAAATTGCTTAGAATGTGGGTTAGACTGATTCAAAAAATAAAAAAAATATTAGAAATAAAACGATTACGCCCAACAATCTGAAAGAGGGTGTCAAAAATGTGAGCTGAAATTTTTTTAAATTTTTTCGAAAGTCATTTTGAGGGCGCGCAACGTCGATTTATGCAAAATCTCGGTTTGATGCCGTTTTTATTTTATAATGGTCTCATAAATGGTCGGAGTGAGTAGCAGGATATATCAAATTTTTCATAAAAAAAAGTTTTCTAGAAAAATATACTCCGAAAAAATTTTATAAGGGGTCACCAAAGACGAAAAATGCTTAAAATTTCAGAATAATGATTAAAAAAAAAACCAAAATTCAATAAATGTAAAGAAATGAAGAATTTTGTTTTGCCATAGGTAAATTTATTGTACTTATAATTTTACATTTTTTATGCATTATTCTGAAGTTTTATGCATTTCTCGTCATTGGTGACCCCTAATAATGAAATTTTTTGTGAAATATTTTTGCAGTAAAATTTGACCTATTATATCCCATTTTTTTTAAAGTGAGTCAAAAACACAAAGGATATAACGGGTTGCGATGGTGTAGAAAATTGTTCCATGAAGCTAACCTCGAAGTATGGTCACTGAAGGTTTTTTAAGGTGGTGTTGTTCGTATACTGCTCCTGAGTTGGAACTGAATTTCTGACTTCTCTTTCTTGCGAATAAGCTGGGTTTAAGTCCCATTTTTCGAGACGTGTTTGGATTACTTGTATTATAGTAACCACAAAATCTTGGAAATGAAATATTTTCATGAGGTTTTGTTCGTTAATTTGTCTAGAGTCGGAAAAGCTGAAAATTAAATCAGAACAATTCCTTATTGTGAATAAACCGAGCTTAAGCGCTCGAAATATTGGCGCTGAAAATTTTTATTGAGGCTTTTTTCGTTAACTTGTCTTGAGTGTAATAAGATGAAAAAGTGACCATGAAACAACAAGTTTTGCCCAAAACTATAATTAAGAGTTTAAAGTAGTGTAAAATTTCGAAAATATGCTTTTTGGGGATATTTTAGTTAAAAATAAACAATATATGGCTGAGTTAAGATTTCAAGTTTTCGTTTGTTTTATATATGTACGTATATTTAAGACGATCATTTTAAAGATCGTTAGAGATTTCGCAGAAATCGACGTTGCGCGACCTCCAAGTGACCTACAAAAAAATTTAAAAAAATCACAGCTCACTTTTTTGACACCCTCTTTCAGATTGTTGGGCGTAATCGTGCAATTTTCAAAAGAAATTTTTGAATCAGTCTAATGTGGGTATTTTTTTTTTTTGTTTGTTTTCTGCAAAATTTGTGCGTAAACATTTTTTGCTCATTTTATTTCATGGTGTGTCATCAAAGGCCATAAAAAAATTATTTTCGCTTGTACCACCTCGATTTTTTATTACAATAATAATGCCCAATATCTTCTTTGTATATACTTAAAAGATTTTTAATTTGGTTGAAGTTTTTTTTTTTTCATTTTATGCATTGTTGCCACTTTCTTGGTTAACCAAACCGAATTCAGAAAAAACCAAAATGTAAAAATCAGAGTTGTTAAGCAAATCACAATACTGTTTGCATAATTTTGAATAATTTTTTATTTTATTTTCTTAGAAGTTATTGCAACTAGCTAATTTTTTGTTTTATATTTAAAATGTTTTTTTTTTTTATATTAAGGTGCTCATACATGTCTCAAAAAAACTTTTTGCTTAATTTCCCTGCAGGAATTTTTTAAATTCAGGATTGCAATGATTAGTTTTCTTCAAACTTACTAAAATTTCTCATACAAATCGAAAAACGTTTTATGTGGCAAACTAACTCGGTTAATGCATAACTAAGCATAAGCTAACTGAATTGCCTTATTCAAGCAAGTGAGCCCAATATTGTTTGGACTCCACGAAAACATTCCATACAATTAATGATTTTATTTAGCACTAGGAATTTTTCATGCTCTTTCGAAATTAACTTGGGAGCATTAACAGTAGAAAATGGGTTAACAATATTCAATACCCGCTTAATTAACTTGCGTATAACAATATCATGCGATAAACAGCTAAGCTGCCAAAGAAACGAACGACCAACAAGTTCGATTACAACCCAAACTCACCCATTGCGAGCATAAACAAGGCCACCTCTACTCCCCATCCATGATGCACAACGACGACCGCGTCTGAAACAAAATCTTTACGCGAGCTACCGTTGTTGCACATCAAAACAACAAAAGATAGCGAGAGTTTTTAATTTTAAATACCAACAGCAACAATAACAACAACAACAACAATAGCCATTATGTTGCTACTTCATACACATGGCCACAGTGGTAGTTAAATATTCACGCACAGCAACGGCAAGATGCGCGCTAACTGCTCCCGATCAAGAAAAGTATATCAAAATGATATCCAAAATTTGTCAGTGACATACTTAATTTTGATAAAATTAGGATATCACAGTGATATACGGAATCAAAATGATATCAAAATGATATCAAAATGATATCGAAATGATATCAAAATGACATCAAAAAAATTATATCAAAATGATATACAAAAATTGTATATCATTTTGATATCCATTTCTGATACAAAACTGACATAACCAATTTTGAGTCTGAAAACGAAAGCGACGCAGATAATGGCGAAATTTTGCAATATTGCGGTTGATCGTTGGCAACAAGTTTTTAGAAATCGCCCGCATGCAGCAACTGAATGGATTGTCGATTTTTTTGCACTCAATTATATCTGTGTGCTTTTCACTAACTTTATTAGAAAATTCATTTCTTCTTCACTAAAATTGGCTGCGCGTTCGTCTTCCATAGTTATCTTTCCATAAAGTCCAAAAACAAAATCGTCAATTTGACACATTTTTCAATATCAAAAATATATCAAAATGATATACAAAAATTGTATATCAGCAGCTGACACATTTTTGATATCATTCTGATATAAAATTGACATGTTTTTCAATGATATCAAAAATATATCAATATCATATCAAAAATGTGTCAGCTGCTGATATACAATTTTCGTATATCATTTTGATATATTTTTGATATCATTGAAAAATATGTCAAAATCCAAAAACGTCAAATTTGACATATTTTTCAATGATATCAAAATGATATACAAAAACTGGATATCAGCAGCTGACACATTTTTGATATCATTTTGATATACATTTCAGATACAATGACAAGAAATTGACAAATTTTCTTGATCTTGACAGCTGTCGAGTTCATAACATGCGACTACTACTTTTCCACTGCTGATAACTCCAAGAGCTGCTTCCCATCAGTCTGTTTGTGTTTGTCTGCCACTGTGTCTGTCTGTCTGTCTGCTACTTGGTCTATCCGCGTGGTGCGTATTGTGTTGTCGTACGCCAGTATCTAACCGGCTAATCAATGAATTGAAAGCGAATGCTGTTAGCGCAGCATACGATTGCTTTGCCTTCTGTTGGTAGCAACAGAAGCCAGCAGCAGTGGCTGCGGAAGCTTCTCAGTTGCTGAGAGTTTCTTTTTCTTTTTGTCGATATTTTTACTCTTGATTTTTTTCTCTTTTCTTTTTGCATTTTTATTTTGCTCTGCTATTTTATTAGGTTTCGTACGCACAACAACTTGTCGGAGTGTTTTTGCCAGGAGCGTAGCAGCTCTAAAATTGGCCTTACAAGCATAAGGGTGGATCAATCTATAAGAACTAAATGTATTTAGTATATCAAAATATTATGTGATAGGTAAGTATCATAATTCAAATTCGTTCAGTTTAGCCTCAACGTTCGCCATAACTATTCCAAGTATTTGTGTGCAATTTGCTTAAAATATCTCGTCTTCCAATGGGAAGTACAAAAGAAGTGCATCTGTTTAAGCATTACATTCTTCTTAATTTTTAAAATTTTTCAAGGAGTTTTTTTACATAGCCACGAGTAAAGAGCATATTGGTGAACAAAATGTCTTAGTCATTTACATTTTCTTATCTATAAGTTCAGAACACTCATAAAAGAACTTTGTGATTCGTAACAAGTATAAGCTGTTTTGTTGTTATCAATTTCGATTCTCGGAATGGATTGGATAAAGGAGTCAATCACTTTGGAAAATTATATTACGCAAGAAACGTCAAAGTTGCAACTCCGTGGATAATGAGCTGAAAAAGAAAAGTTATCATTTCTTCTGTTTATGTAGTATATGTGGGGCTTTCCATGCTAAATCAAATACCATTTGGCTTTTTTATCTCCGATTTTCCGAAACTTTTGTTTCTCATTGTACCGGCTTTTTTTTTAACAAAAATCAAAAAAAAATATTTTTAAAATGTATATTTTGGTGCGCTGTAACCGTATAAGTTTTTAAAAAATTATTTCAACCATCCATTCACTTCCTTATATCCACCTTGAGGATATATAAAAAAAATATTTTATACATATTTTTATATATGTATATATATATTTTTTAATTACACTGTGCAACAGATTGGGGGGAGTATAATCTGAAAAAGACCTCGATAGCTTATTTTTCTAATGTAGATTTACTGATTCCAAAACAGGTTTTCCCTATCAGGTCTGGAATCCAAGCTATCCTTGATTAAAAGTGCAGAAGTCGTTATTTTCAGAGATATGCCGTACATCTAGGGAGTACTTTAGTGTAGTTCACTTTTTTCAATAGCATGATTTTTTAATTGGATCATTATTTTCTCAGATATCATCCATTGAAGTAAAGATATCTCAACTCCATAAATGTGGTCCTTTAAGTGGATTTTTGACATTTTTACTTCAATAGATGTCTCGGAAAGTGCTGATCAAATTGAAAAAGTTAATTCGATACATTTGGCAAAATATGTACATTGCTTTCTGGACGTACGCCATATGTCTGAGAATAGCGTTTTTTGCACTTTAAATCAAGGATAACTAGAATCTCAGACCTGATAGGCAGAATTGGTTGCCAGATTCGGAATCAGCACTCAGTGCTCTCAAAAAGTGGATGAAAACGAATAAAATAAGTTCCTACTTACACACTAAAAAATTAAAGTTTACTTTTGTGACTTTTGATTCCTTAAGGTACTTGTTTTGAATTATGTTGGTAATAAATTTAAAATTTTCAGAAGTTTTTTAGAAAGTTTGAAATTTATTCCAAAAAGGTCTGAAATTGATTCCATTTCTTGGCATTGGTACTATACCGGGTGTATTGCATAAAGTTACGAAGCTTCTGGGAGGTGATAGAGGAGGCCTAGACTAAGAAAAAATTGCGCCCGGAGAGGGGTCTAAAATGTAACCCTGAGGAGTCATAGGGTTAAAACTAATTTTCGTACTTGTTTCAGAAAAACATTTTTCTTGGATCACCCCAACGTTTTGAGACAACATTTCTATGGCGAAATTTTAGCTAATTGTAAGAGCTTTCAGATAGTGTAAGGATTTAAAAGATTTTGCAAAGTTCTGGATCTTCAAAGTTGATATTTTAATTTTTTCCCCATTTTTTTAATTTGGCGGCCATTTTAGTATGAAAAAGGTCCTATTAACATACCCTTTTATATTTTTTTTTGAAAATCTTATGAAATTTTCTTTAATCCGACAGTACGTTTGTCATCCCAATTTTTTTGATTGAGGTCAGAAGAAAATACTTTACAAATTGAAGGCTCCAGTAGATAAAGAGCAGAACGAGTAGCGCGCACTTCATATGCAGCGCAACGTATGTGAGTAACCCGTGTGTTACATAGAAAAGTATTTTTTTCCGACCTCAAATTACAAAATTGGTATGATAAATGTACCATCGGATTAAAGGAGATTTAACGAGAATTCAAAAAAAAAAAAAAAAAAAAAAATATATATAAACGGGTATGTTAATAGGAACCACTTTCAAAGTGCTGTTACTGTTTCTAAAACAATATCGTGAGCCAATTTGTAACTTTCTGAACTTAGGTATGTTTGACGTTCTATTGTTTTGATTTTTTCCCGGGCAATGTAGGCAAACAAAAAAGTTTTCCATACCAAACTAGTGTTTGACCCAAAAAATTCTGGCCTATAATAGGCTACCTATGTAAAATTTTCAACAGAGTCAAAATGCTTTTTGAAATGTCTAACAATGTCAGAAGAAATATATCTCAGTTCTTACTAAGTAAATAAACATCAATACATTCGTATACAGAAACTCCTTTAATATTCATGTACATATGTATAAATTTCGGGTAAAAAGAGATACTCCTTGATAAATTATAAAGAAATGTTCTTTTAATTCATCTAAAAGTACGTACCTACGAGTACTTTGACAAATCGTAAAGGTTCATTAAGTAGAAAGTGATGTAAAAATTTAGTAGACTCGTAAGTGTACTCTAAATACTAGAAAAACTAAAAGAATAGAAAATTAGACCCAAATGTGTTGTTTACGTTGATGATGATGGGAATAGTGTTGATGACGACAAACAGTACACCAAAAAAGCACAAGTGACATAATTAAAACGTACACTGAATATTTTAACCAACATTAGCAAAAATTTTGCCGACACACACAAGCCAAATAATAATAATAATGAAAAGAAAATACGATGAAAAACCATCAAAACACAAAAACAGAGGCCAGACCGTATGTTTCGCCAACAACAAACGCCCTGAAAAGGCCAACTTGCAGCACCACAGCACCCACCACAATAAACTCATAAAAAAAAATTTGTATGCTGACAAAGAAAATGTAACCAACTGAAGTGACAGCTAACAGCCAGCAGCAGCAGCAGCAGTCAACGAGAGCGACAGCCAAGCAAAAACCCAGCAACAGCTAACAAGAAGCCAATTTCATATGGGGCACGACCAGGAGCATAAAACGATGTGAATTGTGCGCGCCTCAGAGCCGGCCGAGTCAAAAGTCTACTACGAGCATTCGTAGACTCTTTTCGTTTGTCTGGAATTGGTGATAGAACTTTTGCGCCTGCTGTAGTGTTGCCAGCGCATTTCGATTGCTAGAAAAAATATACAATTCCCAATAGAATAACACAATGCCACAATGGTTGTCCATTATATAACTTTATAGCTGATTAAGGAGGATAAGCATCATCTACTTACATAGTGCGACACATAAAAAGTGAACTAAAATCCGTTATAAGGCGTCGAAGTACTCACCGAAACAAGTAATTCTGCCAGAGCGTTTTGCAAAGTTGACTCATATAAGGATTTTATGGTAATTTTTGTGATTTTAAGGAGATATAGCCATATGAAAAAATCGAAAAATCGCTCAAAATCCAATTTGAGGCAAAAAGTTGCAATTTTCAGCATTATAATTATAATTATCCAGCTGAAAATTGCAACTTTGAGCGATTTTGAGCGATTTTTCGATTTTTGCATATGGCTATCTCTCGGTAACGAGCCGAGATATTGTTTTGATGACTTCAGCAATGTTGTAGCTATTGTATAGAAGAAAAAAAATGCCGAACAAACTTAACCGAAAAAATTCATCTAGTGCCATAAAATCTCAAAAATGACCATAAAATTTACATCACAGCAGAATTCTAAGATATCCTGCATCAAAGTGCAGAAATCGCTGTTCCGAAGCTTTATCACACTTACAGTAAATGACGGAATTGATATTTGAGTAGAAATTCGCCAAGTGAGCCCAAGATTTTCAACGTGGTCACGAAAATTGAAAACAAATATCGAAATGCAATCTAGTAAATTAAAATTTTTATTGAAAGTTCTTGAAAATTGAACGGGATGATAGAAAACAAACACGTTTATCGATTAGTAACACAGAGCAACATTGATTTTGCAGCATAGGTTTTCGCAGTCGATTTCGAGTGATCATGACCTTCTTAATACGAAAATAATATCAGATTTGCCGAATTGACTCTAGTTCTCCAAATATCCTTGTTTAAAAGTGCAAAAATAGCTGTTTTGAGGCATATTTGAAGTAGTATAACCCTTACAATGGACATTGTAATAAGTTTTTGCTAAGACAATAGAATAATCGTAACCTTCCTCATTAAACCATATCTTTTAACTTTTCCGATTAGATCCTTACTTTGCGAGTAATTAACCATTGAAGTAATGGTATATCAACTCCATACAAAGGACTAATTTTTTTGTTTTGTGCGGCCTTAGTTTTTTGAGTTAATCCAGATTTACTGAGGTTATTGAATACTTAGGGTGTGATTTGTTTGTCTGGATTGACTCTAGTTCTGCAGAAATACTTGCTCGAAAGAGCAAAAATACCTCTTTTGCTTGTATGTAGTTGAAATGGGTGATAACTCAGAAAGTAAGGATCTAATTGGAAAAGTTAAAATGTATGATTTAATGAGGAAGGTTATGGCTTTTTGTCCAAAGACTAAAGACCAAATACCAAAGACGAAAGACCAAAGACCAAAGACCAAAGACCAAAGACCAAAGTCCAAAGACCAAAGACCAAAGACCAAAGACCAAAGACCAAAGACCAAAGACCAAAGACCAAAGACCAAAGACCAAAGACCAAAGACCAAAGACCAAAGACCAAAGACCAAAGACCAAAGACCAAAGACCAAAGACCAAAGACCAAAGACCAAAGACCAAAGACCAAAGACCAAAGACCAAAGACCAAAGACCAAAGACCAAAGACCAAAGACCAAAGACCAAAGGCCAAAGACGAAAGACCAAAGACCAAAGATCAAAGATCAAAGACAAAAGACAAAAGACCAAAGACCAAAGGCCAAATACCAAAGCCGCAAAAACCAAAAACCAAAGCCCAAAGATCAAAGACGAAGATGCTAAAAAAAGTATTTAGATGCAACGCATTGTTACAAAAAGCAGAAGAAAACTACCTTCAAAAAGGCTTACCAAATGATGAAGTGGGTTATACTTAATATCCTTACTTACCACAAAATTTAATCCGTCTTTTTAATGATTTGGCAACATTGCTGCCAAGTTAGCAGGCCAAGAGAACATTCCAGATGCCAAGTATTACAGCAGGCATGCACATAAGTAGGCAGCCAGCAAGACGTTAAGTCAGTCAGCTGAGCTGATCAAGTTGTTGCCGGCATGGTATGAATGGAAATGCTGGCAATAACAACGGCAACAACAAAACAGTAAGGAAAGCGACAACAACGATAACTTGGCTTTTATATGATTTTTTTCATTTACGCTTCTTATTGTTGTGTTGGTGAAGGCTGGCTGGCACATTTTGAGTTACAAACAACGTAATGTAACACATAACGTAACATATAACGTAGCGTAACATAGCGTAAAACGTTAAAAAGCGCCCTACGTGTTGTATGACGACAACAATTGCCAAGCATAAACAGTAGCAGCAGCAGCAACGACAACGACAGGCATCGACCGAGGCTGCTGCTACTGCGGCGCTTAGTTGCCGCGTCTGAGTTTGCTGCTGCTGCTGCTTCAGTTGAGTTCTCTTTTTTTCTGCTGTTCGCTTTTTGCTGTGGCGGCGACTTCTGCTGCTACTGCTGCTGTTGTTTTTGTTAGTGTTGCTTTTACTGTTGGTATCATCGTTCTAAAAGTAAACGGCCTGCTTTAGTCTGTCATTTGACGTTCGCAAAGTAAGGCATAACAACAAAGCTCGCCTCATTTGTTGTTGTTTTGGTTTTGTGTGGTGGGTCTCGTCGTCGTATCGTACGAAAAGTAAAAATTTGTATGCGGCATTTTTGCGCTACATTTTGTGTGTGTTCAGTGTCTGAGTGTTGTTGCGAATATCCGAATATCTTGTATGGAGGATGCAATAACGACAACGCATTAAAAGTGTTGCTCGGCTCTTGGTCGAAATAATTGCCAGGATGTGGCGTGTTGTCCTGCAAGGATGAAGTGTGTTTACATTTGTAAAAAGTCAAAGTAAGTGTGAGATGGCATGAAAAAAGGCGCGAAAGTAATAATTCAAGAGATAAAAGATATAAAATTTCAAAGATAAATTTAATTGAGCGCCATGTGAATAAAAATAAAAAATTTATAAATGAAAAAAGAGAAAGAATACAGAATAAATCATAGGAAGTGATAAGAATCATCATTAAAGTGTTGTGGATGCTTCGTATTTTTTTTTTGTTTTGCCAGGAAAAAGCCATCCGCAAAATTGTTGTGTATGTTGGAGATAATTTTAATGTTTTTTTGTTGTGTATTTTAAATGTTTTGAATAAATTTGACAGAATATATTTATGAAAGTTTATTAAAACAAAGGAAAACTCATACTTAAGGTATCTTTAAGATGGCTTAGCAAAAAAACATTTTAGTTTTTTGAAGTTTTATATAAAAGCAAAATATTTTCTTAGATTCGTTTCGTTTTGTCGATTAGTGTAAAAAGTTTGAATGAAATTGAGGAATATTCAAGGCTTAAAAGAAAACTAGGGACAGTCCAAGACTATCTGAGAAGTACCATCTGGACTAAAATATAACCTTAAGACTTCTCTATAAAAAAGAAAAATATCATAGTGGTATTTTTTCGTTGGTCAGTAGTATTTAGGATCTCGGCATCTACGTGCGTATTTTCGTGACCAGACTTATTTTCTTTAGGTGGAATTTGAGTCCACAGTTTGGGATTTTGAAAAGCTTCCATTGTAACTTATTATAGAGGATAATCTTTTTCAAAATTAAATATATTGGTCACAAATTAAATAAACATTTGTTTATCTTTTTTGTCTGTCACATGCCTTATTAGGCTGCCTAGTAAGTTGATAAGGGTATTATCCTCCCGTTAAGTTGCTTTTAAAGTTATTGTTCTCTTCGTGAAGGGGTTTTCGCCCTACAAATGTATTGTATGCATTTCTATAGGCTAGGTGATCGGATCTTCCATTGTCATCGTGTCACTCGTGTCTTGGTATCTACTTACATAGATAAGAGCCTCATTATGCGACCTGAATAAGGCTAAGAGAAGTTCAAAATAACCAAAGACTAGTCTTGAGAATATTATAGAAGATTTAAGGGCAGATTGACTGTCTGGAAAAATACATACGTCGGTGCCTCTACGTATACACTCTCTGACACATACATATCTCGTTGGCCTCCGCTGTTTTCCCATCGCAACTGCTTTTTGAACTCTTGGACCTATTTCCCGAAATTCTATGACTATAAACAATTGTGTAATGTCAAAATCCTGGATGTATTCTGGCGCACATGCATTTCGGTCTCCAATAAGTTAGGTAAAAAGTTTGTTTTCTCTAGAAAACTCAAATGGGTAATCAATGACTGAGCAGAATGGAGGAGGAAGGAAATAAATGTAAAACAGGGCTCACAGTTATGGTTTACTGACGGGTCCAAAATAGAAGATGACAGCGCAGGAGCTGGAGTTGTGGGACCAACAATCCAAAAAGCAGTTGCAGTGGGAAAAACAGCTTCAGGCGGAGGTCTACGCTTTAGTTGTGTGCCAGAGAATGTCTAAGAAGGGGCACTTCCGGCACCGACATATACATTTATTCGGATAGCCAAGCAACTCTAAAATCACTATTGGCTCAGGGAACGAGGGGTATGAAGACACCCCAATCGGCTCGAAAGGGTTAAAGAAAAAGTCAACAAAAAAGTCAACAAAAAAGAACAAAACTAGTCACTTTCGACGCATGCATTTGTATTCCGAATACGGTCAAAGGATCTGTATATTAATATGCAAGACATGCGTACCATGTTAGCAATGAAGGACAACTCACACAGAGCTGAAAAGAAGAAAAAGCACAAAGAGAAAGTGGAAAAGCTGACTGACACTGACTTCATGTTTTTTGTTTTCTTTTCGTTTCACATTTGTCATTGTACCAGGGATGATAAATGAGCTTTTTTATTTTGTACCAAATAGCAAGCTGAGTACTAAAACTGTCTAAAAAGTGCCTGCACGGTGTGTATCAAAGTGACTATGACTTTAAAAAAACTTCTCAAAGAATACAAATGCAAGGCGCCAGAGATCCCTCATACAAGAAAATATTTCAAAACAATTTGGCAGGAACATTTTTAGAGTCCGCGAGCTAAAGTCATTGGGGGCTATCGTGGAGCAAGATTCACGGGAAGTTTTCTTAAACTGCAATAGAGAATGCACGGCAATTTGAGAAAATCCGCGTTTTTTGCCTAAATTCAAATTTATATGAAAAATTAAAAATTTGTTGCTAGAAATATCTGTAAGATACTTTAAGCGAGCTTGTATCCAAGAGCTACCATGTGATAATCAATTTGAATATTTTTGGATTTGTATCACTCGCTTTTATTGAATGAATCAAGCGTATGGCAAAACATATCAAATAGATACCCATCATATAAATTAGCAATCAATTTGCCAAGTCACAAAATAACAAATACATAATAACAACAACAACAATAAAAACCAACATCAACAATAACAACTAATAACAACAAGTGTTAACAATAAAATTGCCAACAACTGCTGCTGCTGCAACATTACATATTGGCAGCAACATTTTCCAACGCTGCTCTCTGTGGATTAGAAAAATTGAATGCATGCCAGTGAAATTCATTTGTTTCACCTACCCATTGGATACACGACACGTTCTTGACCAGCATATTTGCCGTTGTTGTTGCTGCTGGTTGGTGTTCCCACTGTAAGGTTTGTGATTTTTGTTGTCTTTTCTTTCTTTTTTTGTTGGTTTGTTGGCCAATACAAACATAATAAAAGTTTTAACTTTGTTTATTGAATTTTGTGTTTGAATCGGCAGCATTTCTTGTCTACCCAACTGGTTTCTCTGTTTTTGTCTAATTCAATTTAAATTTTTGATTGGCAATGCTACCGCAACTTTTGAATTAGAAAAAAAGTCAACAAAAAAATTTAAATAAATTCCGGAATTGAAATTTATGGCGCCCCAGTTATTTGGCATAAGCTTATATGTTAGTTGGGTATGACAATTTCTTGGTGTTGTCAAATTTTTTAATTTTTTGAATGAATTTTGTTAAAAATTTTATTACGGTGTTTGACCACTTAATTTAATAGGTAAATCGATTTGCATTATTTGATAATAAAACTAGTAAGGGTGGTATCTTTGGCTTTATCAAAAAAATAAATACCCGGTATCGTATTGACACATTGAAAATCATATCGTGGCACAGTGAATGAAGCGGCTAATTAGCAAAGTCTTTTGATAATTCTTGTTTTGTTTGCTACAATTATTCGTACAACTGTGAGCTTTCTGCCAAATATTTATAATAAATTAGCAAGTGAAACATTATCAAATATGAAAATTAGTTTTATATTCCGAGTTTCGTGAAATTTTTAAACAGTTTATAAACTGTGACATCGTGACTAAGTGATAGATCTACGTAGAAGTTCATATTTGACATTGAGTTGTCCTTAAGAACCATTTGTGTCTGCTCTAATTTTTGATTTTCTTTATTGTTTCAATCATTGCGATTGTTAAACGTTCAATTGGATCTGCCTTTTTTTGCCTATTTACTATTTAATTTAAATTTAAGGCACAACTTTTTTTTTGGAACAGCGAAAATGAATCAAATATCTTGAAATTTTAGATTTTTTTTAATTAAGTGATGACATAGTTGCCATTTTGACTACGCACCTAAAGTATTTGAACCATTTTTGAGGCAAAAGTAAGTTTTTGCCTATTGGAATTTCCACAGAATGGTCTATCGTGAGCCAAAAATTTAAATTATCATATCTCTGAAACTATTTAGCGTATATGGATGAGATTTGGTATTCATGTTAAAAGCACCAAGAAAAATAATGTATACTTGGCCAAAATGTGGGTATCACTACCCCACAAAAATCATTTCATCATATCTTCGAAAATATTTAACGCACATGAATGAGATTTGATGCATGTAAAAAAAGAATCAGGACAAATAATGTTCATTGGAAAAATGGGCGATGCCACGCCTCTACAAAAAATTTTTAATTTATCAGATTTGGTACACCAGTAGAATGGATAGGGACAAATAAAATCATTCGGAAAAATTACTGAAGCCATGTCAACCTAACAAGATAAGGTGAAGCAACGTTCACCGGGAAACCCTGGTTTTTTGAAAGATTTTCAATTTAAAATTTTCAATGGTGAAAAAAAAAAGAAAATGTCCCGTGCTTCCCTGATTAAAATTAAATTAAAAAAAAGTATAAATAATTTTTGGGTAAGATTAAAACAATTTTTAAGAAACGTCAATGCACAACAATTTTAAGTTAGTCACATTGAAATATTCAGGCATGTTCTGAAATCCAATTCACTTCGGAATCGGAATGAAAGCAATCTTCAAGAGCTCTGCATTGCTACAAGAAGGATGTAATCGGATTTCGATTTCAACAAATAAAATTTGATAATAATTCCTATTCGATTTGCCGAAACATAAATCCGATTTGGTGTTAATTACCGAAATGCGGAGCTCTTGAAGATTGCTTTCATTTCGATTCCGAAGTGAATCGGATTTCAGAACATGCTTGATTACATCTGGTTTCCCTGAAATCGTTGTTTGAATTGTTGGCCGCGAAAACCACTTCTATTTGTGTACCGTGTGACCGCCTTGGTTTCTTGCAATTATCTTGAAAACGAAAAAATTACTCAAATCAAACTTAGCACCAATTATAGGGCTAATCATGAGCCATAAGCTAAGCCTATTTTCAAAATAAAAATACGTGTTATGTTGACTTTTTTTTAAATTCAAATATCTACGACGGTCCCATGCGATAGCATAGAAATGCCCATGTACATTAATATAGTTATATTAACGATCTGTTTTGCTTTTGCAAAAGACAAATATCGGCTGATAACACAGTCCTGCGATGAAAAAAGTATGAGATCGGAGTAAGTGGTTTTTATAGATTATATGTTCCATCACGTCTGAGATCCGAGTTATCATTGATTTAAAGTGCAGATAACGGTATTTTCAGACATATGGCGTACATCCTGAATGAAGTCTAGTTCATTTTTGACAGCGGCATTTAATAGCCCTGAGCTTCCTCTTTAAAGCGTACTTTTAATCACTACCTTCCGAGATATCATCCAAATATCATACAAATTGAATATAGTCCTTTACAGGGATTAGCGATATCTTTTCTTCAATCGATGATATCTCGGAAACTAATGATTCAATTGAAAAAGTTAAAAATACATTTTAAAGAGGAAGCTCAGGGCTATTCAATGCGCAAAAGTGAGCTAGACTACTTTCAGGATGTACGGCCATATGTCTGAAAATAGCATTTCTTGCACTTTAAATCAAGAATAACTCAGATCTCAGACGTGGTGGAGCAAATCGGAGGTAATATTCGGTTTCAGCGATCAAAAATCTATAAAAATCAACTTCTCTCATTTCATACTTTTTTAACTTTTTCAAAAACGCAAGACGGTGTAATTCAATGTAGACAAGAAAAGTGGTGCTAGTGATATTTTTATCAAAATTGCGCTAAAGCATATACTTAGTTCTCATACTAATTGCTGCTTTTTTAACATTGGCATGTCATTGGAATAAAGCGCGTTGCTTCCACTAAGACCTTGATGTGCATAATAGTGCCCATTTAGAAAAAAACAAATTTTGTTGCATTTTATTAAGTTTTTTGAGCCTGTGTCCATATGGCATCGCTAGGAGGGATGGGTAACGTTGGTGTATTTTTAATAATACCGACCAACAAAGCTCACCATACCAAAGCAGCAGTAGCCATTTCTGACGTATTTTTCAATACTGAATCAGAATCCGAAAAGATATCGTAACAATTCAAATGGAGTTTTAGAGAAAAAACTAGAACTTTTAGTTATTACATTACTTTATTGCTTAAAATTAATTTGTTTTTTTTTATAAAACCCTGTTTATTAAAAAAAAAAATTGTTCTAAAATATCCCGAAACCCTGACCAAATTCTTTATATTGTTAGCCTTTGACCATATCGTCCCTATACAAGTGAAAAGTACTATGTCCGTTTTTCAAGTTTTAAAATATTTGATGTTCAAAAAATTAAAATTTGTTTCCTTGTATGGAAATCGGTGTTTTGCTTTTATTTTAATGTTGAAAATAACCACTTTTAACAAAGATATGGTTTAATAATTTTCAGACTAAAGACTGCAGTATTTTGGAACAGAAATACTAAATAATTCAAAACAATAAACAGAGTTAGTACTTTTCAGTTGTATAGGGACGATATGTTTTACCAACATACCTTACTACCAGTCACCTAGCCTGCCTGGCTAGCGTGTAGGCAGTATATACAAATGTAATGGTGCGGTTTTTTTAATCATACCTCAAAGAGTATGCTTCTAAAAAATCTTTTTTAAATTCGGAAAAAACTACAAAGGGTGATTCGGGTTAATTGGCACACTTTTATACCTGTCGTTTTCCAGATCATACCATTCTCATCACTATAAAACTTACAGTATCATTCTTTGGGTAACTTAAGGCAACTAATTTTGAGTCTGGCAACAGTTTTTTTAATTGTCATGCCAGGGTTTTGAGTAATCCCAACTTAAAAATTTATAAACAGATTTTTTTGCTCTTTTTGATGTGATATATCAAGATCAGATAATTTTGGGATATAAAACCTCTTATGGTAATTGAAAGTATATATATTTTCTTTACAAGCCTAACTTGGATAATACTTCCATTAAAGAATTAGAAACAAAAGCCTTTCATCTTCAAAGTTTAAATTTAAAATGTTTATTATTTGTGTGAAATTTGGTTGCATTAGCGCAAAAAAAAAAAAACGCTTTCAATATAACATTTTGAAGTTTGAATTTGTGTTTGAGGTGAGGACATGAGACCGTGGTCCGAAATTTTAATCTGAGGCTGAAGTCCAAGCAGCTTTTATGGTCTGTGTGAAATTTTCACTATATCAAAAAAACACTTTTTTAATATAAGTAGGGCTGACGTAGATACTACACCCACTTATCAACTTATAAACATATATAAGCTAGGTTGTTCAATAAGTTTCGCGGTTCGATAAGAAAGAGCGTTGCTACTAGCCTAATTTTTTTTTATTTTGTTACATTCTTCATATGAACGTTTGTGAAGTTTCATTTCAATCTATCAATCATTCTTAGTTTACAAGTGAGAATTTGGAAGAGCTGCAAAATATGCTTCCACAGCTGTTATGACCTCATCATTTGATGAAAAACGCGTTTCACGCATGAATTTTTTTAGGTCTGGTAGAGGCCAAATCTTGTGAATACGGTGGATGCTGCAACAATTCGAACTTTAATTCATGGATTTTAGCCATTGTCAAAATGCTTTTGTGACACGGTGCATTGTCCTGATGAAAACGAATATTTTTCTTCTGCAAACCGGGTCTTTTTCACGAACTTTATCCTTCAGCTTGTCTATGAAGTAACAATATTATTCAAAATTTATTGTTTTACCAGTTTGCAAGTAGCCTCTTGTTTTGATTCAAGATTGTGTTGCTAGACCCAAGTATCATCCATAAGATGAATCGACGCACAAAATCTCCTTTATCCTTTCGAAAACGCTCTAAATGTTGCTGAAAAAATCGCATTTAAATGTGTTTTTAACTAGCTACCAACAAATCACGTGTCAAGTCATACAAAAGCTATTGAATTTTTGTGTCATAACTACTTGGAAATAAAAGTACTTGTATGACTTCCTGTATGTAAATTTTTTGTTCAAAAGGAAATATGTTGGTTATTCATGGTCAAATCCCTAAGTTTTTGCTATCAAAATAAAGTTAAAATAATGACACACAAGCTTGTGAAGAGTTCTTTTTTAATTTTGTATTGATTAAGGCAAAATTTATGTAATTAAATATGGTTGGTTTTTGGTTTTCTCAGTATATTTTCTCAATTAAACGGGCCTACAAAAATATTTGCTAAACCGATTTCAAAATTTTTTTCCGATTTGAAATTATTGCTATTTGTTGAATCGTTTGACATTTTTTTTTTAAATTCTGACGGATAAAAATTTTTCAATTTATTTTCGCGCGGATGTAAGTCGTGATTTTGGATTTGTCAATTTATCGGAAAATTGAGACGTGATGGAAAAATTTTGTAAATGCAGTTCTATTATGTCAATAGCAAGAAATAATAATTTTATGGTCTGAACTCAGATAAAAACAAAAACCTGAAATTCGTTGAACAGTGTTATCAATGGAAAAATTGATTTTCTTAACTCACTGTAAACAAAACAAATAGCTCTTGTACATCAAAACGTTGTGAGTACGTTTATGCTTAAAAATGTCAAACTTTCCAATGGAAATGTCAGATTGCAGAAATATATATAGCAGCCTACGTATAAGCATCATTGTAGGTCCGCGTGACAATATGGGAAACACTTTTTGGCATCAAAATTTTTCAAAATGGGTTTCTACGATGTAAATTGAATTGCAGTAACTTCATATATGAAATCATTTTTGGAATCAGTTAAATAAATATTTTTAAAAGCCCATTAATTGAAAATGCTTCAAATTTTGGACGCAAAGATATTTTGTATCTAAGCATTTCCCTTATTTTAGTGTAGATGTTCATTATAGACTGCAATTAAACAAAAATGTTAAGTTCATTATCATGAGTTACATGCATAAGGTATCTTTTTTTGGCAACACTTGAACTACTTGAAAAACTTGCTTACAACAAAATTAAAAATTCATTTTCATTTATTTACAGCTTTGTTATGAATGGAAATTTATTGCATCTGTTGCACTTAATCTGTTTTTATTTCAGTATTGTTTTTGGATCAATTTAATTTTTATTGAGGTGTTCAATATTTTTGGAATTGACTGTGTCGACAAAATTTCATTCAGACTTGCATGTTAACTTTTTACCTTGATTGAGTACTTGTACTTTGAAGTAGATGGATTATATGTTTTTTATTGGCTTATCATTTTACAACAATTTTAGGGATTTAAATACACATACAAGACTAATTAAAAACTATGTCCGAAGAGGCGGCCGAAACAGGATATGGTGTTTTTGTTCATACGCGTATACATATTCATTTGACATTTGAATAAACTAAATTTGATATCTCAAGTAATATTTATTGGAAATTATTAATAGAAGAAGACTATTCACAAAATTATATACACCTTAAACGTATCTTAAAAATAATTTGCATTAAAACTTGATGACGTTATAAGTAAATAAATAACTTAGGGTTATTGGTAATCAAAATATGTAAAATAAAAAGTAATTACACTGTGTTGAATGCAGTCTGTGTAGATTAATATTTACACATATGATTATCAATAATTATATTATTAAATTTTTATATTTATTAAGTTATGTTGTTTTAATATTGAATTCCAAATTTATATGAATGATATAAAAATTATTTGAGTAAAATTAAAAATATGAACAAAGATACAAATTATGAAAACACTGTGCAAAGTGAATTAAACAAAGTAGCAAACCCTACATATACTCCCCCTCTAGAAAAAGTTATTTAATGGAATTTTAAAATAAAATATTGAAAATAGTGTAGGATTACGATATATTAAATGTGACCTTTTTTTTAAGTTTTTCTAGTGCAATAGGATTAGTGCAAATGTTTTTTTGTATGAATGCTGGCTTAAGATGATCAATGGAAATTTTCTTAATTGAATTTCCTTGTTGAATTGTGAAAGTGTTATTATTTCGTGAAATTACTTTATAAGGACCTTCAAACGGACTTTGTAACCCAGACTTGCGGTTGATTTTAATGAAAACATAGTCGCAATTACTTAAAGCTTTAGGTACATAGCTCTTTCTTTGACTATGATGAATTACTTTAGTTCGAACTAGACTAAAATGTTCTCGCAACTTTTGAAGTAAAGTTTCGGCGGAATCTGTATAATTGTCTGAGACTACAAGTTCTCCAGGCAGCCTAAGTGACTGTCCGTAAACTAGTTCTGCCGGTGAGCATTTTAAGTCTTCTTTGATTGCTGATCGTAAGCCTAAAAGAATGATGGGCAAAGATTCTGACCAACTTTTAATCTCATTTCTTGCCGTTATCGAAGTTTTTAGTTGTCTGTGGAAACGTTCTATCATACCATTAGACTGTGGATGATATGGTGATGTATGGATTTTATGTGAACCGAGAAGTTTGGTCAAATCAGTAAATAATTTTGATGTAAACTGAGTGCCTTGATCAACAGTAATATCTAAGGGCACACCAAATCTTGGAATATAATTATAGGCAAATGTTTTTGCTATAGTTGCTGTTGATATGTCTTTTAATGGGTATGCTTCAGGCCAACGTGTGTGTCTATCTATAATTGTCAATATATACTTGTAGCCGTTAGAAATGGGTAATGGACCTACTAAGTCCATATGAATATGTTCAAACCTTCCATTAGGGATTTTGATTTTCTGGATAGGTGATTTAGTATAAATACCGATTTTCGTTTTTTGACATTCGAGGCAGTTTTGAGCCCATTCATTGACGTCTTTGCGCATTTGTGGCCAAAAGTATTTCAACTGTATTAGTTTTCTTGTGCTTCTGATACCCGGATGCGATATTGAATGCAATTTTGAAAAAATTGTTCTTCGTAATGAAGTTGGAACATACGGTCTTGCATTTGTGCCTGAGTAATCGCACCAAATTTTAAGGTTGAGCATTGGAATATTGACTTCTTTTAAATTACATTTGGTCTGTGTTGAAGAAATTAGAGTTTTTAGTGTTTCATCATTTTGTTGCTCGGTGTAAAGTGTTTGAAAGTTAATGTCTTTTGATGAAAGTACTGCTATTTCTGGTATTCTAGATAAAGTATCCGCTACAATATTGTCCTTTCCTGAAATGTATTGTATGTCGTCAGTAAACTGTGCTATATATTCTAAATGTCTGGTTTGTCTAGGTGATCGATCTACTTTTGAATTTATGATATATGTCAATGGTTTATGGTCAGTAAAAATTGTAAAGTTTCGTCCTTCAAGAAAGTGTCTAAAGTGTTTTATCGCGAGATATATGCTAAGTAGTTCTCTGTCGAAAGTGGAATATTTAGATTCAGCATTACTAAGTTTCTTAGAAAAAAATGCTAATGGTTCTTCTCCATGATTTGATGATTGTTGTAATACTGCACCCACTGCTATATTCGACGCATCCACTGCAATTGAGATCTTTGCATTTTTGTTGAAATGTGTCAATAGTGTATTTTTAGAAAATATCTTACGAACTGTTAGAAAAGATTTTGTAGCTTCATCAGTCCACGTTAAATTTTTTTCTTTGTTTTTGGTGGCCTTTGTAAGAATGTCATGTAAAGGACTTAAATGCTTTGCAAGCATTGGGACGTAACGATGGTAATAGTTAACCATTCCTAAAAATTTTTGTAATTTGTTGATTGACGAAGGTTTTTCAAAATTGGTTATAATTTCAATACGTTCTTTTGATGGTTTGATCCCTTGTTCGGAAATCTCGTAACTGAGAAATTCTAAACATTTAACGCCAAATATGCATTTTGATGGTTTAATGTTTAATCCGTATTCCTCTAAGCGTTTAAAGATAGTTTTAAGATGTTGAAAGTGTTCCTCTTCATTTTGACTTGCAACCAGAATGTCATCTACGTATGTAAAAATAAAATCAAGCCCGAAAAATACTTCGTTTATAAAACGTTGGAAGGTTTGGGCACTATTTCGAAGTCCGAATGGCATTCTCACGAACTCAAACATTCCGAAAGGAGTTGTGATAGCTGTCTTATGGACATCTTCTACTGCCATCGGAATTTGATGATATGCTCTAACCAAATCTATTTTTGAGAAAATTGTCTTATTTTTTAGATCAATACTCAAGTCGTGAATGTGAGGCAATGGATACCGATCCGGGACAGTAATACAATTAAGCCTTCGATAATCGCCACATGGCCTCCAATCATTGGGTTCCTTTTTGGGAACGAGATGCAGTGGTGAGGCAATGTGGGAGTTTGATGGCTTGCAGATGCCTGTTTTAACTAAATATTCGAATTCAGTTTTTGCAATTTTGTGCTTAATAGGATCTAGCCTTCTTGGTTTGGAGAAGGGCAGAATTCCTTTTGTAACTATCCTGTGAACCGTATTGTGCTTTACTGTTTTTGTATAATCAGGTTCAGCAGTGATAGTTGGAAACTCTTGAAGTAGTTTTGTGAATTTGTTGTGAGGAATTGCAACTTTTAAACTAAAAATTTCGCTATATCCTTTTATTGTAGAAACTTTTAAATTTGTTTCAGAATCTATAATTAGTTTATTTTTGACGTCAACTATAATACCAAATTTTTCTAAAAAATTGGCTCCAATGATTGGTGTCGATATGTCCGCAATAATAAATGGATAAGTGAAATCTCGACGAAGTCCTAAATCGATTTGAAGTAATTTGGTTCCAAAAGTTTTAATGGTTGAACCATTTGCAGCACATAAATCTAAGTCTGAATATCTTTTACTGTTTTTAAATTTTGAAACTGGGATAACGGAAACAACTGCTCCTGTGTCAATTAAAAAGTTTAATTTATTTTGATTGTCATGTATGAATAGGCGACGTGCTGGTTTTTGGTAGTTCTCATCATGTGTCACCTTCATGATGGAACTTTCTAGTTTAAAAAATTTGGATGTTTTTCAAAAGATTTAATAGTGAAATTACAAGGTTTAATACATTTGTAAGCCTTATTACCAAATCGTTTATGGTACCAACATTGTAAATTTCTTGAATTGGATCTAGACCGTCTTTGAAAATTAAAATTTAAGTTGTTTCTTTCTCTAGATTTATTTCTGCTTTTTAATTCAGCTACTTCAATTGTTAATTTATTTAATTGCTCAAAAAGTGTGTTTGTTAAACCAGAGTATTCATGTTGATTTTGTATATTTGTTGAAGATGTTGGGATATCTTTAATTATTGTTGAAATTTGTTTGTTGTGTAATTCATAAATTTTATCTGCCAAGTTTAATTTTTCATTAAGAGAATTAAGGTTGGAAGAATATAAATGACTCTGGATTGAGTGTGGTAATTTTCGTTGCCATAGTTTAAGGATAAGCTCTTGACTAATTATGGAGGTGGAACCAGATAAAGTGGTCATGTCTCTAAAAAATTCTGAGGGCTTACGATCTCCAATTTCAGATTCAGAGAGTAGTTTTTCTAAACGTATTTCATCGCTTAGTGAAAATCTAGATAAGAGAGCTCTTTTAATAGTATCATATTTGTTTATGGTTGGTGGATTTTGGATTACATCAATGATTTTAGATATGACATCTTCTTGTAAAGCTATAATAATATTTTGGTATTTGACGACATCATCATTGATATTTTTTAACTGAAACTGTGTTTCACACTGAATGAACCATGCGTCTGGGCAAGTGGTCCAAAATTGTGGTAATTTAATGAAATTTGTAGTGTTTTGTCTTTCCATGTTTGTATCGGCTCTATTATCTTGTGGGGTGTCTTCAGTGTCGTGGAATTCCGTATTTTGCGGATTTCTGTTTGTGAAAGATCTTGTAAGGGGCATTGAACCTTAAGAAAAAGGTTAATTTATGTATAGTTATGCCAAAAAAGGAAATGTTTATGTAGCGCTAGAGGGAGAGCTTACAGTATAAAATTTTACTTAGAATTGTTGCTTAAATTATACGTAATATTAAATAAATCTTAATATAACTTATCTTAAAATTGTTGAATTATACTCGTACATATATGTATGTGCACAGATCAATAGAGATGAGATATACAGCTATATGGAGTTAATACACGTATCATATGATTATCCTGATTCACTGCTCCAGATTGAAATTCTTAAAATTTTGAATTCCTTTTTGAAAGTTTATGCACAGCGTCAGATAAAGGGAATTGTGGAATAAATTTTTCATTAGCAATAAAATGCTTTGTTTATTGTTTGCAGGATCGCCAAATATGTGTAGATTAATATTTACACATATGATTATCAATAATTATATTATTAAATTTTTATATTTATTAAGTTATGTTGTTTTAATATTGAATTCCAAATTTATATGAATGATATAAAAATTATTTGAGTAAAATTAAAAATATGAACAAAGATACAAATTATGAAAACACTGTGCAAAGTGAATTAAACAAAGTAGCAAACCCTACACAGTCATTGAGTATTTTTGTTCTGTAAGTCATTTGGGATACAAATAATTGTAAAATCAAATGAATACACATCAAACATAAAACTAATTAAATTATTAAAAAGAACCAGTAATTAAAACTCAAAGCAAATAAAACACGAATGTTGTCAAATTAAAACATAAAAATATATAAAACTTTTATTTATTCTCATACTACTTAACCGAGGCGAATACTAATTGGAAGGCATTGACTACATGTAGGATATCAAGGTCAATCTGGCCTTCATATAACAGTTCAAGAACTACCTATTTACTAGCTAATAACCGTATTAATATAGCAAGATTTACAGCAGTTTGCACTGGACACTGGACCATCGGCAAGCATGCTGAAAAACTAGGCATCCCTTTCAACTCCTTTTGTCGGAGTTGCTTAGATGCAAACGAGCAAGAATCTCTTGAACATTTTCTCTGTGACTGCCCAGCTCTGGCTAGAGCTAGACTTAAATCACTAGGAAAGCCTTTCTTCAATACACTCAGCGAAATCGCCAGCATCGAAATTGGCTCGCTGCTCAATTACCTTAATAGAACTAACTGGATATAGGTATCGTTAGTTAGGTAATTTTAAAATTTTTCACATCCACTTATACCAGTCTGTCGGATCACTTTTGTGGTATTAAAATGGCACTTTTAGTGCTACTTAGGGTTTCAGCTTGCTTCGCTAAACCGCCACTCTAACCTAACCTAACCTTTATTTATGAAACACAAAAAAAAAAAAAAAACAAATAGAATTCGTTAGAAAAGAACTTTATGGATTTAAAAATACAGAATGAATCTTTACTACAACATGTAAGCTAAAATGTTTTCGTTGTAATTGAGAGATAGGACACCCATCCACCCGTTATGATTTATTTCATTTTAAAATCTATTTGCTATCATCCACTCTAAAAGTTGTAGAAAAATAATTAAATTAAAAAACCATAAATTTCTCATAAAATAATTTATATCATATGGACAAAATATGCGTTTACCAAGCAGACATTTTTTATAGCGAGCTTATAAATATATCTGTGGACTTTTGACAAAATAACCTTACTCGAAATTGGCAACTTTTCAGGAGAGCCTAAAAACTGATTAAATACTTTTGAATAATGCGGCTGGATCTCCTCTCTTCATACATTTTTACTAATCTTAAAGTCTCAGTTCATAACACATCACCGCACGAATGGCGCTAAGTTCAAACCTTGCGTGATCTATGGGACACCCTTATATCTCTGGAACTAGAAAACATAGAGAAATGGCGGTTATACTAATAGGCGCGTGTTTAAATTTTATATTTAGGACTAAAATCCTGTAGAATTGTCTTATCTCGACTTAGGTTATTTTGTCAAAAGTCCATAGATATATTCTGATGTGGGGCGACGATTTGTTTGAAAGAAACTGTCTGGCTATGATAGAGTAGTTAGCTCTTTTAGTAAAACTAAAAATTTTGTTATGAATTTTGATATAAAAGCCTAAAATATAAGGGTCCGCTTTATGATAATTTTTATACCCTACACCCAGGGTATATTCAATTTGTCCTTCCGTTTGTAACGCAGAAAAGGAGGCGTGGCAGATATAGAAAAGTATATATATTTTTGATCAGCGTCACCTCCTGAGTCGATCCGGATTGAAAATGAGCGAAATCGGTCAACGGAAACGCCTACCACCCATATAAAAAATATATTCAAAATGCAACTTTATGAGTATTTTTCACGACAATGCAACCGACATACACATGACATTTTGCTGAGAGCTTGCATTTATAGTTCTTAGTGTCTGAGTAAAATTTATTTTGATTATCTCAAAAAACGCATTCCGTATAGCGTTTTGCAACTTTTGCTTATATAGAAGGTGCCACGCCCTCTTGTCCGAATTCGTTCAGTTTTTTTTTTTCAGAGATTGCGCTTACAGTTCGTATTATTTTTACAAATTCATATTTTGTAAAACACCTCAAAAAATACGAATTTTGAGTGATTGATGCGGAATTATTGATTTTATCATGCTTCATATTTTGTTAAAATTTCATATTAATATCTCTTATGGTCACCGTTTGAGAACGAAATCAATAACTTTTTTAATTGAAAACTTTAAAAATATTTTCTGTAAAATTGAGTTGTTTTACTTGTGACGTTCTTGAAGTACAAAATATATTCAATGAACTTTTTAAATTTTTTTTTTTAAAACGAATATAAATACCCTTAAAACTATTAACAAATACTTATTTTCTATAAAAATATTTTAAGATAAATTTCACTACCGTCCTGACGATGGCAACTCTATACACGTATGGTAGCGCATGTACACAAACGACTCATGACAAGCACAACATTAAACAAGTTGAAAAACTAATAACTTGAAAACCTTAAAAGATACCACAATTTTGAGGATCGCAAAATAATTGCTATAAAATTAACTTTTAAACAAAACTATTTTTTTAAAGAAATGGTGCTCCAAGCCCCAAAATGACATTAAAAAAGAAAAAAGATTTTTTTCCACCTTTAATAAAATGCTTTTTTTCAATATAATTAGCTCATACTTTTTGACACTAATCCAGAAAATTTAATTAAAATCGGATAAAAAGTCGTGGAGCTATGAATTTTCAAATATGTGAGCATCCAAAAGTTGGGTCGAACTTCCTAAAACCGCCATCTTAGAAATTTTGGAAAATCATTTTTTTTATGTCAAATACTAATTTTTTACCAATTTTCAAAAAAATCGAACATGTCAACTCAAATCTTGATCGATTACGCAAAGATTGACCCAGAAGTAATATTTTTCAAAGGATAATTTTGCCAAAAAATATCAAAATTTCGGACATATTCCGTCGCATTTTAAAGAGTAAGAGTAGCGTTCTCGTAGCGAAGAGCAATGTTTTCTCGAAATACTAATGTGGTGAAATTCTTATAAGGACGTCTTTGAACTAAGCTCAACAAAGCAAATTCTTGCAAATGTTTGCTGGGTAAGTGACAATGTACGCATATCACCGAGTAAGTCTACTTTCTTTGTTACTATGTGGGTTTAAATTTCATGAGTTGAAATTGCTTCTTTAAGAGTTTCACGATCGATTGCCTTGATTGAGTTGTAGTAATTTGTTGAAAATAAATTGAGAAAAATAGCTAACTTTGGTAATTAAAATATAATTGGAAAGTATGGCAAATTTTTTTAAAATAAATAAAGCACATGCAGGTTTGTATGTATTTTAAACAAGATATATATGTAGAAACAAGTAACCCTGGAACATGTGTGCAGTTTTTTTTGTTTTTAGTAGCATTCATTGTTATAAAAAATTTATTTTAACATGCGCCGAAGAAGAATTAATTGAGACATTTCATAGAATTTATGGTATTTAATAAAAATTTGTTTGAAGTTTTTGCATAAACAATTTAGACAAATTTTTAAAAAAATTAAGAGCTCGTTAAAATTATCGTTATGAGTAGATCCATATGTTACGATTTTATAATCATTAAAAAATGCTTGTGTTTTCTTATATTTAAACGGATCTAGAACATATTTGCATTCGGTTTTTTCAAAAGTCTGAGCTTAAAAAATGTCTTTGTTAAAAGTGATATCTCATAAGCACTTAAATTCGCATATATTTCATATTCACTATTTTAACCTTCAAAAGTTTTTTGGGTGACTTATTTCGGAGGAAAAAAAGATATTTAAAGTTTGCAAATAAAAATTTTTAAAAATAATATTATGGAAAAGTCGACCTTTAAGATAATTTTAATACCAGTTAATTCAAAATCAACGCTCATAGGTATCATATGGTGACACAAAGATTCCGAAGGTCTCCGAATGTTCTCAACAGAAATGTATCTTTGAAACAAATTAAAGACCTTAAGGTGGGTTAAGATAGTGGTCGTTATTTTCTGTTGAAAGTTTGCTAGATTTATTATGTACGTTATTCTTGTTCAAAAATTACATACGACGAGAAATTAAGCCTCCAATTGTTTTACACAACTTCTGTAGTGAGCACTATACTCTAAAATACACTAATATGAGAGGAGAATGTATCTTTGGTAATGATTGGACTAACATTGATGATGTCAAAATGTTTACATTTATCAGATTACATTTGCCAGCTGGATTAAGAAATGAAAGTTCCAAAGTTCATGCGACTCTGAAAAGGCAGACATTAGTCATTAAAGAGATTCAAAAGTATTTCGGAAATAATGAAATTTGAGACTCTCAAAGCGAATAATGATTGCTAGACAAATTTGCACTGATTCTTAAATTGTGAAATCAATCCTCAAGATCTGTGTAACGTTCGATGAAAAGAAGATGTCAATTATGTCGATACTGACCATTTAAATCAGCTTAATGTGTCATAAAATTTTGGGTTATAGTTATGCCTGATACGAGTATGTTCAATATATCTAAAAGGTCTAAAAGCTCATAATCTAACTGCAGAATCTACTAGAAATAAAACCGATCATGTGCTAGACTAGCTAAGAAGTTCAACGTCATTTAATTTGAGGATCTTATGAAGGTTAAATCAATTTGTCCAGCTATGAAGATGATAACGTTAGGAAATAACGCCCAAAAAATATGATGCCCAAAACAAAAACGTCAAAACGCCCAAAAAATATGAAATAACGCCCAAAAACAAAAACAAAATAACGCCCAAAACATCTTCATATAAATTTGGGCGATAATCATTTTGGAAATAACGCCCAACATTTGGGCTTTATTTCGTTTTTTTTGGGCGTTATTTCGTTTAAAATAAATAAAATGAAATAACGCCCAAAAACAAAAAACGAAATAACGCCCAAATAATTCTTATACAAATAAATTTTGGGCGTTAATTCCATAATTATTATCTCCCAAATTTATGTGAAAATAATTTGGGCGTTATTTCATTTTTGGGCGTTTTTACGTCATTTTGTTTTTTGGTCGTTATTTCGATTTTTTGGGCGTTATATCATTTTTTAAAAATAATGCCGAAAAAAACGAAACAAAGCCCAAATTTTTGGGCGTTAATTCAACTGATTATCGCCCAAATTTTTGTGAAAATAATTTATTTGTTTTTGTTTTTGGGCGTTGTTTCACTGGGCGTTATTTCCTAACGCCGAAGATGATAATGACAATATGACTGTAGCCTAGTGAATCTCTACTGATTTGATTTCGCCATAAATGGTCATATAGTTTTACTCAAATACTTTTACATATATCTAATGCAAAGCACTCTTTTTTATCAAAGTCAGCCCTTTCGATACTGACAGGACATATGTGTCCCATTAAGTGTTAAACTAACACGGTTATTCATATCTATTGCCACATATTTTCATCCCATCAGTTTTAATCATTTAATGTGATAATTTAGGCATGTGCTGGTTTCAATATTTCTTTAACTTGTGTCCAACGTACAGTTACTGATGGGACATCCGTCTCCAAGAACATTTTTCTGTCCTACTGATTGTTTTCCTGAAACCACCCTATAATACATTATTTGAGCCATAATTAACCAATTCACATCAAAAAATAATTTGTATTTAAAAAAAAAAAAAAAAATCTATATTGAAAGAGTTAAGTAAGACATGCTTCAGCAGAATTATCCTTGCATAAGTACATATTAATTTAATATAAATCCTGAAATAAATGACAAAACCAGTTATAGTAACAAAAGTGTATGCTACTAAAACAATAAATGAATGCGAATGTCAAAAACTACATACAAAATGACAGGCAAAGGAATTCTATGAAACTACAACCACAACAAGACAACCACTGATAATGAATAAATTTATAATCAGTAACTAGTTGAATGCAACAGCAACAGAAACAGTGGCAGCGGCAGCAATAATAACAACAGCAACAGTCGCATAGGGAATCTGTGTCATGTCCCCAATGCGTTGTCACTGCGAGTCACTTTATGACATCAAATACCATAAAAGTGTTGCGTTTTATACGCGTGTGCGTTTTGTGTGTACTTTAGGGTTGAACTTAAATTTAAGAAAAAAAATTTTTTTTCCATATAAGTAATGAATATTTTTTTATGCGAATTATTATGAGTTCTTATATATTACTAGGAATTGCTCGGTGCGCATTGGCTCACCCTTGTATGGGTGCCTTGGTGGGCGTGGTACCGAGCTTTTTTTTACAGTGAATGTTATTTGTCCTAATGTTCTTTATAAACGTGTCAAATCTCATTTATCTGCGTCAAATATTTTTAGAGATATGACAAATTTCCTTTTTAGGGGCGTAGAATCACCTATTTTTCCAGTCGATGTTATTTTCCCCATTGTTTTAAAGCCCTTCATATATACTATAATCACCAAGTGGTCAAAATTCGACCACAAATGTATTAAATTAATTTGGTAATTTTTTGACACTTTTTGTAATTTTTGACACCTTAAGTACTTTTTTGGCTATTTGGTACTTTTTTGACACTTTTAGTACTTTTTTGCTATTTGGTACTTTTTTGGCTATTTGGTATTTTTTGCCACTTTAAGTACTTTTTTGACACTTTTAGTACTTTTCTGCTATTTGGTACTTTTTTGACACCTTTAGTACTTTTTTGACACTTTTAGTACTTTTTGACACTTTTAGTACTTTTTTGCTATTTGGTACAAAATTGAAAAACTCATTTATCATTCCTGATACAATTCAACGAAATATAAGCAAAACAAAAAAGATGAAGTCAGTGTTATGCTATTTTGTTGCTAATTTTTCCTGGCTGAAAGTCAAAATATTAACATTAATTTAACTTTGTGCACATCTACACAGAAATACATTTCTAATGGTGTATAATTTAAAGTCATGCTCCATTTTTAACACAGTAAAAAAGATGGACAAATTTTTGTATTTCGTATTAATATATAGATAACAAATTTCATCCATCTATGTATGTCGAACAGCTTCTGCGGTATTGCTAACTATTTGTTTTGGGGGCGTGCAACCGCCCATTTGTTCCAGTGGACGTTATTTGCGTCGAAGTCCTTTCCATACATATATGTAGTAAAAATATTCCACCCTAAATCGCTATTATATGTATGCGTGTTAAAAGTTTGTATGCATTTTTGTGTGTGAATAATTAAAGTGATATTTTAAATAATGCAAATGTTGAATTTTGTGCAAAATTTTCAAGTGTAACGATTTACATTTGCCAGTGTTGTCGTTGTCGTTGTTGATGTTGTCAACTACGCGTTGTGTCACATTGTGATTCATACATATGATGTTGTAGTTGTCGTTTCAGTTTATTCTAGCGCATAGTTACAAAATTACTGTGAAACTAAATACAATTAAAAGCTTACGACTAAAAATACGTAATAAATTTTATTAAATATTCATAAATACTAAATATGAAAAAGCATCAGCAGCAGCAACAAGAACAACAACAAAATTGCAACAATTGCTTAAAACAATGGGAACAAATTTTGCGATAGCAAAAATAGGAAGCTGCTGCTGCTCACAATGCCAGCGCTTCTTTTTCCTTTAACAACAACGTCATATGCTCTTTGTGTTGTTGTCAACGCATGTGAATTATTTGACAGGTGACAGACGGACGGACTGAAACAAAAACTCATACACACGACGTATACATATTGTTAAGGATGCTACCCAGTTGGAAATTAAGTCATTAATGATTTTTAAATATGAAAGATTAAAAGAAACGTATATATACGTACTTGTAATAAAATATCATAAAATGAAGGGGAATGAATGAATATTTGGTGCCCGGATCATATTTAATTTTATTCCACTCAACTTTTTCATCCTGCATTTCTTCTTAGTTATCCACCTAAAATGTGTAATATATAAACTTTATAGTTTACGGAGAAAATCAGATTCATAGTCTAAGTTTCAAAATATATTTATTTTTTCATATTTAAATGGTCGTTATTTGTTAAGTGCTTTGGACAAAAAATGTTAAGAATTGTTCAAAAAATATGTTTGAATATGTCAGAATTCTTGGAACTTTTTAATTTTATTTTTGACCAATTTTTGAAGAATTATAAAATGTTTCAAAAAATTCTGAAAAAATATTCACGTATTTCTTGTAATCCAGAAAAGTTAGACGAAAAAAGAGGGACTGTGCGAAATAATTCCAAGTGAATTTTTTTCACCGGAATTATCTTTATTTATGCATGATAAAGATTGTGTAAAAAGTCCATTGTGCGCATAAAAAGTTATTTAGGCTCATAGGTCGCTAAAATCAGTTTTTTGCAAATAAGTATCTCGCTAACGCTTACTTTTACAGAAACATTTTGGTTCACAAATTCGCTTATATGGGAGGCGTCACGCCCTCTTGTCCAAGTTCACCCAGTTTTTGCTCAGAGCTTGCATTTATAGTTCTTAGTATCTGGTTGATTTGGGGAGAGTGTGTTGATCTTATTTGTTACAAATATCTAGTTGTATTTTAGGTGTAAGTCGGGATTTGAGATGGTTTGAAGCCACTAGACTTTTATTATCCATCCCAGTGTGCCAAACGGACTCGTTTCGGATCCGTAACGGGTTCATATTTTCGTTCTTTTTATCCGTTACGGAATCCGTTACGTATCCGTTACTGATCCGTTTGCGGGAAGGATTCCTAAAAAAAAAACGAATCGTTTTTTCTTCTTTTATGGATCCGTTTCGAACCTGTAACGTACATCAAAAACGAATTCAAAACGGATTCGCTTTTAATAATGTTAATGCTGCTTATAAAAAAAAGAAAACAGGGTGAAGCGCTTATTTTTAATTAAAAAAAACAAAATAACAAAAAAAAAAAAAAATTGCTAGCCCGGCCGGGAGTCGGACCCACGCTCCCGGGGTATTACTCTTTCATACACGAGGCGTTAGACAACTAGGCTATCGACCGATATGACGTTTACTTAACTGATGTAGACTTATTTGATGTTGAGATTTAAAGTTTGTATATTAAACAAATTTGTGTTGTTTTTTTATAAGTATTCTGTGTTGTTTTTCTTCCCTTCTTTTGATAAAAAATGTTATATACTCAAATTTGGAATCAAAAACATTTTTCCAAACAGAGTTTGAAAAGTTTACAAAAAATCATACGCAATAAAATAAAAAGAATAAAAAAAAAAACAAATCAAAAATATTTTTTTTATCATAAAAATTAAATAAAGCAAATCCGTTTTGAGTTCGTATTTGAAGTATTTACGGAATCGAAACGGATTTGCCCAGGTTCGAATCCTGCCAGAGGTGGATTTTTACCCTTTATTTTTCTTCCTTTTTTTTCTTTTTATTATTTTTTAATTGCTAATAGGCGCATCAAAACGGTTTTTTTCTGTAAATATACAACATTAACATATTCAAAAGCAAATCCGTTTTTACATAAGTTTCGGATTCGAAACGGGCCCGCACTGCGGAATTTAATTTTTTTTTATTCGCTAATAAGCGCTTCAAAATGTTTTTTTTTTTTATCTAAACAAAGCGTTTTGAATTCGTTTTTGATGTACGTTACGGGTTCGAAATGGATCCGTTACCGCGGATTACGTTTTTTATACCTTTATGAACTCGTAATGGATTCGAAACGGATCCTCATCCGTTTTTGTGCACATTGGGATCTTAAGGTTTTCATGATGAATACTTGCAAATAAGTAAGCCATAAGCTGATCGATAACAAGTCACTTAAAAATCATAGAGTGTAAAGCATATTTCCTAATGGGTAATAGCACTGAAATAAACTAAGACAACAATGTTGCATATTTACTTTATTTGCCGTTGCCTGTGATGCTTCTAAAACTTTATTATAATTTTTTGATGCGAAAAAGAAATAACCAGATAATAGATTTATATTTTTTTTATAAAAATTTATTTTATTTAAAAATTCTGCATTGTAATCTTCTGGTTCTTTTTGTTTTAGCTTTTTTCATTATTTATTACTTTATATGAATATTTTTTATTTCAATTTTTGAGCTGTCAACGTGACAGCTACTTATTTACTACTGTCATGTTAGTGCTTTATGCTACCGTATGTTGACGCATGCTGTTGTTGTTTGCGGCGTCAAATGTTGCAATTTCCCTCCCATTTGGTTGTACTTTGTTGCATTGTTTTACCAACTTCTATGGTGCTTTGTTTGTCAACACCTTCACATTGCTACCACACATTTTATTGTTTATTATTTATGTCTTTATTACTCGTGCGTTTTGAATTTTTGTTTTTTTTTTTTGGGAATACAATACCAACACGATTGTTGTTATTATGTTTGCTTAAAAGTGTTGCCAGCTCGTGCGTTTGTTGTTATCACAATGTTGCTGTTGATGCCGGTTGCTGGTGTTTTTGTTGCTGTACGCGGTATGTGTGCAACATGTTTAAATAACATCACGTTTTGTAGTTTTCATTGAAATTCCTGTCTGGCGCATGCGCGTCGGTGAACTTTATGAATTATTAATTGATTTATGCGTCGATCTCTGAAATAAGAAACAAATACAAAATTTAATAAAACAGAAACAGAAAACATTTAAGTAGGTTAAAGAACTTGAATTTGGAAGGAATACAACAATTTTGACATAGACCGAAATAAAGTTGTACAGAGTTGAGTTTTTTCATAAAAATGTTTTAATGGTGTACATAGACTCGTAGATATGCATATATTTACATGGTGTTTAAATAGTTGGTATCAGGCTGATGTTGTTCATTGAATTTGAATAATTTTATAGAAGATATAGACATCCAAAAACTGAATTTAGATATTATAAAAGTAGAAATAAGGTTTTGTTAAACAAAGGTTACATTTTATTCAAGTAACATTTTAATCAAATCAATTTTTAATTTTTATCGAGTACAAGGGGAAGTTTCTAAGTCCGTGGCACACAGTGGTCTATAAGAGAGCGCTAGCCGGTCATAACTCCGAAAACATTTGTATTAAAAGTAATATTTTTTTTTTGCACAAGTTTAAAGTTAAATATCTAGATAATATATTTCAGGTACCAGAATACCAAGAAACAATACCATTTCTGAGTTTTCGCGTCTTAAACTTGATGAATTCAGAAAATGGTAATTTTTTCAAAAAATCTGCTAAAATATATAAAAGTTTAAATGAGTGCATCTTTAAAATTAAATGATTTTACCTCCTGAAACTTATGGTAAGAATAATTTGATTTATTTTCTGAAGATTTGTGTTAGTGTTTTTGATATAAAAAAGACATCCGGATCATCACAAAAAATCTCTAATTTCATTTCCCAAATTTACGAATTTTGCACTCTGTGGACTGTAACTAAAATACCTAAAGAATTTTATATATCAAATTATTATTCATCTAGTTGATGTTTTTTAACTTATTAGTATATGTATGTATGTAGTATAACATTATTTGTGTGCCTCCATTTTGGTTCCGCCATTTTGTTTACAAAAAAGATGATACCGAATTCGAAATCTGTTACCTCAAAAAACCCCTTAGCCACAATTTTGTCGTGATATAGTCAAATTTTAAGAAAATTGTCCTCCATTTTGGATCCGCTATTTTGCTTACAAGAAAAAGATGATTCTGAATTCGAAATCACCAACCTCAAAAACTCCCTTAGCCACAATTTTGTCGTGATATAATCAATTTTTTAGAAAATTGTCCGCCATTTGGGATCCGCCATATTGTTTTAAAAAAAGATGATACTAAATTCGAAATCAGCGATCTCAAAAACCCACTTAGTCGTGATATAATTAATTTTTAAGAAAATTGTCCGCCATTTTGGATCCGTTATTTTGATTTTTAAAAAATTGTTTCCAGATTTAGAGTTAGCGACCTTCAAAACATAGATGATATTTTTTTATAAAAAATAACCAGGAAAGAGTTATGACCAGCTAGAATTGCATTCTAGACCACTGTGCGGCATGGAGGTATAAAACCATCACAGCTGCAACCTGTACCATGCAAGCCGTAGCACACTGGCGACATTTCTCAAAAGTGGTTGCTAAAATCAATTTTAGTGTGGCGGAAATTCGCAAATCTAATCATGCAGTTCGATAAAGAAATACTCAATACTCAAGAATATAAAATAATAATTCATTTGAAAAAATGGTTCGCTTTGAAGAGCTGGTCAAAGTCAATGGTTTTTTAGAGTTTTAAATTTTATTTTTTTTTTTTTTCAAAATGAGGTTCTAATTTTTCTGCAATTTATAAAAGAAAAGTTAATTTTTTTCTATTAATGCTATAAACGATCTTTTTACTATCAAGTAACACTCAAAATAAGGGATTTTTTTTTTTAATGTCTGAGGTGACTGTACTTTTCTAAAGCACTATTTTTACCCTTTTTTTCAACTTCGAATGGAGTTTCAAAAAAATGTTCGAAAAAGATATCTTACGGACTGCTAAAACTGAATAAGCTCAACAATTCTTAATGCAAAAATCAATTTCGAGTGGATCCCTTTTACAAATATGATATTGTCATCAGATAGAAAAATGTTAGGAGCTTAAGGATTTGAAAATTTTAACTCATTCAGGCCAGTGGTTTGGTTTTAGAGCCATATTTAGGTTGAATACTTTGGTAAATGGTTAAAGAAAAGTGATTTTTTCTTTAATTTTAAGCATTTTCGGTCTTGTCTGATAAAACTGATTATCAAAGCAACGATTTTTTTTAATAGTTTTTATTTTTTATGCATTTTTTTTAAAATGCATTGGTTTTAGCTTTCGGTTGAGTTAAAAAAAAAAAATTTGCTTTTTGTGGAGCTTGGCTTGCTACACAACTAATTGGTGTTTATTTCTAAGCTTGTGCTCCAAAAACTGTTTTCTTTTACTTACAACCCTATGTGCAAGAGCAACTTTTATGGCGAAACCTATGGATGAAAAGGCTAATTTCACGAAGTTTTAAGTACAAAACTTTATATTTTTAATTTCGTTTTTGTCGATTACAGCGCCATCTAGGCAGGATAAGAAAACTTTTTTCTAACAAAATTTTCGTATCTTTTTACGTAAAATCCGAATCGGCAATAAAAAATGGGGGTTTCAATTTAAAATTTTTAACTTTCCCCCGCTCCACCTCCGTTGGGGGGTGAGAGGGGATCAAAATTTATGTCGATGAATAGATCTCTGAAAATTATTGGACACATGTTTTTTTATTTTTTGATTTAACGTCCAATTTCTGAAATATTTGACCTTTCCGGGATTTTTCTAACGACATGGATTTTTCTAACGACATGTATGCATTTTACAGAAAATCGAACTTCAACAAAACATTGCTTTTCACCCTGCACTGCAATCTAAATGAAATTTAAGACTGTAATAGCTACGAAAATTTTCTATCCATAACCGGAACAAAATTAAAATATCTTAAATGGTTCAGAAGTTATGATTTTTGCAACGAGAAATTGATTTTTGCAACGAGAAATGCCAAATGTCGCCACTGTGCGTGGGTTTGCCATTCCTACTAGATATTTATATGGTTAATTACATAAATTTTGACAAAAAAAATCATTACTACCTACAACGCCTAAAGAAGTTTCACTTAATACAACTTAACTTTGTTACAACTCTTAAGAATGAAACTAAGTAGAAGAAATATAGACGGATAAATCATTAACAAGTTGAAAGCATTGCTTCAAAATGCTATTGAACATACTTTGTCTAGTTAGTAGAAGAAAAAGAAAAAAAAAAAAAACTTTCAAAACTCTAATTCAACACTCTTAAGAACATAAATGACAGCTCCTTAGTCCTTTTGTTGGGATAAGTACAATTTGCTCCTCTGCCACATAAGTTATATGCACATGAATAGAGTGGCCAACTTCATACACATAGTTAGGAGTCAATGATTGTCCCATTGACAACATAAAATGGCAGCAGCAGTCAGCTATTAACTTTGCTTTTTTCATTCATTCATTCTTATCAACAACGTACTTCAGTTAAATTCTTCCGTTTTTATTTCCGCATGCGGTATATGCCCCACCACCATGTCAATGAAGCAATATTTGTGGAGTGGGGGTAATAATAAAGCGTACAAAGTCATAGCAGCAATATGAATCCATTCAGTCCATTGGCTCTTGTGAGTCCTTAAGGCTCGTTCTCATGATGACTTGCACTTTGCCACTTAACCTTTTAATATGTTGCTCTTTTTTTTCCTTCTACCGTTGCTTTTACATCACATTTGTTAACTTTGTAGAAGTCTGGATTCATAATTTTGTACTCTTGATTAAGTCACATTAAGACACGAAGATGTTGTACGGGCATATGTGTAGGTAAGCAGAAATAAGTATGTAGTATGAAAGAAAGCAAAAACGAAAAAATTGTAATAATCTTAAAGTAAGGGAGCAAAATTATAGAGGGAAAATATTAAAGCCGTATTATTATGCCGCAATGACCTTTTCCCCATGGGAAATGAGTACTGGCGTGTTGTTTAGCAGTGTTCACGATATTTAGCATTTGGGCTTGCAAAGTTCCAACTATTTGCAATCAATTGTGAACTGTTTTAAAAGTATAAACATTGCAAGCTATAGAAAGATTTGTTTGTCCAAGAGGATCGTATGAGAAAAGGGAGCAACTTTGTAAGCAACAAATTTGTACTTAAAGAATTGGTGTTGCAATTGTATGGCATTTTTATGCTATAGGTATTTAGTTGATTGCAGACGTATAAAAGCATGATGTATTGTAGTTAAATCGATCACACATCAAATTGATATTTTTCTATGGCAAATTAACCCTTTGGCAAGTCTTAATGAACCTTTTTCAAATCAAATTAAATATTTTAAAAAATAAAGCTACTAAGGGTGGTACCTTTGGCTTGGCCAAATATTAAATACCCTACACTACAGTAATTTTAAAATTTTTCTTATATGGGAGGTGCCACACCCTCTTGTCCGAGTTCACCCAGTTTTTGCCCATGTCTTGCATTTATAGTTCTTAGCGTTTAAGTGAAATTTTGTTGGATTATCTCAAAACACTCCTTTGGTATAGCATTTTTAAGCTTTTGCTTATACGGGAGGTGCCACGCCCTCTTGTCCAAGTTCACCCATTGTTTAGTCTAGAGCTTGCATTTATAGTTCTTAGTGTTTGAGTGAAATATAGTTAGACTATCTCTAAAAATGTTTTCAGTATGACATTTTGCAACTTTTGCTTATGTGGGAGGTGCCACGCCCTCTAATCCAAATTTGCCTAGTTTTTGCTCAGAGCTTGCGCTAACTATTTATGTGTATTTTGGCTGCGTTGCAGTGAAAAATACTCCTAAAGTTGCATATTGCATATTTTGTCCATTGTCCATTGACCGATTTTGCTCATTTTCAATTCTACTAGCTAACTTTGAAGACGGAGGCAGTGTACCAAATTTCATTGAATTATCTTACTCAGTTTTCCCAAAAAATGTATTTCCGCACGCAGCCAGCCACCCAGCCAGCCAGACAGACGGACGGACATGGCTATATCGACTCAGGAGGTGACGCTGATCAAGAATATATGAAGCAAAACACGCCAAGCGTACCAGCGGAAAATTTTTTTGTCTCCGATTTCACTCAAATTTGGCAATATGATAGATCCGGTGTGCAAGAACAATAATTAGGTTATAGTACCAATTGTTGTTCAAATACAGGGAGTTGAAGGTGTGGCTTTTAGTAATTTTCATGAAAAGGGTGCTTTTTCAAAAATTTATAGCTTACACCAAAGTTTGTAAATTGATATATGTTAGTAACTGGTCCAATTTATTTTTAAGTGTTCTTTTTATAAAAAAATATTACTTCAAAAAAATTTTTTGTTTTGAAATTAGTGAGCTAATTTAATTATTTATTGGAAGGCATTTACAGAAATAAAAGGTGAATTTCGACGAGAGGGTCTATGCAATGCCACCAAAAAAGATATACCACCCTCTAAGACGTTTGGGTGTTACAGTCGTCTGGGAAAATCATGGCGACAGCTAAGAAATCCTGTTGAACGATTACAAAGATAAAGATGTCTGTTCACAAGCGCCGTGAAACTTGAAAAAAAAAAACTTCGTGGGAAGAAAATTTTGACTGATGAAGAAGTGAAGGACTCGGTTTCAGTATTTTTTTCAGACTAAAATAAAACATTTTTTTGCTTAGGTCACTCACAGATTTGATCGAATACTTATCAAGATTATGAAAACGTGGAAAATGCATTACTTTGATTCGTTCAAGGATGTAGTATTAAGTCAAAAGGACATACCATTATGATACTTTTTCAATGAAACAAATATTGTCATTGCTAAAACAATTAAATTGTAATTTTGAAACTAAATATAATGTATCTTATGACTAAATCAGTCGTATTTTTGGCGAGAATAATTCTGTACGTAATATGGATACTGTTAAATTAATAGTACGCATAGTATTCAATTAACATGCTTTTGATAAGATAATTCCAGTATACATTAGCACTATTTTAAACATATATTAATTTTTTCGAGTGCATAAGTACTGAATAAGCGCAACTTTTCGCAGTGTATCCCCATTCAAACGCACGCCATATTCATAAATGTACATACTCATTCATTCAAACACACGTGTTAGTGAACGTCCTATACATGTTATCATGTCTATGTTGCCATTCACAGGCAATTGAGTTGTTCTTGCTGTTGTTGTTGTAGTAAAATGCTTTCTGATAGAACATTCTCAACGTCTGTTTCTTTTTTTTTCGTTCCATGAAGATTTTAAGCAGCTCCTTGACTTTGCTTTTTTGACAACTACTTCAGTGGAGGGTGGGGGGTTAGGGGTTGCGTTGTACGTTCTATGATGCATCCTGTATAAGGCATATTTTCATGTTATTCCTTGACTTGACGTAAATTTTCCACTTCTGTCATAAACGCCATGTACACAGATGTGTTAGCACACACACACACACACACATAAATATATGCACCCTCATATTCATTTCAATGTACTCACACTCGCTTATTCACCTCTCCCCTATGCTCCGACACGTAATGTGAAAATGATTATCTCTGCTGGGAAAATCGCAATATTTTCCTTGTTAACGACAAAAATTATGATTTTCCTCATCAGTAGACAATTTAACAAAAGCATTTGTCTGACATCCGTAGGCATTTTATAGGCGTTGTGCCGGGTGTTCCTTTGTAATTTAAATTTTTTTTCTTTTTCTTTTTTGCAAATCATTGAGTGGATCTTTTGTCATGTTTTCGCTTTCTTTAATATTTATTTTTTGGTTTACACGTACTGGTTATTAAGTTGGATAATGCGAAAATTCTGCAAAATCTTATTTTCTTCATAAAATGCGGAAGCAACGCTTTGATGTAGGCAATTAATTGGGTGAATAGGTACTTACTTGTTTGGAGAATGTAAGGCGGATACTTACATGTAATATAAATTAGAAAGTATTTTTTATAATCCTCTCGTCTTTATATTGTACTTAGGTAATTATTGAGTATTTAAATTTTATAGTGTAAGTACATTAGGCTGGTTAAAAAATTAAAGTTTTTCGGAATCTCTTTCTCGGGGCATCAAATGTTTCATTTAGGTGTAAATAAGCAGCATGTAAAATTTGGACCGAAACCCGAAACCATATTCAAAACCGAAAAAGACTCCAAAATCATATCTTAATTTTCCTAATTAATTGAAATCACAATAACTTGAGAATTCTCGACTAAAAATGATGAAATAGCCTAAAACTAGCGAGGATAATATTGGACCGACAGAATGGACTTGGCAGCAGTTTCAGCTTTCAGTGCAAGGTTATTGAGTATTTGATTTTCCATTGGCCAAAAGCTTTAAGATTCTTAAATGCATAGCTAAGTAACTTAATAAAACTGAGTATATTTTATCAAAAAAGAAATTATAGATTTTGAAAATAAAATACTACAATTAAACTGTTTGACTTAACACATTGATACTCAGTGTCCATTTCTTCCTTTCCAGTAAAATCTAAAACAAAATCACTACAAAATTCTTCAAACCTCAATTTGATAAATTGCCAACAAGAAATAAATATTATAAATATGATATATTTACAATCACCAATGATAAAATCAGAAAGAAAGAATGAAAATTCCAAATTCGATTTCCTGGCCGTAGACATTGGAGCAGCAGTAGCACCACTAGCATGGGGAACGCATAATAACAAAGTAACCAAATGACTTACACACAAAAGCCACAAAGAATACCACAAGCAAACGTGCTATAAACAAAGTATGCGTACACTAGAAAAAATATTTTCAAAAATAAAATTGGTTTTGTTTAGTTGTTTTGAAATATATGTATAACACCGTCCGACAAAATTTAACTTTTGGTTGCAGAATTAAAAAAAAACCAATATAATTTGAAAATATGGCTTAAAATATGTTTAACGTGTCTTCCCGATTTTCTGGATCAGGTCGGATTTTTTTTTAATCGGTCCTTGAAGTTTTTCTATGCATGTGTTGAGTCGACACACTTAATTTTACGATTCTTACATCTGAGGTATATTACGTGTTCTGAAGACTTATTCAGGATATTAAGAGAAATATTTTTGTGGAAAATTTTAACCTTCTACATCCCCCACAAATGGGACATTTTTGAACATTTCTTGAAAAGGTACAAAAATTACCCCTAAATTAGGGGAATAATGGATCAATATGTACCACAGAAATATTTGCTAAATAATTTCACTAATAGTTGCCGATCACTAAAAAGTCAAAAATTCACCGCGATGGCTAAAAAGTCGTCAATATAAATAAAGACCTCACACATTTCATGTTAATTTAATTTGTTTAAGGTATTATTCTAAAGTTTTAAGGATTTCTTGTCTTTGGTGACCCCTGATGAAATTTATTTTGGAATATGTTGAGTAATATTTTAACCCATTATAAACTTTTTTTTTTTTTTGGGAAAAGTGATCAAACATACCCACAAAAATATAGGATATAATGGGTTAATGTGTTTTAAAAATTGTTCTTTATTTGATATTTTTATAACCTTGGGACAACAACTTTTATCCAAAACGTAGTTTTAAAGTTTAACAATGGGGTGAAATTTCGAAAATACGTTTCTTGTGCGTATTTAAGCTAAAAAAACCATATATTTTTAAGGTTAGGTATCAGATACTTTTTTTTATACCTTGACTCCAGGTGAAAATTTGAGATATCATATGCTTCATTCCGAGTATCGTGTAACATCTCAAATTTTTCACCTTGAGTCAAGGTATAGAAAAAAATATCTAGGCAAAAGAAACGAGTTTTGAAATTTCACCCCATTGTTGTCCCAAGCTCATAGCAAAATCACATAGAAAACATTTTTTTAATCATACTAACCCATTGTATGCTGTTTTATGGGCCTGTTTGACCCCTTTTCCCAAAAAACAGGTAATAATGGGTAAAAATATTACGGGTAACCGAAGTCAAAAATGCTTAAAACATAAGGACAATACATTAAAAAATTTATTTAACATGAAATGTGTGGGGTCTTTATTGATATTGACAAAAATTGGCAACTATTAGAGAAATTTTATAGCAAATATTCCTGTGGAACATATTGATCCAACATTCTGAACACTGACGAAGGATGTTAAGAGGAATATTTTTGATAAAAACTTTAACCTTTTTGAGAAAAGGTCAAAAATTACCCGTTTGTGGGGGGATGTAGAGGGTTAAAGTTTTCATCAAAAATATTCCTCTTAATATCCTCCATAAGGAGAAGACATAATATACCTCAGATGTAAGTATCGTAAAATTTAGGGTGTCGACTCAACACATGTATACAAGACGTCAAAGACCGATTTAATAAATTTTCGACCTGATCCAGAAAATCGGGAAGACACGTAATACTTATTTTAAACCATATTTTCAGAATATATTCGTTTTTTTCAATTGTGCAAAATCGTGTCGGACGGTGTAATAATACTGCACAACAAATAATGGCTTTGTGATTGTTATATGGTGGTTGTTTGTCAATTTCAAAAGAACTTTCTGCGTTGAATCTGAATCCGTGGTCAGAATTGTACTTTCAGCTCTAGATTTTGAGATATTTGAGGTTAAAAACACTAACACGATTATTTTTGAGGTTAGATCCAAACCTCACAAATATTGTTTTTTATTTTGTTTACCTAATTAATCATGAAGTGTTAACCCAATCCCTGCCAGTGATGCCATACGGCACAGTTAAAACGAATTACCCGAATGTTCACCAAAATCATTTTGTAACTTTTTCGCGCAGGCTTGTTGTTTTTTATGTGCGTAGAAATGTTTGATCTATCATTTGATGCATTCCACGCGTAAATATTCCATCAACTTTTCAAGCGCGAGCGGAGAGGAAATGATCATTGAAAAATTATTCGAAAAAAATCGATTATGGCACCGAGACGTCGCACAGTGTGAGATTTTGCCAATCTAGGACGTCAAAATGAAAAAAAACAATATGCTTGAAAATCGATCAATCGAGGTGTTTTTTGGCAAACAGTTCTTTGCATTAAAGGTCAATATTTTCACTAAAATCTTTTGCTTTACACAATCCTAACATTTACACTAAAGTTTTTTAATCAAATTATTTTATAATCAGCTAAAAGGTAAGACAAATTTCATAAATCTTGAATCTTTCATAGACTATAACTTACAAGTTGGGCGTAGTTAGGCTATGATAAAGCATACAAGATGAGCATACATACTCATAGAATAGATTTAAAAAGTAGAACTCAGTTACCACTGAAATGGTAAATACAAATTTTCAAGTTGATATCTTCATTGCAACTAATTTTTAAAATTTTTTTTTTTAACAAAAAAAAGGCGCATTTGTATGGGATTTTTGTCCGATTTTTTTCATCTCTGAACCAAACCTCCGCATAAAGAATTAAAGCACATATACAAAATTTCAACTCGATATCTTTGAAACTACGGTTATAATTGAATTTTGACGTCCTAGATTGGCAAAATCTCACACTGTGCGTCGGCGAGTTGCAAAAAATTATTTATTTGTATTTCGATTTTGAAAAAAGTAATTATGCCAAATTGAAGAGTAATACAGTATTTTCTAAAGTGCATTTATATTTTTCCATAAGTTGTTCCTTACTAAGTGATAGGCCTGAATATATTTTAAGTGTGCCATACGGCATCACTGACGGGAACCGCTTATATAAAGTTTAGAGGTAGATTAATTTCCATTTATTTCAATAATTCAATTCATAAATAATTTAAATTGGGAAAATATCTATCTGGTGGGGTTTGAACACCAAAAAACCCACCCCGTGTGAATGGGCCTGGGTGTCATATGAATTTTTCGAGCCTTTTTTTATGAAGACGTGCTGTAAATGATTGTGGATGCAACTAACTATTGGGATTAAGCTTATCTTTGGTTACAATGCTTGTAGTTAATCGTGAAGATTATTGGATCATTAAAGCCACGATTTTTGCTGGCATGTCTCGAAATAGTTTCAATCAAATAAGCCGTTTTATTCACTTTACACTGAAAAAACACATTGATCCCTTTCACCCTGAGCATCATTTGATGAGTCCATGACACCGTATTTCGGACTGATCTTCTGCAAACAGTTTATTCGAACCAAACTTCTACGATTTAGATACATTGCATGGTGTCTGAACACTCTTGGAGGGTATTTGGTGTCCTTTGGTATTTACCGAGGAAAATATTGTTATATTCACTTTGTGGCACTTCTATTAAAAATGATTAACGCCCTTCCTGACGACGTTCGTGCCCTCCTATTTCACTTTTACTTCGATAATTTATTAACAGGAATCCCAGTTTTAAACTATTTGCAAAGCCTAGGCTACAATGTAACGGGAACCATAAGAGAAAATTGCATTCCACGCAACTGCCCAATTCCTGTAAAGACATCATGAAAAAAAACCATGAGGGCATATCAAGTTTGCAGAAAACAAGGAATGATAATAATTGCGTTTTAGTTGCTTCTACTTCACATGGAAGAGATCTAAAATCGATAGCTACGCTCTTTTGTAGAACAGAATGGAAGCGTATAATGGTCGAAAATCTAAAGGCAGTCGAACCATATAATAAATGTATGGAAGGAACTAATCGATTGGATCAAAATTCACGTTTTGATGGAATCGCTCATTACGTTGGTGAATGTGATCGACGTAAGTAGATGTAAATATAGACCGTGCAAAAACCAATTCTGAAACAGGTGCATAAGATGCAATGTAGATTTATGCGTTAGATGTTTCGTCAAATATCACACTACCGCGGATTAGTATGCTAACTTACCATTTTTATTCAAAAAATATGTATGCTTACGTGTAAAAAATAGAGTTTCAAATAAAACTGCATCTACTCTCAGAAAAAAATATTGTTTGTAAAGTATTTGCGGCGAATTACCGAATATTTGAAACAAACACTTATTAATTCAAGCAAACATTTATCTTTTATCCCAAGTGCTTAGTATTTGCAGTAAACACTAGGAAAAATATTTCACTTGATACAAATAAAAAATAAGTCATCGGAAATATTTCTGTAAGTTCGACAAATCATTTCATGAATTGTCGCACCCAAATTTTTTATCGCTTGCGACAAATCATAAAAATATTTGTCATCCATGGGCGCGGGTTCAAATTCTAGTGTGAATAATTTTTATTTTTTGAATTTTTTGAATTTTTTTATTTAAAATTTTTTTTTTAGTTCACTTCTCTATTTGCCTTTTTTTTTAATTTATTTACTTTTGTTTAATTACATAGAAGTTAAATACAAAATGAAGCATTCGAATATCGAATTGTGATACATTGTATACAAATTGTATAAATGTTATGCTATAAACAGTGATGGACAGTATAAGTTTCAGGCTATCAGTCGGAAGGTCCGTGGTTCGAAACCTGGTGCAATCATTTGATAATTTTTTTTTTTTTAATGTCAATCATTTAGAGTGTTTGATTCAAAAGATTATTATTATTTGCCGCAAGTGTTAAAGTAAGTATTTCCATCTATATCACTTGTGTTAAACAATTTTTTTTAGAGTGTATCCTCAAAAATAACCATATTCGTAGTTTCAACCTCAAATATCTCAAAATGTAGAGCTGATTGGCCAGTGCTGCTCAAGGATTCAGATTCTACGCAGAAAGTTCTTTCAAAAATTACCCTCAGCTTCTCTGCAACAAATTCATTGTTGTCATGTGTAATTAACATAATTTTGTTACAAATCATGCATGTATCAAATGACATGTTTGGTTGAGTTTTCTTTAAGCTTATTTTTTCGAATTTTACTATTGTTTCTCGCCTGCTTCCAGTATCATATTTAATATGTATTAAATCTCATCCATCTGCATCAAATAGTTTCAGAAATATGACGAAGTTTATTTCTGGAGGCATGACACCACCCATTGTGTAAATGGATATTGCTTGCGCCGGAATCGTTTATAAATGTAACAAATATCATATATCTGGATCAAATAGTTTCGGAGGTATGAATTTAGATTTTTTTGGTGGTGTGGTTATTTTGTTTTGAGGGATTCAATGCCTCCATGTTTAATCCATACTTAATACTGTTTGCCTAAAAGTGTACGGAGAGTGAGAATAGTTTTACCGATCTCCATTATTTTTTATTCCCTTCTAAAATTTTTCTAAAATCTACTTAATCCCTTTTGCCTCAATTTAGACGAACATCTCCAAAATGATCTGAATGAAGGGAACTTTCCATGTTTGTGGCACTCTGACGTACAATATTCTTCATACATATTCTTGAACTTCTTATAATGTAACAAGTGACATTTTTTTTTTTTTCAGTGTAAAAAAGTTACACTACAAATATATGTAAAAGTCAGAATAAAGAAAGATGCATATAGATGACACATTATGAAGTGACTTCCCTTGACAACATCTAAATAAATAATCGACATTTGCCACAAGGGGGCAAAAAACGTAACAAGAATAAGAAATTCAGACGTACGTAGACGACACTGACAATGTTGACAAGATGGAAAGAACAAAAAAAAAAAAAAACAATAGAAAAGAAAAAACCGAAATGAAATAAAAGTACAATTTCCAGCATAAATTGAAAAATGAAACCACAAAAGTTACCAAAACGTATGACGTATGGCATCAACTTGCCACACAACTACTCTATGATTTAAGGCCTCTTCTTCAATGGGACTGTCCACCTGGTAAAAAACAAAAAAAAAAAAAAAAAAAAATACCAGAAAAGTACTTAGATATACAAACAAACTGATACTGATATACGCAGACAGAGATTGCAAAGTATTTAAATTTGTTTTTATTATAAACATTTTTATAGGTTCATAAAAAAGTAGTTCAATGTTGTTTGGCCATTGCTCGTAAATGACAGCATTTGTTTACGTTCTCCTTTTCGACTGAAATTGCTCAACAATTCATTGTTGTTTTCAATACAAAAAGAGGAACATAAATAAATGATCTATTACGCTGATAAGCTCAAAGTTTTACATCATTTTTAGGCTTCGCACAATTATAAAATGATAAGAATTCTGTTGTTTCATTATTCAGAGTCTCAGATGTTAAATAGTCGAAGGCGCGACCGTGAAAGTGGTGCTTTGTAAGTTTGGCTTTAGGCTAGCTGGACACCAAGTTAATCAAAAGCCTCTTTTATAAATTTAAGGGGTAGAAAAATGAGGGGTAGTATGTTACAGATAAATGTTGGGGAGGGAAAAATAATGGCTAGATCTTAGAGGGTCAACACTTAAAAAATTTGGGAGATATTGGCACCTATCTAGAAAAAAACCGCGAAATTCATCAAACACCAGGTTTTAGAGCTAGCTCTACTTTTAATTGGAAATCCCACCAAGGAAATTTATCAAAGATGTGTCTTGAATGTATTGAAACATTTGCATTTAATCGTGAAAATAAATGTTCCAGCATTTTCAGCGACATCGAAAGTACAAGGTAGGCCCTCAAAAACCAATGATTATTGCGTAAAACCGGCAGATATCCCCGGTGACCGGCAATGAACAATAATGCGTCTGGACGGCGGTTCAGTCTGTGGCCAATATCTCGAAAAGATTTTGTCAAAAAAAAGAAAAAAAAAAATATTGTGCAACCACTCACTTTGTTCGTCACAACCTAGGCTACAACCCTAGTGTTCGAGAAAAAAACACAAAAACTTTTCCTACGATTTATGTCAATTTAATCTAACAAAAATCTCATATTTTTCGTTTTTTTCGAGAGATATCTTGAATGCCTTGAAATCATGGAATCTTTTCCAAAAACTGGCCATGCCATCGACTTTAGCGACCTCAAAAAGATAAAGTAGGATGGAAGAAAAAATTTGTCCTATCTTTTTTTATCGATTTCTACCTGCTGAAAGACCCTTATTCTCGTACGGTCAAGGCAGCGCCACTTATCGTGCTTGCGCGAGTACTAAATCTCAATATTTTTTAACCAAAATTTACACACGTAATCTGGAGACCCTACCGAAAATTTTAAGTGTTGCGCCCTTAAGATCGGAACACCTTTGGTTTTTTTTGGTCAGTCTAATAATGGCGGCTTGTGAAAATGTTATAAAAATTTGTTTCAAAACACCGTATAACACAATACTCTGAATGAGATCTCTATAACTTTTTTCGACCCATTTAGGATTGCTGATTCCAAACCTTTTTTTGAATCAAGTGTGCAATCTGCACATTATCCCTTTTTTAGAATGAATTTGATATACCCGTAAGTCTTTTAAAATACAGTGCAATACGTCAAATCCAAACAACTTTTTGCTAATAACATCAAAAAGTTGCTAATAACATCAAAAATTTGTTAGGACTTTTTGATTCAATAACCTGAAAAATGTTGCACAGTGAAATGAATTCCTACAGATTCGAAATCAGCGATCCCAAATTAATCAAAAAAAGCTATTGGGATCTCATTTAGCCAGAAAATTAAATTTTTATTCATTGAAATATGCAGTACACTCTATATAATTGACATATTCAGCAACCTTTTCCATTTTTTTATGGGGCATATTTTTCCCAAAATAACCATGATAATTTTCTGGACAAAATGTAGCTAATTTCTCAAAATGGGGCTTATAAAAATATCTTGGTTCAATGTGCTGAACTTTCTCTAAGTCATCAAGACTGTAAGAATTGATTTTAATATAGTTTTAGGCATATGCAATTCACTTCAATAAAGTGGTTAGACACCCGTTTGCGGCGATCACAGATCTACTAGAAAAAAATGCCCAGATTTTTAATCAGCGACCTTAAATTACTCAAGAAGTAGTCCAGATCTCATTCAGATTATTTTGCCCTCAATTTGTTGTGCTGTGTTATTAGCGGACAAGGTGCATCAACCTTTACGTCGGTATGTTAACAGTTATGGGTTTATTTGAAAATAAAGTATACGACAGCAAGCCTCAAACTATTGACGAGCTCAAGGCAAACATTCGTGCCGAAATCATAGCTATACCGCCCGAGATGCTTGAATAAGTTATGAGAAATGCAACAAAAACACATTTTGCCGTGGCCAATAGAAGCGGCCATTTGATTGATGTTATGTACAAAAAGTAGCCCAAATGAATTGAAAGGGAACAAACTAAATAAAAATATTTCATATGTGACTTCAAAGACGATGTATTCCACTTTTTACAGATCGAAATATCAAAGAAAAACAAAACACGAAACTTTAAATTCCTTAAGGAATTCATGTTTTGCTATAACTACTTAAACTTCATGGTCTACAGTTCCGTTTTATGAGCGTTAGCCAATATTGCTTTTGAGTTGCATTGAAAATACGATGTGATCCAGCCAACATCTTTAACCTCAATAAAGCTTGAAATGTAGACTTTAAATGGGAAAGAGACGATTGTTTTACTCCGCAAAATAGTTAGCTGTCGTCTATCTTGTTTTTTTTTCCACCACTAAAAGATGATAAATAACTGCTTGCCACCAAACGATCCGACATATAGGTAAAACTAATTGACAAGAAGTCAATACTTTTTGAAGAGGTCGATCTGAAAACTAATTCATCCCTCAAACGTCAACAGTTGTTTCTTGGTATGAAAATTCAACATATCTAGAAGATGTATACACCATCACTTATTAAAGCAGCATCATATAACCTAACTTTGGTCTATTCAAAAATCAATAAGAAAGAGACATTAATGTGATGAATTCTTCTTTTCTGACGAATGACTATCTGCAATAATGAATTTTTAACCATATACCAACAAGAAACTGCCTGCATAAAAACAAAACATTGAAAATGAAAATGGTTAGGCGATATACACGTACTATGAACACCAACGACGGAATTCTCAGTGAAACCCATAAGATAGCAGGAAGCCCTACCATCTGAAGGCACAACGGAAAATATCGCTGAAACAAAATTATACATGAATCGTGGAAATGTTGGGGAAAATTAAAAGCAGTAGCTGGTCAACGCGAAAGATGGAGGAAGGCCTTTTTTCCGAAAGTAAATATATTTTCCTTAAAATACTAAACTATTTCTATTACATGCGGAACTCGTCTCATTTTAATAGTTTTGAAAACAAATAATGCGATCCATAAATTATATTGTTCCAAACATTCTTCGTAAAAAATTCACTAGAATGATTATTCATAAATTTTCGAATGAAACAATTAACACAAATTTTATCAACAGATGTTGTTCATAGAGCATAATATGACGATAGCAACAGTAATAAATAAAAAACGGAATGGTATTTCCCCTAAGTAAATAAATATTTATAAAAAACTGAAAATAGTTCAACTTTAAAAATATAAACTAATTTACAGATTTCAATACATATCTTACAACACTTGCAGCAGCTGAAGATACTGCGGGAATAATTAAATTTATAACTTTCCAAAACTTGAAAAACAGCAGTATTGAAAATTGAATAAAAAACAGATTTATTGATTGTTAAATAATTTCGGCTTCCTGAAACATTTTGGCACATATCCGAAAAGTACAGGCTGCGCGAAAAGTTTCTGTCCTCAAGCACAAATCGCGCTAATCTTTGCAGAGAGTAGAAAGCGCTTTTTCTGATCTTTCGGAACTCATCTTTCACAAATGAAAAAGTACCTACTGTACAGTAGAGGTGTTTTAAGAATGTATGGAGATCCTTAGTAACAACATTTTGATACTTGACACCCCTCAATTTTGTGAGGTTGGAAAAAAAAATGAGATTGCAAAAAAAATTTTGGGGGTGGGGTGAGGGTAAAGGTTGGCGCATCGAGGTCAAAGGTGAGAGAAAAAGAGAAAAAATTTACATACAGCCCTGCAAATGCTCAGGGGTCACCTCTAGAGGGGTCAAATGTATGACCAACCCACATTATTTTTCCCCCACCAAAATTTTTACCAAACACACTTATCCTCTATCTCTAACTCCTAAGGGGGCTCCCATATAAAATTGACATTTTTAGGAAATCGACCCCCACCACTCCCTGGGTGCCCCTAGAAGGATCTAATGTATGACTGGTCCCTAATATTTTTTTTTCCCCAACATTTTTTTCTAACATACTTACCCTCTATCTCTTACTCTTTAGGGGACTCCCATACGAAATAGATGTCATGGACATGAAAAATATGGAAAGGAAATCCTCAAATAGGCCCATTACTGCCCAGAGGTCACTCCTAGAGGAGTCAAATATAAGACTGACCCCCAGTAGCCCCCATCCAAAGATTTTTCTCAGCATACCTACCCCCTATTTCTAATCCTTAAGGGGGCTCCCATACAAAGTTACTGTTTTTATATAAAATGCCCCAACTGCCCTAACTGGCCCACGGGTACCCATAGAAGGGTTAAATGTATGACCGACCCCCATTATTTTTTTGCGACCTATATTTTTTGGCCACATACTTACCCCCTATTTTCAACCCTGAAAGGGGCTGCCATACAATTTTTGTTTTTTTATAAATTTTCCTAGAAATAATGGGGGTCGGTCATACATTTGACCCTTCTAGGGGTACCCATGGTTCAGTCATGGTCCAGTTAGGGCAGTGGGGGCAGTTTTTAAAAAAACCGTAACTTTGTATGGGAGCCCCCTTAAGGATTGGAAATAGGGGGGTAGGTAAGCTGTGAAACTTTGGAGGGGGGGTAATGGGGGTCGGTCATATATTTGACTCCTCTAGGAGAGACTCCTGGGCAGTTATGGGCCTATTTGACGATTTCCTTTCCATATTTTTTATGTCTATGACGTCAGTTTTGTATGGGAGCCCCCTAAGGAGCTATAGATAGAGGGTATGCATGGTGGGAAAAAATGTTGCAGAGGAAAAAATATTAGGGGCCGGTCATACATTCGACCCTTCTAGGGGCACCCTAGGAGTGGTGGGGGTCGATTTCCTAAAAATTTCAATTTTGTATGGAAGCCCCCTTAGGGGTTAGAGATAAGGGGTAGGTATGTTTGGTAAAAATGTTGGGGGAGAAAAAAAAATGTGGGTCGGTCATACATTTTAACCCTCTAGAGGTGGCCCCTCTTGTAGGGCTGTAAGTAAATTGTTTCTCCTTTTCTCTCACCTTTGACCTCGATGCGCCAACCCTTACCCTCACCCCACCCCCAAAATTTTTTTTGCAAACTAATTTTTTTTTCCAACCTCACAAAATTGAGGGGTGTCAAGTATCAAAATCCAAAATTCGTGCACTAAAACACCCCTACTGTACATTTGCATTTTACTCATATAAAAGGTGTTCCATTAAGACGTGCGGAACTTTGATTTTTAATAAAACGCAAACGATTCGGAATTTTTCGAAATATTTTGTTTCGTTCAAAACATCACACAATAGAATTATGTGTGGAAAATTATTTCACGGATATGTTCACTGCGATTGTTCCGTAGATATCTCACTCTTTTGGCCATATTTTCGATGTCATTTTGCAGTATGACCTCTGGAATGGCCCAAATCACCGAAGTAATATTGCTTTTCAAGTCTAGAATCGTCTTCGGATCATTCACATAGACTTAGACTTTATCTTTCGTGTAACCCTACAGAAAAAAGTCTAATGGCGTCAAATCGTGAAGAGAAAGTCCAAATAGAGGCGGGCTGTGTAGCGCCGCACAGTGGTCTATAATAGAGCACTAGCCGGTCATAACTTCGAAAATTTTTGTATTAAAAGTAATATTTTTTTTGCACCAATTTAAAGTTAAATGTCTAGATAACATATTTCAAGTACCAGAATACCAAGAAATAATACCATTTTTGAGTTTTCGCGTCTTAAACTTGATGAATTCAGAAAATGGTAATATTTTACAAAAATCTTTTAAAATATGTGACAATTTAAATGAGTGTATCTTTAAAACTAAATAATCTTACCTCCTGAAACTTATGGTGTGTATAATCTGATCTATTTTCTTATTATTATGTTATTTTTTTTAAATATCAAAAGGAAATCCGGATCATCACAAAAAATCTCTAATTTCATTTCCTAAATTTACGAATTTGGTACTCTGTGGACTGTAACTAAAATGTTTTATGGAGTTGCAACAGCTAGATCATTTAAGTGTGTAATATCACCATCACTCCACTTCATGGACTACGATGAGTTTTTCTTCAGCAACTTTTCTGTATTCTTGCAACGCTCCAGTTTCGAAAAACTAATGATAGGCGCGCCGTCCTGTTGTAACCACCTATCGCCCAAAAAGTTCTCCAACATAGTGTGGTACCGCTTAGAGTTGACATTTTCGGTGTTTCTGTCCTCATCTTCGAAAATAAAAATGGCTCGACCCATAAATCGCACCAAACAGTGACTCGCGGTGGGTGCATTTGCTTCTCTACGATCACTTGTGGATCTTCCAAGCCCTAGAATCGGCAGTTTTACTTGTTGACATAGCCGCCAAGGTGGAAATGAGCCTCGTCCGAAAAGATGATTTTTTGGAATTTAGCATTTTGGAATTTTTTTGAAATGACTTGGAATTTAAGATCCGAAAGACTTGGAATTTAAGAGTCCTATACTGTCACAATGAAAATGACACAATATATGGCGGACATGGGTCGATACTGCAGATTTTAATCGATAACAAAGTACCACACCATCTATTGGAACACACTTTAGTAGAATTTATTAAACAAATCTTCCCATTTTTAAGCTTAAAACTTTTCACACAACTTGTAATTTTGAACATTTATGAAAAAGATCCATTAAACATGTGTTTTTACATACATATCTACATAATATAGCTATCAATTTATGAGATCGTTAAAACTGTAGACATATTGACACAAAAAACTATTTTCATTCTTTAATGATTTTTGTTTAGATAAAGAATAGAGATGTATAATTATGTACACAAGCACGGATGTACAAATGGATAATGGTTTTTTTTTTGCCAAATTTTATTGCAGTTTTCATTGCTAATTTTTTCCGCACATTTTTATTGGAAAATATCATGCTATGATATGATAGGAAACACACTAAATTGTTGTTTTAATTTTAATGAATGCGAAATAATTTGTTGGAAGTGACAAATTGTTTCATAATATTTTACTTAATTACCATACATATGTTTTTTTTCTTAAATTTAATTTATGATGTGCTAATGAATTTGTTGATTTTATTGGAGTGAATTCTTTATTTGTTATTTCTTTGAATGCTTTGAAGTTTTCAAATTTTTTGTCTTGTCCAACATGTTTAGAATTCTCTCTTTATTTTTCATTCTGTGAATATTTTTCAGTTTATTGACATCCCAAACATTTTCATATATTTTCGAAACAATTCTCAATATTTTTTATTTTTCTCCTTATTAATCTTTAAAGACTTTCTTAGACTTATCAAAATTTTAAATAATATTTTCGCTTTTTTAACATTTTTTGATGTTTCCATCATATTCTAAAAAAAAAAAATATTTCATTATATCTGTGGTCGCGCGGAAAAAGCAGGTAACTCCATTTTTTTGGAAAATAGAAAAATCATGAAAAATGGAATGTTTTTTTTAAATTTACAATTATTCTATCAGAGCGAAATAATAATGCATATCATTGCCAAGTTATTAAGAAACAAAAACTTGCGTAAATGATACATTTTGGGAAATAACAAGGCAACTCCACAAATTTTTCAATTTATTTAGAAAATTCAACAGAAATCCAAATTGACAAATAGTAAACTAAACATATGAACCTGCAATTTCAAAAAGGCCACATCTCCAAATCGAGGCAAAAGTAATGTCATATAAATTATGTGCCTTCATGATCGGTTATTTATCGATATCATTTTTTCAACTTAATTCTACATCATCAAATAAATTTTTCGTGATCATCAAATAAATTTTTTGTGAAAACAGAGATCAATTTTATTCATTCTTAACAAAATATCAGCCAATTAATATTATGTCATTACTTTTGCTTTGTTTTGAAGTTGTGACCTTTTCGAAATTGCACACTCATATGATGAAAATAAAAAATTTCATGTTTGATTAATTCCAAATAGCTGCTTTGATGAAACACAACAACTTTTTCTTCTACTGCAACCTTGCCGATTTCCTCACAATTAAACTTTCATCATTCGATCGATGATTAACACTTTTGTTCGGAGCGCATCAATAGTGCTTTCGAAGCGCTCTTGCACAGCAGTGAAGCGCATCTCTGTCATACCCAATAGCGCAGAAATTAACATAGGCAGGTCTTTAGCTCGAAGCGCTTCGTAGGGTTGTAACATTCTCATACATTGAAAATAGAACATATTTTGGGAAAAACCAGGTAACTCCATTTTTGCGGCAAAAACCAGGTAACTGACCTTGTTTAGCTGTATGTTTTGCCTAAAATTGAGTGAAATGTCTTAAAAAATCTTCATTCTAATTCAAAATAGAGTTTCCACACGTTATTTTACGTCAGAAAACGAATAAAAATTAAAAAACATGCTAAATTCATCAAAAAAGTTAAACGCGTTTTTCTTCTGTTTGTGAAAAATGGAGTTACCTGATTTTTCCGCGCGGCCACAGATATTATGATTTGTCTAACTATTTATTTTTTCTGAATTTTTCGGCTTTCTTAACTATGCACATATAAACTATGTATAAAAGTTTTTTATTTTTCCCATTTTCGAGCTTTATCGACATTTTCCGATTTTTTTTTTGTCTCACCATATGTCATGCATAAAATGATGGATGGAAAATATTGAAAATTGTATTGAATCGAAATCGTACGATTTTGTCTGCTAAGCTCGCTAATTTCTCTAAATCAGCTCATGCGAATGAGTGAACTCGGTTCGCAGAAATGCGTCCCCGTATATGCACTCGAAATAATATGAAAAGTTCTGAGCAAGAACTCTGTGGATTCAATGTTACAAATAACGTAAGGGTTGACTACATTTGTTTTCATAAAGTGTTGTTTTTTCTTTTAAAAACCAAATATTCACATTTTTAATAAAAAGTCCAAAAAATCTTTAAAAAATTCGATATCTCGTAAACGATATCAGGTAGGATTTTCCAGTTTGCTTTTTTTTTAATCCAGAGTCTTGCAGAAAACTTTCTGTAAACTACGTATTTGATCCAATTTTTTGAAATTTTAAATCATTTGGGAAGGAATGAGTGTAAAAAAAAAATAGTAAAAATTAAATATCTCACGAAAAGGATCAGCTAGGATTTTAGTTCAAACGGACTTTTCATCTATGATCTACCTTTTGTATCCCTAGCCTAATTCTATTTTCCTTATTTAATCTCAACGTCCGCAAGGAAAATACTGGACATAACCTTTGCTTAAACTCAAATTACTCCGTGTGACAAGGTCCCCACAGGCATGAATTCCTTGGTCCAACGGCTTTACTGCCTATGTTTACGGTCTTATTCTAACATTTCCATATGACAATGTTCTCACATGCTAAGAAAGACTATTTAGCCGGTGCTTACGAAGAAAATTTTCCAACCGAAAGTTGCGGCGAAGAAAATCTTTCTTTTGAAATTGCGGCGACAAAAATCTTTTTTGTACTATGCGGATTAGAAAATCACTTTTTATAAAATGCGGAGAAGAAAATCACTTTTTACAAAATGCTCCGAAGAAAATCACTTTTTACAAAATGCGGCGAAGAAAATAATTTTTTACAAAATGCGGCGAAGAAAATCACTTTTTACAAAATGCGGCGAAGAAAATCTGAAATTATATATATGTATAAATAATTATTATGAAATTATTTTGAAAAAATAATTTTTTCAGAGAAATTTTTCCTATTCCTTTTCTCGAAAAAATTTGCATTACTAATCAAAAGAGTGATTTTTTACGCTGCATTTTTAAAAAAGAGATTTTCTTCGCCGCATTTTGTAAAAAGTGATTTTCTTCGCCGCATTTTGTAATGACTTATTTTCTTCTCCGCATTTTGTAAAAAGTGATTTTCTTGTCCGCATTCGCACAAATAAGATATTTTTCGCCGCAGTTTGAAAAAAAGGATTTTCTTGTACGCATTTAAAAAAGAGATAGCCTTCGTAAGCACCGGCGATTTAGGGTCACGATTTCCGTGAAGCTTGGTCCGGTTCTACTATCTACGCTTACTACCTTAAAAATGATTTTAGTTTTTGATATAAAGCATATTTTTAGAGTAATTGGCGTCCCCTGAATCCATCATCAAAAAATGTTTACGCCCCCCTCGTTTTACCGTTATGTTGAAAAATCAAGTGTTTAATTAATCGAACGTTGGCCGCTAGCTCATACCACAAGATCCCAAACAAATACGACCATAATCTGCCGACCGGAAGTTAAATATCGTCGATACCAATTGAAAGGGTGTTGCCCATAAGCCTGATGACGCTAAAAATCCCAAAAATTTACCCACTTCTCCTCCCCTATAAAACGGAGATTTTTAAATTCCCGCTGTCGTCACATAGCGGGGGGAGGGGGTAAACTTTTTCGAATTTTATCATCACGGGGCTAATGGGCATCTACGATATTTACCTTCTGGCTGACGGATTATAAGGCGTATTTATATGGAATCTTGTCGTATGGTTTAACGGCCAACGTTCGATTAATCGAACACTAATTTTGATTCATAACTGGGCTTATAAGGTATTGACAGGATAGTTTGAACCTTTGGCTCTAAGACCTTATCATTATTTTTTTTATTGTCATTATTTTATATTTGAAATAATTTTTTAAAAAAGGTCTATCGACAAAATATTTTTCAACTACCCCCCCTTAAACTACTCGAAGGGGATGTGGAAGTGGTTAATAATATTTTCAAAAAGCCAAAAGATCAGAGTAGTATTAGGAACTAACTACTTATCATTCTGATGTCATTTACTTTCATAGTTTTAAAAGTTATTAAAAATAGAAAATTTTACTGTTGGATTAATCAAACAGCGTCCGAAAATGGGTTAAGAATACATATTTTTTTTCTTTACCTTCCACTCCTCCTTCGGCGCGTTACAAACGGAAAGACAAAGTTATTATTCCCTGGGTATAAAAAATGCCCATAAATACTAGAAAATATTAAGTTTAAGATCTGAACGAAAACTGGGTAAATCTGGATTAGCGTTATCTGGACAATAGGGTATTTTTTCGTTTACATCGTGCAAGACAAAAAAAAATAAAAAATCACCTTTATCACTTTAACAAGATCTTTTAACAATTTGATGTTAAAAATTGTGAAAATATTTTTAGCGTAGGTTCATATTTCCATTTGATTCCAAATGAAAAAAAAAAAAAAAAAATAAATAAAACTTAACCCCACCACTTGTCTTTAAACAGAAAATATTCTTTCCGGTTATTTGCAAAACATTATTAAGAAAACATTAATCATGAAAATTAATTGCTATATCACTATAAAACCTAAAAGATAACGCTTGCGTATCATATTAAAGGTCAAAACAGTTTGAACTTTCCGAGCCGTTAGAGTTTGTTCCTCTTTTTCTGTTTTATTTCTTTTCATGTAATAAAACCGAAAGTGGAAATGAAAGTAAATGCGAGTATTTTCGAGATAATAAAATGTTTACAAATAGATACAGTTGATCATCAAAGGCACATGCCAAAAATAAAAACACTTGTCAATAAAATGCAACAACAAGTTAATTGACAGTACTAAGGATGTTTTTTATAGCCCACAAAAATTATATAAAATTAATTTTTAAAATTTAAATTGACACTGATGACGATTCACTCAATTAATAATATTTTTTTTACACATCTTTATTTTTGTTTATGACTTGTATGTACATAGTATTTTACAGCAAGCATCTACAGTTAAATTCTTAAAATCTTTCGTCTTTGGTGACACCTAGTGAAATTTTCCGTGGAATATTTTCATGTAATTCTTTAACCTATTGTAATAAAAACTGAATATAACGGGTTAATGTGTTCTAGGAAAATGTTTCTTGAGTGATTTCGTCATGAGCTTGGAACAACTATATTTTTGTGGATTTTTGCTAAACAGCAATATATGGTTGATGGTCAGATAAAGATATTATTTTTTTATATGCTTTAATTCAAGAAACAAAATTTAAGAAATCGAACTACTCATTCCGAGCATTTTTGAGATCATAATTCGATAAAAACCATATCAAGCCGAGATTTTGCAGCAAACGGATACAGTTTTTATTTAAATACGATTTTAAAAATGCTCGGAGTGGGTTGTGCAATATCTTAAATTTAGCAGCTTGAACCAAGAAATATAAAAAAATTGTTTTTCAAACTTAACGTCAGACTTTAAGCTAAAATTCCCAAAAATAACATATTTTCGAAATTTCATCCTACTGTTAAACTCCAAAACTTCATTTTGGACACTTTCCTAGAACATATTAAACCATTACATAGGGTAAAATCGGGAGATATTGCACCCTTTTCGTTAACTGCTTTGAAACCAGAATTAAAAGAGATTTTTCAAAAAACTGAACACAAATTTATTCTTTTATTAATGTAAAACAACAAAAAAGTACTTTAATTAGAATAAAAAGTATTGCAAATATGTTTTTTTCAATTTTAAAAAATGCTATAATGTGCCAAATCACCCGAGAGTATGGGCAATATGGCACCATATCATGGGTGATTTAGCACCCTAGGTGGCTTTTAAGTTTTTGTTGCCAGAGATGTTATATCTTTGCATACAAGATGTACATGTTTCATGTGACCACATACGGCACATCACGTATTGGATCCAATCATCTGGTTTGGTGGTTTGTGCATAGTCTTATCCACATCTAACGCAGATTCATCTTGGAATAAAATATTTTCTTCACATTACCGGAAGAATCGTAACTAGTTACCACTTTATGTTGATTACACCTCTTCTTTGGAACCACTATAGTAACGTTACAATGGTTGTGTTTTCCGCTTTAAGTTTTTTTTTCTGCTGTACTAAATAATAAGAATTCTTGCCGTTATTTTTTTTTGTCCAGCTTAGGGATTTTCGAAGTCATTAGTTCATGTGAGACGTCTCTAAGCATCATTTCTGCGGTGTGTATTCAAAGTTTTCTCAAGTTTTTCTAAAATATTAGGGAAACCTCAAATTATCAGTTCAAAATTAACTAAAGGTCCTACTTTACTCAAGTTCTGCGATTCTGGAGTGACTGTAAATTCAAGCACTTCATATTTGTAGTCCCATATATCTTATCACATACAAAGGGACAAATGGCAGCAGAATCATATCACCCACAGTAATGGGGTGCCATATCTCCCTTTCGGTATATATCGTGTAAAAATGCCACGAAACGAAATCACATTCAATTCTCTTTGTTTTGATATATGCACCATAAAGATGTATTAAATACTCACCGCTCTGTTGCCTCTCGAAATAAGTATATGCAAAACAGAAGTCAGTCGCTTACATTCCCAAAATTATTTTAAAAATCCCACACACTAGTGATAATTGCAACTAAAGCTAGACCATAGATGGGCACGCTGCAGTATTTATTGACTGCATAAACAATATCAGTTATCGATAAAATTTTATTGATTACTGATATTTAGTCTGCATTACCAGTAAAATTTTAGTGATTACTGGAAAAATATCAGTAAAAATAAATATTTACTGATTACTGAAAAAAAAAAAAAAACAGTAACCAGTAAGTTTTTATTGATAATGCAAATTAAATTTGCATTACCAGTAAATTTTACTGATTACTGAAAAGAATTGCAGTAAAAATAATTTTTTAGTGATTACTGAAAAAAATTGCAGTAAAAATTACTTTTTACTGATAATGAAAATAGTGACTGGTAGTTAAAAATCAATGCACAACCCTAAATTAAATATGAAGCAAAAAACATCCAAAGTAAATAAAACACAATATTTAAGTTGGAAAATTATACAAAAACCATTTTTTATTCTATTTTCCTAGAATACTCAATTGCTACTGAACTTTGTATCAAGCGTAGAATTGACACGAAGATTTTTATATACCGTTAGCTTTCCTCAGAACAAGCAATTCGAAATTTTCATCATTGAGGTTTCGCCTTTTGGAGCGATTCACAATCCCAGCGAATGAAAACATCCGTTCTACAGGTGCAGATGACGGTAACAGGGTATTGTATTTTAAAAACACGTTTTTAATTGCTGGATGGTTTTTCAGACAATTTGTAGTTGTGTCTCGATCGACTAGGTACAAAATGGTTTCCTGGAAATAATTTCCAGAGTCAGTGGAAGCACACTGTTCGCTAACAACTGTTAAAGTAGATATACAAATAAATATATTAGTACAAATATTGAATGGAAAATTAAGTGTAAAAACTTCGCCATTACTTTCTTCCCTGAAATTGAGGAATGCTTTTTTCGGTATGTCCGGCAGAACCCGAGTTTTTACGGCTATTTTGCCATATTTGCCACATAAGTGTTGAACATTCTCCTTGCATCTTCTTATGTTTGCATTGTTGCTGTTTCTAACAAAGCTTTTACAAAGTGCACTTTTATATCCGGAACAGATATAGCCGCCATAACAGCATCGCAAGCGTCAGGCTGCAGTTTGAAATATTTTTCGAATCTTTTAAGCAAAGCTTTAAGCATTTCTTTGCTTACTTTGGTTAAATACTTAAAGCTTGTGGGGTCTAAACGAGGCATTTTTATCATTAAGGATACTATTGCAGGGGCAAAGTAACCAAAATACATAGTTTTTTCGCCCTGAAGAAAATCAATCGCTTCTGCTATAGGCCGCATAAGCTTCATGTGTTCCTCCAAGAACTCAAGCTCGTCATTAAGAATGGTAAGAATTTTGAGCAGAAAACACAATTCCGCTAATTTTTCTTTATGTTGCAGTAGCCTCTTTATGGAATCATAAAGTGAGTTCCACCTTGTTATGGTTGGAGTTAATAAACTGCCATTTATAACCGATTTGACTGCATTATTTTTTCAATAATCGTAAAATTTTACTGATAATGCAAATTAACATCAATAAAAGTTACTGATTACTTCTATTTTTCCAGTAAGTAGTAAAATTTACTGATTACCGATATTTCTTTCTGATTACTAATATTTTTTCAGTAACCAGTAAAATTTTACTGGTAATTAAATGTGAAATTGCAATATCAGTAAAATTTACTGCTTACTGATATTTTTTCCAGTAACCAGTAAAAATTTTACTAGTAATTAAATGTTAAATTGCAGTATCAGTAAAATTTAATGCTTACTGATATTTTTTCCAGTAACCAGTAAAATTTTACTGGTAATTAAATGTTAAATTGTAGTATCAGTAAAATTTACTGCTTACTGATATTTTTTTCAGTAATCAGTAAAATTTAATGGTAATGCAAACTTAATTTGCATTATCAATAATAATTTATTGGTTACTGCTTTTTTTTTAAATTATCAATAATACTTTATTAAATTACAATACCAGTAACAAATTTATTTTACTGGAATTCTACTGGTACTGAAAAGTGCCCAACTATGAGCTAGACGAACTACTCATCACGAAGTATCTCGCGCAGCTGAAATTAACTGTGTCTATATTTAAATGCTTTGAAAGCTGCAAGTATTGGAATTGATTGCCATTTGGTGCCATTTCACCCAGGGGTGCTACATCTACCGCGTTTACCCTACATACAGTCTTTATGGGTCTTTTTGTCTCCTTATTCCAAAAACTGGGCTGTAAGAAGTTCTCATTAATTTTAACGATATTTTGGATATATTTGGAAGAAATTTCGACATTTTAGTGTTTGGCAACTAGTGGTGAAATTTTATAGGAAATATTTCTATATTACATACTGACTCAATATTCCCTCTTTTTGTTGACATTTTCGTTCGTTTTTAGGAAAAGGGTAAAAATTACCCGGTATGTAGATGGATATAATTTTCTACAAAAATATTCCTCGTAATATTCTACATAAATTCACATAGTTAAATATGTTGATTTAACACAAGAATGTGTTATATTGTTATTTTTGTAAAGTGTTTTTTAAATACTTCAAAAATCGATAAAAAAAAACGATCTTGCTGAGGAAAAACGACGAGAAATGGGTATCTTTTTTAAGATCTATGGAATTTCTCATGGGTGCAACGAAAACTTTGGTTTTATCCAACAGTGTAATCAATTCGCCTTAACTAATTAATTGTTTTAAGTAAAAATATTTGAACAGAAAACGTGCGATGTCCATAATGCAAAAATGTAGGAAGTAAATAGGTCAAATTATTAAATTCAACAACATAAAAATAAAACATTTTTAAAATATGTTTGTTATGGAACAAATTACATTTTTTTTTTCCGGTCAGTTTTAGAAGTCCTCTTTCTGCTCAACTTTCAGTAATTTTACTTTTCATAAATTCAGTGGAGAAATTCCATAAGTGTCAGTATTGAAACGGATATGATGAAAAAGAACTGCATATATTTTTATGAATGAAATGAAAAACAAAAAAAAAAAAAATAAAAAAATGCAATAAAAATTCTTATCAGCTCAGAAATAATACAAAGGCAAAGTAGAAAATGCATACCCTTCAACTGCAACGCAACAAATACCATATACAAATGTAATTCTATAATTTGAAGCTGTAACAATACTTTTTTTTTGTGTTCAATAATTTCTGTTCTTTTTAAGTGCAAAGGTTATTTGAAAATTATTCTACATTATTTATTATTCTAGACTAGAAAAAATTTAACATTTCTCGTTCGAACTTTGTTTCACATCGATGTCATCCCACTCCAGGTTTTTTTTTATATGCAAAGTTACTCACTGGTGTCCAAATATATAGAAAAAGTTTACTTTGAAATCAGTCAACGAGCTAATCGAATTTCAGTTACCACACTCATTTCTTACATTGTTCCTGTATCAAAGCAAAAGATAGGACAAGATATAACCTAAAAAACTGAGAATGCAGTTAGTTTCCTTTTTATTTGTAGATTTCGAAATGGTATTTTCGTTGTATTGAGAAAAACGCTTTTTAAGTTTTTTGAAACTCGATTTTTGTATGAGACTTTGAAGTTTACTGCTTTTTATTTCTTATATTGTACAAAATTGGATAGGGACTAAATTTCAAAAATCCGACTAGACTAAGGCTTAGATCCATTTTTTCTTCATGTTTCTGTATACTCAACTCAAAATAAAATAAATAAAAAAACTTTTTCTTATATTTGGATGATTATTGTTATTCTTAGTTTTTCATTCAATGGCTTAATAAAAATACTTTAACTAAAAAAAGTTTGATTTTCTGTAGTCTCCATGCGGCTTAAAAAATTATACAACATGCTTTTTAGTAGCATATAATATGAGAACTCATATGTGCTATTGAAATCGAAAACTTATTATCAAAACTTCATATAAACAAGTAATAAAAGCAAAATTCAAGCCGCATGCTAAAGTAAGGAAGTTTAAAATGATAAAATTTTGCATTTTAGAAAAAAAGCAAAAATAATTCCCACAAATGTTTGCACAAAGAGAATGCACTTGTTACGCTACCATTTAAGCATAATGAAAGTTGTCATATTCGCCAACACCGATTAACATGAAGATATCAATATAATGCTGTAGTTTTTTATCTAATATCATATATTTTAATGAATATGGCGCTTTGAGCTGGCTTTGCAATTAATAAAAACAAAAAAAAAAAAAAAATAAAAAATTTAAATAAAAGTTATGCTTTAAACCCATTGTATATTGCAAGCAGTTTCACTTTTCCAGAAATTGTTGAACAGCGCTCTTCTACTTTTTGTTTTCGAAAAATGCTGAATAGTAAAAAATATCATAAAGTGATCAAGCTCTCGAGAAATGCAACGAAGGTCTCGAAAATAAGAAAAATATTTTTTTAATCCAAAAACGTGTTAAAATTCTCACTCATAAAACAGTGGGCGTGACACTGATTTGATTATGCTCTCTTTTCGACCAGTATCTGGTATTCACGTCTGACATCTACGTTCAAATTCCATGAAAATAGCTTGTTAAGTTTTGAGTGATAGAAAATGGGCACGGCACTCATTGCAAGGTATTCACTTTTGGCACCTACCTTCCAGAATCAAAATTGCTTTTATGATTTGAAAGATTTAATGGGATGTTACGAAATGTTTCGCAAAAAAGTTTCGAAAAACAAGTGTAGCGTGTAGTGTAGAAGTTTTAATTCAAAAACTAGTCGAGAAATGCTGAAAAAGTCAAGAGAAGAGAATCCGTATATACGTATACCCGTATATATTAGACTGACCCAAAAAAACTAAAGGTGTTCCGATCTTAGGTGCTCAACACTCAAAATGTTCGGTAGGGTCTCTAAATTACGTGTGTAAATTTTGGTAAAAAAATATTGAGATTTAGCACTCGCGCAAGCTCGATAAGTGGCGCTGCCTTGACCGAACGAGAATGGGGTTCTTTCAGCCCGTGGAAATTGATAAAAAAGGATAGGAACAATTTTTTTTTCTGTCCTACTTTATGTTACCGAGGTAGCTGAAGACAATGGCATTGCCAGTTTTTGGAAAAGATTACAAGATTTCAAGATATTTAAGATATCTCTCGAAAAAAAAAAAAAAAATTCAGATTTTTGTTAGATTAAATTGTCATTAATCGTAGGAAAATTTTTTTTTTTTTTTTTCTCGGACACTAGTCTTGTAGCCTAGATTGTGATGAACAAAATGAGTGGTCGCACAATATTTTTTGACCAAATCTTCTCGAGATATCGGCCACAGACTGAACCGCCGTCCTGCCGTATTATTGTTCATTACCAGTCACTGGAGATATCTGCTGATTTTACGCTATTTTCATTGATTTTTGAGATCCTACCTTGTACTTTCGACGTCGCTGGAGATGCGGGAACATTTATTTTCACGATAAAATGCAAGTGTTTCAATACATTCAAGATATTCCTATGATAAATTTCCCTAGTGAGATTTCCAATGAAAAGCAGAACTAGCTCTAAAACCTCGACATAAATTTTCCGCGCATGATTCATCTGCAGCTAGTGATTGATGACCATCGCGGTTTTCTTCTGGAAAGGTGCAATGTGTTCCAAATTTTTCTATCTTCCACTGAAAAATTTGGGAGATATTGGCACCTTTCCAGAAGAAACTGCGATGGTCATCAATCACTAGCTCCAGATGAATCATGCGCGGAAAAATTATGTCGAGGTTTTAGAGCTAGTTCTGCTTTTCATTGGAAATCCCACTAGGGAAATTTATCATAGGAATATCTTGAATGTGTTGAAACATTTGCATTTTATCGTGAAAATAAATGTTCAAACATCTCCAGCGACATCCGAAGTACAAGCTAGGATCTAAAAATCAATGAAAATAGCGTAAAATCAGCAGATATCTCCAGTGACTGGTAATGAACAATAATACGGCAGGACGGCGGTTCAGTCTGTGGCCGATATCTCGAGAAGATTTTGTCAAAAAATATTGTGCGACCACTCATTTTGTTCATCACAATCTAGGCTACAAGACTAGTGTCCGAGAAAAAAAAATAAAAAATTTTCCTACGATTAATGGCAATTTAATCTAACAAAAATCTCAATTTTTTTTTTTTTTCGAGAGATATCTTAAATATCATGAAATCTTGGAATCTTTTCCAAAAACTGGCAATGCCATTGTCTTCAGCTACCTCGGAAACATAAAGTAGGACAGAAAAAAAAATTGTTCCTATCCTTTTTTATCAATTTCCACGGGCTGAAAGAACCCCATTCTCGTTCGGTCAAGGCAGCGCCACTTATCGAGCTTGCGCGAGTGCTAAATCTCAATATTTTTTTACCAAAATTTACACACGTAATTTAGAGACCCTACCGAACATTTTGAGTGCTGAGCACCTAAGATCGGAACACCTTTAGTTTTTTTGGGTCAGTCTAGTATATATATAGTTTTTAAATTGCATGATATCATTTTTAAATGATCATTTTGAAGACGATGTAAAGTACTATATGACACATTTAACAGAAAATTTCAAAATAATTTCGTGCACCCTCTATATAACCTCAAAAATCATGTTTTTGAACTTTTAGGTTATGATATCTTAAAAACCATAAGCGATAAATCGATTCTGAGGCCGGATTCAGCATCAACAAATACATTGAAAATGACAGTCTTTGTTTCGTCTTTTTTTTTTTTTTTCAAAAACCTTTTTTCGACATTTCTCAGAAAACTGCATAAATCTAATATGGTGGTTTTTTCTAAATTCAACAACAAGTCATATCGGATCAAAATCGGCCCTTGTTCAACAAAATAAGATTTTTTTACTTTATTTGCTTGCACTATTTATAAAATTGAATGATATTGAAGAAGTCGAATACAATGTATGTGGTGGAACATTTTTTAAATATTTGAGAAATGTTGAAAAAGTAAAAAATTTAAAAAAAGACGAATTCTGGTAAAATAATACAAAATTCGAAAAACTCTCACAAACTATCAAAAAAATAAAAAAAACATTATCCGTTATACGTCCACCATCGGAGGAGAGACACGTCAACGTCATATTGTCAAAAAAAAAAAAAAACATAAAGAGGCTGGTATGGATTTCGGACAAAATCGGACAACCATAAGGAGCTTGAAATTCCAAGCATTTTTTGAAAATTCCAAATAGTGAAATGGTCTGAACATTTAAAAAACATTAGAAAAGTTGATTTGCGGACAACAAAAAGATTATCACAATCTGAGATTAGTTCCCTTAGCTTAAGTTGGTTTGTAAAAAGGTTAATTTGACATGAAAAAAGTTTGTGTTGATTTAGGAAAGGTTTATTTTTATTTGCAAAAGTGTTTATTTGAATGAGGATAAGGTTAATTTGATTTGGAAGGGCTTAACTTAGATTAGATAATATGTACCAATGTTGTTTTATAAGTTAGATGCTATGTCCTCTTGCCGAACGACGCACTATCTTTTTTTAAGGTATTAGACACAATATTCATCATACTAGTATCGCCGGTGGCCAAATTTTGGCCTTTTAGTTAAAGAGTACCATTTGGTAAAAAAGACAGAAAGAACATTGAGTATTCATTAATCGTAGTAACATTTTTTGGATGCAGCAGGCTCAGCATATCGCCAAACCGAATAACATAAAAATTGGTGTAGTGCTTGTGCCGAAAAATATCGAAAAACGTCCCAAATATCGGTAAGAGACCAAAAGTACCGAAAAACATCTATAATGACGCTAAAACTCTAAAGATATAAAAAAACATCCAAAATATCTGAAAGAGCTCTAAAGTATCGAAAAACATCGTTTTGCATATCGGTAAAAGTCCAAAAGTATCGAAAAACATCCAAAATATCAAAAAGAGCCCAAAATATCGGTAAAAAGCAAAAGTATCGAGTAACATCCAAAATATTGATAAAAGTCCAAAAGTATCGAAAAACATCCAAAACATAGGTAAAAGTGCAAAAGTATCGAAAAACATCGATAAAAGTCCAAAAGTATTGATAAACATCCAAAATATCGATAAAAGTCCAATAGTATTGAAAAACATCCAAAATGTCGGTAAAAGTTAAAAAAATATCGATAAAAGTCCAAAAGTATCGAAAAACATCCAAAATGTCGTTAAAAGTTCAAAAGTATTGAGAAACATCCAAAATATCGATAAAAGTACAAAAGTATCGAAAAACATCCAAAATATCGGTAAGAGTCAAAAAGGATCGAGAAACATACAAAATATCGATAAAAGTCCAAAAGTATCGAAAAACATCCAAAATGTCGGTAAAAGTCCAAAATTATCGAAAAACATCCAAATATCGGTAAAGTCAAAAAGTATCGAAAAACATCCAAAATAGCGATAAAAGTACAAAAGTATCGAAAAACATCCAAAATATCGGTAAGAGTCAAAAAGGATCGAGAAACATACAAAATATCGATAAAAGTCCAAAAGTATCGAAAAACATCCAAAATGTCGGTAAAAGTCCAAAATTATCGAAAAACATCCAAAATGGCGGTAAAAGTGCAAAATTATCGAATAACATCTAAAATATCGTTGTTGTTGTAATTATATGGGAAACTTTGATCGTGTTTTTAAATGTATTAATGGCAACTTATAAGGATAATTTTTAGTTTTGTGCATTCTACACCACAGTACCTTTCATATTTTTAATATCGAAAATCGGTTTAATGGTTAGGTCGTAAAACGGGGTTAAAAAAAACCCTTCACGTATGTATATATAGATACCACGTTTCATAATGATAGCTGCTGCTGATTTGGTAAAACGATTTAATTTTTGTTGCGAAAATATCAAAATAATTTGGAAAGGGTTAAATTTGAAGTGAAAAATCTATATCATATTTACTTCCAAAAGATTGACCCATTTGTAAACAGAAATTTACTGAAAACTTTAATCTAAGCATGACGATTAAAAACATGCAAAAGTTAAATCCACATCAGTCGTCCGAATTTTTCTTAATCAAAATTTTGTTGTGCAAAATGGGTTAATATCATAATATGTATGTCTTTTTTGCTACTGTTGTGTAGTTTCAAAAAAGTGTCAGCAACTAAATTGGCTGCGCTAACTTTAACTAATGCCTGCGGTTATAAAATATAACAGCTACTTCCATTCCACCTCCTTCCGCTTGTCCATTTGTCGCTTTAAATTGTGGTTGACTGCATGAATGCCTCTCGCTCCAGCAATCAGATATTTATGCATTGTTAAGTCATGAATTATGCATGGAATCGATGCTAAACGGCAGATTTTCAAATGGATACTGGACGGTCTATTTGTATGTGCTATGTGCATATGTATATGTTCATCTTGTTGTTGTTGCTATCATTATTACTGGTAAGTGGTACTTTTTACGATATACATACTCGTGCATACTCAGGGTATATACATCTAGGTTGAGGCGAATGTTATTTTTTCAAATTTATTTGACTGTTTGACAGAGTTTATCTATTTAATCCTTGTTAAACTGCAAAACATTTAATGTGCAAATTTATATTCATTTATGTATAGAATTTAGCTTCATTAGTTTGTTACACTTTTAGTGATGGAAAATTTAAAGATTTAATCTTAATTGAATCATTAATTGATGAACAAGTTTTAATAAAACGCTGCTGTTATTGCATTTTGTATTAAGTGTCATATGATGTGGTAAGCCTGTATATTGTATTTTATATCATTTTGGTATAATTAAAAAAAAAAAAGTCATATAATCATGGTCTTTATTGATTCTAATCAGTTCATTTGGTTTTGCCTAAGCTTCTATTGGATATTTAATTAAAACGTCTTTAAAAAGCGTGATAATTTAGCTATAAAAATAAATATCAGGTTCTTACTTTAATTTGTTGACAGACGTTATCTTGTTCTGCTTAAAATCTATTAATTTTTAAATTTGTACTTAATTAGTTCAAGTATGTTTAAAAACCTTGTTACTAGAATTTGTCTTTTTTGATTAGTGACTGATTCCATTTCAATTCAACCGGTGAGTGTGCACTTAGGTTTGCAAATCAACTTCAATCTAGCAAAATATTTTTCTACAATCAAAATAAGGGAACATGTATTTTTTTTTTTTGGTTTGGACCAAAATTGGGGATTTTATGGCGTTTTGTAGGAATTTTGCCGAAAATTTAATTTGAAAAATTCATGGAGTTTAATCGGTTTTTTCAACCGCATTTCTTTATTTATCAACTGATTTACATGAATCAAAATTTATTTGGTGCACAATGAAATTCTTTTAAGTAATAATTAAAAAAAAAATTTCTTTAACCCTTACTTTCCTTAAAATTGATGTTTATATTTTACATAAAAATGCTAATTTTCTCAAAAACACCATCTTTTTTTTTCTCGAAAATTTGCACAGTAATAGTAAAGCACGTCCTCTTTATTTCAGTAATAGCGGTTTTCTTGCTTTTTTTGTTATAAGTGTAAAATTTGCAATTTTTAACGTTAATATTGAGTTCTTCTATACAAAATGAATAATAAAAATTACACAGTTCAATTTTCACTTTCCTAGACGGTTTTGCGATACTGATTCCGAAAATGGCACTTACATTCTTCTACCATTTTTGGTTTTCAAGATATCTTGAAAAACTTGAATAAAACCCATAAATTTGAAGAAAACCGAATTCTTTATTTTTGAGACACAAAATTCATTTATAGTAAGTTAGATGGAACTTAAAAATACTCACGGTATAGAAAACCAAGCATTGTTTGTGTTTTTTGCGATTTGACCGTACCTTGGCTTTTGGTTTTCTTCGAAAGATCTCGGAATTTTTATTAGTTTTTTTTTTCGATTACTTTTGTGTAATTGTGTTGTGCTGTTCTGGCTATGTAACAAGAAGTTAACCCTCTGGTTCCCTCACTCTTCCAAACATGGCATTTTTGAATACTTTTGCATTTCTTTGCATTTTTCCACTGTTCAATTTTGTTTATTCTAAAGGAATAAAGTTCATCAACAGCAAAATTTTTAATTGAATAGCTGGTGTCAGTTTTAGCACTTGAGTTAGAAACTCACAAGCAGTCTGGATAGCAGCCGTGTGGTCATTTCACAGACTATGATGTGTCGCGAAATTACATGAAGCAATCGAAAAAGAAACTAATAAAAATCCCGATAACTTTCTAAGAAAAACAAAAGCCAAGGTACGGTCAATTCGCAAAAAACACAAACAATGCTTAGTTTTCTATACCGTGAGTATATTTAAGTTCCATCTAACTTACTACAAATGAATTTTGTGCCTCAAAAATAAAGAATTCGGTTTTTTTCAAATTTATGGGTTTTATTCAAGTTTTTCAAGATATCTTGAAAACCAAAAATGGTAGAAGAATGTAAGTGCCATTTTCGGAATCAGTATCGCAAAACCGTCTAGGAAAGTGAAAATTGAACTGTGTAATTTTTATTATTCATTTTGTATGGAAGAACTCAATATTAACGTTAAAAATTGCAAATTTTACACTTATAACAAAAAAAGCAAGAAAACCGCTATTACTGAAATAAAGAGGACGTGCTTTACTATTACTGTGCAAATTTTCGAGAAAAAAAAAGATGGTGTTTTTGAGAAAATTAGCATTTTTATGTAAAATATAAACATCAATTTTAAGGAAAGTAAGGGTTAAAGAAATTTTTTTTTTAATTATTACTTAAAAGAATTTCATTGTGCACCAAATAAATTTTGATTCATGTAAATCAGTTGATAAATAAAGAAATGCGGTTGAAAAAACCGATTAAACTCCATGAATTTTTCAAAATTAAATTTTCGGCAAAATTCCTACAAAACGCCATAAAATCCCCAATTTTGGTCCAAACCAAAAAAAAAAAAAATACATGTTCCCTTATTTTGATTGTAGAAAAATATTTTGCTAGATTGAAGTTGATTTGCAAACCTAAGTGCACACTCACCGGTTGAATTGAAATGGAATCAGTCTAGTGATAAAATTTTTTATTAGAGGTTAACCGCTGGCAAAGTCAATTGCCGATGCTAAATTTTTGTGGTATTTCTAAAAAAAGAATTTTGAGCATTTAAGTTTTTTTTCGACGGAATTGTTATTGCACCATGAAATGTTTATCTAAAAAAAAAAATTCCAAAGCAGTTTTGAGGTTGACACCTAGTTCTTATGTATGTATCTTATTCCATATGGGTATGTCTAATTCACATGATCCGAAAATTTTTTTAATTGATGTTGATGAGTCCTATGCATTCGAAAACGTTGAGTTTAGTGATGTCAGTAGGTACCTTTTACTTTTTTGCTCTGGATTTTGAGATATTTGGATTTGAAAGTTTTGCATAAAAATACCCAAAAAAAACATATAAGTATATATATTTTGGGTCTTTCATTTAGATGATTATTTAGTTAAATCAAATTTCATAATTTCATGAAACATTATCCACTTTTTCTAACTTATTAAAATGGCTATTACTTTTGCAAATATCATGATAAATTGGGCATTTTTTCAACATTTTAAAGATGCAATTTTATACCTTTCATAAGATGCATTCTGCATATGCAAAATTTTTGTGGATATGCTTAGCTAATTTTGAATATCTTGAAAAAAAGGACTAAGTCCTAAAAATGATAATCATCACTGAATTGTGTTTACTGCAGATACACGCAATGTGTGAATTTTTGACTAGAAATGAAAGTATGAAATATGTAATTTTAAAAAGCTGACACTGAAATAATCTTAAGGAAGTTGATCTAAAATAACACTAAATCTGGTCAATATTTTGTTTCTGAATGATTGCTGCAGGTAGGGCTGACAAAATAATTTTGGTTTCGCACTCCTCTCATACTTATCATGTCAAAGACAAAGCTAAAAAATTACATTTGGCTCGTGCTTAGATTTTTGGGTTGGACTGTGTTTGGTATCCGAAAAAGTGCTTTTTCAGCGGATTTTCATCTTGAATTTGTATTGTAGTTCATATTTTTCTGGTCTTGTTTTCGCTTAATCCTATTGGTTTGAAATGATTGCCTTTTTTATTATTGAAGGGGGAGTCTCCTAGAAGATACTGCTAAGCAGCATAAATGATTCATACTGAATACTGGTTTACCGCATTCCGGACCAATGCCCGCAAAACATATATAGAGTATATGCAATGTAAATATATACATAAGTTTGTAAAGAAAATGTCTCATTTCTACACAAATAAATGTTTATAAATACATGTTTAGTGTGCCTACGTTGTTAAACTCTAACTTCATTTTGTGTCACTGACCTTCTTGTGACAAGCAGTACCGCCAGTCAGGGCATTTCTTCGCTAGGCAGGGCCAGAGCATTAGGGTCTAATTCTTAATTTCTGTTGTTGCTGTCTTACCTGTTGAGTTGCTCATCTCATCTCAGTTGCTGCATAATCGTTGATATGACGTGATTAATTTGATCCCAGGAGTCCTTGCCCAGCAGCATATGTCGAACAATACTTGTACAAGTTACCTCTTCACCCGTTATATTCTCTAGCACTTGTCTGGCCGCATTGAACCTTACGCACCTTGTTAATACGTGGTTGGCTTTTCAACGGCTTCTTCACAAAACCTGCAAAAGAGGTCATTCACGTGCTTGTACTTGTATAAATACTCTCTGAAACAGTCATGTCCAGTGAGAAACTGAGTGAGATAATAATTTGGCTCTCCATGTCTCCGCTTGAGCCACATTTCAATCAGAGGGATCAGATTGTAAGTCCACCGCCCTTTTGTTGATGCTAGCTGTCTTTGGTGCCACTGGGGGTGTAGTTCTAAATCTACTGCTGTTATGCGACCTCGGTCGAAGCAATTCTACCAACGCAGGTCACGTAATGCCGCCGATCTTTTTGCTTCCAAGACACTGTTCGGAAAGCACAGCATACTCTCAATAAAGCTAGCCAGAGTGTTGCTACCATTGTTTCATATACGATGTAAAACTTGTTGATGAATACCATATTGGCGCTCCATTCATCATAATTGAACTTGAAACTGAAGCCAATAGTTTCCTGACTGCATACTTTGTCCTAATAATCTTTGGCATTAGTCTGGCTAAATTATTGCCTGCCATTTTATGTGTGATTTCAAAGATCGCTAAATATTTAATGTTTGACTTTTTACTTTATTGTTTTTGGAAATCGGTCACTGAAAACTTGCTTGAAGGTCGTCAACAATTCGCGGGATAAGGGTATGAGACCAATAATAATCTCGAAAATCATCTGAATTCGATTTTTGAACTGTATGTTGAATGAAATCGGTACAAAAATGTAACGCACACTAGTACAACGACCCCAATTGAAATTTTCTTGTAAATCCAGTTTATTACTATACATGGTGAAGGTATTTTAAAGTTGGTCTTCAGGAATATGTCATAACTTGTATACATAAAAAAATTTCCATAAAGGCCGTTGTACAAGTGAGCAATGATGTGGCGTCTGGAAATAAAAAAAAAAAAAACTAGTAATGGTGTTACCTTTGGCCTGGCCAAACATTAAATACCCTACACTGCAGTATTTCGAAAATTTTGCATAAACGGAAGGTGCCAAGCCCTCTTTTCCGTGTTCAACCAGTTTTTGCTTAGAGCTTACATTTATAACCCTCAGTATTTGGTTGAAATTTAGTTGGGTTATCTCAAAAAACTATTTTCGTATAGCATTTTGAAACTTTTGATTATATGGGAGGTGCCACGCCCTCTTATTTGATTTCACTTTCAGTATAGCATTTTGAAACTTTTGCTTATATAGGAGGTGCCACGCTTTCTTGCCCAAATTCGCCTAGTTTTTGCTCAAAGCTTGAGCTAACCATTCCTAGTATTTATGTGTATTTTGGTTGGATTGTCGTGAAAAATACTCTTAATGTTGCATTTTGAATATATTTTTTGTATGGTCGGTAGGCGTGTCCGTTTAATGTAACTTATTGAAATTTTTCGAGAACGAATTTGATAAACTTTTTTTTTTGGTCATATGGTTGCTAAAAGTTTTCACAGTTTCAGCGTGAAAAGGAAATCTATATACTAATACGCAAGACAAAAATTTGTCCATCTTTTTTTATTGTGTTAGAAATGGAGTACGACCTTGAATTATACTCCATTAGAAAGGTATTTGTGTATAGATGTGCATAAAGTTAAATTATTTTAATGTTTTGCCTTTAAGCCAGTTAAAATTAAATACAAATTTTGCAATATTTACCACGAGAGCTGAAAAAAGGACAAAGAACAAAGAGAAAGACAGGAAGCATAGCACTGACTTCATGTTTTTTGTTTCGTTTACTTTTCACATTTATCACTGTACCAGGGATGAAAAATTAGCTTTTATATTTTGTAGCAAATAGAAAAAAAAGTACTAAAAGTATCCGAAAAGTATCAAAATTATTTAATAAATTTGTGTTCGAATTTCGATCATTGGGCGATTCTAGTTCAAATAAATCAATTGAATTTCAAGCAATTGCTTCGCCTCTGAGAAAATTATAAAAAATATGTGGGGACTCTCCACATGTCTAGGGACTAAATATTCACGTGTATTCTTTAGACAATTTTTAGCATTTTACGCATTTTTCGTAAGATGCCTTGTTTTTCTGTTCTACTGAAAAAATACATGCACGTCATAACTATATTGTTAACAACGTTTGAACCAATATTGATTGCTCCAAATAATAATGGCATATAGTTCCTAGACATGTGGAGAGTGCCCATATATATATTTTTTTTTTAATTTTCTCAGAGGCGGAGAAGTTGCCTAAATTTTAATTTTTTTATTTGAAATATGGATTTTCGTAAATAAATGAAAAATGTTGGTCCAAAAAAAAAAAAAAAAAAAAAAACCATTTTATTGCTTGATCTATGATAAATTTTTAAGAAAATATTTTTTTTTCCAAAATCTTTACTTCTTAGTTGCTACAAAAAAATCATTTATTTTTAAATCTTTCTTACGTTTAAATTCTTAGGTGTGTCACTTAAGAAGTTATTGGCCGTATGAGTGGCTTATTTATATTTGATTGTGTGTGTGCTTGAAGTATTTTACATATTTCTGTTATTCAGATATTTCGAAGAAAAACAACAACAAAAATATCCTAATACATAGAAAAATTTTTTTTTTCTTCATTTTTATTTGCAGGATAGTGCCATACATATGCGATGATGACATCGTTGCTGTGCTAAAACCAAATCTTGGCTAAAAGAAAAAACAACAACAACAATTCGCACAATTTAAGCCACTTGAGTGAGTGTGTGTGTTGAACGCTTAAACGACAGCTGCGACCACAACGATAACAGATTTAATTTGATTTGTATAAATCGTGTGGCCTACGGGTCTAAAACGGTGATAAAAGTGATAAACCGTTTGAGCAAGTGCACGCGTGTGTGTGTGGTGGAGGCGCCGTCATTTTTTTTAAGCCTGATAACGAGTCGCTGTGTAAGTTCGTGTGTGTGTGAAAATTTAACAACAAGCCGTTACGCTCTTTGCGGTATGATAAATTAAATCAACACATACGCAACGCAACGCAGCAACTACTACTACTAATGCATGTGGCATAAATCAACAGCTTTTACGACAAATTAGAGCCCCCCCCCACTTGAATGCGTATGGAAAGTGGAAAATATTTTAGAGTGTCAACTGTAGGTGGTGTTTAAAGTGGAGCAGAGAGTGAAGTGAATTCATTTTTAATCCGAGCATTAATTACATTAGCGTATGCTTCTGTTGCTGTAAATGCGTGTGAAAAAATTTTAGATTAAAAAAAAAAAAAATAAAAAAATACTCAAAAAATACAAATTCAAAGAGAAATAAATTAAATCAAATGAAAATAATCATTTGTCATTTAATAGAAATGCAAATTCAGTGAAAGTGGCAAGTAATTTAATTAAATTTTTTAACAATGGATATGTAAAATTTTCTTTAATTAATTAAATTTCAAAATAAATGTAACAATAAAGATTAAAAAAAAATATAAATTTCTGTGTAAAAGCTTTCTGCCGGAATTAAAAAAGTTAATCAATTTCTTCCATCTTTAAAAAGAGCAAGAGTCATTTACCAAAATTAAAAGAAATCCAAAAATATCACCAATATCGCCGTACCGCATCTTTAACAACGTTTTTGTCGTAGCAACTAAATCAGTTTGAAAAATCAAATTGAAAATGTTGAGGTAAGTTCACATTTTGGATTCTTTTTTTCCATTACTTTATATCACCATGTAAATATTTTACTTTTAAGCTGTTAGTAGTCTTGTTTTGTGTTGCTTTTTTGGCTTATTAATAATTTAGTCCTATTACTGCTTACCAGAGTCGAGTGCAATGTATTCCTTTTACTATACAAATGCACTATTGCCAATGAATAAAAATAATGCATTGAGTTTTGAAAAAAAATATACATCAAAATATTAAGGATATAAGGGCAAAAAAAAATATTTTCATTTAAAATAACGTCCAAAATTTTGGCATCACTTTGTTTTTAATTTGGGCGTTTTTTCATTAAAAAAACCAAATAACGCCCAAAAAATTAAACAAACGAAATAAAGCCCATTTATTGAATTGTAATAGCGCTAAAGCAATGTAAAATAACGCCCAAAAATCAAAACGAAGTAGCGCCATAGTTTATATGAAAATAATTTGGGTGTTATTTCAGTGCTGTTTAGGTTGCGAAAAAAAATTATTGTGTCAAAGTTTGGTCCCAATCGGAAGGGAGTAACACTTGGCCCATCGAGGCCAAAGAGGGGTACTTCGGCAAAAATTTCACGAAATGTCATCCAGAAGGGTAACAGATAGGACGTAGATAGGTTTGGGAAAAATGTCAGAAAAAAATAATTGGACCTGGTCATATGTTTTACTCTTCTATGGGATACTCCGTGGAAGCAAAGAATTATTTTTCGACATTTTTCCTAATTTTTTTCCGTTTTTGTAGATGGGCCCCCAAAAAGATGATTTTTAGGGGGTAGTTGTGTCAAAAGAAAATGTTGGGGGACAAAAAATAATACGCCAATATTGCGGTCATCGCGGGACAGTTGCAGCAAATTTCAAAAAAAATGTGGATTTTGTAGGGGGACCCCAAAAGGGTGGCAAGTAGGGGGTAAGTGTGTCAAGAGAAAGTGTTGGGAAGGCAAAATAATAGGGCTTGGTCATAGTTTTTACCCCTTCAGGGGTCAACCTGGAAACTTTGAACTATTTTTCCAAATTTTTCCTAAATTTTTGAGTTTTTTGTAGGGGGCTCCCAAAAAGGGGGCAGATAGGGGGTAGGTCTGTCATATGAAAATGTTGTGTATAAAAATATAATAGGACCTGGTGATACATTTCTTCTATTTTGGGGTCATCCCGGGAAGGGTGACAAATCTTTCAAGCAAACAGGCAAAACTCTTTGTTTACTCAAGAGGAAGGTATCTTACGAAAAAAGTATACCAGGCATAATGCTAAGAATTGTACAAGAAATACGTGTGAATTTTTTTAAACTTTTTTTTGAATAATTTTTGAAAAGTTTTTTTTTTTAAATTTTTTCAAAAATAGTACAATCATTTGGGAGAAAAAAATGATGTTACCTGGAAAGTTTTGCGGGATTTCTGCAAATGAGTTATTTTATAGATTTCGATGTGCTCTTTCAGAATTTCAACTTTGCTACCTCGTATCGTGTTCGCTCGAGCCGCCATATTGGAAAAATGGCGTCCAAAATCAGTTTTTTACAAATATCTCTTTAACGGTTATATTTAGAGAAAAATTTTTTAGGACAATGTTGTAGCTTATAAAATTTTCTATAAAAATGACCCTTGAATTGTTTTCGTACGACTTATAACTCAGGAGATATCTTTGTTCAAAATTTTAGAAAAATTAGTAAATTGTGAATGCCACTTATGAGTAGGCACAGTGATGTGTCAAGCTTATAATTGCGATAACTTATGAACGGTGAGTCGCACGTTTAAAATAAAAACACTTATTTATAGGGAATAACTTGCGCTACAAGCTACATATTTTTTCATATCACCTATAGTTAAGGAGATACTTTTCCCACAAACCTAAAATTTTGAAAAAAAACGTTTTTTCAAAATGGCTCCTAAACGGTTCATCGTAGAAAAAAAATTGTCAATGCATTTTGTAAAACGTTCAATTCCCATTAAGGGTCTCTTCGAGCTATTTCTTCGTCAGACTTACCCTTCATGAGATATCGCGACTTGAAAATCATTCAAAATTGAACATAGTAGGGCGAATAGAACAATATTCAATTTTGAATGATTTTCAAGACGCTATATCTCATGAAGGGTAAGTCTGACGAAAAAACCGCTGGAAGAGACCCTTATAGGGAATTGAACGTTCTACAAAACGCATGGACAATTTTTTTTCTAGGACGAACCGTTTAGGAGCCATTTTGAAAAAACTTTTTTTTAAAAATTTTATGTTTGTTAGAAAAATATCTCCTTAACTATAGGCGATATGAAAAAAAAAAATAATATGTAACTTATAGCGCAAGTTATTCCCTATAAATAAGTGTTTTTATTTTAAACGTGCGACTCACCGTTCATAAATTATCGCAATTATAAGCTTGACACATCACTGTGCCTACTCATAAGTGGCATTCACAATTTACTAATTTTTCTAAAATTTTGAACAAAGATATCTCCTGAGTTATAAGTCGTACGAAAACAATTCAAGGGTCATTTTTATAGAAAATTTTATAAGCTACAACATTGTCCTAAAAAATTTTTCTATAAATATAACCGTTAAAGAGATATTTGTAAAAAACTGATTTTGGACGCCATTTTTCCAATATGGCGGCTCGAGCGAACACGATACGAGGTAGCAAAGTTGAAATTATGAAAGAGCACATCGAAATCTATAAAATAACTCATTTGCAGAAATCCCGCAAAACTTTCCAGGTAAAACTACCAAATGACTGTACTAAAAATAAATCAAAAAAAAAAAATTTTTTTTTAACTCTTTAAAAAAATTTCGAAAAAATTAACACGTATTTCTTCGACGATTCTAAGCATTTTATGTCACGTACACTTTTTTCGTAATATGCCTTCCTCTTGAGTAAACAAAGAGTTTTGCCTGCCGCGGGCGTTCAAAAGCCAAAAACTCTCATCTAGCGAATGAATCCCTTCTTGAGTCATACATAATTTTAAAGCTTATAAATCATGCTTTGATTTGAAGTACTTTTAAAAAAAATTTAAGGGTGGTTGTTTTAAAAAAAATTGAAAAGTATTTTTAAATTAAAATTTTTTTTTTCTCCAAGTTATATCTTTTTTTTTTTATTAAAAAACACTTAAAAATGAATGAGACTAGCTACTTAGATATATCAATTTACAAACTTTGGTTTAAGCTATACATTTTTGAAAAAACACCATTTTCATGAAAATGTCTAAAAACGCCAGTATTTTGACAACAAATAGTACTAGGACCAAATCCTCCCGGATTGTTATTCTTGCATACTGGATATACCATATTGACAAATTTTAACGAAATCCGAGACAAAAAAATTTTTAGCTGGTACACTCGGCGTCTTAATCTGACATCTATATATGAATAGGCAAACGAAATCGGTTCAGTTCCTATTTCAGTGCCAAAATTCTCTTGATTTTTTTTTGTTGGAAAGGTTTTTCCTCAAAGCAGGGTATAGGATTTTATTTCCACGCCTCTAAACCCTCTTAAGAAAATTTGGTATAGAGATAGGGTAAGTACTAAGCAACGATAATATGCCCATTATGTGTTGAAGTGGGCGGTGCCACGCCATTTAATGGAAAAAACGCACTCATGGCTACACCGCTGCACCGATTTTTATAAAATTTGGTATGGAGATAGGGTTGGGTGACCTTTTTAAAGTCAAATCGAAGTGGTCGATTTGCGGCAACAAGGTAAACAAAATCGGTTAAGTGATTTTTGGGTCTATAAAAAATGAATACAAAGCCAAAACAAACTTTAATTTTTATATGTTTTGAAAGTAAAGAAAAAAAAAAATTAAATGTCATAGCCGCTTAAAATTTGCTACTAATTGCGATTTTTGCTGATTTTGTTGATTTTATACCATTTCCTTTTTTTAAAAATTTCCTTTTTTTTATTTGCACCATCAGCCATTGCCCCCTCACATTTGTCCTTCAGTCATTCATTAGGTTTTTAATTGTTGCCAATCATTTAACCACAAATAGTTTAATATCAGGCAATAAATGTTGGCAACACTATTGCGCTTTTTAATGCGGTTTTTGTGGGTGTTTTGTGAGAGTTTTTCAATAGAGTTTTTTTGTTTTTGTTGCTCAGTGTACGCGAGTTGATTGCAAATGTTGGCTTTTGATTCTTTTAACATGTTTTTTTTTTAATTAATTGATTATTGCTTTGAATGGTTGTTGCCAATTCAAATAAAAAAGCCAAAGTTTTAAATATTTGCTTTAAATTGCAATTAATTGCATATTGGATTGGATTTGCTCAATATTGTTTTCACAAATCGTTGGCAAACAAAACGGCTAAAGATAAAATTCACAGAGACATTAAAATAAAATTCAAATGAAATTTCCTTGGAATTCTTTCATTTTTTTATTTGCACTAAATTCATTGTAAACTTGTCACACAGACCTTTTGATGCTTGAAGTAAAATTGCCAATTTCTGACACAAAAAAAAAAAAATAAACCAAACGCCTCCAACTCCATGTCAAGCAACCAACTGAATAGTGGCAGCATAAAGACCATTATTTTTTAGGAAGAATAGCGCATTGGCAACAAAGGAAGAGAAGGCATCATGCGGCGCATAGTGGCACTACTTAATTTGCATTTAAAATGAAATTGAATTGTTCATGAATTTTCGTCATCTTAGCAAATTTTCGAAGAAAAAGTACGCGCCAAAAAAAAAATGTAATTTACAGGATTACGTACTTTTTTACTCAGCGTATATTTTAAGGCAGCGCTGCATTGACAACTTGGCGCACATTTCAATAGAATGAGGGGAAAATTTAAAAATTGTTTTTTCTTAAATGAAGTATCTCAATTTGCTTTCGTTGCATGGATGACTGGTAGTAATGAATTTTTATTAACTTTAATTTATTTAGCGCTTATTGCTCGAGTGAAATGTTTCAATTTTCAACGCTAATTTATTTATTTATTTTTACTTTAAGGAACACAAAAAAAAAAGTTTCTCAAAAAGCAGCTCAGTCTTATGCCTGAAAAAATCGCATAATAAAAAACCGGCAACTTTTTAGTTTTTTGTTTTTTTTTTTTAACATAGTTTTTATATACTAAACTTTTTTTTTGTATTGTGGGATATGCATCAAAATTAGGTCAGACTCTTTGGCCTACATTCGTATTGCTTGTTGACAGTGGAGTAGGTAGGGGTCATCAAATAGGTTCTTCTATCGTACTTTGAACTTGTTTTGTTTTTTTTGCCGATAAACATTTTTGTTAAATTTTTTACCTTGTGCCATACGCAACACATTATTTGAAAAAAAAAAAAAAATATAGAAAGAATGCTCCAATAACAATAGAATTTCGCATGCTTAATGGGAAACCCCGGAAAAATGCGTTCTGCTGCATAGTTTTGCTTTCGTTATCAGTTGTGTCTGCCAAGTCAGAATAAAATCTGAAAAAATTTCTTCTCTCCAAAAAATTGTTTTCGGAAGTAATTTAGAAATAGAATAGAAATTTTAGTAAACAATTTTTTCTTGGGTAGAAAACATTTTCTTTTTTCAATATAAATAGAAGTGATTGAGAAAAAAATTTCATATAATGTTTTGGAAACGTAAATAGAAAGGGGTCCCCGAAGACCACTTGCCTGTTTATGGGAACGAAATCACTCCAGTTGTATTAATTTCAACCTACCTCAGAGTACTGTAGACAGGTAATACAAGTGATTACTTCTATTATAGCTTAAGAAACCGTCAAAACTTTAGTAGAAGAAGAAACTCCGATGTTTTCGTCTATATCATCAGCACCTTTCGGTCCTATTTTTAAGCCAGAAAAACAATCTGAACAATCTGGTCTTTCAATTTTGCCTTCTGTTGGCGGTTTGACTGGAAAAATAAGGCGGTAGAAGAAAGTGCAAGACTTGTAAATTCTTGAAAATATAGTGCAATTGCAGCGAGTACTATCTTCATTAGTGTTGTTCGAACGACATAAACTATTTCTATGACTAATATTATCAAAAATAATATATAATCAGGCATGTTCTGAAATTCGATTCTCTTCGGAAACGGAATGACAGCAATCTTCAAGAACTCTGCATTGCGACAAATAAGATGGAATCGGATTTCAATTTCAACAAAAAACATGTGATAATGGTTCCTTTTCAATTTACCGAAACAAAAATCCGATTTGGTGTTAATTATCGAAATGCGGAGCTCTTGAAAATTGCTTTCATTCCGTTTCCGAAGTGAATCGGATTTCAGAACATGCCTAAATAATCTATTTTTTTCAATAGAAACTATTCAAACCTCAAACACGAGCCAATGTTTTTCTTTTTGACTCAAGCCGGCAAGAGGTCCCTAAGGACCTCTTTACCTTTTTTCACCTGGTGGTCGACCGAAGGTAGCCATTAACATTTTTATGACTACTTTATCCCTTTTTAGCCAATAATAAATAGAAAAATATTACCGACACTATTCGTTGAAATTTACAACTTTGCCAGTTAGAGGGTTAAAATCATATGTGGATTCTCACATGATTTTTAACCTTCATGACGTCATTTTAAAATGATCATAACTTTAAAAGAAAAAAAATTACACAAGGACATTTCATAGCTTATTTTGATGACGAAAAATAGTACTATAGTACTAAACGATGCATTTAGTAAAAAAGAACAAAACAACTTCATGTGTCCTCTATAAGTATAACCTCAAAAATTGTATTTTCTTTAAACTTTAAGTTAAAATATCTCAAAAACCATACATCGCCGAGCAATTCTGAGTCCGGATTTGAATTCAACATTGACAAATGCATCAAAAATTACTTGTTTTTGGTTTATTTGTTGGGTTTTTTTTTCTTCCCAAAAACCGGCGGAAGGGCTTATATTTAGACAAGGGATACTTATGACCAGACATACTTGCAAGTTCTAACACGATGCACAGTGTGAGATTTTGCCAATCTGTATGCTCTTAATTCCGTTGTTTGAAAGATAACGAGTTGAAATTTAATTTGTGACCTTTAATTTTCTATGCGGAGGTTAAGACCCAAGATGAGCCTGGATTTGAATTCAGCATTGACAAATGCATCAAAAATAACTTATCTTTTTAATTTGTTGTTTTTTTTTTTCTTTTCAAAAACCGTTTTCGACCTTTTTCAAAAACCGCATAAATCTAAAGGAATGGTTTTTTTTCCAAATTCATTCTAACCTAATTCTTGTTCTGGAAATTCACTTGTGCTAACCGTTTTGCTGAATTGGTTCATCACCCCATACAAAATGTTCAAAGCAAAATTTCGTCTAAATAGATGTGTTTTTCACAAAGAATCTCTTAGTAACTTCTGATAAACCAATGATTTTTCATCAAAAGTATATTTTCCAGTTTATGATGAATTAATGGGCATTCGAATTGCTAACTTTTTAATCAATTTATTGGATATTTTTTACTTTAACGTTAATTTCTTCCGAATTTTGTTAAAATTTTGGCTGGACCGGGGTAGGGGCTTAAAAACTTGGACCATCGGAGATTCTCACAGCATCCACTCTCTTGTAACTTGTAGTCAGACTTATAAGAATGTGAGCTCAGTTTTCGGTACTCATATTTTGTATACTCAAGTCCGTCTAGCGCTCACTCTATAAGAAAATTCGGTAAAAATTACAGATGAAGTTAAAAAGTATCCGATAAATTGATAGAAAAACTAGTAAGGGTGTAAATTTTGGCCTGGCTAAAAAATAAATACCCTACACTGCAGTATTTTGAAAATTTTGCTTATATGGGAGGTGCCACGCCCTCTTGTCCGAGTACACCCAGTTTTTGTTCAGAGCTTGCATTTATAGTTTTTAGTGTCAGAGTGAAATTTAGTTGGATTATCTCAAAAAACTCTTTCAGTATAGCATTTTGAATCTTTTGCTTATATGGGAGGTGCCACGCCCCCTTGTCTGATTTCACCCAATTTTTGCTGAGAGCTTTCATTTATAATTCTTAGTGTCTGAGTCAAATTTGGTTCGAATATCTCAAAAAACGCTTTCAGTATAGCGTTTTGAAGCTTTTGCTTATATAGGAGGTGCCACGCCCTCTCGTCCGAATTCGCTCAAATTTTTATCAGAGCTTGCGCTTACAATTCGTAGTACTTATATGTATTGTGGTTGCATTGTCGTGAAAAATACTCCTAAAATTGCATTTTGAATATAATTTTTGTTTGGCGGTAGGCGTGTCCGTTGACCGATTTTGCTCATTTTCAATCCCCCGAGCTAACTTTGACGACGGAGGCAGTGTACCAAATTTCATTGAATTATCTTGCTCAGTTTTCCCAAAAAGTGTATTTCAACACACAGCCAGCCAGCCAGCCACCCAGCCAGCCAGCCAGCCAGCCAGACAGACGGACATGGCTATATCGACTCAGGAGGTGACGCTGATCAAGAATATATATACTTTTCTATACCTGCCACGCCTCCTTCTCTGCGTTACAAACGGAAGGACAAAGTGAATATACCCTGGGTGTAGGGTATAATTAGCAACTCCATTACCAACTAATACATCCTGAACAGAAAAATATATTTTTGATGAAAAATTATTGATTCATAACAATTTAATTAGAGATTCCTTATGACAAACACAACTTTCTAGACATAATTTTGTTTTTAACTTTTTGTTTGGGGTGATGAACCAATCCAGCAAAACGGTTAACACCACTGAAATCCCCATGCCCGAATAAGGTAAAAATTATCTATTTCCTGTCAGGCCAAATTTTCAACTAACAGTGTAATCGGTGCATGTTCAAGAAAATGAGATTTGCTTACGTAGTTTGTCTACTCTTAAATCGCAAACTCGCACTGAAAGTCACATGACCTTTTTTCCAGAAAACTGACGAATCGAATGATTCGCGTGAAATATGTCGAACTTTTTTTGACTCAAATTGAATGAGTGGATTCTCGTCTTTAGCGCAAACGCTGCATTTCAAAGAGCCATTTTAATTTGCGCACATCTTTTATGCTATTTATGTAATCCGAATTCCTTAAGTTATGTAGTTACAAAACACTACTTATATTTCAGCAAAAAATGCAATAAAAATTACGATAATAAAAATAATCTATATATTAATACGCAACACAAAAATTTGTCCTACCTTTTTTTCTATGATAGAAATGGAGCACGACTTTGAATTATACACCTTAAGAAAGGTATCTGTGTGCAAAAGTGCACAAAGGTAAAATTATTTTAAAATTTTGCCACTAAGCCAGGTAAAATTAAATGCAAATTTTGCAATATTAACAATGACAAAATACGCGGTCACACAGAGCTGAAAAGAAGATACAGCACAAAGAGAAAAACATGTCTTCATTTTTTTCGTTTTCTTTTCGTTTCATATTTGTCATTGTATCAGGGATGATAAATGAGCATTTCTATTGTACCGATTAGCGAAAAAAGTACTAAAACTGTACAAATAGTACCAACATTCCTTAATAAATTTATGGTAAAATTTTGACCATTGGCGATTCTAGTTTATATAAATACACCACTGAGTTGCATGAAAAAGTTAAACAGTTTAACACGTACAATTCTTAAGTGATTTTGGCTCGGTTTTTGCGATGAAAAACTATGACTTTTTGGAAAAGAATTAACTGCAGAAAAAACTGTATTATTACATTTTTGGAATTTAGTGGTCGAAAAATTTCTTTCTCTCCGCCAAAATTCCATTGTGCGCAACTGCATATTGGTATATGACAGAAAAGGGTGCTCGATAATTGCTTTTTGGGCACTACTTAAAATAAATAAAAGCAACAACAGTACTGTGCAGCAATGACAGCACATGTGGCGCTTCGACTATGTATCAGACATACTCATCTGCAGTAAAATTTTAAATTTGGCCCGCGGACATGAAGTACTGACAAATTTAAAAAAATATACATATTTCATTTTTACTGCTGCAATTATTTCGAGTTCAATAATAATTTTTGTACTTTTGGTTTGGTTTTCAAAGAAGCAAAACACGCCAAGTGTACCAGCTGAAAATTTTGTTGTCTCCGATGTCGCGCAAATTTGGCAATATGGTAGATCCGGTGTGCAAGTACAATAACCCGGATGAGAGTTTTTGGCTTTTGTACGCCCGCGGCTGGCAAAACTCTTTGTTTACTCAAGAGGAAAACATCTTACGAAAAAAGTATACCTTGCATAAAATGCTTAAAATCGTCCAAGAAATACGTGTAAAATTTTTGGGAAAGAATTATAGAAATATAGTCCTCTACTCTTGCGATCAAAACTTTTTGATCCGTGTAACTGTGGTCAACATAATTAAGCTCATACATTGTTGGATATTTTTGTTTACTGTTACCATTCATTAAAATTTTCTATGTATTTTCCATTATACGAACTCCATTCGCACCCAATACTCTAAAATAAACTGACACTTTTATCTTAAATTGGTATTTTATTTTGTCTTTTGAAATTACGTAGGCGTCGCCGTATTTTGTTTCCTTGCCATGAACTCAACTTAAAATGAACAACAGCAAAATTTTGCATCTTTGTGATGAAACTTCGCATTTGCCATCACCTAGGTACGTTATGGCTATGAAAATTGCAAATTTTAAAGAAAAAATATAAATTTGGCAAACTTCCAAAGTATACAATAATAACCGCATATGCAATTAAAAAATACTTCAGAGAGGGAGTTGTGACAACTGCAAGTGGTATAGATGTAGTAAAAAATTACGAGCTCTGTCGTGTATATGTAATTACGTTTAGTTATTATTATTATTATTTACTTATGACATTTTTCTTTAATTTAAAAATCATCAATAAATCTAATATGATATGTGGGAGACATTTCATTTCTAATAATTTAGTTTTGCTTTGGCCAGCTTAATCTGAATCATCTTAGATTAAAATTCTGAATAACATAAAAACCAATACATCTAAGTACATGACATTTAATTTAATAATAATGTACATATTTGTTTACTGCTCTTTCAATGCAAAAAATTGGTTAAACCCATCGAATGTATAATTTTTGGGTGCACAACATCAACAAGTTACTTCAGCAAAATATGTTTATAAACTCCTAAGCATTTTTTGTCTGACAAAGTGGAATTAAAATTGCCAACAAATGGATATCAAATGACGTTGCCAACAAGTAACCAACCCACAGCAGACAGTGACACACCTTGCAGCAAAATGATACAATACGCCTGTCCAACATTGCCGATGATGATGATCACTATGATGATGCATCGCCAGACCCCAGAGGCAATGAAATTTGACACTGCATTTAACAGACAACAAATGCCTACAGGCAGACAAACCAAGATAGGCGACAAACTGACTGAAGAATCAAACGAAGCTAAAGCAATTTCACTTAAATCGAATCTAAACTACACAAAAGAATTGGCACAGAAAAATCAAAATAAAAATGTTGGAGAAATGTTATAAAAGATAAAAAGAGTGAAATAAGGTATTAATACAATACAATTTACAATATTTTGTTTTAAATTTAATTGTATCACTATACAAAAATCTTTTATACCAGTTTGGTATAAATTTTATACAGAAGTTCGTACGAAAGTATTTTAAACCATTTTATATAAACTCCATATTGTGCTATATAAACCAATTTTACATAATTTTCGAATTAATATTTCCGAATTTAAAAATGACATTGATACTAACGCAGTATAAGTCTATGTATATAAAAAATGAAATGTCGTTCGTATGTAGCTTATGAACTCGGAAACTACACTGCCGATTTACATATTTTTTTTTTTGTTAAATTGTTTGTTATAGTCCGTATAAGGTTTTTAAGGTTATTCTTCTGTCGAAAAAAATAATTTGCTTTGTTAATTGCATTAATTTTTTTGCTGCTCGAGTAAAGTAAAAATTATGACATTCATTTTTCTCCGCTTGGGGTACAAACAGCAGCATGGCAAGTAAAATGTCTCAAAATTCTAATTTTTCTCTAAACGCACGTTAATTTGCAATTCCTACACAATTTCAACAGTGAATCTTTTTAATATGAACTCAAAGATTATGATTTTCAAATATATTTATTTTTTTGCGATCTCTGCAAATGAGCGTGTGACTTAAAAGTCTAAAGCGCTACAGCATGACTTGGTTAAAATTCTACGAAGGCATAATCTGTGTGACATTCCCATTTTCAAATTCATATTCGCCCTGATGCCTGTCAGCAGATTAGTCTTAAATATGTGATTTCTGTTTTTGACAAAACAAACACGTTGTCAGAATGTTTCCACTTTTTTTCTCATTTTCTGGAACGTACAATCTTAGATGTTTAATCCTTTTTGAGCTGATGTTTGCTATGATCTTTTTTTGGTTTGTTTTCATTACGTTGCGATTACAAGTACTTCACCGTACATTCGCATTTGCCAAAATATGAATTGTCAAGTTGCCGCTACAATCTTCATTATATAACTTTGCGATCTTAGAAATTTCTTTTTACCAAAAAAAAAAAAAAAGAAAAAATGCCAAATAATTTATTAAATCATTTCTAGTGGGCTCATGCGGCTTTTTTAATAACTTTTTAACTATTTCTAATTACATGGGTGGTGTTCAAAACTCCAAATAAACATACATTTTCTGAGCTGGTCTCCTTAGTTAAGTGTACAAGAATCTTAACAAATGCGAAAGACAAACGTCACCTTTATATGGTGTCAACTAATTGACTTGAATGGGGCGCCATGCCTTAAAAGACAAATTGAAGAAGCAACATAACACTAAAAACCAGAACACGTAGTGGCGGCACCATATGGGAGCATGAAACCAACAAACGCTTTAAAGTGCAATATTTAAGGTGCATTTGAAAAAGCGCTCAACTGAAGCGTTTTATTGGCTTCCTCAAATCTGTGGGCAAAATTTCTACATCAATAAATAAAAAACTTATGATGGGCGTCGGAAACTTATAACAAAAACAAAAAAAAAAAAAAAACATCAGACTCTTAAGTTTATGGCATAAAAAATTGTATACTTCATATATGGAAGCTTTCGGAAGATGTGCGCTCAAGCGTTGCCTGAAAAAAAAAAAACAGAAAGAAAAAGGTGAAATTTGGACAGCATACTGACGAGGGTGACAAAAACACACTTCGCTTACTAACATATGAGATAAGGGTGATTCTAAAAATTGTTGACCTTTAAGAAATTATTTTAGAAAGAAATTTAATTTCAATTCAATATAATTCAACAGTGTCATTTTTACTCTTTTCACATCATTTCATTTCATTTCATTTCATTTCATTTCATTTCATTTCATTTCATTTCATTTCATTTCATTTCATTTCATTTCATTTCATTTCATTTCATTTCATTTCATTTCATTTCATTTCATTTCATTTCATTTCATTTCATTTCATTTCATTTCATTTCATTTCATTTCATTTCATTTCATTTCATTTCATTTCATTTCATTTCATTTCATTTCATTTCATTTCATTTCATTTCATTTCATTTCATTTCATTTCATTTCATTTCATTTCATTTCATTTCATTTCATTTCATTTCATTTCATTTCATTTCATTTCATTTCATTTCATTTCATTTCATTTCATTTCATTTCATTTCATTTCATTTCATTTCATTTCATTTCATTTCATTTCATTTCATTTCATTTCATTTCATTTCATTTCATTTCATTTCATTTCATTTCATTTCATTTCATTTCATTTCATTTCATTTCATTTCATTTCATTTCATTTCATTTCATTTCATTTCATTTCATTTCATTTCATTTCATTTCATTTCATTTCATTTCATTTCATTTCATTTCATTTCATTTCATTTCATTTCATTTCATTTCATTTCATTTCATTTCATTTCATTTCATTTCATTTCATTTCATTTCATTTCATTTCATTTCATTTCATTTCATTTCATTTCATTTCATTTCATTTCATTTCATTTCATTTCATTTCATTTCATTTCATTTCATTTCATTTCATTTCATTTCATTTCATTTCATTTCATATCACGTCACATCTTTTCTTTCGTTATTAAAAATCTCAGTTTTTCTTCCACCCTCCATCTGGCCATATGCAAAGAAGCGCTGCAATCAGCCGGAAAAGTTTCAAATATTATGTTTTTGACGTAAATTGCCTCCTCTCCTGTAGCTGCTTGACAATATGCTACAGCCGTTGCCAAAAATAGGCCAAATTTTCTTTTATTTTTTTCAACAAATGTTGCATTTTTATTTTTATTACTTATGATTTTACTTAAGTCTTTATAGATATTGAAGATACCATATATGCCGGGGATGCATCTTAAGAACTTGCTTTACATGATGTGGTTCCCCTACTAGGCCTTTAGCGTGTTCATTCATGTGTGGTAATGTGTCGTGGTCGTTGTCGCTTAAGTGTGTTTGTTCAATGGCTTGTTCCAGCATTGATGCAGGTCTTCTTTGGTTAACTCATCAGAAAAGTGCTGACGAGTTGTTTCTTGGAAGAAGATTTAATGTTTACTGAAGGGTGAAAAATTGCTGAAAATTTCAAGATACTTCCTTGTGCTTTTGATGTGGAATAGAAAAACAATTTGCTGGATTTTGTACACATTATTAGGCATTTTGAACTTTAAAATATACATACATACATATGTAATATGTAAGTAAAAAAAAAAACCCACTCGAGAATATTTTAAATTATAAAAACTTACACCATCCCTTTTTTAACAATTCATAAATCATTTATACATACTAAATCAGAAGAAAAATGCTAAATTTACTTTAAAAACCATAAGGTTTCGCATGATATGACTTAAATGAATTGAAAGCGAGAAGTCCCATTGTCCCAGTTTATCAATAGTGGTATAGCCTTAGTTATGGTCACAGTTTGTGAATATGAAAAGCCTCTATTGAGGATGTTCAAAACGATCCAAGTGATAAATCGCTTCATGGCTATGTGCATTTCTACACTATGATGTACGAGCATATTCCAAATTGCATCCATCTGCGTTAAATGGTTTTTGAAAAATTACGAAATTTGTTTCTGGAAGGCACGGCACTTTTCTCTTTTCCAGTTTCTGTTATTTGTTCCTGTGCCCTATAGAAATGTTATAAATCTCATCCATAAGCGCCATATACTTAGTTTAGAAGTTATGACGAACTTTGTATTTGCATTAACAAATTTCAAACAGTATAATTGAAAAGTATAGTATTGGAAATGTCAAAAAGCATAAAAAAAAAAAAAAATCAATCAAAAGCTTATAAAAGTCGAAAAGTGTTGCATTTTCGATTACTATTGGTAAGTTTGGAATGAAATCTGCATAGCAAAGGAATTTCGAATCGTATCAATTCGGAAAATAAAAAATAAAACAAAAAAAAAAAACGTTAATTTGTAAACTATCTGTTTGACCCGGCCTTGCTCGGGAATTGAAAAAAAAGCAAAAAAGCATTTAAAAAGCTAGTAATTAAAACTATTTTTTAAAATAATGTGCCACAAACAGATGCTCCAATATATTTATTTTATTTATTTCCATAAAGTCATCACGTCTAACATATCGGTAAAAGTCCAAATGTATCAAAAAATATTGAAATACATTGAAGAAATCGGTAAAAGTCGAAAAATTTCGGAAAACTGCTAAAATATCGGTAAGAGTTCAAAAATATCGAAATACATCGAAGAAATCGGTAAAAATCCAAGTGCGTCTAAAACATCCCAAATATCGGTAAAGGTCCAAAAATATCGAAATATATCGAAGAAATCGGTAGAAGTCCAAATTTATCGGAAAACATCTAAAATATCGGCAAAAGCCAAAAAGTATCGAAAAACATCTAAAATATGTGTTAAAGTCGAAAATATCGAAAAACATCCAAAATATCAGTAGAAGTCCAAAAGTATTCAAAAATATTGAAACACATCGAAGAAATCGGTAAAAGTCCAAGTGTATGGAGAAACATCTAAAATATCGGCAAAAGTCGAAAAATTTCGGAAAACTGCTAAAATATCGGCAAAAGTCCAAAAATATCAAAATACATCGAAGAAATCAGTAAAACTCCAAGTGTGTCGAAAAACATCCAAAATATCGGTAAAGGTCCAAAAGTATCGAAATATATCGAAGAAATCGGTAGAAGTCCAAATTTATCGGAAAACATCTAAAATATCGGCAAAAGCCAAAAGGTATCGAAAAACATCTAAAATATATGTTAAAGTCGATAAAAATCGAAAAACATCCAAAATATCAGTAGAAGTCCAAAAGTATTGAAAAATATTGAAATACATCGAAGGAATCGGTTAAAGTCCAAGTCTATCGAAAAGCATCTAAAATATCGGCCAAAGTCTAAAAGTATCGAAAAAAATTGAAAAAATTTAAAATTTGTAAAAAAAAGCTCTGGAATTGGCTAAAAATAGCGAAAAATAGGGGAAAACCGTAACGACAATTTTTTGTATTTTTGAGCCAATTGCAGAGTTTTTATACAATTAACTTTATAAAATAAACTTTTTTAGTTTCAAAACAGCAATTTTTCCCTATTTTCGCAACATTAAGTCATTTTCAGAATTTTTTTTAACATTAACTCAAAATTTGGAGGGTATACGGGTCAAATGGACTTCGGATTTGGAACAAAATGTTTAATTTAGTTCAATAAAAATTTTATCGATTTCATAATTGAAATTTTGTCACTATTTTTACCTTTTTTTCTTCAATTATTTCAATATTTTAAGGGTGTACGACCCAAACGGACCTTGGATTCGGATTCAACGCACCAAAATACATATAGATTGATGGGTCTGGTCAAATGTACACGCCATTTTTTTATTTTCTGTGCCGATGTTATCTACGCGTGATTGATGTCATGATGTTATCTTATTTTTATTCTATATTGCTTGACAATTCATCATGGAAAGACTCACACCGCGGCCATCTTACGAAAATCAACGTTCTGTGAGAATTTTTTTTCCGTGCATCATCGACCTTCTGAGCCCACTATTGCCAATACCATCCTCAAGTTTGAGTCTCAGTGTACGTTATTGGATGATACTCTACCGAATAGACTGCATCCAGCCCGTAGCCCGTAGAGAATATATTCGATTCGATGCCGTGCGCAGTATCTTAGCCTCTCCTATAAAACAATTTGGGAAATTTAAATTTAACTTAGCTTAAAGCCTTATACAAATCCAACTTGTTCAAGAATTGAAGCCGCCCGATTTGAATTTACGCTTACGCAACCGCTCAATGAAAATCCTCTCTTTTTTCGCGCCGAATTTTGTTCAGTGCCGAGCCATATTTTTGGCTGATGGAATATCAGCCATATTTGGTTTCAGCAAGACGGAGAAATCATTTCGCGTTTCGAACCAGTCAACTGTATGCGTAGATCGTGTGATATCACACCTCTAGATTTTTTCCTTTGGGGTTATGTGAAGTCAATAGTCTTTGCCGATAAACCAGCTATGACAGAGATTGTTCTGTTTTATGTGTTTTATTTAAAATTAAAAAAAGAAACAAAATTCTAAATTAATCACCCATTAAATAATTATGCAGTAAAAATAAGTAATAGTAATAATATATCTTAATTAAAATTTTTTTTTTATTTCTTTTAAATATGCCAAATTTCGGTCGGAGGCTTTATTCAGTTTAAGTTGTAGGTATAACTAGAAACAGTGGAAAAAAGTGAAAAAAATTCCAAAATTTACTAAACCCACTTGCATTTGTAGTGGAAAAATTAAATAAAGTAAAGTAAAAATATTTAAAAAAATATGCCATAAATTAATAAACATGCATACGAATATAAATCAATCAATGAATCCCAGATCAAATTATGGTTTTAGAAACTGTCAATTTGAAATGTCAAAATATTGAACCATCTGACAGCATGAAAATTAAGTTATAACTCGTAGCCACTTGTGTTATTTATGTCACAGTTGTAATGAGCGAAAAGTGGTTTCATACACCAAGAAAACAAAAATACAAGACCAGGCACAGTATCCTGCTTACCTTGCTTGCATCATGCGGGTAAAACATAAAAAAATATTGAGCACCAATTTTAATGCCGCATAAATCAACGCTCAATGATTCAACTGCAATTTCGCACGCATAAATTGAACGCTGATGACGACGCGTTGTTGGCGCTTTCGTCATCATCACAAGTCATGGCACCAAGCACCAAATACCAGTCCCCCAAAGTGGAGTAACCACTTTCAAGTGTTTTCAATATTTGCTGCGCCGCAGCACTGTCGTAAATTAAGCAGAACCTGGCAATTACTACGTAACTCATAAGCATTCACAAGATAACGTGCATTAAACGCTGCATCTTGCAGTAAATTTATGTTCACTTGCGCATACGTTGCGTCGTCGCATTTGCATCTTAGCCGGGCCAACTTGTATGACTAAGTTGTTGTGGTTTTTTTTTTTTTTTTCAAGTGGTTTGCTTTTTGTTGTTGTCGATTTTTGTTTTTTTACAAATTGCATTTAGTCACGCGAATTTGTGAGTTCGCTTGTGCACATGCGCAACTGCATACGAATGCGCACAGTTGATTGAAAACATACCAACTGGTGCGTCGCTGCAACAAATTAACGCTGTCAAGTGTTGTTTATGAAAATTAAAAGTTCTATGTTTTTTTTTTCTTTTTAATTAAAATTAAGTTGATTTATTTGCCATTGAAATTACAAACATATGATTTTAAACATCCTTAAGTGTCAATAAATCATTTTAGTTTTGAAATGAAATAAGAGAATTGGGTTAAAGCACTTAATTTCTTTGTATTTTCATTTGTTAATCTGTCATTAATCAGTTACATGGTTATATCAAAAATGCTTCTGTTGGGAGATAGCCTTAATTTTTATATTAAATAATTAAAAACTGCTTAAAGCAATTAAGTACGAGTGAAAAAGTTTTCAAGAATTAGAGATGAACTGGGTGGTTCAATGTGAAGTAAACTTTACTTGGTCATCAAAAAATAGAGGACACCGGGTAGGAAGCAAATTATTAGGGGAAGAGTACCGGGTGTGGGCACCGTTTTGTTATCGACTCATAACTTTTGACCAAATCTATATTATGCAGACAAATAAATATCAATGGAAATCTAGAGACCTGAACTAACTAATAGAGAAGACACTAAATTGATTTCGTTACTTGGACAAATTATATCAAAAAAATAGTGAAGTGATTTTGGACAAAAAAAAAAAAATTTGGTTCGGTTGTGGGCACCCTTAGAAAATCGGCTAAAAATGGGAAGATATGAAGTAAAACGCAATCAAATGGAGAAAACTGCAAAATTAATTTATTCTGGGCACCTTGATTCACACAAGTTCATCATCTGAATTGCAATGAATGCAAGTAAAATAGCTGGCTTGCACGTTAGCGCACTTTAAATAGATGATTCCATTCGTTACGTTTTACTGAGTGGTTGGCGGTCAATTTGCGCGGCAACAGCTTAAAACAAATAATACAAAAGTTCAGGTCGTCTTAGTCCTCGCTCGATGACGCTGAGTGGTCTGCCGTGGCGCGCTTTGCCGGAAGTTTGGCTGTCGTTACTTTACTGCTTTAGGCGCCTGCTTAACTGTCCTCACCGCTGCTTTCTGTTTTAAATTGAGCAGAACTTCCGGAGAAGTCAACACCGCACTTTGCATTGCTTTTTGGCTTCGATTCGATGGCTTCTACGGAGTCGCATCTTGCAACGGGCCGCACTCATCCAAAATTCTGTTCACTGACGTGTCGCGGGTAACGGCAGACTTAGATGGCTTAAGTATGTTGACAACATTCTTATGATACTTGTTGCTCTGAAACCAGATTTGATTGACTTCGGCGTCAATGCCAGATCAAGCGATTTGCATTACTAAGCCAACTAGGTGACGTAATTGCAAGCACTTGTTGGCATTGTTCTTTTCCAAGCTGTACACTGTGACTTGTAGAATGCCTTCATCGGTACAAAAACAGAAACATCCAAAGGCTGTAAAACGGAAACAAAAGGATGTGCACCCTATTCTTGACTGTAATGTCCAGCGCTTCTATCGACAAGTGGCTGTTGTGGTTGTCTAGAAGCAGCAGAACAGGAGAAGTTGGAGATGGCTTGGCAAGCTGAATGAAATGCCGCATATAATTAACGAATTTCGGTTGAGCCATCCACAACCACACTTAATGAAAACACCTTAATTAGTTACTAAGTTTTTATTTTATTTTTTTTTTCAGCAATTTTTGAATCAGTTTCTTCTGCAATATCTTTAATGGACCTTTTGGTTCTTTCCACTAAAAAAGCGTAAAAAGCCATAAGAATACCACTTAGATTAGTAATGTTGGCCTCCAAGACGATATTTCAGTGAAACAAACGCTTTAAATAAAATAAGAGGGGTGCCCACACCCGAACAATTTCGGGGCCTATGCTCGACTTTGACAGCCAGATTGAAAAGCAATGAGCAAATTGAGTTGTGTGAACATTTTGGTTGCATTTGGTTTTGAATCACAAAATATAATAAATTTACTGCATAAATATAGATTACACTCTGCTTTTCGATTAATTCACTTCGATTTGTCGCACTTGGAAAATTATAGAAAAAAACTTTTGACTTTCACTTATTCAAAAATTATTTTCTTCTCAGCACAAAGCAAATGCGTTCTGTTTGCTCCGGTAAATACACAAAAATTTCGTGTTGTCATAACACGCGCTTAACATTTATCAGAACAGCCGCATTTGTTTTCTGTCAAAAGTTACGGGGGGGGGGGGGGTGCCCACAACCGAAATATACCCGCTGGTGGTACCCTACTAGCTTAATATGTGATAGGATTTTTGGTAGGTATGCAGTCTTTTTTTTACAGCTTTCTACGGAGAAATTTTGTTTTTTCCATAATCCTAGCGGCTAATGTTCGAAGTTGTACCTATGGGCATATCGGAAAATAATCTCCTTTTATATGACCCAGGTTTTAAGAAACCATTTTTTTTCATGTTCTTGGTGGAATATATTCCTAGACATATAAAATTTAATTCCCAATAGGTGAACAAACAAATTTCGACCCGAGAGGGTGTCAGGAGGTCATTATATCTAAAGATTTTGGGAAAATCAAGATTTCCGATAACACACAGGAGAGCACATATTTCGGAAGTACTACATATGTTACGGGGCACCTTTCCAAATATTCTGGAGTAAAATTCAGAAAAATCTGGGTCGTGGTGACAGAATGGGTTAAAAAGCCTTAATCACTCATTACGGCCACATTACAGGTTCTAAAATTCTGAAAAAATTCAAGCAAGTTCCTTGATAAAAAATAAATCGATTTTGTCCAGAATATTTTTTAAGCGCCCCCTGCCGAGTAAAAAACAAAAAAACGCAAAATTTTGATTAAAAAATGCGATTATTGGCGATATGCGATCGAGCACACCATAGCGACACATAAGGCAAGATAGCGGAATATCTAACAAATATTCCGGAGTAAAACTCAGAAAAATCATATGTGGGTCGTGGCAACATTGGATTGTCTTTTAGTCGACCATGGCAACCGCTGAAGCTACCTCAGCCTCAGGAACAAAGCAATCGTTACAATTCTGAAATTTTCTTTTTCAAAAATTAAATTATTCAAAAGTGTACCTATTTCAGGAAATACAAAGTGATCTTTTTATTGACATCATCCTTATATGTAATCAAAATACAATCAAAACTTTCTTTTCATATGATTCTATATTTGAACAAGAAAAACTTTGCTTTTAACTTAAAAAGTTTTTCAATCAGCATAAAAAAGAAGTCTTCTTTAAGCAAAACATTTAACAAAAGAGTTCAATAATAATACAAAGTGAAAGAACTGAAATAAAACAGATAAACCAGTGGAAGAAATATTTAAATAAAAAAAATAAAAAATCTTAGCGCCAGCACTTAAAGCAACAATAAAAAGAGGATTAACTTGAATACCCCAACAAATCCCGCCACATTCACAGCCACACACCGATGCCACTGCCAGGGGTGCCGCATTATTGAAAGAAGTTGATTATTAAAAAGTTGCAAAATGCTCAATTCACTTTTTGTTGTACGTAAACAAATAAATTTGAGAATAAAACTTTTTAAGAAAAGCAAAATGTGTAGCAGAAAGCAGAGCAAAAGTAAAATAAATAATCAAATGAACAAAACACAAGTAGGAAATGTGATGAATAAATGGCCAACGGCAGCGGGCATTGCACCCAAATTTATTTTTGTTATTTTGCACAGTTTTATTCCCCATACAATGTATGTCACTGTGTCGTCGTTGCGTTGTCGTGGGAGTGAAAAGCATTAATGTGGGTGTAACCCAGCGCGAAATCATTATCATCATTGTATGTACTTACAAGTATTGACAGTGGGGTCGCAATGATTGAGATGCTGACTGCCTGCTGCTACACAATACACACACACACACATACATACTCAGCAGACAATTTGTAAACAAATTCAATGTTAAATGTTTTTGAAACGACAGGGTGTCGTCGTTGGTTGTTCAAAATGATGCAATTTATTTAATCCTCTTTGTCGGATTTAAAACTTTGTCTGCTACTTTGTCGCATGTATGTGTACTGTATGTATGTGTGTGTGTGTGTACATATTTATGTGAGTCTGCTGCTCGTGTGTTTATTGTTCCTATGCTAATAAATGTTTATTGATGAACATTTATCCTCCTTTGAAATCAACAAGTTGCGTGTGTCAACAATCAATTTATTGTTGATTTTGTTGCAATTAAATTGAAAATCAAAGTTGTTTGTTTGGTTTTTTGTAAACATTTTGGAATAAGTGGTTTTTATTGGGTTTGCCACGCCTTCTTTTGTTTGACAATTAAACGCATGAACTTTTATGTTTACGCTATTTTGTCAGGAAGCGACTTAATTAAAATTGTTTGTGAAATTGCAAACAGATAGGGTGTGATAAAAATGTTTTCAATGGAAATGCATTTTTTTTTTATGGTATTTCTATAATTGTAAAAAAATTATTCTAGTCTACAAATTTAACCCACACTGGCCCAGAGGTCTAGTTTTCTACCCCTAAGCTAAAATAGTCATTTCTATGAAACTGGAAAATTTACAAATTATTTGTTGATACACATTTAATCTTTGGAATGTTAGCTATCATTACTGAAAGTGTCCAAAATTTAAAATATTTAAATGTTTAAAATGATAACATCAGCACTCATTTCATGTTGCCAAAGGATGGTAATTTTAGTTAATGAAAAAATAATTTAAATTGGGATTGCCATCTCTGAGATATCCTATGTCAAAATTGTTGGGGTAGTTTTTTATCCCTTGGGCCAATGTGTATATACTTTTTGGATAATTTTGACGTTTTTTGAAAACGATGCCATACTTTGCTGAGCAATTGATATCCTGTTTCCAAATTTCAAAGGTTTTTTACATGCTTAAAATGATGTTTTGCTATGATACGTCAGAATTTTCAGATATTCTCAAGGTATAGAAACAAAAATAACATCTGATACGTAGGGCACTATTTATGTTTCGTTAACTGGCAACACTAATGTCAATAGCTAAAATCTGGCAACACCATAATAAAGTTTGACATATTTTAGCATAAACGTACTCACAACGTTTTGATGTACAAGTGCTATTTGTTTTGTATACAGTGAGTTAAGAAAATCAGTTTGGCCAAAAAATGGAAATTTCAAGAGTAGGTTTTCGTTGGATTATTTTTTACAACTTTCGACGTGGATTATATCAACAAGAATGTGTTGATGAACTCAGTCCTTTGTATAGTAATAAAGCACCATCACAAACCACAGTATATGGCTGGTAAAGTGAATTCAATCGTGGTCGTAGTTCGGTCTCCGACGAATTCCGTGAAGGTCGTCCAAAATCGGTTGTTGTGCCACAAAACAACGACACAGTGCATGAACTGATAATGCAAGGTCGTCATGTGACATATTGTGAAATAAAGGCATCCTTGCACATTAGTTTCACTTCAATTTATTAAATTTTGCATGAACACTTAGTTGTAAAAAATGTTTGTTCTCGTTGGAAACCCCATAAATTATCAATCGCTTAAATTATCAATAAAAAAATTGATTTTCTTAACTCACTATAAACAAAACAAATAGCACTTGTCATAAAAACGTTGTGAGTACGTTTATGCTAAAAAATGTCAAACTTTGTTATAGTGTTGCCAGATTTTAGCTACTGACATTAGTGTTACCAGTTCCCGAAATATAAATAGTGAACCTCTTACTTAACATTAAGTATGATGTTTTTTTAACTAAAATTCTCAGAAGAAACGTATTTTCGAAATTTCACATCACTGGTAAAAATTAAAACTACGTTTTGGATAAAATGTTGACCCAAGATCATAACAACAAACATAGCAATCACATAAGAAACAGTTTTTTAAACACTTTAACCCATTATACGCTGTTTTTGTGAGGTCTGCTTGACCCCTTTTCCCAAAAATAGGTTATAATGCATTAAAATACAATATTACACAAAATATTCTACTAAAATTTTCATTAGGTTTCACCAATGCCAAGAACTGCTTAAAACTTAAGAATAATACGTAAAAAAATTTAATTAACATGAAATGTGAGTGTTTTTTGCATCAATTTGTTGCATTGAGCTTGATGGTCACAAGATTTTTAAAACGCTAAATAAAAAATTAAAACAATTTCATTCCGCTATTTCCCAACGTTTCGCCTATTGGTTTTAGGCTTCCTCAGGGTTATATTTATTGGAACAAAAACTACAATGAAAATAAATTTTTTAACAAATGACATTTTGACAAATGCACTTACATTAAAATTTACATTGAAATGAATTGATTTAATGAAAAAATTTTTAATAAAAACACTATCAAAACATTAAAACATTTATGACTGTTACAAGATCACACTATAACACTGACTAATATTATTATAGTCCTCCCTATCGTTCACAGCTGTTTTTGCATTTTGCCTTATTCTAAGGCTCTCCAACGTCATTCTAACATTATATCTCTGTTCTCTGTCTAATATTTTCGAATTTTCGAAATCAGCAACATGAAATGTGTTAGGTATTTATTGATATTGCCGATTTTTTGATTTTCGTGCTGAAGTTTTGACTTTTTAGTGTTCGGCAACTATTAGTGAAATTTAATAGCAAATACTCGTAAATCTGTGGTACATGCTGATCCATTATTCCCCTGTTTTAGGGGTCATTATTGTACCTTTTTAAGAAATGTTTAAAAAGGACCCATTTGTGGAGGATGTAGAAGGTTAATGTTTTCACAAAAATATTTCCTTTAACATCTTCCATAAGTCTTTAGAAGACATGATATACCTCAGATGTAAGGATCGTAAAATTTAGTGTGTCGACTCAACACATGTATAGAAATTTTTAAAGACCGATTAAAAAAAATTCGACCTGATCCAGAAAATCGGAAGAACACGTATAACACATATAACTTATTTTTGGCCATATTTTCAGAAAATATTGTTTTTTTTTTAGTTATGCAAAATTGTGTAGATCGGTGTAATAAGTAAGTTGCTTCCTCCACTGTGTTTTAAGTTCTACTCATACATTTTTTCAATTTTAAGTTGTCGAACAATTTCAAAATCGTCACCTCAATTCTACATCTAGGTAACTCAAATTTTCTAGTTTTAGAATTATTCAATTCTAAGATTTTTAATAATTTGAAAAAATTTTAATTCTAAAATTTCACTACTGTACTTCAAAGCTGTCTATTTATAAAGCAAATATCTTTAACTTTCCATTACCAACATCCATTCAAACAAGCTAATGATCTGCAACAATTCAATTTGACTAAAATGGTTTTGTGCTGAGCCCTTGTTTTCTGAATAAGTTTTTCTAAACCAATCCAGTCGATTCCAATCGGTTTTTTATGTATAGAATTTCTAAAAAATATATAAAGTCTTTTGTTGTACCCTATAAAAAATCAAATCATATATTCACGACTTATTGCATTTCATTGACTTGAAATTAAATTCGATCTGATAAACAACAGAAGGTAACGTATACAAAAATGTAACCAAGCTGCAAAAAGTTTTCACAGAGCAAAGCCAAAGGAATTTCCTTTCAAAATTCCTGCAAATGGAACAGTGCGCTTGTGCCTGATACCATAATGCAAACGTAGAAAACAAGTAAAAACGACAAAACACCAAGCGCGGACGTTCTTTGAGGCAAAAGTTGTCATGAACCAAAAAAGTCAGACAGTCAAACAGAGACAACTAATTGGAATATGCAGATAGCAGAAGTATCCAACAATTCGTATGCAAGCATGAAGAATAACTCGTACCAATGCCATTGTTAGTCTGGGCAGTTGGTAAACATTGATGCATGTCGTTTTCAAAATCAATCTACTTTCGACTTTCGAACGGACCCTTGGCTACTCCTCAATTATGTCTTTTTTTTTTTTGATAGGCAATACACTTTGTTGATTTCTATTTCAAGTTTTCTTGAATTCTTCACATTTAATGTGAATTCAAATAAAAGTTACTCAAAATGCAATTATTATGGTGTAACACACATAGAAATCTCTTTTGTATTATTTTGTAAATTTATAAAAGTTTTTCTTTCTAAACCAAAAGGTTATAAGTGCACTATGATCTTATTTTCAAAATAACTTTTCTTCCATATATTTTTTAATGCTTCTGGGAGGTGATAGAGGAAGCCTAGACTAACAAAAAACTGCACTCGGAGGGGGGCTCTAAAATGTACCCCTGAGGAGTTATAGGGTTATTACTGATTTTCTAACTTGTTTCAGAAGTGAAGTTTTAGCTAATTGTAAGAGCTTTCAGATAGTGTATGGGGTCAGAATTCGTCAAATTTACATAAAAAATTATTTAGTGTTTGTTTTTGTTGAAATTTTTAGAAAATTTTTACTTTAAGGAAAAAAAATTTTGTATCTTCAAAAAAATTTATAAAAAGGTATGTTAACAGGACCTTTTTCATACTAAAATGGCCGCCAAAGTCAAAAAATGTTAAAAAATTTAAAATATCAATTTGATAGGCCCAGAACTTTGCGAAATCCTTTTAAGTCCTATAAACTATATACACTATCTGAAAGCTCTAACAATTAACTAAGACTTCGTCATAGAAATATTTTCTCTAAAACGTTAGGGCAATCCAAGAAAATTTTTTTTCTGAAATAAGTCAGAAAATCAGTTTTAACCCTATCGTGAACTATTAAATATATTCAAACTTTAAGTAAAACTGCACTTAATGTATTCTGTTTTGGCAGCCTTCTAAAGATGAATGCTTTGTTTGTGTTTTTTGTTGATACCATCGCCATACAAGTTCAATGTTTACATCATAATCAGTTCACTTAGAGAACCTACACGTTGTATATATACTTTCTGTCTGGGAAGTAATATTATATTCCATCAAACATTTTTGGCTAGCAGCACGTTTTGCAGTGGCTAGGTTTTTTTCTTCTTTTTGTCTGTAAATCGAATGCAATTCGATTTTGATTTTGATTTCTATGCTCGCCATTGATTCCTTTGGTGTTGCAATTTGCTTTTTGCTTTATTATCATTGTTGTTGTTGTTATTGCTTTTGTTGCCATACTTATTCATATTGTAGATAGTCGTACTAATACCACATGGATTACTCATGATGTTTTTGTTATTACTTTTGTTTTTGTTGTATTTATACCACATACATATGTATAAGCAAGTAAATTGGTATTGAGAAAACATTTTCAATTACATCATGTTCTGAATTTGTATTTCACTTGTGCTTTGACTTAATTTTGGTTTTGTTTCGAGATTATTTTTCAATAAAATATTTTTTAATTGTTTTCTATTTGCATACATCTGCATATGTACTTATACATATGTAAATGTGTATAAATTTGTTAAGAGTCTTGGATTGAATTCATAAAAAATATATTCAATGTAATCAAAACCAAAAACACTCTATAGTTTCGAAGGAAGTAGTGATTTCATCTATCGATGAGGCAATTTTATTTGTATTGTATTCATTATTTTCTAAGAAAAATTCTTTTGATATAAGACACTTTGTGTATAAATGGGCAATTTCTGTTAAAAGTTTTTTTCTATTCAAAGAAAAATATTAAAACTGATAGTTTTATTAAACACCCTACACTTGATACGATAAAAATTCCAAAGAACTCTGTGATTATTTCATTATGAAAAATATGCTTCACTTCTTCTTGTTCAATTTTTAGTAAAATTTTATATGGTGGTAAAAATTTTGTTCTTTTTGGAACTGTTAATTTCTCTTACCTAAATTCGCCAAGATATTGTGCAAAGCTTCCACAAGCAATTTTAGGAAATGAAAAGGCAGATCTATCAGCAAAAACAGGAGCTCTTTTAGAAGATCAACACATTAAAATTCCAGCACCGCTTCAACATTTCTTCTCTTTAAAGAACGCTCAAATGTTCTCAGTAGCGAATAGACGCTGGGAACAATCCCCAACCAGTGCTATAACAAAGTATTTTTGGCCTTGTTTTCACAAAGCAGATTTTTCCAAATATTTACTATCTCTGACGAGGAGCGAGTGCAGCCTGCTGACTAAAGTTGTGACTGGTCATTGTCTAATTGGTCATCATGCCTTTAGACTGGGCATAGTCTCCAACAACTGGTGCAGAAACTGGCACGAGCCTGAGGAAGAGGAAACAATTGAACACCTTTTATGTCTTTGTCCTGCTCTTGCAAGAACTAGACTGAAATGCTTTGGTCGGCCATTTTTTAATTCCCTAAAAGAACTCACTAAAATTCACCTAAGTGACATTAAAAGATTCGCAGTGCTTACAGGATCCTTCAGTTTGGACAAACACCATATTGAAAGGACCAGAGTTTATGAATAGACGTTAATATGAGAGTTTGTGGTATCACTATGGACCCTTGCGGTCTATGTGTGGCAATATTGCCGCCACCCTAACCTAACCTAACCTTCCACAAGCAGTTTCTAGTATCTGTAAAAAATTAAATTATTTTGCAATTGTGGTATATGTATTTACCCAAGGGGAAAAGAAGTGCTTCAAAAACCCTTCTGAAGTGCATCTTTTTCACCAATAAGCGCTTCCGCTCCGCAAGAACTATTCTTTCTTTTTACACACAAAAAATAGAACTTAAAATTAATGAAAAAATTAATTGAATCTGAGCCGAGAACAGCATTCATTGACTTTATGAATCATTTCATAATATATAAGAAATAAATTTTTATTTTATTTTTCAAAAAATAAAAAAATTTATGAATTTTGTTCTTATATTTTATGAAATGATTCATATAGTCAATGAACGCTGTTCTCGGCTCAAATTCAATGAATTTTTCATTAATATTATGTTGTTTTTTTTTTTTTTTTTTTTGTTTAACATTGCATGTCATAGGATGTAAGCGCGTTTAAGCTTACCGCAGCCTACTTTAAAAGGCCTTTGGAAGCGCTTATTTGTAATGCTGCGGTAAGCGTTTTTTCAATAAAATTAAAAAAAAAAAGAAAAAAACTGGCAGCACCAGGATTTGAATCCACGGCCGTCCATGTGATAGAAACATATTATTTTTACTTACATTTACCAACTCTTTAGACCGCTACACCAATGCCTGATGATATTAAGAGGTATTAAATTTGTATATTAAGCAAATGTTGTAAAAACAAAATTCGACATTCGAATGTTACTACAGCCTTACATTGAATCATTGTGTAATCAGTTTCAATTCATTTAAACAAAAGTAAATTAATAAGAGAAAGGAAATTATAAAAGTGAAACAAGAAAATGTTGCAAAAAAAATATTTTAATAAAAAAAAAGAAGCACAACAAAAAAAAAAATAAAAAAAAATCACCCGGGCTGGGTTTGAACCCACGTTGTTCTTACTGCAGCCTTACATGGAATCATTTTGTAATCATTTCAATTTAATTAAACAAAAGTAAATTAATAAGCGAAAGAAAAGTGAAATAAAGGATGTTGAATAAAAAATATTTTAATAAAAAAATAAGAATTGTGCGAAAAAAAAAAAAATAAGAAAAAATTAGAAAAAACAAATCACCCGGGTTAGGTTTGAACCCATGTTGTTCTTACAGCAGCTTTAATAAAAATCATTGTGAAAGTGCTTCTAAATTTCTGTGGGGACAAGCGCTTTTGAAGTGCTTGGTTCAGAAGCGCTAGAAATTTTTCCTCTTGGGTAGTCTTTTCAGGAGTTTTCTTGTGTTAAAGCTGTGACTCCATCTGAGTTCACATAGTTTCTGTTCAGAGTTTTTAGCGAACGTAACTAATGTTCTCTTAAAACTTGTAAGTAATATTTTCAATTCGTCGGGTTAAAACTACAACTAGACATCTACATTTTGCAGTGTTTTGAGTTTAATATGCAGACACATGAAGAAAATTCGGCTCTATGCCCCACTCTAGTCGGTTTTTTGAAATGTAGTCTCCATCCAATTTTATACAAAGAATAAAAAGGAGAAAACTTCAAAATCCCATACAAAAAGTGAAATTCAAAAAACTTAAAACGCTTTTTTCTCAAAACATGAAAAATGTAGATGTCTAGTTGGAGTTTTAACCCGACGAATTATGCTCTCAGCATAACGTTCTTTTTAAAGATTTTTTTTTTTTGTGGATTTGGAGGCCAAATCGGTCTATACTGCTTTACGAAACTGTCAATAAACGGACATTCCTTAGCCGATTTCATGTTTTGATCTATTTTGAAAGCTTATGAATCAGCACAAAGGACGCTTTCTGACATTTAACAAAAATAATTATTTTTAGTACCTTTGTAGTACTGAGGTTATGAATAAGAATTGCTCAATGGCCTACTTTTTAGACCTTGTAAAATATTTTCCCAAACTATAATAGTACCTATTTTTAACAGCTTCGGAATATCGATTTTATGAACATTTCAAAACATGTAGTCGACTTCATATTGCTCTACAAAATTGGCCTTATATTGGATATTCCTTTACCGATTTTCATGTTCTGATATATTTTTTAAAGGTAATATATCAGGCTTTTAAGAACTATTTTTAATATCTTTTTAGTGCTAAGGTCTAACAAACGCTCAATGGCGAATTCTTCTAAGATATTTTTCATAGAAAGAACACAAAACTTGTTTTCAAATGTATCAAAATATTTTAATTGCCATTTTTACATCGTGCAATATATTCCAAAATTTGTTAATTGCTTAAAAATATTTTAAAAACGTTCTACCCAATAAATTTGCTTCACTCAAAACACACTCTCTTCTCAATGTAAATATATGGAACGGCTTAAGCATGAAAAAAACAATTAGTACGAAGAGATAACTAATTGTAATGTCAACTCAAAATGACACCAAATTGATGCTAAAAATAAAACTCCTGCACGCAACTTCAAATTCAACATCATTTGCTTCCCGCAGGCGACAACAACTTTCAATGGACTACTCGAAAACTATCACAACACAAATAATTGAACGTAGGTCCATGGCATATGTTAATCGTCAATGACATCTTGAAAATTACTTATAAGCAATAAGTTGTACATACGGATACATAACGAATTACAAGACGAAGAGTAGCCTATATATTGCCGCAAAACCTACATAGAGTGGGCTTTTCACAGAAAAAAAAAAAAATAAAACCTGACCCTGTGAAAAGGCATAAATTGTCAGCACAACTTTAATGTTTTGATTAATTAATTGGGGCAACCATAAATGGGGATGTTAAGCCACAAGTGCTTAGTAGGTGGTAAAGGGGGTATTTAAGGGGGAGAAAGAACAATGCTAATGGATTTAAGTAGAGAGCAGCTAACGCCAGCCAGCCAGCTCTATTCGTAATCAATAACAGTGTGATGGGGTTTTGTGTTACGGTTCAAGTGAAATGACTTTTCGGATTTGTGTGTGGATGGGGTTGGTGTGGAAATTTAAATTTATAATTTGTTGCTTCATTTAAAATGTTTGAAATGCAGCAATTAGTTTTGTTGTTGTTCTTGTCGTCACTGTGGTTTCTATTTTAATTTTTGATATTTGTCTTTTTTATTTTATTTTGATATTTTAATGGTATAATTGATAGCAAAAATTACAATTAGGGTAATTGTTGCAGTAATTAAAAGTATTTTGGGTTTCTTGGAATTTGTTATATGAAAAATTCAGCATGATTTTTGTTTTGTTTTGAGCCTTTTTTTAATAATTTATATGCTTTAAAACAATTTTTCATGGAACATCATTAAAATTTCAGTTTAAAGTTAATTTTAACTTGTTCTTGAGCTTTGCTTCGCTTCATTTCTTATACATTTACCCTATTTCATTATTTCCTTCCGTGCGGGTATTATGATGGAATGCGAATTTTTCAACTTAACTTTTTAATTGCAAAATTAAAACATTTGGACAGCCAAGTGTCATATGGAATATTAAGTATAAAATGTGAAACGCTTTTTGTAACATGTTTTCTGTATAGTAACTCATGCCCCTTTTTATATAGGAACTATTTTTGAGATAATCACTTTGACTATTATTTTTTGAAAAATATCAGAAGGGACGAAAAATTTTGAGATATTTAATATGTTGATTAAATGTAAAAAGTGGACAAATGGTCGAAAAATTTTGAGCAAGACGAAAAATTTTGAAAACCAATAACCAATGAAAGCTTGTTGATTTAAGCTAAGAAAACAATATGAACATATGCATACATACGCTGTGCAACATTTTTGAAGTCATAGAATCCAAACAACTTTTTGAATGCTGTTCCTGAAAGTACATGGTTTTACTAGCAATACGCTTTCTGGGTTTTGCTACTTTGGCTCCAATTTGGATTTTATAGTATTAGCATATATAGGGGAAGAGTACCGGGTGTGGGCACCTTTTCGTTTGCGACTCATAACTTTTGACCAAATGAATGTTATACAGGCATGTAAATATCAATGGAAAGCTGAACACCTTTGCTAACTACTGGTGAAAAAAGTAAATTGATTTCGTCGGTTGGAAAAATTATATCAAAAAAATAGTGAAGTGATAATTTTTGACAAAAAAAAAAAAAAATTTTGGTTCGGTTGTGGCAACCCTTAGAAAATCTGCTAAAAATGGGAATATATGAAGTTAAATTCAACCAAATGGAGCAAGAAAGCAAAATTAATTTATTTTGGAAACAGTGACTCACACAAATTCAACAAATTCTGCTCAACGACTTCAACAAAATCAGCGTCACTGAAATCGTCTGGATCGAATGGCATCATGCCTGTTGCTATGAAACCAGACTTGATTGCCTTCGGCGTCAATGCCAGAACAATTGTTTTGCAGACAAAGCCGGTTAGGTGACGTTATTTCTAGCCCTCGTTGTGAATGAATTTTTTGTGCCAATCCATGCCCGCCATCCGCTCCTCGGTCCACTTGTCTGGAAACTCAATACCGTGATTTTTTGCAAAGTGGTATGCCACCAACACTTAGTGAAAACAACTCTTTTTCTGCGATATCTGTAAAGGACTTTTTCTTTCTCTTCTCTTTTTTTCACTAAAAAAGCATAAAAAGGCATTAGAACACCATTTAAATTAGTAATCCACGACGATATTTCAGTAAAATGCACACTTTAAATAAAAAAAGAGGGATGCCCACACCCGAACCAATCCGGGGCCCACCTTGACTTTGACAGGCATATTGAAAAGCAATGAGCAAATTGTGCTGTGTGAACATTTTGGTTGTATTCGGTTTTGAATCACAAAATATAATAAATTTACTGCATTAATATAGATTGCACTCAGCTTTTCGATTCGAGCTTAATATGTGTCAGAACAGCCGCATTTGTTTTCTGTCAAAAGTTAAGCTCACACCCGAACCATGCCCACAAGCGGCACACTTCCCCTACATATGTATATTTGGGTTCGATCGTGCTATTTCCAAGTTGCCGCGGCTATAAACCTTAAACTATTCGGGTCTTTGTTTCCCTATCTGCAACAAAGCTATAGCTATAGGCTAGAGGAAAGACAGTGTTCAAAAAAAGACCCGAAAAAAATGGGGCTTGGGCCTGATAATCACAAAAATGACGAAAATTTTTATCATTTTTGGTCATAGTTACCAAACCGTTCCGTATTTCGCCAAACAATGAAAACAAAATTGTAACCAAGACTAAACTGAATTGAATTTGTCGTGTTGCACTGTCATATTCCCTTCGAATGACCTCAAAAATCAAATTATTATATTTTTAGTATAGAAGTATTTATCAAATTAAAAAAAAGCACATCTCTAAAAAAAAAAAATTTGTAATCTTTGGATGTATTTGGCAATGCTGGATCCGAATCCGGCCTCACAACTGCTCCATCATGCATGGTTTTTGAGATATTCTTACCTAAAACATGTTGTTGCTGAGAAGTTCCAATATCAAATAAAGAATTTAATTGAATTGTTCGATAGAAAATTATATTTGTGAATGAATATTTGAAAAGAAAAAATACAATATTTATTTGATATATGAAAACTAAATACAAAGCAAAAGTGATTGTGAGAGTTACAGTGTGTTCGTTTACAGTACATATTCTAACACCGCCTCTTAATTTAATCTACTGCTTTGCTAATTAAACTTCATTTTAAGTTAATTAAAAGTTGACCAGAATATCAAATTAAATTTAAACTAAATTCAAATTTTTACGATGTTTCGTAAACAAATTCTTTCCAAGTCATTTGGACATGATGTCTGCTACTTGCTCATGTGTTGGTTTGTATTCGATACAAACTTCACCTCTTGCAATAACATCGCGAATGAAATTGTATTTAATATTCAAATGTTTCATTCGCTTGCTCTCCTTTTGATCAGTAGCAATGCTGATACACGATTGATTGTCTTCGAAAATTACAACTGGCTCATTGCATTGAATTTGCAATTCTATTAGCAATTTCTTAATCCACTTAAGCTCACAAATAGCTTCAGTCAATGCAACATATTCAGCTTCGGTTGAAGATAAACTTATCGTCATTTGTTTTCGTGATGCCCAGCTGACAGTTTTTCCGAATAATTTGAAAACGTATCCTGAAGTAGATTTTCCGTCATTTTTATCTCCACCCCAATCTGAGTCACTGTAGCCAATCAATGTTTCTGCATCTTGCTGTTTCGTATAAACCATTTTCAAATCGATTCTTCCACGAATGTATCGCAATATATGTTTTGCATTTATAAAGTGACGATCATCAAAACAGCTTTGAAATCGACTGAAATAACTAGTTGCTGAACACAAATCTGGTCTCGTTGCATAAGTCAAACAACCAATAAGTTCGCGATATGGATGATTCGAGCATTTGTCCTTATCGCCTTTTTCATTATGTAAACCCTTCTCTATTGGAGTTGAACATGGTTTGCAATCTTTCATTCCAAATTTTTGCAACACTTTCTCTAAATATTGGGATTGATTCATGGTGATTTTTCCGTTTGCAATGTCTTGATCAATTTGCATGCCCAAAAATGAATTTACTTCTCCTACATCAGTCATCTCAAACTTCTTTGATAGCATTTGCTTTACTGTATTGATAACTTTGATATCCTGACAAAAAATCAAAGTGTCATTAACGTACAGAAGAATGTAACATATGGTTCCATTTTGCGATTTGACGTAAACACAACTATCAGATTCGCAACGCTTGAATCCAATCTGAATCATGAACTCATTAAACTTTTCGTTCCATGCACGCGATGCCTGCTTCAGACCATAAAGTGCTTTATTAAGTCTGCACACCTTATTACCATTTTTAAATTCTTCAGGAAGCTCCATATAAATTTCTTCAGATATCTCTCCATTCAAAAATGCACACTTAACATCCATTTGATGAATATGCATATCATAACGATTTGCAATCGCTAGCAAAATCCTCAACGTGACCAATTTTGCTACTGGAGCATAAGTTTCATTGTAGTCAAATCCAAACTTTTGAGTGAAACCACGCGCCACAAGTCGAGCCTTGTATTTATCAATCTCACCATTTGCTTTCCGCTTTAATTTGAAAACCCATTTATTTGCAACTGCCTTACGGTTTTTAAGTAAATCACACTCATTCCAAGTTCCATTTTTGATTAATGATTGGTATTCACTATCAATGGCTCGTTTCCATTCGCCCCAATCATCTCTGAGTTTCGCTTCTGCAATTAAATTTGGATCATTATCTACAAAACATTCAGCTGAAAATGCAAAGTGTGCATCTTCAGTGATACAAAAACCAAATCGGTCTGGTGGCCGACAATTTCGCTCACTTCTTCTTGTAATTGTTGTTTCCATGTCTTCAACATTTTCTTCTGCATCGGAACAGCTATTGTACACATCGGATTCATCACTGCGTAAATTTGATTCGTCGTCTTTGCCATTCGAGCTCACGTTATCATGAAATTGGTCTGTTACAATCGATAAGAACCCATTGATGAAGTATAACCCAGCATCAAACATTTAGTCGCTTTTGGTTCTAACTTTGATCGATTACACGCTGGAATGTGATTGTAACATTCTGAGCCAAATATCCGCAAATGAGTCAAATCTGGTTTCCGCTTAAACCAAATTACAGCCGGTGTCATGTTTATGAATTGTTTGCCAAATGCGCTTGTCGGTGATCGATTCTTCACATAATTTGCCGTAAGTATCGCTTCATTCCAAAACTTTTTGTCCATACCACTTGCTAAAAGGATAGTTGTTGCTTTCTCTTCAAGTGTACGATTCAACTGCTCAGCAACTGAGTTCATTTCCGGATTGTGTGCAACACTGTAAACACGCTGAATACCTTTCGATTTGCAAAACGCATCCATTTCATGTGAGGAATATTCACCAGCGTTATCAGCTCTAAATTTTGCAACTTTCTTACCATGCAATGATTCAGCCATCGCAACAAATTCTTTGAATTTATCCAGTACCTCAGTTCTACGTTGAATAAAGTAAACCATCGAAGTTCTTGAAAAATCATCGGTGAATGAAACGAAGTATTTCGACCCATCATATGCTTCATCAGCCATTGGTCCCCAAACGTCACTATGAATCAGCTCCAAAATACGACTCGAACGACCAATCTTGTTTGGTGGAAATGATGTTCGTGTTTGTTTGCCATAAACGCATGATTCACAAAACTGAGACTCTACATTTACATTTACTAGCTCTAGTCAATGTGCCATTTTTCGGTTAACCAATTTCATCATGTCTTTTGCATTCAAATGTCCCATTCTGAAATGCCATAAGCTTTGCGTAACTTTATTTATATTACTCTCACCTGATATACCAGCAAAAACATCACGATCAATGTGTAAAACAACTTCGTACAATTTTCTATTTGCATGTGCCACAAATTGTGTATTACCATTTAACGATGCATATGCACAATCACCATCAAAAACTATACGGTAGCCCATCTTAGTCAAACTTCGAATCGACAGCAAATTACAGCTTAGGTCCTTGACAAATAACACATTTTTAATAATTTTTGTTGAAAAATCTCCTTTACAAAATGTCTTCACAGGAATATCTCCTTGTTCCATCGCAGAAATGTACTGATTTTTCTTTGCGATTGAAATTTCGAGTTCATCAATCTTTTCCAACTGGTTGAAATACCGCCTGTCATTCACCATATGCTGCGTTGCACCAGAATCCAAAACGAACTTTATTTGTGCTGCATCATCACTACGTTGCGACTGGTGTATTTTATTTACCGTTAATGCCGATTTACAAACGTTGTTACGTTCCTCTACAAAAGCACTCATTGTTGATTGTTTACTTTCAGCAGCTCTGTTAGAACTTTCACTAGAATCTTTCTTTTGATTTTTTTGAGCTCTACATTTGGCTTTAATATGGCCGACCTTGCCACATCCATAACAAGTTAACTGTTTCTTTCTGCCTTTTGCACCCATTGCACCTGATTCACTTGATCTGCTTGAGAACGTCATGCCAGTTCGTTTGTTGTGTTCATCCATCAATCGAGTTTTCACGAATTCCAACGTTAAACCATCTTGATTCATCGTTTCCAATGCCGTAACTAAGTTTTCGTAACTTTTTGGTAATGTTAGCAATAAATGAACAACTATGTCCAAATCTTCAATATTCGCACCCATTGATTTCAGTTCCCGTATTTTCCTATCAAAATTCAGAAAATGTAGGATCATGTCATCGCCCTCATGATATTTCATCACCAGTAATTGTTTTCGCAATAACAATTGACCTGCGATGCTTTTCCGCTCGAAAATACCACACAACGTATCGAACATTTCTTTTGCAGTTTTCTTTTCCTTAATATATTCTAGTTGCCCATCACTAATTGTTTGCATCAATATCGAAATACATTTCTTTTCTTCCAGCTTCACTTTGTCCTTTTCAGCATCTTTTGCAATTGCTAAAATATCCTCCAATTTTTCTTCGATGTATTTCCGCAATCCTCTTTCATCTAGAAGTATGCCAACACGAAATTTCCAGTTAGAAAAATTTGTTCCGTCGAATAGCTGAATCTTGATGATCGATGTATTGTCCACCATTGCTTTTGTTTTCAGGATACTGGTTGAAGCAAATCAATTCTTTCAATTAAATCTTTTTTAATTTGTTACACTACTTCCTGGGCCCATAACCTGAGAAGTTCCAGGATCAAATAAAGAATTTAATTGAATTGTTCGATAGAAAATTATATTTGTGAATGAATATTTGAAAAGAAAAAATACAATATTAATTTGATATATGAAAACTAAATACAAAGCAAAAGTGATTGTGAGAGTTACAGTGTGTTCGTTTAAAGTATATATTCTAACAGTTGCTAACACCACAGGGTACTGCATAAAAAAAGAAAACCTGAGATTCTGCACAAATTTAATTAAACCCCGTTTCGTAGACCCTTTCAAAACTTTTCGTTTCAAGACACGTTATGTCTTATACCCATTTTTAATTATATTAAATACTTCAGTTCAGTGTCGCGTGCAAATGTCTTGACACTACATGGATATGAATGACCTGTCTTGTCTGATTTTCTTCAGTTCAGTTCAGTGCATATACTGTAAATGTAGTGCACACTGCAAAATACTACTTTAGTGAAAAAATGAGTGTTTCACTCTCTTCTTTGTGTTTTTTTTTATTTACGCTCTCGCTCTCTGGCGAAAATGTATGAAAGCAACTACAATCCAGGTTACCAATGCTTTCTTTTCAATTTGCAAGTGTTACCATATCATAAATTTTACTTTAGTTTAACCACTAGCTTCTTTTGCACTGACCTAAAGTATACACATTCATTAACATAAAAAAAATTAGGCTTGTTTGATTTATGTATTTGATCCAATTTCTGTAGATCTTGATCGTTCAAAAGTATTCAGATAACAAAATAAACCCTTTTCAAATTAAAAGCTATGGTTGTCAATAAATGCTAACACAAAATTTTATTTCCTACAAAATTTTACTTGAAACAGTCCGAAGCTATTCAAATGCTGTGAAAAATTTGACAACCCTGCAACATAAATTGTACAAAAAATCTTTAACTTCAAAGAAACAGCAACATATCTTTAAGAAGAAGAACAGAAATGTTAAAAATAGATGCCAAATATTTGATAAAAGCTACAAAATAAATGACATGGAAATAAAATAATCTAAATATTTTACATGCAAAAGTAGAAAAAATCTCTATAATTTGTGTCAGATTTTTGAACTATCAAGAAAAAATTAATTGTAAATTAAAATGGACGACTGTCACAGTCAGTGATCTAAAGATTTATAATTGTTGTCATGAGAAAATTTACTATTCAATTGATTTGTTATTCTTTTAATACACGCGAACTGTTTCTTTTTTGTTTTCATTAATTATAGTTATTTCATAGTCTTTATGCGTTGCCTTATTTTGATGCAAATTAAATGGCGCCACTGTGCGCTTGGCTAAACAAACATTTAAGGGGCCTCTCTAGTTCAATAGAAAGTTTCCTTAGATTTGTCTAGTTTCATAGAAGAACTAGATATACAGGGTGTATTGCATAAGGTTACGAAGCTTCTGAGAGGTGACAGATGAGGCTTAGACAAACCAAAAATTGCACCTGGAGAGGGGTCTAAAATATACCCCTGAGAAATTAAAGGATTAAAACTGATTTTCTGACATGTTTCAGAAAAAAAAAATCACCCTAACGTTTTATAGAAAACATTTTTATGGCAAAGTTTTACCTAATTGTAAGAGCTTTCAGATAGTGTATATAGGGTTTAAAAGGATTTTGCAAAGTTCTGGACCTTTAAAGCTGATATTTAAATTTTTTTTCCCAATTTTTGCCTTTGGCACCCATTTCAGTATGAAAAAGGTCCTGTTAACATACCCTTTATATTTTTTTTTTTTTGAAAACGTCATTAAAATTTCTTTAATCCGATACTGCATTTGTCATACCAATTTTTTGATTGGATCAGAAAAAATAATGTTTCGTGAAAACAGAAATCAATTTTATTCATCCCTAACGAAATCTCTGCCAATTAATATTTTTGCCTCGTTTTTGACTTGCACCATTTTCATTTTGAACGGCTTATTTGTTGTATTTTGCAAATTCAACGCAATCGCGAAATAAATTTGTACATTTGATTTGTCCAAAATTTTGTTTATTCATACGAAATAAACCAGTTCAGGCTCATAATATTCAAAAATTTTCAAGTTCTTATATACTTAAAAGCACGCCAAATGAAGAATTCGTCATTTAAATAAATTATAATAATTTAACCTGAACCCATATTTTTATGAGGTCCGATAAGCGCTTCAATTAAGTTAGTTCCTAGTAGCACCAACTTCTATCATTGATCACCAACCCAATCCAATTTTACTCAGTACTATTTCCCATTTTTTTTTGTGCTTCAATGAGCATTCCAGTCTGTAAAGATTCAGAGAAAAAGGCGTTATATGAATGACATACTCCCAAATTACCTTAAAACAATCTCCAATTGGAACCGTATTAATCAGATCAAACTCAATGCTGGTAAGAACCAATGTTCGCCGTTATCGCAAAGAGTCCCCGCTTACTCCCAAAAATCACTGGCATGAGCATTATGAAATCAGCAACTCTCAACATTCCGAGTATTTTAAGAATAAAATTGAGTGTTTGTTCAGTGTTTCGAAAAAAGAGTAATCCTAGATAAAAGTCTAACTTGGAATAGTCATCTAACATACATAACAAATAAAGCCTTAAGAATAACATATGGTAAAACATCGGGGCTACGGCCAAAAATGATGGCATGGTCTTATAAAACTATCACTGTACCAATGACTTATGCTGCACTAGCATGGTGGCCAAAGGTAGACCAAGAAAAGGCCTAGAATGAACTAAACAGGATCTTCAAAATAGCCTGCTTGGGTGTTGCAGGGGCTCCAAGGACGTGCCCGACAGTATCTCTAGGCATTCTTACGGGACTCACTCCTCTTCACCTTATGGTTAAGAACGAAGCAGCCTATACCGCCGTCATGCTACGTGCTACGTACCTCATTTACAACAACTTAAAGAAGGCGAAGAATAGAGGAGGAAGAACATACATGTAAAACAGGGCTCACAGCTATGGTTCACAGATGGCTCCAAAATGGAAGATGGTAGCGCAGGAGCTGGAGCAGCTTCCATTTTCAGCAAAAGGTCCACGCTTTAGATGTGCGTCTAAGAACATACAGTCTGTTAAATAAGAGCGTGGTCACGATTACTCGCGATCGGTAAAGTATAATGCTGTAATTTTATTTTCTCACACAGAGGGCAGTATTGTCCTTCATGCTTCGTGAAAGTGAATCAGCTGACCACTCTTTTCAATGCGTTCTCAGCATTTTTCCAAAATGAGTACCGCGTACGCGTCGCGCTTTGAAGCCGTTTTTTTGTGTTTGCACCCCAAAGGTCCCAAAATTACCCAAGCGGCGGCTGCGAAGTATATGCAAAAGTCGAAACAGTTTGTGAGTAAGTGGGTGAATCGCTTCAAAGAAGAAAAAAATGTCGATGACTTTCCAAATCGCGGGTCTGTCGGTGTAGTGACGGAAAAACAGGAAAAACTGATCTGTGCTCTATTTTCGAAAAATCCAACATTAACTTTGCGTGAAGGTGCTTCGAAATTGTCCCAAAAAGGTTTGAATATCTCCCACGGAACTATTCGTAATCATTTGATTGCAAATAGTGTGAAATACCGAAGTACTTTGCAAAAACCGATGCTCAGTGAAAAACATGTCCAAAAACGTCTTGAATGGGCCAAAGACAAAATGGTGTCGTGACTTTGGATTGGCCGTCTCAGTCGCCCGATGCCAATCCAATTGAAAACGTTTGGGCGCAAATGTAGATGAAGCTTCAGAAAAACCGACCCTGCAACTTGAAACAGCTGGTTCGACGCATTCACAAAATTTGGAGGTCGTTTTCAGAAGAGTATGCGCATAATCTTGTTCAAAGTATGTCGCGAAGATGTCAAGCTATAATTGATGCTGGGGGTGATTGGACCTGCTATTAATGTATTTGCATTGAAGTTTTCGATCAAATAAATCAATATTAAAAAGAATTTTCGCAATGGGTATTTTCATTTTCTCACAACAATGACCACGCTCTTATTTAACAGACTGTATACATTTATTCGGACAGCCAAGCAACTCTAAAATCACCAATGGCTTTTTCAATGCATTCGAAGCTTGTCTGAGAGTGTTTTGAACTTCTTCAAGCCCTATCCAGGAGGAGTTACTCTAGTTTGGATACCAGCGCACGAGGGGTATGAATGCAACGTAAGGGCAGACTGCTTGGCCAATAGGGGCGCACTCAATACTTTCATAGGCCAAGAGACCTTTTGCGGAGTAAATAACAGTTTTAAAAATAACTTAATCACTGGAGAGCCCAAGAAGGTTTGCGGCAGGCAAAGAGGCTGATCGATCCAAGACGTATTAAGGTAGAAGCTGTTTTAAATCTCAGTAGAAAAGATATAAAAACGTACATTGAAATAATGGCAGGTCACTGTAAACTCAATTATCACTTAAAAAAGATGGGCTTGGTAGACTGTAGACTCTGCTCAGAGGACTCGGAAATAGCGAAGCATGTACTATATACTTGCCCCGCTGCGGTGAGATGCTGAGTAAGATACCTAGGTGCCGAACACTTTAAATCCAAATGACTTAGGTAAAATTAATCATACGGCAGTGACAAGATTTATAGATAGTCTGGAACTGTTCTGATAGGGAAAGAGGCTGCACAAAAGATTTTTCAGATCGCAGTGCAATCCAGAACCTTTGAATAATAATAATAAATAATATTTATGTTGTAAACACATATTTGACTGTGCAAAAGTTCCAAAAACTAACTTAAAGCTACTATATAAATACCACAACAGCTTCTTGATGAATTTAGCTATCATATCTATTTATTAAATTTTATCAATTTCGTTAGAAAGTTTCTTAAAAAAAAAAAAGTCTTTAAAACATATTTTTCGCTTCCTTCTCTACTAGAAGGACCCCTTAATATGCTTTGTACGTAGTGTTTATTAAGTTATTATATTTTTTAATTTAAACGTTTGGAATGGTCACAAAAAAGTGTCCAAAGAATTTTGATTGATTGGATCATTAAAACAAATTTCCAAGGTTGATTTAATTGCTTATGCTATACTCGAAACACTCATATTGAAATTTGATTGCTGATTTGATTTAGTTACTCATAGTGTATTGTCACATTCTTGGTGATACTTTTTTTATCATCTTGTGGTATTTGGTATTTCCGGCTTTTTGATTACTTGATTTCATCATGAATGAGATCATTTACATAAAATTCAGTAGCAATTCTCGTATATATAGGAATCACTAACTTGTGATATTATTTCTATTTAAAAGATAAGATATATTAACTCATTCATTGCTGCAGTGAACACCGGCACACTTGTTTCTTAATTTGAATAAAATTTATTTCTGATATTTCAATTAAGCAGCCTACTTAATACTCATTAGATTTTGTCTAATAAATTAAATCATTTAAGTGACTGTGTACCCGCATTATCGACTTCCCATTAAATTGCCATCAATCACATGCGCAAGCGTTCGTTCACACACACCTTTGGCACGTTGTGAGCGTGATCGCTATCTCGATTGCATACAATAAAACTAAAATCATCGTCATAATTTAATGTGTTGGTGACATAAATGCGACGACAACACTTATTGCTACGATTTTTCTCTCCAGTAACCAGTAGAGAAGGTGTCATTTTGCCTACCATCATGTCAAAATTTTGGTACAAACGCCATTTACATACATAAATGCATACATAATGGCTTAAATGGTTAAAATTATTCAAATTAATATGAGTTTCACGTCTTGGCGATTACTTTATGCTTTATGTCAAGTGAGTGTTTCTTGTATTTTTTTCGAAGAAATGCTAATTTTTTGTTCATTATGTTCATCACAATTCTTTAATGTCACTTTACAAAATTTGTCAATATTTAATTTATTGTTTTTGTTTTCTTATTTTTTGTTTTTTTAAGCACGTCTTAAACTGTTTTTTTTTTTTTTGAATAAATTTGACTATGTTAGCTCAAGTTACGCGGTATTACGTCACAGGATGTAATGTCTTTAAAGTTTTCTGGGTTTTTGGGAAATATATTGAATGTAACAAATGAGTGTCATTTCCGTTTTGTCAATTTATGTATGTCAACTTTTCTTGTGAACTTTTTCATGTTGGTGATATTTTGTGTTTTATTTAAATTTGTGTTAAGTTTTTTCTAAAATTCACAGCGTGATGGACAAAAAAATATGCGGGTTATATCGCAAGAAAACAATATAAACAAAAATATGTAGAGTCCAGTTGCAAAAAGTGAAGAATTTAACAAATTTCATTAAACTGTTAGGGCAAACTGTGGTAGCTTTGGTATCAGGGCTGATTTGAAGTTGCCATTTTCGATATGAACATGGCTTTTATTCCAAAAAGCTGAAATGTGAATTTCAAAGTTGCTTAGAAGTAACCATTTCAATATTAGCATAAGAAAAATCATCAAACAGGAATACAATTTTTTCTAAATATAAGTATATCAGAAAAATAAAAGAAGCAACTAAAATAAAAAGAATCTATACAGGAATGTTCTGAAATCCGATTTACTTCGGAATTAGAATGAAAGCAATCTTCAAGAGCTCTGCATTGTGACAAATAAGACGGAATTTGTTAATGGTTCTTATTCGATTTACCAAAACATAAATCCGATTTGGTGTTAGTTATCGAAATGCAGGGCTCTCGAAAATTTCTTTCATTCCGATGCCGAAGTGAATGGGATTTCAGAACATGTCTGATTAAAATTAAAAAACAAAAGAAAAGCAAACCCTGAAATCGTAGCAGATCGTATCCACGAAATATTGCAAAAATACATATTCCATATAAAATAAATAAAAACTTAAAGAAAAAAAATACAACAAAAAAATAAATAAACAGCCTTGGCCAAAAGTGTAAGGCACCCCATAAAAATAATGAATGTTTTTCAAATTGTGAAATGAATAAATCTTATCACAAATACGATGCAGAGGTTCATTAAGCATCACATAAAACAATAAGCGGCATTTTTTTAAGGTCATAAAACAAATGGTGACCAAAAACAAAAGGATCGGTTTTTTCGGCTTCTTATTGGTCAATGTTTTTTATTTTTTTTTTTTTTCAGTACCTCAAAGAGTAAAAAAAATTTTATTTCCGGTTTAGTGAAAAATTTGACAACTAGTTGATTTGACAATGCCAAAAATAAATGACAAAGCTTGGAAATCAGTAGTAAATTATGGGATGCTTTATACTTTTGGCCAATTTACTATTGATTTTCTAACTTTTGTCACTTATTTTTGGCATTCTAAAATAAACTACGAGTAGTTGTCAAATTATTCACTTAACCAAAAATAAAAACCGAAAAAACCGAACCTTTTATTTTTGGTCACCATTTGTTTCATGACCCTAAAAAAATGCCGCCTATTGTTTTATGTAATGCTTGATGAACCCGAAATCATATTTATGATAAGCATTTATTTATTTCGCAATTAGAAAAACATGCAATGTACATTTTTATGGGGTGTCTTATACTTTTAGCCAAGGCTGTATGTGGGTGAATCTCCGAAAAATGCACCAAGACATGCCTTTTTTTGTCCCCACCTATTTTTTATTTTTACTTAAAGGTATAGAATATGATGACTTTAACTTCTGGAATATATTATAAACTGTACATAAACTTTTAGGGTTGCCATATGCTTTTTTTTTAAGTTTCGCTTTAAAACTATATTAAAAAGATTAAAATAAAGTTTTAGTCTCAAAACGCATAAATAAACTTTAGAAAAATCCACCATAAGTTTTTAGGGTTGCCATATGGTTGTTTTCGAAAATTTATTTTAAATCTTACTTTTTTACATTCGCCACCATAATTACACACTAAAATATAATAGTTTCAATTGATAAAAATTGATTGGCGCTTAAATCGGTAAGAACTCATCGCACCGAAATTTGATTTAAGCAAAACTAACAAAAAAAAAAAAAAAAAAGAAAAAAGAAAAACTGGGTGGCAACCCTGAAAATTTCTGTAACCAAAGTTGTGAAATCAAAAGTTTCAAATTAGTCAAAAAAAAACAAGATTTTCGAAAATAACCAGGTGGCAACTCCTTAAAATTTAGATTGGATTTTTAAAAAGTTTGTTTAAGTATTTAAGACCAAATTTTAATTTATTTAAAAAAAAAAATAGTTTAAGTAAAACTAACAAAAAAAAAAAAAAAAAAACAGGCGGAGGGTAACTAAACGGAGAATGATGAAATGTTGCAAAAAAAAAACGACGGAGAATAAAGAAACGGAGAATGATGATATGTTGCAAAATCAGTAATATCACAATGAAAATAACAATTTTTTTTAAAAAGTTGAAACTGGTGAATAGCCAGATAAAATAATATGTTTAGTAATATACAAAAAACTTACGCGGAGAATGATGCACACTTGCGTTGTTTAAAAATTTTTTAAACTTTTTAAAAAAAAAAATACACACAAACACTCACTATCGAAAAATCAAATTTTACTGAGCTGAAAGTACACTGAATCTTCGTTTTCTTTTAACTTTCAGTTCACTATTTACTCAATATTTAAAAAATGTATAGTTAGAATAAGAAATACTGAACAGGAATAGTCTAAGATGATGGAAATGTATGTGTGTTCTATATAAAAAATTTTTTTCAAAGAGTTAACACAGGAAAGCAGTAGCTGTAATATATATACAAACAATGTGGTATAATTTTTTTTTTAAGAAAATGACGTAATATGCTAAACGGACAAATAAAGCCCACTAAGAAGCGGTTAGGGACAGGATGGAGAAGGAATTTTTAAAACTTTATGTTATAATTTCATAGTAAAGTATTAAAAATTATTATTTTTTTCAAGCAATTCGTATAGGAGCTTGGGTTAAGTATCGATATTAAATAAATAAGAGATCAAATTTTAAATTTAAACATGGTTTTGAGTCCCGGGACATTGAATGATACTTTTTTTGGAGAATCACTCAAGAAGTCATTTTCATGTTGTTTTGCGGTGCTGAATCTGAATCCGCCCATAGAATTGCTCTACTCATATGGCTTTTGAGATATCTTTACCTAAGCAATCTAGTCTTTTTCTTTAAAATCAAATTCAGATTATGTCGATATCTTCATTTTTCTCGGAGATAACTAACCTAGAAGTTAAAAGTTAAGAAAATGTAAAATCATGTTCTTTCATTTTTTCAGTCTAAGATAATTCGCAGAATAATAAAGCTGTTTTAAAGAAAAGATTAGAACTTTTAGTTACTTCATTGGATTCTATGGATGAATGTTCCATGTTAGGGGAACTGATGCTATTGTGGTATAGCTAATGTTAAGGTGAAATTTGAAAGAGAACCTTTAAATCAATTTCAGCCAAATTTTTTTATTCTGTTCTTTGAAGTATTGGCTACAGAATATATTTCAGTAAAATGTGTGGAATTTCATTAAAAAAAGTTATTGAGCAAAATCTTAAAAAAAAGACAAAAAAAGGTGTTTTCAAAAAGTTGGCAGCTAATGTGGTATATATGGTGGCGCAATGTGGTGTATGTTCTGATCAGTACTTGTAAAGTGGGTTGGTAATGTGGTACACAACAGAATCAGTTCCTCTATAGCTTCAAAAAATAGCAAAAATGGTCTTTTTGGCTTGTTTAGGTAAGGATATTCTAAAAACCATATGAGATGACCAATTATAAGGTTGGGTTCAGATTTAGCATCGTAAATCACATTGAAAACAGTTATTTATATTTTTGTTTGTTCTGTTTTTCATTTTTCAGTTATTTTATATTTTATAGGATTTTGTGCGCACTTTCATCACACTCTTCCAGACAACCGAGTGCAGTAATCTTGTTCTCACTTCTGGGTATATCAACGTAGTTTATCCCAACATTCAGTTTAAAAATTAACTTGGGATATTTGATTTATAAGTATCATTTCAAATATAGAAATCTAAAAGTCTCTCAACCATATTTGTGCATTTGTTTTAGAAATTATCATTTACAAAAATATTTTATTAAATTCAGCGGTATATAAATTTGGCTTTATAGCCAGAAACCAAAATATCTACGGCGAACGAATCATTCTTGCCAAATGAAAATATCGAATAAAATATAATGAATACTCTGCGCTGTAACCACATCAAAGAATATTTGAAATAAATCCGTTTATTCGCATAATAAATTCTCTACCTCTTTAGTGTGCGCTGTCTCCATTATCCCATATTCCATGTTTCAACTAATTTTTGCTTGTTCTAATTAATGCTGCATACAACAGATACGAAAAAGAAAAAAAAAAGTTTTTATTCCAATTAAATTGCGTACAAATTTTTGACTGTTACTCGAAATAGACCGAAATTCGGAACACATCTCGTGGGAATTTGTAATGCCAAACGCTGATTCCGTTGGTAAAATGAAAACCACTTTAACACACTCACACACATACATGCATATCATACACTAACTCACTTTGAAGTTAAACACAAATTTCACTTTGTGGTACATAACACCATATGTCCTGTATAGGATATAGTGGAGTGTATATTGCAATGGACAGCTTGTAGCTGCTGCTGTGGCATTGTTACCGTAAAACCATCAATGGCGAATGTGCCATCAATTACAATTCATCAAATTCCAATGGACAATACGAATACGACACGCTAAATTTAGTTGTGTGGGGTGCATATTGTGTGTGAAATTGTAAAGTGTATTTACACAAAAAAAAAATTATTCCATACTTTTATTTTCAGTGAGTCTATTGTTTAAACTTCGAGATATTCTTCACAAAAAAGCACCTGTGTCGCAAAAAAAGTGTCGAGAAAAGTTTCGCCAAAAAGAGTATTGAAAAATGCGTCACTAAAAGTGCCGAAAATATGTTGCCAAAAAGTGACGATAAATGTGTCTCTGAGAATAGTTGCTCCAAAAAACTAACGAAAAATGCTTCACCGAAAAAAGGGTCGAAAAATGTGTCGCCAAAATAGTTCTATAACTGTACCCTCATCGAGGTAGTTTCATTTAAAAAACTTTTCCCTGTGTAATAAAATAAACCACAAAGTAGAGAGTCCAGTAACATCACTTCCCCTATAGTCTTGTACATCACAGTCGCTGGCGCGCAAGTGATTGACCGAGATTAGTAACTGTAGTGACAGTGAGAGTTGCGTTGATTTTGGACATTTCAAAAAATCGTTGAAATCGCATTACAACCAATTTTCCAAAAAAGGTCTATATTACGAGCTTCAACCGCAACCTGGAAATATAATAACATCTTTTGTGGTTTTTCAACCAAAACAACTAATACACACAGTGACCATACCTACTACTAAATAGCAAACTAATCCGCTTTTGTGGTTAGAGTCAATGTAAAAAAATCAAAAGAACATTTTTTGGACTCTCCATGAACAGAACCTGCGTAAAATTCAATTAAATCTTCGCCTTTGGCAAAATGCAACAAAACAAGGGGGACAGCAACAAGAAAGCAAAACACTGGCGTTACTGAAATGAATAGACTGACCGGCATCGAAGGACATCATGGCCATTGTCGTTAAAATTGTCCATGTGCGAAATATCAAAGCGTTTGGTGTTTTGAAGGAGTAACAAAACAACAAACAAACACTACAACAATATTGCTATTGCTACCACCTGCTGCCAATAATTGTGGTTCGGAAATTATGTTACTGCGGTTGACTTGATATACTTCCATTGTTTCGAGTGGAGATGGAGGTTGCGAATGGAAAAAGTGTAGGGTCATATAAAAGAAAAAAACAAAACACTGTATTAAGTTCTCTAGACATTGGCGTCTGAACGCTAAATGTATTTGGATATAAGGGTGGACTGCATTTTCAAAAATTTCTTGAATTTATTGTAATAGTTTTTTTGAAATGGTTAAAACACTCTCTCATTAAATTTTTCTAAGAATCCAAAGTAATTTTAAGAAGAAACAACATTTTTTTTTGCTTTCCTCTTCCGACGACCTTTACAAGTTGTCTACTTTGTAAATATCATTCCAGGGCTTAACAACAGCAAACTTCGTTGGCCAGCTTCTCAGAGAATTCGTTTCAGTATATGAAGCAATCAGCACCGTGCGCAATATTTGCTCTTGGGGGCGGTTTTTCATATAAAAAACCAACCAACACTATCCTTAACCTTAAATTTGTACCATTTTATATGGAAAAAGATCTTCCTGGGGGGTTTGAACCCCTAAGTACTCCACGCCAAGTGTACCAGCTTAAAATTTTTTTTTCTCCGATATCGCTAAAATTTGGCAACATGATAGATCCGGTGTGCAAGAACAACAATCCGGTAGGATTTGGTCTTAGTACCATTTGTTGTTAAAATACAGGGTGTTGAAGTTGACGTTTTTAGTCATTTTCATGAAAAGGGTGTTTTTTCACAAATTTATAGCTTATACTAAAGTTTGTAAATTGATAAGTTATTGGTTCCATTCATTTTGAAGTGTTCTTTTTATAAAAAAATATTTCTATTTTTCACCAAAATTTTTTACACTTAAAAATACTTTTGATTTTTTTTTTTTTAAAAAACCCCCCTACGATTTTTTTTAAAAGCACTTTAAATTAAAGCATAATTTATAAGCTTTAAAATGATGTATGACTCAAGATGGGATTCAGACGCTACATGGGAGTTTTTGGCTTTTGAACGCCTGCGGCAGGCAAAAATCTATTTTTCCTCATGAGGAAAGCATCTTACGAAAAAAGTGTACTAGGTATAAAATGCTTAGGAAATGATACTAGGACCAAATCCTCCCGGACTGTTGTTCTTGCCCACCGGATCTACCATATTGCCAAATTTGAGCGAAATCGGAGAATAAAAAATTTTGGGCTGGTACTCTTAGCGTGGATTGCTTCATATATGGGACGTTTCACGTCAACTATGCCAACTCGCTGCCCAAAAATTTGATAAGTCTAAATAGGTCATATGATAGCTCATTTTTCTTGTTGAAGTGTCTGCTTTCGAATGCCGTGTGCTGTTTTTGAAAACAACTATATGGCGGAACAATATGGCGACTAGAAAGATGGATACGTATAGTTGGAAAAAATCATCAAGTTGATTCATTTATCACGTTATATCTCCCAAACGACACAATATAATTTGGTGAAATTTTGAGGTCTAGTGAAACTATCTTGGAACGAGCGAAAAGTGGGCGGGATTAAGTAAGTGACACGCCCACTTTCTAACGATTTTGATGAAAAGCTAGGATCACCTATACCGCCCATACAAAAAATGTATTTAAAATGCAACTTCAGGAGTATTTTTCACGACAATGCAACCAAAATACATATAAATACTACAAACTGTAAGCGCAAGCTCCGAAAAAAAAACTGGGCGGATTCGGAAAAGAGATCGTGGCACCTCCCATATAAGCAAAAGTTTCAAAACGCTATACTGAAAGCATTTTGTGAGATAATAGAACTTAATTTCACTCAGACACAAAAAACTATAAATGCAAGCCCTCAACAAAAACTGGATAAAATCGGACAAGAGTGCGTGGCACCTCCCATATAAGCAAAAGTTTCAAAACGCTATATTGGAAACGTTTTTTGAGATACCTAATCCAACCAAATTTCACTAAGACACTAAGAACTATAAAAACAAGCTCTGAGCAAAACACTGGGTGAACTCGGACAAGAGGGCAAGACACCTCCCATATAAGCAAAATTCTGAAATTTTGGTTAGGCCATAGGTTACACCCTTACTAGTTGTAGTTAAACTTTGTCAAATAGCGGAGCTATGGGAACAAAAATAAGCATCTACGTATTTAGAGATAGAAAACAAAGTTTTTTTTCCTCAAAAAAGCTTTCAATATGGGCGGTTTGCAGCGAACTTTATTTATGCGATACTATATAATGAACTCCCTAACCTTTTCTATTTCAAAACTTGTTTTTTAGTTATTTTTCCAGTCTCAGATAAAGTGTATCACATAAATCAGTGTTGAATTTTTTAGTGTTTGTAGCAAATTTTTTTGTCTGTTGGGTATCTACCATTTTTTATTGCTGCAATTGCTTGTCGCTTTTTTTGCGATTGCAGTCTGGCTGTTTTTCTGTTTTTTTGGACAATGTTATTTGGGTTTCACTCTGCAGCAGTTTAATTAATAACCCTTTGCAAATTTCTGGTAAAAATAAATGTTTTCGTTTTTTGTTTTTTTTTTTTGCATCATTTTGTGCCATTTTCAAATCTATCGCTTTTATGACTGTATCTTGTTTAATAACTTTTTTAAAATCTCATATATCAAAATTGTTTAATGTTCAATTTTTGTTTCTCTTCTTTTCAGCTACAGCAACAAAATGTTGTTAGTTTTTCTAACAGCATCAATTGTTGGTATCAATTGCATTGAATTGACAGGACAATCGATTAAAGGTAAGTGGTAAAAATTGTCAATTGGAAATATACAACATGAATACTTTATTTTTAGCCGACACTGTAGTGCGCTTAGTTATAAATTGAAATAATTTCGTTGCATACTTATAGGCTTAGGAAAGCGAAATATTTTAGCTGCTTTTAGTTGAATTTGTGGCGGTTGTAATTATGAGGATAATGCCGAAAACTTACAATATCAACTTATGCAGTGAATAAATAATTATATATGCATGAATATACATATGTATGTCAATATCACTTTTGAAATAAACGTAAGCACACGTGTGTGTGAACATTTATGGTTAGATTTTCTACTTTGCTGCTCATATAAATGAGTAATCGCAATTTGATTTTATAGAATTTAATTAAAAATAAAACCACGTCGACTGTTTTGCATGACGCATACGAATGATTTGCAATTAAATATTTTGCAGTTACAAAAGCGCTAACAACTACACTCTAACATACACACACATATGACTGGGCCATTGCTCTGTTAGTGAAGTGTTCAAAATATCAATATGACAATTTAGCAAATATTTGGCTATTAAAAATTCGCTATTCATTTCTTTTTACGTCATGAATTTAAATTCTATTTTTATTTTTTTTTAAGTTAAAATACATCAAAGTAAACTCATTAGATATATCTGGCTTATGCATAATGTCGCTGTCGCTTGACAGTTTGGCCTAAGCAATACTACATACTGTGGAATATAAACCACGCACAAAGTAATTGTTCACCGTAAAAGCAACCCTCTTCGTTTTGTATTTAACTTCTTTCAACAGAAAATCTTTAAGAAGATCTACATAAACATAAGATCATGGAGCCTATTGAGCGCAAAACATGTCTCTACAAAATGTTTATTTTTCATCCGGGTAATTCCATGGTAACTCGCGTCACAATTAGAACATCTTTTAAGAGTTTAATGTAGCTTTCGAGGCTCAGCCTTTGGATTAACTAATAAAATTGGATTCTTTATAAACAAAATACTTTGTTCTTGTTGCATATTAGTTGAAATTTTCAGTGATAACTTAATATTTAACCAGTAAAATAGTGAATAGTGCTGGTTACTCGCGTTACCATTTTTGGACAACATGTTCAGAGCGTAAATTTCTTTCGCAAGTTTCTGCGAAATTTGTGGGTAAATTTCTTTACATTAGACTTAAATAAAGGCAGCAGGATATCAATAAGTATTTTTTCATTAGAAACAACAATATTAAGTGGTATTTTTTAAAATAATGCAAAAATTATGTGGTAACTCGCGTTACAAAAAATTGGTATCTCGTGTTACTATCGATTTTTAGACCAATATAGGGAGCCTTTTTAAGTTTATAGGTGAAAAACAGAACTAAACAAAAAAAATTATAGCTTTGGGAATTTTAGAGATTTTTTAAAAAAATGGCCGCCATTTTGGAAATTTTTAAAATTTACCAAATTTAAAAATGGAAATCAAAATAATATTATATATTATACTAGAGTCAGAAAACAAAAATTAAAAAAAAATAATTTTTCGCAAAAACACTACTTTGACACTCTAAAGTTCATGCTCATAACATGAAAAAAAAAAAATTTTTTCCGCCAAACTAATAATGAAAGGTTTTCATACTGAGCACTTAGAACAGTTCTGAAAATTTCTCTAAAAATCTGAGAACCCAACTGAAAATTTCGAAAAGTTTGACCTGTGTATATGTCTGGCTGAAAAAATAAAGTTAGCCATAAAAAAGGTTTTTTTGGTATTTTCCGGGAAAGTTCACGGTTTTCTGGAAAACGATTTGCTTTAGATCAGAAAGTAGCTCGAAATTTGTGTGTCAAAAGATTTTATCTTCAACTTTTTCCGAAGGTTTGTTCGTCTGGCTGAAAAAATAAAGTAACCCATTTAAAAGTTTTTCTGGGAAAATTGTGAGTTTTCTGGGAAAGGCTTTTCACTCAGAATCAGCTCAAAACTACTCTATCAAAAGAATTTGTTGCAGATTATTTCTGTTGACTACTTTGGCTGAAAAATAAAGCCATAAACTAGTAAGAATGTATCCTTTGGCCTGGCCAAACATTAAATACCCTACACTGCAATATTTTGAAATTTTGCTTATATGGGAGGTGCCACGCCTTTTTGATCGAGTTCGTTCAGTTTTGCTCAGAGCTTGCATTTATAGTTCTTAGTGTTGGGGAGAATTTCGGTTGGCTTATCTCAAAAAATGTTTTAAGTATAGGGTTTTGAAGCTTTTGCTTATGTGGGTGGTGCCACGCCCTTTTGTCCGTCTTCGTCTAGTTTTAGCTCAGACTGTGCATTTATAGTCATAAGTATTCGGGTGAAATTTAGTTGGATTATCTCAAAAAACTCTTTCAGTATAGCATTGAGACAAATCACGCCAAGTGTGTACCGCAAATTCCACTTGTTGTTGAAATTTAATTCTAATAACCTGAATCTAATGCTTATATTATTAGTAAACATTCCTTATACAAAAAATTTTTAAATTTTTAAAATTTGATTTTTTACATAATTTTTTATAAAATTCAAAATTGATTTAACTAAAGCTTTGAAAATTTATTTCATGAAAACTGTTTACCCAAACTAAATGAAATTTTGCAGACATATAAAAAAAGTGTCAAATTTTAAAAAAATAGTTTGAAAATTTTTTTTTTTTTTATTTTGATATTTTTTTTAAGTTTTTAAATAAACAATTTCCTGTTTTTATGCTTTCTTAATGAGATAATTTTTTAATTTTTTTTTTTATTAGAAGCGTAGCGTATAATATTTGAGTTCTTACGTTCGAAAGGAAATTGGACTGCCCGGCACTATTTATACCAAATTTACCTATTTAACTGCGTAGCGGCGAGCTCTAAATCTCCAGCTCACGCTGTTTAGGCCAGTCAAATTATGATTTTACATCGGAATGAAAGATTATAAGCTGAAAACTGGTATACACTTTCATTTTAGTGTTCTAAAAGTAGTCTCAAAAGTCTCGTGTCTGCGTCTTAAGTTATTCAAGGTCAAATATCAAAAAACCAGTTTCTTGCAAATATCTCGCAAACGGTTGCTTTTTCAGAAAAATATGTCGATTTCGCTCATTTTTAATCCCGCGAGCTGAATTTGGCCACGAAGGCAGTGTTCCAAATTTCATTGAATTATCTTGTTCAGTTTTCTCGTAAAAAATATTTCCACTCACAGCCAGCCAGCCATACAGACGGACATGGCTATATCGACTTCTTGTAAAAGCTTTTTTTTTCCACAATATAAATTTTTTTGATAGGTACTCTGACCTAAATAAGAATGTTATAACTATTCAATGTTGTTGTAGAAAGTGAATTACATTTCTTCTCGCATATGCGACATGCGCCTCAATAGAGTCCACGGTTCATGTGCACTGGCCACTGGACCGTGGCACGTAAAATTCAATATCTCCTGAATGGGAGCACCTGGGACTATCCGGTTTTTTCAATTTTACTCCACTATACATAAGTACATGAAGGAAATTTTTTCATACTGAGTTTTTTTTGGTTCAGAAAAAATGTTGCTTGACAAAAAATACTGAGTTCCTGGGGCTTTGATAAGCGTTACCACCTGAAACGATTTACCGATGTCCGTCTAGCTGTCTGTCCATCCGTCCTTTTGTTTTTCTATCGAAACAGTTTTCACGGGAAAATAAAGCTAGATAATTTGATGAAATTTTGCACACTGAGTTTTTTGTAAAAAAAAAAAATTGCAAATAAATGAAATCAATTAATGGACACGTCTTCCGCTTATACAAAAAAAATCATTTGAGCAATATTTACGGGAACGCAACTAAAATACACACTTACACCAGAAACAAGACAAGCAAGTGGTGAACAATAACTTGTTGAACTATGACTTAAAAGCGTGGCACCTCCCATGCAAGCAAATTTTTCAAAATACTCTTATGCAATTGTTATTACAGGTAACGAAAAAAAGGACAAATCTTTATTTTTAAACTGGTAAAAAAGTGAATAATTTGTCATCATAATTGCAAAAGTTACATATAACATTTCAAAATTATTTTCTTACAACCCACGTTCCACATAATTCGTTAGCATTTTTCCTCTTAAAATTTACATATCAATTTCTCACTGCACTTCCTTTGTCTCCTTTGTAGATGGACTTGTCGAACACGATCTAATCGAAGTTGTTATCAACAATGAATTTCAAGGCATCGATTTCGATTATGCCGAAGATGGTTTTCCCGCCTATAAATTTTTGCCTACTGCCGATGTTAAATCACCATGCCGTCTATTCTTGCCCGAAAAACTCTATGAATTTGCAATAATGGCAAAATTTCGTCCCAACACACGTTCGGGTGGTTATCTATTCAGTGTTGTCAATCCATTGGATACCGTTGTGCAGTTGGGATTGCATTTGACACCTGCAGTGAAGAATGTATGGAATGTCACATTACTCTACACACAATCGGACAGTAGTTTGGCGAGCCGTAAATTGGTCACCTATGAAATACCATTTGAACCAAAAAAATCAATAACGCTGGCATTTCAAGTTTACAGCGACAAGGTCGTATTCTTCTATGATTGTGTTGAACGTGAGACGACAATTGTGAAACGTGAACCCATCGAATTGGTATTCGATTCAGCATCGACATTATATTTGGCACAAGCTGGGTCAATACTCAAGGGACACTTTGAGGTAAGTGATGATGGAGACCAATTTTGTTTATTTTGTATTTTTTTAATAAGTAATTGGGTGGGCTTGCGAGTTAAATTGACCGCAAAATGGAAAGTACACATTAATGAGAAATTAAAAAAAAAATTCAAATAACATTAACAAACAAAAAAAAAAAAATAAATATATGCCTAAAAATGAAAAAAATGAGCCACAAAACCGCAATTAAAGAATTTTTGTGAAAGCTGATTTTTTTTTTAAATATCTGTTATTTAATATAGCAACCAACTATTGCCATTTACAAAATTTGTTCAATTACATTTTTATGTTCTTCTGTGAAATATTTAATTGAAGTATCATTTTAAAATGTACATATATTGCTGCCGATGTTTGCTCAGCATTCAAAAGTTTCAGCAGAAAAATTTTCATCATTAAAGCGATGTAATTGAAAAATCACCAAAGGTTATCATTAGCAATTACTTAAAAGCATGATGGTTTAGCAAACTTTGATTACAAGAGATTTTTTATGTATTTTTAAGTATACTAAGTATATATAAAATATTACAATATCCGCATATGACGAGCACCTATTATTCCATCATTGTAGCAATAGCAATCTGCTTTGAATATTCCTTACGTTTTAGGTGTCATGGGTTATCATTGATATGATCTTTTTGAAGAATAAGTGAGCTTATATACATTTGGCTGAACATAATATAAAACTAAATGAAAAAGATTATTGACTTGACTTTAATGATGTCGTTTTTCAAAGATTTTGAAAATTGATGACAAATAACCGATTATTCTGTCTTATTTTTATCAATTCATCCCTTTTTTATTAAATTTAGACTAAGTCTGAGCTATGCAACATTTAGCAACATTTGGAGTTAAAAAAAAGTGTTGCAGCGATAGCCTATGTAGAAAGTAGAGTACACAGGTCGATGAGTGGAAATTTTTTTTCTGATGGTTCAGATTTTTGAGTTAATTCTGATTTGGTGTTTTGATTCTTATTTTTAATTTTTTCTTTGGGATCACTGTAATATATTTTTTTTTATACTTTACTTTCCAAATTTTTCCAATTGGATTTTTACTTTCCAAGTTGTCATCTATTAAAGGAATTATAACTTAACACCATGCAAAATTTTAAATTATATTTGTATGGAGTTGAGATTCTTTTACTTCGATAGATTTGAAAAGTAATGATCCAATAGAAAAATTTGAAAAGTAAAGTTAAATGTTAAGTATTGGAAGAAATAAACTAGAATATCTTGAGAACCACGCAGGAAATCATTGTTGCTCTTTGTTATTATAACATTCACAAAATAATTTTGTTCTTTATCTAAATAGGTCCAAAAAGTATGCAACATTTATTTCTTTTGTTTAAGTAGTTATAGAGAGTTCTTTAAAAATATGTTTATTTTATTCGACCTTTTAATATTCTAATAAATTGATTCTTTGTTTTGGCTATTAGGTCAAGTGACTTTTATTTAGGTCCATAAATTGAGCCATACAGGTGTGACGAATTTCGATGTTTTTTGGTTGCGAATTTGGTTGGGAAATTTTCCATTTTCCGGAAAAGCGGGAAAATTGCTCTGCATAGCTGAGTTTATTTTTTAAGCCAGGTGAATCCGTGGGAAGAGTTAACGATGAAATCTTTTAACGCAGGAGCTGACCATGAATGAAGTGTGTTCTTTAAATTTATCCGGAAAATCCCAAACAATTTTTTAAGAGCTTGCTTTATTTTTTTAGCCAGACGAACCCGTGAGAATATTTGGCGATCATATCATTTGACACACGAATTTGGAGCTAGTTTCGAGCTCATAAAAAACGAAAAGTGTTTTCCGGAAAACCCAAACTTTCCCGGAAAATCCCAAAAAACATTTTTTTTTATGGCGGTGCCATGACATAATGCCCACGGACATAATCCCCATTTCGTAAATGGGTGTTATGTCCGCAAATTATTGGATATATTATCGACTGATCCGCGAAAAACTTTCGGACATAATCAGAATAATTTGCGGACTAACATAGGAAAAAAAAAATTTTTTTTAAATTTTTTGGGATTTTCCGGGGAAATTTATGGAAAACACTTCATTCAAGGTCAGCTCGAAAATAGCTCGAAATTAGCGTTAAAAGATTTCATCGCTAACTTTTCCCGCAGATTCGTCTGGCTGAAAAAATAAACGTAGCTATGCAAAACAATTTTTCCGCTTTTCCGGAAAATGGAACATTTCCCAGACAGCTCGAAATTACTGTTGAAAAGCTCGAAAATAGCTCGAAATTCCCAACGAAAAAACATCGAAATTCGTCACACCTACATAGCTCACTTTATGCACCTCTTTTATTTATCTATGAAGCAAAACACCAAGAGTACCAGCTGAAAATTTTCTCCAATTTCGCTCAAATTTGGCAATATGGTAGATTCGTCGTGCTAGAACAATAATCCGGGAGGATTTGGTTCTATTACCATTAGTTGTTAAAATACAGGGTGTTGAAGTTAGCGTTTTTAGTCATTTTCATGAAAAGGGTGTTTTTTCAAACATTTTTAGCTTACACCAAAGTTTGTAAATTGATATACTTATATACTTAAGTATGTGGTGCTATTCATTTTTAAGTATTCTTTTTACAAAAAAAAATTGCTTGGAAAAAAAAAAGTTTTTTAAACTTAAAAATACGTGTGAAATTGTTGGGAATTTTTTGGAAAGTTAAAAATATTAAAAAAAAAAAACAATTTTCAACAATTACTTATTCAAAAACTCTCATCCAGCGATCGAATCCCATCTTGAGTCATACATCTTTTGAAAGCTTATAAATTATGCTTTAATTTAAAGTACTTTTAATGTTGGTGAAAAAAAATTATTTTCATCAATAAATATTTTTTTATAAAAAGAACACTTAAAAATGAATTGTACCCGTTACTTATATCTATCAATTTTCAAACTCAGGTGAGCTATAAATTTTTGAAAAACACCCTTTTTATTAAAATGACTAAAAACGCAAACTTCAACACCCTATATTTTTACAACAAATGGTACTAAGGACCAAACGCTCCCGGATTATTATTTTTGCATATTGGAGCTAAGATATTGCCAAATTTGAGCGAAATCGGAGACAAAAAAATTTTCAGCTGGAACACTTGGCGTGTTTTGCTTCATACATATATTTCCATTATTTTTTTTTTTAAATTTTGATAAAATATTTTTTGTTTATGACAGTTTATAGCCAAATCACCAATCCATCAAAATCTTGATTGATTTGACATGGAATCAATCATTATACATATTGCTCTACCGCATTCTGTGATCGGAATTGAAAGTTCAAATTAAATACACATATATTTGAGAACCTAAACTTTTAAAAAAACCGATGGGCGCAGAAACACTTTAAGTCGACTTAGGGCGTAAGTGTCCGCAGCGCCTCAATGATGGTGCTGGAATCGGATTTAGCATCAAAAATTACATTGAAAATTACTTTTTTCTTACCTTGTACGATCGAATCGGAAAAAAATTATAAAATTCATACATAAGTAGAGTAGAACGGGGTAATGTCGTGCAGGGGGTAATGTCGTGCACTGGCTGTTTTAGCCCAAAGAATTGAATGTTTTACCAACTGTTCGTAAGGTAGGGACCTGCTGACCTATTGAGCTTATGCATATAATACTAGCAATTTTCACCAGTTCGTCTCTACAGAGTAACCTTTTTTTCAAAACGCACGCTTTCGGGACGATAAAAGTGTTTTTTCATCGGGTCAGGTAAGTGTTTTCTGAAACGAAATATCCTGCAAAAGAAAAGAAGTATTTGGTTTTCGAAAAAAATTTTGGGCTTCACCGAGTTATCGAAGTTGACCTTTAAAAACGACCATTGGGGCAATGTCGTGCACATACACTTACACGAACACAATTTCTCGCTGCACAAATGTTGTTACACATGGATGTAACCAATGAAATTATCTTTCGATCGGATGCTTACTCGTTGCATTCGCTTGAGATGTACGGCTTTACGAGCATGTCAAAGTTGAGTGCACGACATTGCCCCGTGCTACTCTAATGCTTAAAAAAGACGTTAAAATGTGATAAATTATATATTATTTAGCAAATTCTAACTTTCCTCCAAAATGTCTACAAATATTTTTATTGGACTTCAACTCTTTTTAGGTTGGCAAAATTGGTTAAGAAATAACTGAGCTACAAATTTTTAAGTGCACAAATTAAGATTTTGAGGGTGCATTACAATTTTTAAGTAAAGGAATGTTAAGTACTTCACCAGATCTATGATATCTGATAGGTCTGATGCAAAGAGTAATATCACTGTAGCACTGTATAATTTAATTACGATATGGCCACTCACTAATTATTTGAACTTAAGACCGCAGCCTCTTAAGTACAAAAAGGCTATAAAAATCTAAATATACGTCAGAAATAGAATATACTGATGGAAGTTTATGTTCTGAGGACAAAAAGTATTACAAAAATAGAGTCTTTAAATGATAAATCGCAAAAAAGTTATTCAGAATTTCACTTTTTACTCAAATACTTTACATGCGCTTCAGTGCGCATTAAAAATATTTTACTGCTACTTACTTTAAAATATTATTAAACAAAAATCAACCATCAAAATTGTACATATCTGCTTAAACAATTTTATTGTATATCGCTGTGTGTGCGAATACATTCATACATTTGTATTTACATGAAAACTTTAAAGTAATTAAATGCAATTTGCATTGATGTTGTTGCATATCCCGTTGTTTTTTTTTTTTTTTATAAATCCACTTGAAATATATTTTTATTATTTTTAACCAAACACAATCACGCTGCGAAAATTAAAAAAAAAAAAATAATTTAAATATTATTCAAAAATCATATGACAACAACAGAGTGATAAATGTAACAGTGGTAACTGTACAAATTAAAAGTTGTAAATATAAATAACAATAAAAGTTCTGCAAAGCCGGCAACAGTAAAACCAAATGTGAAACTACAATTCTCAGTCAAGGCGACAGGAGACTGCATTACATGCAAAAACAAGCGTGAACATTAAGTGCAAATTACATAATGCAAGAAACAGCAGGAATTATTGAATCCTATAGAAAAATTAACATAACACCAACAGTTCAATGAAAAAGAAACATTGATATAAAATACACAGGCCTGCAAATTCGACACTTTTTTCCTCTCTTAAATTTTGAAGCCAATTATGGTAGTTTGGGACCTCCTGATCCCGAATCTGAACTTGGTTTCTTTCCATCACGTCAGAATTTTGAGATATTCCAGTTTTCAAAACCTCAAAAGTAATGGAAAATCGTGTGTTTTTCGCTGTTTTTTTAAATTTTCTCAAAATTTGGACGTGATAAAGCAATTTTGTAAACGGATTTGGTCTCAGCATACATTAAAAAGCACTCTCATAATTTTAAGAGGGGTACCCCTGTTCGTCTGTGCAGCATTTGAAAACTTATTAATTCAATCGTTTGTGCTTACGTACTCTTCAATATCACGCCTAAAATACTCAACATATTTAAGCCATTCTTGCACCATACATTTTGTTGGTGCTTCCCGTACGATCTTGATAGTTGCTATCCATAATATTCATCCAGATATCAAGTTTCATAATGCAGGTTAAGTAAGTAGAAATGAGTTTTATTTTTTTTTTTGGTTTTGGTATGTTTTCTTTATGTACCGAGCGCACCGTACTTTCATTCAATTACCCCTATTATCAAGGAAAATCTGTCGGAATATCAGGCGGATATATGGTGTTAATATGGTTTCAATATATCAACTGGTGCGGGCGTAGGAGCGACTCAAATAAAATTTTCAATTATATAGAGATTTTTTTGTATGAGGGGTACAACACCCCCTTGTCCAATCGATCCCATATTTCTTATAAATGTGTTGGACCACCAAAAAAACATCTGGTGCAAATATGGTTTTGATACGCCCAGTAGTATAGGCGTGGTAGTCTTGTATATACAAAAAAGGCACTTAAGTAAAACTTAAATCACTGAAAATTGTGACGTGCTGGAATTTTTCACTATTTTTCTCGTAATCAGCACACTTGAATCTATAGAAATCGCTTTTTAAAACTTAGAGAGGAAAACCCATGCAGGACTGTGATATTAATGGTTTTTGTTGAATTACATTTTTCTCGTTATTTAAGTGAAAATCAGGAATATTATGCATTCATCAACATCCAAAATTAATTAATACATATGATTTGCAAAAATAAAAGTTCTTTAATTATGCCTCAAAAGTTTGATTTACAAATTAAAGATGGCATTCCACAAAAGTTACGAAACATTCAAAAGCATCGATAGCTATTAAAACTTTCAAAGTTTATGTTTTAATAGTTTCCGAGGTTTTCGAGGGATACATTCAATAATTTTACCTGATGTTGTACAGAAATAGTGTCCTTATATTCCAAGACAGAATTTTAAATGAAACCTGAGTTGCATTTTATCGGTTGTCAAATTATCTTTGAGCTCACTGCTTGTACATAGTCTTAGCATTCCAAAATCGGTTTAAAGTCGACTATTAGAAAATTAGGAAATACCATAAAATTACCATTCCACCTCTACCCTTTTAAAAGAAGAAACCTTTAAACTTAAAACTTTAACCCTTTCAGGACTGTAAGCAAATGAAAGCTTATGCAATAATTTTGAATATTGAGCCTCTAAAAAATATAATTTAAAATAAAACATAAGAAAATATAGTTTTTTCTGGAATTTTCTAAGGCATATGTCCCTATGGTCGTTGCTTTTTCACCATACATTTTTATAAGGTGGTTGGAATACCCTTATTTCAAAATGTGATAACAAGAATAGTAAGGGTCTAATTGGTATTGTCTTATACGTGTAAGTAAGATTAGGGCTATGTGATGTCATTAAAAAAATTATATTTCATCACTTCCTGGAACTAAATTGAAAATAGTGCTTTCTGCAACTTCAAGCAAGGATATCTCGAAAACCTGTAGTATATGAGCAATTCTGGCCTCGGATTCAAATTCAGTGTCAAATAGTAAAAGTAAAAGTGCCTGCAAAATTGGTACAATAGCCGTTTAAAAGTGAGTTAAAAAGATTCCCCTTACGGTGCCGTGACATAATCCCCACTGACATAATCCCCATTCACGATACGGGGATTATGTCCGCAAGTGTTTCGGACATAATCCCCTGGAAAAAATGGACATAGTCCCCATAACGATATTTTGTTATTGACAACAGAAGCAGCTCAGGATTTACAACTCCCAAAAATTCCACAGTAATTTTACATAAGGGTAGGGGTAAGTGGGCGGCCTGCGGCCGCAGCTCAGGATTTATAACTCCCAAAAATCAAACACCGGCTTCGCGGATCAGTCTATAACATTCAACACTATATAAATTTTTTAAATGGATTATTGCAAAAATTTTGTTCAAACTTAATTAAATTTTTCGGACATAACCCCCATTGGGATTATGTCCGAAAAATTTGCGGACATAACCCCCATGGCCAAAATGGGGATTATGACCGAAAAATTTTCGGACATAATCCCCATTTACGAAATGGGGATTATGTCCGTTGGGATTATGTCCGGTAACCTCCCCTTACGATCATAAGGGGATGTGTCCCTTTGTGATAGTTACGATTTATCAACCTATGTAACCTAAATAATGGTTCGATGAATATATAGAACAACAATTTATTTACCTGGTAAGGATTATTTCACACTATTATGAGATGGGAAACACATTTATGCCTATAAAGTATGTACTTTTTTTTTTTTTTTTTTTTTTTCATATTCAAAATTATCTTTATTTATAAAAAATGTTTAATAACATAAATAAAAAATTATAAAATAAAATAAGATAATAGTTATACGACATTCTATAACCAAAACAATGACTAGAAGCGAATGTCGGAATACGTTACATAAAGCTTTGTGATTAATGTGGGGTTTCACAGGATCAAAGTTATTCATTTCAAATTAAAATTACAAATTCATATTAAAAAATGTTATATATAAAAAAAAAAAAATATAAATAAAAAGAATTTTAAAAACTTTGCAACAAAAAATAAGATAATAAAAAGAAAACCTATTTTTATAACAATTAAATTTTAATTACACAACGCTTAACAATAAAGTTTTGACCATCGAACTATCTATTGTGAATAGCCAAGATTTTACTTTTTTTAAAAAAACATTACTACTTTTTAATATTCTAATATCATATGGCAACTGATTAAAAATCTTAGGGGCTGCAACAGTAAAGAAGTTTGAAAAAAAAGTTTTATTAGAGACTGGAACGTTTACCAAACACCTATTGTTTACTCTAAGACCCTATATATTAGAACTCCGAAGAGTAGAACTGTAACCGCTTCGCAAGAAAAATATTTTGAGCACTTTAAATATATACAAATGTTTCAAAGGCAAAATATGAAGGTCACAAAACAAAGGCCAACTACTCGTTAATCGGTTTTTTTTCAAAATAATTCTGACAATATGTTTTTGTGCCATTATTATCGGCTGAAGAGTACTAAAATATGCTCCACCCCAACTTGCTAAGCCATACTGAAGCTTCGAACTTACAATCCCATGGTATATCATTGATAGCAATTTTTTCGAACAGTGCTCTTTAACCCTTAAATGCATAGTGGACCATATACTTATGGTTCATGAACATAGTCATGGTAAAATCATTCATTAACCATGGTTAAAATTATCCATGATTATGTTCATGAACCATATAAGGTCCACTATGCATTTAAGGGTTAAGTAAATAGATTTTACGAGTCGCTGCTAAAAGATACTTTCTTAAGTCATTTGTATGAGCTTTCCAATTCATTTTTTTATCTAAAGTTACTCCTAAGTATTTAAACTCGTCGACTAGTTCAATTTCAAAACAGCTGGAGCTACATGCTAAATGATCATAATAATTAACTCTTCCGCAGGTGTGTGACTCTAAACTTAGTTTCTTACATGAAGTAGAGTGAAACAATATATGAAAATTTTGAGACTCAACATTTTTCATGTTAAAGAACATAAGCTTTGTTTTTTCGCTCACAATAAGTTCATGCTTTGCAAACCATTGCCTTAATATCTGCAGGTCACTTTCCAACTTGACCAAAGATTCAAAAAGATTTTTGTTTGTGTAAGTAAAAGCCATATCGTCTGCAAAAGCTGTAACCTTGCTATTGAAGTTTTGTAAAAAAATTGAATTTACATAAATTAAAAACAACAATGGACCCAACACCGAACCTTGAGGTACCCCTATATTTATTTCCAGCTCATCACTAAACACATCATTTAATGTAACTTTTTGCATTCTGCCGGTTAAGTAGGATTTAAACCAGTCATGAATATTACTTCTAAAACCCATTTTATACAGTTTATCCAAAAGAATGATATGGCTTACCATATCAAAAGCTTTTGTCATGTCAATGAACAAAGCTATTTGAACATTTTTATTATTAAAACCATCACAAATTTCGCTACAAAACTTCAATAAAGCATCTTCTGTTGATTTTCCTTTACGAAAACCAAATTGATCCTCTTTAAGTGAATTGTTTTTATTCAGAAATGATAAAAAACGATCTTTCATGATTTTTTCGAAAAGTTTGGAAAAGGTTGGCAACAGGGAAATTGGACGATATTGACTTACAAATTTACGATTACCCTTTTTGAAAAGGGGTAACACTTCCGCAGATTTAAGGCACGATGGAAATACTCCGCAACTCACTCTAGCATTAAGCAAATAACATAGAACATCAGCAATATAAAACGCAATACGTTTTAAGAAAGTATTAGAAATACCATCAGAAGTGCATGAGTTTTTATTATTTAAATGCATTATATATTTGTAAATTTCATGGGTTAAAAACAAAACTATTGTTCTGAAAAACTTCTTCATTTATTGAACTAAACATGTTACAGTTGCATATGTTAGCTGGTGGGCGAGCTTTGGAATGTGATGCAATAGAAGCGAAATAATTATTAAAAACATTTGCAATATCGACAGGATTTGTGATTATTTCATTTTCCAATACGATTTCACAAGCACTATCTTTATTTGTTTCTTTGTTCAGAATATTGTTCACAACCTTCCATTCATCCCCTACGTTCCCTTTACAATTTGCAAGTTTATGAGAATAATACCTATCTTTGCACAAAACAACTCTATTTTTCACCAACTGATTAATCTTAAGATAGTATTTTTTCAATTTTACACTATGAGGTCTTTTTTTGCACTTTTTCCGTATTTTATTTTTTTTGTTAATTAATTGAATTAAATCTTTACTTATCCAGGGTTTGAGTCTTCTTAAGGAAGGAACAGTTTTTGACTTCATTGAAGAACAATTTAATATATGTTCATTTAAAATTCTTAAAAAACTATCAAAAGCTAAAGATGGGTCATCTTCACGGTATACTTGATCCCAAAACTCGAATTTTAAGGCGTCGATCAACAATGAATAATTTATTTTTTGTGTTACCTGAGCGGGAATGTCGCTCTTATTTTTATTTTTTGTGGGCAGTTGCTCTATTTTCAAATTTATCATACAGTGATCTGATATTTGATGGTCAATAACTTCACTTGAGACTTTATAAGTCCAATTTTTATGAAACCTAACAAAAACGTGATCTATACAAGTCCGACTACCCTCTGTTATTCGTGTTGGCTCATTGACAAGCGATTTTAGCCCGTAGGATGACAACAAAAACATATATTTATCAGAATCATTACTGTTTTTTAGAATATCTATATTTAGGTCGCCTATAATTATTACATTTTTTACTTTCAAATTTTTTAAAAGATCTTCCAAACTATCAATGAATACAGTTTTGCTCAAGCCATTTTCGTGCAAACGATACATACAAAAAATTGTAAATGGTTCCATATTTATATTGCAGTTAATTTTAATGATATCTGCACTAGTTGATTCCAAAGACAAAACTTCACATTGGTGCTATTTTTTGGTAAATATAGCTACACCACCAGCTTTATAAGAGTTATTACAATTGCCATACAAATCATACCCGGAAATACTATAATTGGATAGTTCGTAGTCATATAACCAAATTTCAGTTAACATTATAAAATCAGGGCAATAATCAAGAGAATCTAAATGAGCTACAAGAGAATTAAAATTTTTTCGTAAGCTACTTATATTTTGATGGATACAAGAAAAAAATTGATTAGGATTTTTTACGCAATCAGAAGAGGTAGAATTCATATTAAATTAAAAAAATGTTAGATTAAAATATAAAATAATATTTAATTACAAATCATTGATATCATCAAAGCACTTGACTTTAATGACATCATCCCCTTCGTTTTTGCGTAAAAATATTATATTATTCCTAACCCAAATGAACTTATATTTCGCGTGCACCTTTCTTTTTGTTGCATTGTATAGTTGACGAATGTGAGGAGCCAGACTCTCATTTATAAAGACATCAGATTGATCATACTGGTCGCCAAAGAATTTCGCCGTGAGCTTTAATTTATTACTTCTCTTTTTCTTCATAATATTTTCTTTAATATGACGGCGGATAAACTTTACAACAATAACATTTATGGTTTCTGTTGCTGAAGGATTTACTGACGAGCCAGTACTTCTTTTCTCTTTATTCTTTCTGATTTTTTTTAAATAGCAGTAGTCTATAACATCTTCATTAATATCGGCACCCACTCCATCGCGAATAATTTTCAAAGCCATTTGTGTAGTATTAGTATTGTCAACACAAGGTACATTTACTATTTCTAATGTATTAGAGAGTTGCGATTGTTCTAAATAATTCACTTTGTCTTTTAAAACCTTCACTTCAGATTTAAGCGCAATATTTTCTTTTTTCACTTCAGTCAAGAGTGCTAAAATGTTTTCGTTTGTTTTTCTCAGTTGAACAAGTTCATTGTATATTGCACTCATATCGATAGATTTGCTCTCATTTTTTTCTGCTTGATCATTGTCTTTGTTTTGGCGCGTTTGATCATTTGGTGGCTGCGAGACAGAGATAGTATTATTTGTAAGCACAAGAGAGCACTGATTGCATTTCCATAATTTTTTGCTTTTTCTCATGTTCTCAATGTCCGCCAGCAGCAAACCGACACAGTTGCCGTGAAATAAGTTTTTGCATTCTGCGCACTCAGTTTTAACATCACTTCTTTCTACTTTTTTTTTACAACTGCAAAACATTTTTTTAATCAAATAAGTATCACAAAACAATTACTTATTTTTTAATCAAAAGTCCTTTGTTAATTTGGACCGAGTAATTGAATTTAATTTGTTTTATTTTGTATAAATTTGCTTAGCGATTCTTGATTTTTGACCGAAAAAAAAAAAAAGAAAGTAATACATTTTTTGAAGCTCAAGAGCATTTTCTTAAGAAAATAAAGGGGTTTGCTCATTTTGTTTAGATATATGCAAAAAATCGTAACTTTGAACTAACACCTGCCATTGTATTTCCTAATCGGGTGAAGCTCAGGGCAATTCGGAGGATTTACATTTTTCAGTACAATATTGACTCTTTATACTAATTCATGGTCGATTTACCATGGTGACAGCAAACCAAATCTGGCCAAAATGACACAACAGACGATTCTCAATATTAACACTCTTTCATATAAATTTGGTGGATAATTGTTAGCAATTGTGACAAATACTGAGCTCTTCAAACCGCATTTACAAATTGCTTGCCAAATCTAATATTTTTTTGCAAACTTGTTCACTTTAAATTTGGTGTAACATCGCCTTTCTTCTATGCAAACTTTCTGTACTTTTCCGGGCAACATATGCACTTTTTTAGCCACATCTCTAATGGAGAGTCCAGTATTTTTTTCATAGACACGTAACACTTCTTTTGCTTTTTCTTCTGAGGCAAATCCTTTTTTTCGAACACTGAAGTTTTTAAGTAGGCAAGCAACCTTTGATTTTGCAATATTTAAACTTTATGCAATGTTTTTGTAAGCAAATATGGAAAATCGTGTTTTTATGCGCACAGTTAAATCTAGCACATTTTCTTTTCATAAGCTCAATTGGAAAACAAAAAACTCTAAAAAACCAATGATAAAGAAATATAAGACAAAGAAATATAAGACAACGAATTCTAAGATGATTACATCTGTTACATTTACTTTAACTGTAATACTTAATGCGACACTTTTTGTTTACTGCGACTACTTTTTATCGTGTACAATACGTTTATAAAAAATACGAACTCCACATCAAGCAAACTGTCACTTTATAGTGAATATAGGCTCATAACGGTCTAAATTCCGATGTTTCCAGTAAAAATATGAATTTAATATCAAAATGACTTACATGTGGCATTTTGACCAAACAACCTAACTCGAAATTGGTAACTTTTCAGAAGAGCTAAAAACTGTTCAACTGCTTTTCCATAATGTGGCTCAATTTCGTTGATCCAGCGTTTCACCTTCTCTTTCGACTAATCTTCAACTGTCAGCTGTCAAATTATTTTTTTTTTTTGGTTAGTAACTCATCACCGCACGAATGGTGCTAAATTAAAATCTTGCATGAATTATGGGACACCCTTATATCTCTGGAGCTGGAAACCACAAAGGTATGGCGATTATACCTAGAGAAGCCTATATAAATTTTATATTTATGATCTTGGAGAATTGTCTTATGTTCCTTACTTACACAAATTTTTTTAATTACACTATGCAACAAATTAGTAAAAATTTTTTCCGCAGGGAATGCCATTATCCATTTTAATTGTAAAGTAGGCTGCTGATTCCGAAAATTGCATTATTTTTTTTTATTTCGTGTCGTTTTCGAGACATCGGTCATTTTCGGTTTTCGGACCAAAAAAAAAAAAGATAGTTCCATTTAAATACAAATATCTCAAGAACCAATTTTGTATTCAAACATTTTATATGTCATATTAAAGGTAATTAAATTACCTACAAATGATATTCACAACACTTTTTGGTTGGTTTGTTAGTTTCGGCGAAATAAATTGATTTTTAAAAAAAACATTTTTTTTTTCGAAAAAATTAACAAAAAATCAAAATCAACTGCAGATTTATACAAGAAGAAATAACTTTTTTTTAATTTTTTTTGTTTCTGTGCCATAGACTATATATTAGTGAAGAAAATAAGATACCACTTAAAAAATCGATGGGAAAATGCAAAAGTTGTATAGTATTCATTGATAAATTACTAAAATGCGTTTTTGCTTATTTTTTCGGTTTTTTTTAGTTAACTGTCGATAATTTGAAACTTTTTGTAAAACACATGAGAAAATCTAAAAAATTCTTAAAGTTAGCGTTAAAACAAAATACCCGTGTCTCGTCGTTTTTCTCCAGCACGTCAGATTTTTTTTTAATCGATTTTTGAAGTTTTTTAATCCACTGTACATGAAAAAAACAAAAATATCGCATTCTTGTGTTAAATCGATGCAAATAACTATATGATCCTTACATTTGAGGTGTATCATGTGTTCAGTAAATTTATGCAGGATATTACGAGGAATATTTTTGTAGACAATTTTAACCCTCTAAAACCCCCACATGTAGGTCTTTTAACCTAAATGTTGGGGGGTCAAAATGACCCACATGTAAGGGTTTTAGAGGGTTAAAATTTTCTACAAAAATATTCCTCGTAATATCCTGCATAAGTTTACTGAATACATGATACACCTCAAATGTAAGGATCATATAGTTATTTGCATTGATTTAACACAAGAATGCGTTATTTTTGTTTTTTTCATGTACAGTGGATTAAAAAACTTCAAAAATCGATTAAAAAAAAATCTGACGTGCTGGAGAAAAACGACGAGACACGGGTATTTTGTTTTAACGCTAACTTTATAGCCCAGGAAAATAAGACATTTTCTGCGAAAAAATTCCCAGTGGAAATTTTTCAATGGAATTGTCTTTATTTATGCATAATACACAAACTGTGAAAAGTCCATTGCAAAGTCGTGTGCGCATAAAAAGTTATTCGGGCTCAAAGGTCGCTAAAATCAGTTTTTTGCAAATATCTCGCTAATGCTAACTTTTACAGAAAAACGTTGGCCCCCAATTTTGTAGAACAGGAAATTTTCTAAAAAAGTACGTTAAAAGTATTTCCGTACGACTTGTAGTTTAGGAGATCACCCAATTTAAAAAGTTGTTAACAGTTATGATATGAAATACTACCTATGAGTTCATATTAAAATATCTTACTTTTTAAATTGCAATAACTCTTCAACGAGAAGTCGTACAAACAAAATTAAAATGCCATTTGAAAGATAACTTAATTTTCTATATACCGTATAAAATTTTTTTTTCGAACAGCTCATGACCTTAAAAATATTCTTGAATAACCGTTAAGGCTTCGAAACTACTGGTTTTTTAAGGATATCTGCGAATTGGTAAGCACTACGATAAAAAGTAATAGGACCAAATTTGTAGAAATTTACAAGATCTACAAAAACTAAGCGATATGTGTACACATAGAAGTAACCGTTTAGAAGATATTCCAAAAAAACCCTTAAAATGCCAAAAAACCGGTTTCTATTGAAGAGCTTCTATACGGTTACTTCTATGTGTACACATATCGCTTATTTTTTGTAGATCTTGTAATTCTCTACAAATTTGGTCCTGTTACTTTTTATCGTAGTACTTACCAATTCGCAGATATCCTTAAAAAACCAGTAATTTCGAAGCCTTAGCGGTTATTCAAGAATATTTTTGAGGTCATGAGCCGTTCGTAAAAAATTTTGTACGGTATATAGAAAATTAAATTATCTTTCAAATGGCATTTTAATTTTGTTTGTACGACTTCTCGTTGAAGAGTTATTGCAATTTAAAAAGTAAGATATTTTAATATGAACTCATAGGTAGTATTTCATATCATAACTGTTAACAACTTTTTAAATTGGGTGATCTCCTAAACTAGAAGCCATACGTAAATACTTTTAACGTATTTTTGTAGGAAATTTCCTGTGCTACAAAATTGGAGACCAACATTTTTCTGTAAAAGTTAGCATTAGCGAGATATTTGCAAAATACTGATTTTAGCGACCTTTAAGCTTGAATAACTTTTTATGCGCACACGACTTTGCAATGAACTTTTCACAGTTTGTGTATCATGCATAAATAAAGACAATTCCGGTGAAAATTTTCCACTGGGAATTTTTTCGCACAGAAGCTCTTTTTTCGTCTTATTTTCCTGGGCTATTAAGAATTTTTTGAATTTTCTTGTGTGTTTTACAAAAAGTTTCAAATTATCGACAGTTTACTAAAAAAAACCGAAAAATAATGCGATTTTCGGAATCAGCAGTCCATTTTACATATGAAATGGATAGTGGCATTCACTGGTAGATTTGGCTGTTGCATAGTGTTATTGCCTTGAAGGTTAGGGCGTTACATTTCGCATGTTTTATATATGGAATAACCAAGAAAGTGCTATGCTCACTTTTTGATGACCATGTTTTTGGATCATCCATCATTCTTTTTAAAAAGACAGTGAAACCATTCGACAATCTGATGTTATTCATTTCACAATTGGCTATAGCTCAATTTTAGGATAATTCCAGTGATTGAAGTGTTTTTTTATCAAAATATTTTAATGATGTAAAATATACGACTGCTGATATATATGAGCTAAGGTTCTTTTACATGTAGAACATCAAATATGAAATTAGTTAAAATAGCTGAAGTTTTCAATTATCTTCGGCATCAGCTTCATTTAATACATAATACAAAACAAAACTAAGAATAAGCCACAAACAACATATCGCCCCTATACAGGTGAAAAGCACTAAGTCACTTTTTCTAGTTTTAAGTTATTTGATGTTTCTGCTCTAAGATATTATAGTCTTTAGCTTGATAAGACTTGTTTAGCAATATTTCTGTTAAAAAGTGGCTATTTTCATCATAAAAGTAAAAGCAAAAGAATCATTTCTGTACAAAAAAACCAAATTTAATTTTTGAACATCAAATATCTCAAAACTTGAAAAACTGACTTAGTACTTTTCACTTGTATAGGAACGATATGATATGTTACTACTGAAAACGTTGATTTCGATAATATATTTGCAAAATAAATGAACAGTTTTGTTTGCCAGTTTTTTGTAAATAACTTTGATGATTTTGAACATTTTAATGAAAAGCTTCTGACCATTTCATTTGATAAAATCCACCAAAAAAACGAGCTTATCAAGAAAACTCTCTTAAAAACGATAACTTCTAAGCGATAGCAGCGCCATTTTTAACAAAAGCGGAAAACGAATTCTTAAAAATGAGCTCAGTGTAAGTAAAGAAAAAAAAAGGACACTCAGCCAGCAAAGAGCGAGTGTGCTTAAATTTTGAACACACTTAAAAGAGCGCAAGGATAATAAGCAACTCTTGCACTCAAGGCTTATAAAATGAAAGTCAATTTATTTTAATTCAGCAAAATATAATTTTTTGTATACACTCCTTTGAGTGTTGCTTTCAAATGATGCGCTCATTTGACTTGAGCGTAAATTTTATATTAACTGAATAAAAAGAGTTTCAGGATAAAAACAAAAATTACACTCAAGCACTCATATTTATTCAGCAAAGTATAATTTGTTGTTGTTGTATCACTCTTTTGAGTGCAGCGCTCTTTGACAGTACAAGGGTGACAGGATAAAAATAAAATTTACACTCAGGATGAATTTGTTCTTATCCAGCAAGGGTAAGTAATATGTTCGGATAACTTTACGCTCACTTTTGCCTGTCATCAGCACACTCTATAATTTGCGCTCATTATTCTCTTTCTCTCTCCTTTTCTGACATTAAAAATCCTACTGCAAACTGCTGAATGGTAAAGCGGAAATTCCGGCACATGAACCTGTTGTAAATATTTTACTGTTAGTAAATGTCTCTGTGTGTGTATGTATAAATGTCTATGAAGGGCCTATGTGCGCGAGTGTGTCAACTTCGTTTTTCAACTCGTTGTTATTTTACTGTGGCATTGTCCTCGTGCAATGTTCGTGCGTGTTCATTTTACGCGAACTCTGTGGCACTGCTGGCACTTGCTGCTCTGTTGTCGTAGTCTTTGCTGAAGTTGCTCTACATTTTATACAATGAAGTTCAGTTGTGAGTGTGAGTGTGCGTGTGTTTGTATGGGCATTTGTACATTTGTATTTTTTATAGTCTTGACTCTTGAGCGCATTTAACTCAGTCGCGTTTGGTGCCACAACCGGTAAAGATGTGCTACGCGAAGTTTCGTCGCTTTAGTTGAAGGAAAAAAAATTTGAAAACTTTTTTTTTCATAATAAAAGCAGTGAGCGGCAGTCGTTGTCGTCGTCGTTCGTAATGTGTGTGGTGTGGGTGTGTTTTTAAAGATATCAAGTAAAAAAAAAGAGAAGCATATTTTTAGGCGCACAAAATATGTAAAAGTCAAATTTTTATATGAAATTTAATTAAAAATGCAATGAAAAATTCAAGCACGAAATTTCATTATTAGGCGCAGCTCAAAAATTTGATGAGCAAAAAATATAAAGAAAAATATCATTGCCACATTTTAGTTGGCACAAATTTAAGCTGCAAATTTAAGTCAAAATTATTAAAGTTTATGAAAATTCGGTAAAAAAAAAGTAAAAATAGTAGCTTATAATAAAAACGTTAAACAGTGCTGCCACTAAAAAAGCGGGCGATATTTTGCTCCTTTTTTGAAAACTCTTTTAAATTTTTAATTAAAACTTAAAGCAAGTTTTGTGACGAAAACATATCCTTCAAATAGGCAGCAATTGTGTGATGTAAAATTAGTGCAGCATACTTTCTGGCACATCCTGTTGTACACACGTATGTAGCATATCAGATAATTTCAACAAAATAATCTACAATTAAATTCAATTAAAGCAACACGCACTGCAAGTGTAAAAATTGCAAATTTATAAGAAAAAAATTTGTTGCATACCCTCCAGGCTGAAAATTGTCTAAAATCATAAAAAATGCGCAAAATTAAAGGCACTCGCGTGTGACAAAACACACACATACAAACGTATAACGGTTTATGTTTGCATGGCAATGCCTAAGCCTATGTTTATGTTTTGTAAACGTCGCGCGCGGTAAAAATAAAAATCGTGCGAATTCTGAATGAGTCGTGAATGTTTTTTTCTCGACGGAACTTGGCACTCAAGTGTTTCATGTCGAACATGTCGCTGGCGTCGCTAGTGTGCGTCGTCGTTGTCGCGTGCGTGTATGTGTTTGTGTAACGGTAACGGCAACGGTAAATGTGGCGCGTAAATATTTGCACAATAAAAAACGAGAGAATGTTGCGGTAAATGAAAGCAAAAAAGCAACCAACAACAACACAATAAAAATAATAAAAACGCCAGTATTATCTTCTTCCATAGAGCGCGTGCTTTGTGGTGTGTGTTTAATTGCCATTGTATATGTAGATATATGATAATGATTGTCTTTTTCTTTTTTGTGTGTGTTTTGCATGGTCGCTTCAAATCAAATGCTTATGATTTAAAGCAAAAACATTGAGTACAACAATTAAAAGCGTTAAGTGTCATTTCGTATATCGCTTTTTATGTATGAACAACGAAAAGGTGTTGGATTAGAACCTGTGTAAACAATTGTAAAATTGAATGTAAGCAATAACTTAAAGTAATTTAAACAATTGTGACAAGTAACTTAAAAATTTTGTGAGGTAATGCGTGCAATTCTGAATTGAAATGTAAAAAACTCTGTGCAAGCAATGTTAATAACTGCTTAACAATTTACGCTAGGAAAAGTACGCGATTTTCTTGATGTAAATAATTGCCTAAAGCCATGTAAACAATCAATAAATTACTTGAGTTATCTAACATTCCAACACCATAAAGTAGAAAGTGTTACATAAAATTTAAAAGAACATGCTCCATATTCGTGACAATAACTCGTCGCGTTTTAACCGTATTTGAGTTGTGCAAAAAACAGGCAAAACAGGCAAAGTTTAAAAAAATCAACAAATAATTTAAGTTTTTTTTTTTTCATATCAGAAAATATGTAGTTTTTTTGTTAACATTTGTAATGTTACATATCAGCCATAACAACAACAACAAAAGCAACAGGAGCAACAATAACACGCTACCAAAACAATTCATGCAATTAAAATGTTGTAACATCATTTATGCATGTAATTTGTAATCTATATCAGTATTACACTGTTATTGTGCACTTACATACACATGTTAACTTGTATGTATGCAGCTAGATATGCCAAATATGTGTTGAAGCATTTGTGTGTTATTTTATATACATGAACATTTGTAGTGTTTATTGAAGTTTTTTTTTTCGAGTGCAATAAAACAAATTAAAAAACTAAAGCAAAACTAAAAACTATTAAAAAAAAAAATTTTAAAAATTCTGAATCTTATAAAATTGAAAGCCAGTGCAATTATAACTAAATTTAAAATATTGTACACTTTTTTTATGTTTAAAAACATTAACATATTTTTTAAGTCAAAGAAAGCTGTGATTGTTAATTGAAAATAGTAACTTTTTTTTATTGAGAATAATTTCTGTAAATCTTCAACACATTATTGTTAAAATGTAAGTATGATCTTTGAATTATAAATATAAATTATATTGTTACAAATATTCTTGGAAATGCAGTTGTCATTAAGCAGTTTATCGTATATATGAATCTATCTACAGAAGCACAAATGCCTTCATGTTAATTAAATTTAAAGCATATTCCTAAAAATATGCAATGATCTTTATTCAAATTTATGCTCATAAACTCCTGTCAAGTGTGTGCACATTTTTTACTGCATACATTTAGGTTGAGCCTTTGAAAAACTCTTTTGATTCAGACATCAGATGATAAAATTGGAATGGTTAAAGTTAGGAGGTTATTAAATGGCTTTTTGTCAAATTTCAAAGATGTTTTGCCATCAATTGATTCAAAATGTCGAAAATTTTTTTTTTTAGATTTTATTTTGAGCCGGAAACTGAAATGTATTCTCTATATTTTGCAATTTTGTGACTGGACTCTGATTATGAATGCAAAATTACATCAGAAATTATTTTTTTGTATTTGTATGGTGTTGTTTCCCTGTAAGACCGGCGGAGTCAAAAGCCTCAGTATTCCAATTTTTGGTTTAGTTTTTTTGTAAATGGTTCATGATGGAGACTATACGTAAAACTAGAAAACATTCATATATTAAAAATGATCCAAATGTCATTAGTACCAAAAGTGGTCCAACAATGTATCGATTGACTCAGCGAAATTATAAAGTTACTGATTACGTACTGTTTGGCACTTTGTCAATTGTGAAGAAGAACAAACGATAGTGTATTGGTCTAGTGACTTGCGCTGCGTGAAAAGGCCTGGGTCCAAATCCTCTACTCGGTGATTTTCAATTCCAGTATTTAAATTTCTATTAATTTGTACACAATTTTTCTGAAGAGTCTTCGGAGCAAAAAATGAAACATATGTCCAACATAGCCGAGGTATAAATAATAATAAAAACTTAATAAAACAATTGTCATCCAGATTGAGATTCGAACCCGGAACACATTGCTCAGAAATATATAACAAACTCTTTAGCACATTCGGCTATGAAACCTTTTGACAATTTTGATTAAAATTTGAATTTCAAATTAAATTTGTTCAAATTTGTAAATAAAATAAAATATAAAATTGGCCTTTTGCTGGTCCGAATGTAATGCATAAGGGGACACATGACTTTTTGCTGGGACGATTGCAACGCATAAGGAGACAATTGACTTTTTTCTGGTACGATTGTAATGCATAAGGAGACAATTGGTTACTTCCAATGACAAACAATGTAAAACGTAAATAGAACTTTATATTTATGTGGTGGGACCAGAATTTGGACTGGTCGGTTTCTCACATGAAGTAGTTTGAAAACTAGTTTTAGAATAGTTCGTGGTCCTGCAAGGTTTTTTTATGTTTGTGACATTACGAAAAAAAAAAAACGTATGATATCAATATCTCTAGAATCTAGAAGCAGTGCATCTAGGATTTTTGATTTTAAAGTGCTTTAGTTTAAGTACATCAGTAAAGTTAACTGCATACTCAGTTTTCCTTTTTTTGCTTTTTGGGCTCAGAAAAACTATGGCATATCAAAAAAGAGCAAATATTGCATTCTCAAAAAATCTCCAGATTTTTGGTTAAAAGTCAGTTTCTTCCTGCACGAGTACGACCGAATAAATAAAGCTAGATGCATAAAATTTGGTACAGAAAACATGAATGTCCGGGATTTAAATTGAACGTGATCCGTTAATCTTCACGCTTACCTCCCATACTATGTTTTATAACGACTCCATGAGTAGTAGGCATAAACATTAACCAATCACGCCAATTTGTAATAATTTTTTGTTTTTATAATATATAAAAATATACAACAATTTTTGAAGTTTTTTCAATTCTGTAGCATCTAGGATACTTTATTATTTTCCCAATAGTTTCAGATGTCTAAGGATCAAATACATTTTTCTTTCTGAAGTGATATTATGACTACTAAATAATTCAATTTAAAGTACTTATATGATTCATTCATTTTTGAAAATATTTAATTTTTTTGCTTCAATTCTTTTCTTCTTACAAGGAAAAAACCAAACTATAAAAATACAAGAAAAATCCTACATATTTCACTCGAAATCTTTTTTGCTTTATTTTTGGACGCTGAATCCGGATCTGGCAAATGTTTTTGTCTATCAGGTCTGCGATTCATGATACCCTTTCTTAAAAGTGCAGAGATCGCTTTTTAGTCATATGGCGCTTATTCAGGTAGCAGTATAGTTCAATTTTACCAACGACATCAAGCAGCCCTAATCTTTGCCTTTTAACTTTACCTTTTATCTTTTCCAATTAGATCATTAGTTTCCGAAATATTGTTAACTGAGATAACGAAAAGATTTGATTTTTTTTTTGACTTTTTTTAGCTCTTTATGGTATGATTTCTCCGATATCTATACTATTTATATAAAATTGCTTATATGAAAACCCTATGTAACGATTTGGTGCAAAATATACCGAACCGATTTTAATAATGTTTTTTTTTAAAACGTTTTACGTGTAATAAGGAACGGGATTGTATACTTATTTTTTTGGTTTTTATAAGATAAACCTTTTTTTTTTAGTATGAAGTTGTTGAAAAAAAATTCAATGCTTGCATAAAAATGATCGTTTGCATTTCAGTCGCTGTAGCTTGCTGCGCCATGAGTTATGTGTTGTTGTTGTCTTTTCCGTCTCTTTCACTTATTGTTTTTTTTTATTCTTGATGTTATGTTGTTGATGAGAGCAAAAATGAGAGTGATTTCGTCAGTGATGCCAACTCAATATTTTCAATATTTTTGGACTTTAAACGATGTTTATCAATATTTTTCAATTCTTTTTGATTTTTTTCGATATTTTGGATGTTTTTCGAAACACTTGGACTTCGACCGATTTCTTCGATGTACATATTTCACTATTTTTCGAAACTTTTGATTTTGTTTCGATATATAAGATGTTTTGTTTTTAGACTTTTACCTATTTCTTCAATATGTTTCAATATTTTTCAAAACTTTTGGGCTTTTATTTTAATTTTACCGATATTTTGGATGTTTTTCGATAAACTTAGACTTTTGCCGATTTCTTCGATGAGTTTCAATATTTTTGAAAACTTTCGGACTTTACCGATATATAGGACGTTTTTCGACATTTTTGGACTTTAACCGATATTTAGGATGTTTTTCTATAAACCTGGACTATACCGATTTCTTCGTTGTGTTTCAATATTTTCCGAAACTTTTTGACCCTTTTCGATATATGTTTTTGGACTTTTACCGATATGTAGGATGTTTTTCGACATTTTTGGACTTTTACAGATATTTTGTGTTTTTCGAAAAATTCTTTTTTTATTTCACTATTTTTCGAAACTTTTGAACTCCTTTCGATACATGTATTGGATGTTTTTCGATATATGTATTTGAACTGTTACTTATATATAGGATGTTTTTTGATAATCTTGGACTTTAACCGATTTCTTCAATGTGTCTCAACGTTTTTCGAAACTTTTGGACCTTTTTCGATATATTGGATGTTTTTCGCTTTATTTGGACTTTTACTGATTTTTTTATATGTAGTATTTATTGATTTGGATCGTTCGCATAGAAGAACTTAGTCTTTAACATGCCACTTATCATAATAATAACAATCAAGTATTATTATTCCTTCGATGTTTTCCAATACTTTTGGACTTTTACCGATTTTAGGATGTGTTTCGCTTTGGACTTTTACCTATACTTTAGATGTTCTTCTATACTTTTAGACTTTTGCCGATATTTTAGATGTTTTTCAATACATTTGGGCTTTTACCGATTTCTTCAATGTATATTTTAATATTTTGAGATACTTTTGGAATTTTACCAATAAAATAAATATATCGGAGCATCTGTTTGTGGCACATTGTTTTAAAAAATAAAAAACAGTTTTCCTTATTAGCGTTTTTGTGCAATCTGGCTTTTTATTAAAACCCGTGCAACGCCGGGTAAAACAGCTAGTATATAATAATATAATTTAAGTCTGATTAGAATTACGCTTTGAAGAAAAAGACCAAAACTTTCAAACACCATATCACGCTTCATAGCTAAAAATTACCATGTCTTCTTATATCACTTCAATTAAAAAAAAAAACGTGTTTTTTTTTACCAAAAATAGTTACCTAGATATCTACGAGAGATAGTTTGTGTTATGTAGGTCAAAGACCATTGTGCGCCATCTAGGTGAGAAAGAAACTTCTTGATTCATTTCAAAAATTCTATTGATCAAAAATCGCTGATTTGTGATATCTTTGATAGCTTCTTGGCATCAATTGTAATTATTTAGCGAAAGAAGGGTCAAAGACTCCAAAGTGGCTTTTTTCATGAAAATATTGTCGGCAAAAAGCGTTTTTCATGTTCATTTGTCGTCAAAATATGCATGTGTGTTCATACGTCCTGTAGTACGAACAAAGCCTGGACAATATACAAATTTTTTTGTTTTTTTTTTAGATTTATATAAAATAGAAATAGAGCAAGATAATCTAAATCGCTTTATTCAATTTATAAAACAATTTTGTTTGTTTAATATCAAATCATTTTAGTTTTCATTTATTATTTCGCTCTAAAAATAAATCCAATTCCAATTAAAATATCGATGTATGCTATAAATCCAATAAACACGTTAAAATACAATTTAAGCGATTTGTTTTTGTATATAAAAATGAAAACGTTGGAGCTATTTCCTGAATTATGTATTTAGTGACGCTTTGAACTCAATTACGTTAAATTTAGTTGTGATTCAATTACAATACTTTGCGTGTTTACGTTAAAATTCATTCGTAGTTAAATTTTTTAGAGAATATATATACGGTTGAGTCATATGGCATAGCTTTGTACAAAAATTCATGGAACTAAATTTTTAAATCAAATCACTATAGATTTCTAAATGACTGCTACCGAGTTTTATTAACTTGTACTACTTTTTTGAGATAGTCACCATTAAATAAAGCTACATTTTTATATAAAGGAAAAATTAAGTGAAGTTAAGTGAATGGGGTACGAATATATTTAAAATTTAGCAAAATCCAAAATAAGTTTTTCTTTTAATTTCGTTAAAATATGCTTTTAAAGCGCCAGTTGCAATGTATATCGCCAGCATTTTTGTAAAGATAATGTCGCACAGTTTAAGGAATTTTGTTTTTTTTTTAAGTATATTTCTATCGTTTATTTAATTTTATTTGTTTAATGTGATCAAAATTTATATTGGCATCAACACTTTTCTGATTGTCTATGCTATGTATTTAAATAAATATATTTTAAATAAATAACACAGTCAACCAAGGAGAAGGAAAACCATTGTAGGACTGTGTAAGATAAGTAATAAAACACGCTGCCACATTTTCTTAAAGATTTTTATTGGAACCCATTTATGTTCCAATGGTCCTTGACCTGGAGACCAAATGACCATTTTTGGTTCCTAATATGGAAAGTCCTTAATTTCAAGGAAACAATTATGGCATTATGGAAAAGAAACTACACTAAACTAATATGCAGCTTTAAACAAAGTTTGATTTTTTATGGAAACCACCTTATTTTAACAGCGTCCTTTCATATACTATGAATAGCGCCCAGGCTTGTGTATTATTGTGTAAACACTCATTGGCCTGATAGGTAGAAAATTACCCGAGCAATTTTGACATCGGATATCTCAGATATGATGTGAAATATTTTTCTACTGGTACTACCAACTATACTAAAAACGCTGATGTTATCATTTTGAATACTAAAATATTTTAATTTTTTTTCTAAAAATGGACTTTTGGTAAAAAATTAATTTTAAATTTCGTCTCCGCCATTTTGGATCAGCAATCTTGAATGAAAGCCAAAACCAAAAATCTGGCCATATAGATTAAAAGAAAATTCATTAACGAAGACTTAAAAAATTTTTACGCATAGTGTTATGGAATTTAAGAATAATACATTAAAAAACAAGCTCCCAAAATTATGCAACATTATTTTACGTTAACGATGCTACAATGCAACGGACTAATGTCCTAGGCAGACGACAGCTTAAAACTAGATTATAGACGTAATATTGCGAATCTTTTTATTGCATGATTTTAGGCATTTTTTAAATACATATTTCATAGACGTTGACTAAAAGAAAATTTCCCAATTCAAGGGCTAAAAAATTCTAAAACAGCAAAAACAAGTTTAGTAGTGATATAGAGTAATTTAGGGTAATGTGGTTACCTTTTTCTTTTTTACCAATTTCTACCAAAGTAATGGTAGTAGGTAAGCTTGGTCAATTTATTTGTATTAGTTATTCTATTGTTTTTACTATTTGATAATTTGTATACTAAAATATTAACATTTTAAAGCGTGAGGCCAGTTAAATTGAAAGTACCTAAAAAAAGCTGAAAAAGAAAAGTGTTGGGTAATGTGGCTCACCCTGCCCATTTCCTAAAGAAGTACCGTTATTCGCAAATTTTGCTGACTTAAAGTCGAGTAGTAATTTTTAAGATTATATTTGCTATGAAGTAGCTTTATATTCTAATTAAATAATATTTTCTGGTACGATAAACCAAATTCATACTTACATGTGAATAAGTAAGAAGGGTTATCGAATCATACGTAAAATAGTACTCCACATTACTCAAACTCGGGTATCCTACACATGTAATTAGCTTTTTAGGGTGTAATAGTAGTCAAAGTTGATATACGGTATATAATATGAGGTAGTCCACATTACCCGAATACATCACGTTTTTGAAATAATTATTGATTATATAAAAGAAATGTAAAATCAGACTTGCTAATGCATTTTTTCGTTGAATAATGGATCCACAATTGCATTAAAGTTATTTGAATTTTAGAAAACTGAATTCTGAGGAAGTAACTTAGTTATTCACCAAGTACTACAAATAAGTCAACTTGACCTCACAGCATATGCTAAGAATTTCACACGAATAATTAGCATTATAGAAAAGCCAAAGAGCGTAAAGAATATGTTTTTCGCTTTTTATTGTGCTCAAATAACCAGAATTGTTGTGCAGTCTTTAATATGAGAAATAAAAGGGTGCACCACATTACCCGCATAGTCCACATTACCCTAAATTACTCTAAGCATCTGAAAAACTGACTAGAATTTTTTAGCCCCTGAATTGGGAAATTTTCTTTGAGTCAATGTCTATGAAATATGTATTTGAAAAAAGCCTAAATTCGCATTATTACGTCTTTAACCCGGATTTAACCTGTCGTCTGTGTGGGGCATAACTTTTAGAAATAAATCCTTTCTTAAAGCGTAGGGGAGACTGGGGCACAAAATTTCCAAAGGCCTGTATCTTTGAAAATTATTGCACGATCTTAATACTCTTTACTGTTTCTAAAACATTGATTATTTAAGATTAAAACCAAGAAAAAAAAAAATTTTGAAAAGACTGCACTTTTTCAAATTTTTTCAAAAAAAGTCATTTTGTCAAATGTGCGGGGCACATTTGACATTGCAAGAGGCACATTTGACACTCACAAAAATAACACAGAAACATTAAACAAAACATTAATACATATATTTTTTTTTCATATAAATACAAATTAACGCAGACTTATTTTATATATAAGTGTGAGAAGTCGATGTCAAATACGTATTTAGTGCGTGAACGTGAAGTTGAGGCTGGATTTGTTAGAGTTGGTAGTTTAAACTCAATTGCACTCCTCAAAGTCAGGAAAAAATCTTCCACTTCCGGTTTTATAAAATTTGATTATTATTAAAAACTTCGCATACATAATGAACTTTGATGTCAATATGTTTACTTCGGGAATTCATCCATCCAGATTTTCAATTTAAAATAAGTGGTAGAGGTCCTGGAAAGCATCTATTCGAAAATCTTGTGTTGTAGATAAAACAAAGGTAACAAATTATATTAAGTCAAATGAAATAGATTCTGTACGGAAGTCGGGGTTTCTCTTTGGTTTCCGATATTAGAAATAGCGTATTTAACTTTTTTTCATCGCCATCGTGTCTGTTCGTTTTCGTTTTATAGTGACATACCATATATTTAAAAGATAAAACTAGAAAATCTTTTAAAATACACAAACACGAACGTCAAATGTGCCCCTTCGGCAAAAGTCAAATGTGCCCCAAAATATCTTTAAGAATTAAAAATATTTTATAATTTAAACTTTTTGACCTTGACAAAAAACACTTTTATTCTATTAATTATGAAGGTTAGTGCTGCCAAATTGTCATACTTACTTTCAAAAAACAATACAAATTTATTTGCAAGACCCTTACGAACAAGATGCCGAAAATTACAAAAAAATACACAAAAAGTAAAAAAAGCGTATTGGCGCGGGAGGAGTCGCAAGAGAACAGCCAAAGTTCATTACGTTGCTTCCACTCTAATTAGTTGTGTTTCTGCATTTCAGGTTTTTGGTTCGATAGGCGTGTTCACACCGAAAATGGCAAAGTCAAATGTGCCCCGGTGTCATATGTACCCCAGCTTACCCTACATTTTTTGTGCAAGGTAATTACAAAATTTCAGGCGGGATTAGAGTCCTCTGAACACCCTCATTAGTACGCCCACTCTTCCTTTTAAATTTACGTCACAGTATTAATAATGGTTGCCATCTGCTAGTCTCCTTTAAATTTACTAGAATATATACCATTTTCGTTTCTTAAAAAGAGTAAACTTTTTGATTACTAGAAAAAAAGTTCATTGTCTTCACGAACGTTGTTTATTCCTAACAATTTATAAGTAAAACTACCAGATGGCCTGCCACTAACAACATGTCGTATAAGTGAGGTTTAATTTAAGTCGAATTTATTTAAATTTCAAAAACTTTTTTGTAATTATTTATTTATATACATAATAAATAGTATGTAGTATAAATGGCTACATAATCATAAGACACACACACAATTTCTATAGACAAACTACAAGTAAGTTGAGGTTTTTCCAGGTCATATAAATGATATTAATCTACCGACATGTAAAACATTTTAACCTTCGGCGGCAATTTATCAAAAAGTAAATTACAAAAGTAAAATAACAACTTATGAGTTCTAAACTTGTGCTAAATGATAGTCTAAAAATAAAATACGACAAAAACACAAAAAGCAACAACAACAGGAAACAGTAACAACAACAACAAAAACAGCAACAAAACATGCTTAAATATAATTAAAGATTATTTATTATGTTGCCAGGTAAATAATGTCAACATTTATTTGATGTCATTTTATGTTATTTACAAGCATTTAATATGCTCACTCATACGTATGAACATATGCAGGCACGCACGCACATACACGTATGTATGTGTATTCGCATGCATAGAAAACATGTGACTTTAAGCTGAAAAAAGAGGGTGTGGCAAATTGCTGCTTGCTTACTTTACTGTTTACGGTAAATTGTTTTAGTATAAGCAGTTACTGGGGCATATCCAGTCGACGACATTTGTCTAGCATTTAAGCAATTTGTACGGTACATACATACATACATTAATGTGTGAACGCACATTTATGTACGCGTATGTATGTGTATACAAAATTGAAGACACTCATTTATTCATTTACATATTGAGCAGCTACAAAAATAATTTATTGCAATCATAGCAGCCGTAAAAAATGTTAGTAAAAAATAATGTAGCCGCTAGTGGGTATGTACCTTTGAAGTAAGAAAAAATTATACTGACACATTGAGCTTTTTCAATAAATATTTTTATACGATTTTCAAATAGAAATACTTTTTTCAAATTTATCAAAAACTCATATGTTACGTACTATGTAAAAAAAGTTCTGGAATAACTTCGCAAAAATTTGTTTTGAAAAAATATTGAAAGTTCTTGAAAAACTCGTCCTTAATAACAACATTTATTCAAATGGTCAAGTCATCAAATATTCATCAGCAGCCTTACAAAACAAAGTAAATTTTTTTTAAGTTTTTAATTCCCAAAATCGGCGATAGGAGTCAATGAAGATATAAAAGAGCCGAAACGAGCAAGTACTCAATAACAGCTCAGATTTTGATGTATGGCTTGCGAAATATGGTTTGGTATGGCTTCGGTGATATGACCAAATCCAATTTTTAAATTAAAAGCAAAACTACGCCTCTTCATGCGCATCTACAAAGTCAAGGCCTGGGTCATTCTTTATTCTGCGGAACTGTTATTAAGGACTTCTGAAGGCTTTATTGTATTTACTAATTATACCTCAAGCCAGATTACGAGAAGAAAAAAATATATATGGGACGTTTCACGTCAACTATGCCACCTCGCTGCCTAATATCTGGTGCGTCTAAATAGCTAATTTTTTTTTTGTTGAAGTGTCTTCTTTCGAATGCCGAGTGCTTTTTTAAAAAAAAAAAAAAAAAAAACAATATGACGGAACAACATGGCGACAAGAAGTTGATTCATTTATCAGCTTATGTGTCACAAACGACACAAGATTATTTAGTGAAATTTTGCAGCTCGAGGTCTAGTAAAACCACCTTGCAACGAGCGAAACGGGTGGGATTAAGTAAGGGACACGAACATTTTTTAACATTTTGTGAATTGAATTCAATATATCTTGAAAGCGGTTTCAACGATTTTGATAAAAAGCTAAGATCACATATTCGTAAAGATCAGCATTAATTTGTAGCATGTCGACAAATTATATAGTCTCGCATATGGGTGTGGCACCGCCTACAAAACCTTAATACGTTGTAATAACAGAATTAATAAAGTAATTTTTTTTTTAAATTTAGTACATGGAGTCTACTACATATAAAGTACTTCTGAGAAAAAAATGGGCAAAATATCATCAGTGGGCGTGGTAGCTTCCATACTGGTGAAATACAATAAATGTTGTAACTCAAAATTATATAAAATATTTTGATTCAATTTTGTTGGAAGGTGAGAATTATAAGTACCTTGAAATAGACAAAAAGTAGAAAGCATTAAATGAGTGCCACGCCCACTTTTTAACAATTGAAAATTTTAACTCAATTTTCCCCAAAATGGTTTTTATTGATCTTTAAATAAATTTGGCTGATGCTTACCCTAGAGATAAGAAGTATGTTGTATGCAACGTAAAAATCTAGATAAACTTAGTACTGTGTTTTGAAACCACAATTTTTTTCAAGACCATAAAATTTACCTCTTGACTACCTTATTGAATCCATGCTGTTGAGTTGAGGAAGGTATAATACATATCATATTCTTTGTACTCTCAGAGACATTCTCAAAAAGTAATATACTTTCTGTATCCCTAGGCGAGGCACGATGTTTTTCTTAGGTGCACTAAAATTAGAAATTAACATTACTTACTAGTTTTGACTTATTATTATTTTGGTACAACACAAAAACCAAATAATATCAAATTATTGCCAAATATTACGAAAAACCTATCAAACCATAATATTTTGGGAGATTTTTTTCTTTATGGATCTTTTTTTCTTAAATTAGGTGCATAAATATTTAGTCGATACATCTGCTATCCATTGAATTTTTTCTGCTTGATTTTTTTCCTTTAGGTGCTGCATTTTTGTTTTTAAAATATTAATCATATTTGATCTTTTATCATAGAATTTGCTGGATTAAACGTTGCTTTGAAAAACTTTCATTTTTTAACAAATTAACAAAGTAGCAATAGTGCTAGTCAGTACACTGCAGTAAAAATATGAGATAGTCTACAAAAAATACTAGGACACGGTTAGCACTAGCCCGAAACTAGTGAAAAAAGGATGCAGTGGGGGCCAGTTTGATATCAGTTTATAATTTGTAGAGTCAAATAAATTTGAATCGTAACGAAAACGAAATATTGTACAATTTTCGTGTTTGCTTTTGAAATAATTTGTGTTTTGTGTCAATTGTGCATCAAAATAATCTGTGGAAAAAAAAATAATAATGAGTTCATTTTTGTTAATGTTTGCTATTTTTAAAAACTATGAACTCAAATCAATAAAAAAGCAAATATTCCTATAGGTTGACTATACACTATACCACTGGTTGAAGACAAGTTGTTAAGAAACTACTTCACACTACTACTAGCCTAGCTGGTTGATAAAGAACTAGTTATTGAACTAAACTTAAAGTGACCCATTTGCCTGCATGGATATGATATGTCATTTGAATTCTGTTTAAAAAAAAAAAATTGTGGAAAAAAGTTTAATCAATGAAACTCAATTAAAAAAAAGAAATATTACAATAGGTTGACTACACACAAAACCACTGGTTGAAGACTAGTCGTTAAAAGACTACTTCGCACCACAACTAGCCCCGAACTGGTAAATACGTAATGCAGAAGGGGACAATTGAAATTTCGTAGGACATCAACACACAAATAAGAACAGTTGCTTGTATGCAAAAGGGATTGAAGTCAGACTATTACTGGTTGAAAGAGGACTAGTTAATGAACTACACTTGAACTAGTCCGTTTGCCTACAGGTTACTTTTATAAATTCTCTAAGGGATTATATTTTGTATTGGAATTTTACTCAGTTTTTTACTTAAAGTGTAGCAGCTTCAAAAACTCAAATATATTTATGGATATTACCAATAAGCAGTTGTTTTGTGATCATATATTAATAAAACTAAAAAATTTGTGAGTTTGTCAATTTTTATCATTGGTGAATTAGAACATTAGAAAAAAAAATGACAAACTTTTTGGTTGATTTTCGAGTCATCATCAGTAGGTAAATGTTTTTGAATATTTGTAATTTTCAGCTTTTTTTCAAAAGATAAGGTTTTTCCTTCTCTTCTTAATTTCCTTATTACCATGTCTTCTAATATCTATTTGAATTTAAAAAGACATGACTGAGTTATGGTCATGACTCTGAAGCGTCCTTTCAAAGTCTGTCATGTAATCAAGAAACGAAGAAAAATGTTTCTTCAAAAATCGTCCCACCCTAATATTAAACACGTGTGCATATACATCGACATATTCGCGTATAATGAAAATGCATAAAAAACAAACTAAAGAAATTAGTGGAAGATTTTATGACAGTCAACATGAAATCCAAAGTAAAGAAAAAATTGCACGCTTTAAGTATCACATACACTCATGCAATACGGAGCGCTTCATAATGGTGTAAGTGCTGTAACTGTGCTACCAGGATTCAATATTTTTTTATATGATAATTTCTATTGCTAAGACAAAACTGACATATTGTCAGAATGACATATATTTTTGCACTTTCTCACGTATAAAATATATAGAAAAATGTTAATATTTAGTAAATTTTATTGCATATAACTTTAACTAGTTATTTTTAATAGCTCTTTTATACGGATACAAAGAATCCAAAGGCACATGCAGTAATTCAATTATTTGCATAAATAAATTCTCAACAACATCAGGAGCTATGTAACCACGACGTATTAGAAAATCAATTATTACAGGAGAACTTGTGATTTTAAATTCTGGTGAACAGACTAGCGCAATACAATCAGCGGCCGGCAGTAGCTCAAATGCCTGAACTTCTCCATCCAAATTGTGTGGCTCAAAATCTAATGGCAACTCTAGATCAAAAACATATTCTGTGTTCGGGTACAGACCCAAATCATTTTCAAAAAACATTGAAACAGAACCAGCTGATGTTAGTTGCTTTAGGAGCGCATCTGATAGGGATGCCTCTTCGGCTGCCTCTTTAAGAGCAGTCGCCTTAATGCCAGAACCAACTGAGAGGCCACCGCCAACCAAATTATCCCATTTGCCTGGCCATGTATCTTTGGTATTGGATCGTCGTTGCAACCAAATGCACAGACCTTTTGTGGGATGTTGCACAAAACCATTGATATGCGTACCATATCTGCGTACACCAAATAATGGTGTGGCTGCACGTTCCATTTTCAGCAAACCTTCGAAATCTGCCCTCACTTCAAAGTACTCATCACGCCAGCCTTTTAAAGTGGGAAATATGTCTTGTCGTCGCCAATCACCTATGACTCGATCCAATTGTTCTGTACGTTCAGCATAATTTTCAAATTCTGGATTTAGTTCAATCACAAGATTTTCTGTATTCTCACAATCATCATTGATGCAGAAGACTTGAGGACATTTGGCAAGTTCTTTTAAAACATTCGATTTGATATATCCAACATGTTGTCCCTTAATGAGGAACGGAAATGTTTCACGATCTTGTAAGCCCGTCAAATAGAAATTATTCAATTGTTGCATCAGACGAAGGAGTTGCACCGGTTTTATTTTCAATTGTGATAACATTTTGGTCTTTGTTTCCTATGTTTCGCTTACAACAAAATTGATTAGCACATGAAAACTAAAAATTTTTGACACTGAAAATATAAGAAAAAATTTTGAAATTAACTTTTAGTAGTGTAGAAAATCTATCCTAACTACTTATTAAATGCATTTAATATTTTTAAATACTTGGAATTCTAAATTAAAACCCGAGTAAGATAAAAATAAAGTAGCTGTGATCATGAGTGCTTTTTGAAAATGCAAGCAAATTTTACAAAAAGTTCACATTTTGGTTCTTTTGAGAGTTCATTTGCCTGGTAAGTGTGTTTATCCGGCCTGTTTCGTAATCCACGTAATTTCAATAATGTTTAATTTCGAAAACTTTTTGATAACTTTTTATATTCGATTTGAAAGTGAGGCCTATTCAACGGCTGTTGAACTTTTTACAGTAGAAATGGAAACTTTTTGGCGTTAGACAGCTGTCAGTTTAAAAAAACACACAAGTAAACAAGATTTATAAAGCAAATAACTTTTTATTAAATTTATTAACTTTAATTGAGTTTCACGTTAACAACGGCTGCTGCAATGCAATCGAAATGATAACTACTCAGAAATTTGTTTGTAAAAATAACATATTAGCCGAGATGCCCTATTAATGATTTTTTTCTGATTTAAGGGAGTTTTAGAACGATTTTTTTCATGCTCTATGCATTTTATTGTGTTATTGTGTTTACTGGATGTTTTATTACAATTTGAGAAAAATAAATTAGACGGCATCGACGGTTTGCGAACAATTATTACTAACACCATTAAAAAATTACATGTCAAATGACTCACACAGACACTGAGTTCGAAAATACCAAAACGTCGACTTTTTACTTGTCATCGGAAAAAATATTTTTGTAGTTAATTTTTTTTTATATTTACAATATTTGCAATATTAATAATGTAATAAAGATTTAAAATCACTCGATAAAATAGAAAAAATCCTGGAGCTTATATGTGTGTATTTTTTATTAAAATTCCGTTGAGAAAACATATTTAATATGCAAGATTTATTGAAAATTCGTATTATAAACTCATTAGGTTTGCGGACTTTTCAAAAAGTTGTACATTCCACTTCATATCCACTTCCGTGTGAAAGTGAAATTGGGAACAGGGTGGTATTTCTAGTTATGTATGTACAAACCACATTAGTTTTGCGACATACAGAGCTTTTCTATTTAAATGAGAAATGAGGTAGTATGGCCAGAGCGCAGCGTTCGGTGCCCAGTGTTTTTATACAAAAGTTAATCTTACCACTTTACATACACATATTTTATTTCACTAATATCCTTGAAAACACTTTCATTTTTATAGCAAAGCATTTATTTAAAATAATAAATTTATATGAATGCGTGAAGAATATGAAAGAAACGTGGGTCAATTTGTCAACTAGATCAGAAACCGTGCCATCACTACCTCCACGTGGACTTGTCGCGTCCGCATCGCCGGTTTTGTTTTCCGTCCATATATCAGGACTCGGGAGTGTCGCAAAGCCGCTCCTCCGCCGTTGTACTCAACTAACCTGTTATTGTCTGTCCTAGTGTGGGCAAATTCAATACTATAGCACTTTTTTACAAGCCACATTTGGCGTTTTTGTCAGGTTGGGCATGAAACGAAACCATGTAACGAATTTCAGCGAAATCGGAAGGTGTGTGGCAAATCTTATTACGCTAAGAATGAAATGACTCAACACATACTTCCCAATCCAATCCAATATTAATCTACATATCGATATATCCAACGTAAAAGTTTGTAACTGAAGTTACCAACTTCTTACGGGACAATGATTTTTGAAATCTGCGTATTAGACTCTGTCTTGTGTCAAATTTTGGTATCTCTAGCTTGAAGTTTGAAGGGCTGGGAGCAATTTTGGAAGTTGTAACCTAAGTATATTTCAGTTAGGTCTCTATGCAAAAACTTGGCAACTTAAGTTGATATTTTATGAACGGGACAAAAATAACAAATTGAGTTGGTAACTTGACTTACAAAGTTATAAGTGAATTTTTCTTTAAAAATCAGTGGTTTTAAGTCTTACATACCAACGTTATGTCCGTAGAATATTTTTTAATGGCAAGTTAAGTTACCAACTTTTTTCATTGAACATTTGGTTGCTGAAACAGAACATAAGTTGTTATTAGAGTTACAACTCATATGTATTAATTTTTATCCAAAATAAAAGTTGAAATTTTTAATATCTCTGTTAATCGATTTGGAATAGTGACAACAATTAAATAGTCGAAAAACCTTTATTTGGACTACAGATTTCCAAAGTATTTATTAAATTTTTGTTTTTGGTTGTCTTGTTTTCACGAAAACAATACAAAATGATCATAACTAAAACCTACAATTTTCGAGTTACTTATTTTTACGTTGAACGTAACGATATATACCAAATTTCATAACGATGGCTGCTGTAGGTACAGAGATATATCATTGTAAGCGTTTTTTTTTTTTGGAAAGTTTAATTTGATTTGGAAAAAAGAGGCTAATTTGGAGAAGTTTATTTTGATTTGAAAAAATTTATTTTGATCTGAAAAGAGTTAAAATTGAACTGAAGAAAAAAATTAATTCGGTGTGGAAAAGATTCAACAAAAAAAACATTTGTGTTTGTTGTACCAGCATATAAAAAGATTTGATTTTTTTTTTTATTGTATTTAAAGGCAGTATTTTTCTACATTATTGATTTCAGACACGTTTTGCATCCCAAATATATACTGACAAAACTAATGATTTAATTTTTTAAAATGTATGATAAATAAAAATTCGTACAGCTTTTATGAAAATATAATCGTATTACTTCTAAAACATAAGATTTGGGTGTTAAGCATGGTTCAAATCTTATCCGTACTTGATGTAGTTCATTTACAACTTCAAAAACTTATATTTTTTGAGCCAAACATTTTCATTTTATTTTTTTTTGCTGGTTTTGCTCAAAATATTAAAGCTTCAGTACTTTTTTGTCTAAAACGTAGCTTTTTTCGTAAATTCGTTACCAAAAATTAATAACCAATTCTCCACACTGGTTTGCCCTGTTTGTTTACGAGTGCCCGTGCCACCGCTACTCTCTCCAGATAGGTCAGGAAATTTTGTAATAGTCACAGTCCGCTGATAAGCGTATCTTTATATATTCAAAAAGTCCTCTTTCTATCCCAGGATGGTTAAAATAATCCAAGATCACGTGCCACCTCGTTGCTAGTTGTTCTTCAAGAAAGCGATACCGTCGCTAGAACTTGCTAGACACCATTCTGTCTTTGTCAACGATCAGCTGTTTCCTCTGAGCAATAATTTTGACAGTTGGCAATCAGCTGTTTCGAAAGCAGGGTTGCAATTCTTGTTCCACTATACGTCAAGCGGTTGCACAAACGGGTGTCAAGCACGTTGGAAGTAACTATTCTGTAACTACTTGTTTACTTAGATCGTTAGCTTTAAATTAATTCTAGACATATTTAATTATCGATTCATGGTGTTATTTTAAACTTTATGGTCTTTTTTATAATACGAACATAATAAGTATTATGCAAATAAGAGGCATCAATTTGTGTATTTAGAAAAACTTTCTTTTGTAAAAAAATGTGAATAGTGTTGTGCAACAAAGTAACTGTCAGAGAAAACAAAAAAACAAAATCTTACAACGTGTGAATGCGGTTTTTGGCGTTCTGCTTCTGAGCTTACGGTTTGGTTAATATCCAAGATAGTAAGAACAAGGCACTTCATTCTTCTCATAATAATAAGTTAATGTTAGTAAGATAACTTTAAGGAATGTCTGAAACACTAATCTAAAAATGGAAAAATTTCATAGAAAGTCCAGAGAATGTTTTTTCTTTAAATAACTGTTCCTACGCATGGACTGTTCCTACGCATGGACTTGGCTCCTCATACCGACAGATTTTGTATTGAAATTGTCGTAATATTATCTCAAACCCTTACGATAACCCTATTTATATACCTTCAGTGATTTTAATGACATTCTTAAATAACGCAACAATTTTTCAACGGAAAGTCTTACGTATGAAATTTCATACACCACCTAGTGGTTTCAGTCGTAGAGTGACATGTGTAACTTAATAATTTATTCTTACTTTACTTTACATATACATATAAGTATGTTTGTGTGTATATATGGTTTTCCATGTGCTTAACTGTATTTGTGCGCTTAGTAGAGCATTCAACCGCAAAATGCTTGTCTAGCCCACGTTATTATTGCTGTTGTTGTTGCTGTTGTTGCTTTTGCTGCTTTTAGAACTTTAATTTGCGTCGTTGCCGCTAGCGCTATGGTTTCATTCAGTCAGTTTAAATGACGTCAGTTATTATGAAAATTTGTTTAAAGGGCATAAAACCAGTAAAAACAAAAATAATAAAAATAAATAAAAAAGAGAAAAATATGAAAAAAAAAAATATATAAATTTACTGTAACTTTATAGACTACTGTATGTGATGGTAGTTGTCTGTGAATAAAAACAGGGGAGAAAAAAAATCACAGCAGGCTTTAAGGCTCAAGCGTAGCAAAAAAGGATTATTCACATGCATGCAGTTGAAAGGTTTCACTTTTGCTTTTATGTTGTTCGGGGCTTATTTCATATAATTCTTTTTAATATTTTTACATTCCTTTGAAACATACGTTATGAACTTTAATGAAGCGATAATTCTGTCATTTCTTTTACATGTGTTAATTTAATGTTACTCATACGATATGTTTCGTTAAGAAATATCATAAATAAATAGTATAACTAAGTATTATAAGCATTGCATTGCTTCACCTTGTCTTGAATGGGAACGGGGTATCACCAATTTTTTTAAAGGATGTAGATTCTCCCTATGCAATTTATACATATGTGAAGTAAATCTCTTCTATATGCGTTAAATAGTTTTAAAGATATGACGATATTTTATAAAAAAGTTCTTCTCGCTGAAATCAGCGAACAACTATAACCTCTTATTCAAAAACAAACAATTCATAGCCTTATGATATAAGTTTGCTATTTTATTTTTGTGGATAGAATATGTAAAAGCATAATTTAAGGGTATGTCAATAAAGGGACATGATCCACCTTAATGCACATTAGATAGTATCGACCTCCATACAAAAAAAAAAAAAAACAGTTCGAATGTCCGCCCCCAGTTCGAAAGCTAATATTGAAAGATTTTAGAGGAAAAAAACTTTTTTTTTCGGCCTCTAAATTCGATGCAGTTTTATTTTTTACTTATATCTCCGCCATTCGACGTCCGATCAATATGTATGGTATATCATCATAAATGTCTCATAAAGTTCATCTCTACAAAGTTTCCTTAAATAAATGAAATCGAGGAAGTTATAACGAATCTAAAACCTCAGTACAACATAAGGATGTTCCGAGAAAAAAATTGCTCCCTAAAAGTATGCAAGATTCTTTTTTTATTTATTTGCATGCTGTTTGCAATGCCAGATGTTAAAAAAAAAAAAAAAAAAATATTGCATAACTTTAGGGGGCGATATTCGTTTTTGAAACATCCTGTTTTTCATATTTTGTACTGAGGTTTTAGATTCGCCATAACTTCTTCAATTTCAACAGTTTGAGTTAACGTTGTAGAGATGAATTTTATGATTTTTTGTGGGCTTTAATTCTATGAAGTGTCCTTGACACCTAAGGGTGGTAGAAACTGATATAATGAGCAAAACTAGTCGAAAAAAACATTTGAGATAAATGACTTCTACGAATGAAATATAGGCCATGTCGAGACATTTACAATGATTTACTACTATTTTTGTTGATCGAATGGCAGAGATATAAGAAGAAAAAAACAAATTTAGAGGCCGACAAAAAAATTGTTTTTTTCCTCTCGAACTTTTTTTTTGTGATACTATCTGATACACATTGCCTTTATATCGGCCCAATATAAGTGAAAAGCACTAAGTCAGCTTTTTCTAGTTTTGAGTTATTTGGTATTTCTGGTCAATAACATTATATTCTTTAGCTTAAAAAGACCCATTTGCCCATAGTAGTTATTTTTATCATAAAAGCAAAACAACGATTTCCATGCAAAAACACAAAATTTAATTTTTTGAGCTTCAAATACGTATCACAAAACTTGAAAAACTGACTTCGTACTTTTCACTTGTATAGGGATGATATTATCGGGGAACAGATGTGTAAATTCTCAGCTGGTCTCTAATTGTTATTCATCGACTTCGTTCTACCGTATCGACCAAGAGCGTAGCCAGGTTCAAAGCTAGGGGGGCATATGGTATTATTTTTTTCTCAATACATATTGTTTTTTTACATCAAAAAAAAAAAAAAACTTTTGTTCCGTTTTGTAAGCTGTAGAGGGGCGGGCGGGAGGCAATGTAAAGTATATAGTAACTGCCCTCAGATTCTGAAGAGCTTATGTCAGGTGTGCGCCAAGATTGTTTGCTGATAAGCTCTGGAATATTTTCTTAGTAGACTGAAGAGGTAGCATTGTCGTGGTGATAAACTTATTTAATTTTCATTCTAAACTAACTAATATTCTCATACCAATCAAAATGCTCTTTCTATGGCAAACTAATTTGGTTTATGCATAACCAAGCAAAGACCAACAAAGTCGATTTTAACGTTAAAGTGGAAATACTTAGACTATAATAGAATTGTTTTATATAGCAGTCTTATTTAGTTTTCTACTGTAAGAGGAAGCTTCTTTCTGATACAAAACATTGTTTCTTTTCAAAGCTCATGGAAGTATTTCGTTAAACCTTATTCCCAGGAGTGAGCCTTACAGTCACATCTTGCATATACGGTCTAAACTAACTTCTAACTATATCAAAACCTCAGACCACGGAATCTCATTTGGTGAAAAAAATTTGAATTTTCATGGTTCGCATTGTTTTTTTGAGTAGTAAATTTAAAGTTTTTATCACAAACTAAAACAACAATATCCTGCACGTCAAATAAATAAAATTTATGAAATTTAAACAATAGAGAGTGAAATGTTTAGGTAAACTTTTGGAAAATATACTGAATAGCTTCGAGTTATTTTTTAATGAGGAAGTTTGTGTAAAATATTAAAAAAAATGTAGACTTTGATAATTCAAAAAAATAGTTTTTTTTTTATATCTAATCATATGGTCTGATGGTCTCTTTTATGGGATTTTACTTAACTTTAAAAATCATGAGAATAAGCGTTAAAATTGCCCAAAACTTTTCCACGATATAACTGCGGCACTTGTTCTTTCATAAGTAGAAAACATATTCACAAATATTGAGAAACACGAAAATTCTACTACTTATTCATATGAAAAGAAAACTCTTTTTGATGATTGGCGAATGCTGGAAAAGTAGGCGGTGCATCGCCATTAAAAAACTTATTCATCATATCACTGCAGTCCATTTAATGCGAGTTTATTCTTCTTCCGCCCAGTAAAAAATGCTCTAATGATGCAAATTCAGGTACGGGTGGCATCCCAAATAAAAGGAAATTGATAAGGCTTTCATATTTTGTTGCTAAAACTATAACCCAATGGCTTTTTTTTAATTTTGAATTTCAAAAAAAAACTGCTCAAAATTTTCAAAAAAATCTTCATACCTTGAAAACCATAACTTGGACTTAGAACATTTTTGTGCCGATTTTATAGCCAATTAAAATACTTTTCATATGACATCAATATTTTTAAAATCCATTAAATGGTTCAGAACTTATTCCGATTTTCATAAAAGCTATATTCCAATCTTCTTCTGTTGTTGTTGTTTTTGTAATTAATTCCTGAAGCCCCATTTTGGCTAAACAAAAAACAAAAAACATTGGGCTTTGGAACCAAAAGTAAATTTGTTCTCAAAAATCATTAGTTTTTTAAATGTTTAGCTAGATAAAGATAAAATGTTTTCATTATATGCCACTCATACGCGCTTTTCTGCTAAAAAATAAATAAATTACGTCAAAGTCAAAACATGTCCTTTCTCACTCACTGGCAAAAAAAAAAAGAAGGAAACTCTTAAGTTAACAAACAAAGAAAATCCTTAGAAAAATGTGACAAAGAAGCATCCATCATTTTAATTATCTGCAAAATCATCTGCAAACACAAAAGCAGCGTGACACCTTTTAAAAAGTTAGGAAACGAAAAGCAACAAAAAATAAAGGAAAAAAAAAGTAAGGGCTTAACAAAACAATGACAAAGACATGGAAAACTTGGTATGAAGAGAAGAAAAAAAAAAATTATTTACAAACGCTAAAGAAAAAAAGAAAAAGACCAAGATGAAGCTGAAAAAAAGTGCATTTGTTACCAAGTAACAAATTAGCATAACCCTACAACAACCTAAAGCAACAACAAAAGAAAATTGTTGCCAACAAGCAGTAAGGACACCGCATACATTTTCATACACATACATTCACAAAAATTCAAAAAAAAAAAAAAAAAACACAGCGTGTCTGACGGTTGCCTAAAGTGGAAAAGTTTCGGCTGCTTATTGTTGTTGCTGTTGTGCCGCCGTTGCTGCTTTTAACACTGTAGCTGCTGGCAAAAATTGCGAGCGCCAAAAAATTCACTTCACTCATTCAGGGTTAATAGTGGGTTAGGTGGTTAGGTGGGTGTTGCGCCTCACTTAAATGTGTTTGGAGGTTCTTTTAAAATGCGGGCGGTTAAAGTTAAAAAGTTAAGTCAACTCAACTCAACTGCCTCTTTTCATTCTAGTACTCATTTTTTTTTTTTTTTTTTTTTTTGACTTGGTATCTTAAGCCTTTTCTTGTGTTTGCTACTGTTTCATCGTCCCTCTTTTTTTGTTTTTGTTATTAAAAAATAATAAAATCATTTATTTTATTATCCGATAATCATCCTTGTCATTATCTTTCGTTATTAACCCACTCGTTTATGCGAAATGACAAAGTGATGCAAAAGTTAAAAGTTATTCTGATAGGAAAAAGAAAAATGAAATATATATAGGGTAGTCTTCAAGAATTAAGCAACTGGAAGGAAGCCTGATAAAAAAATAGTAGTAGATAACTGGGCTTATTTTCCTTTAAGTCATAACTCATTTAGCGCGCAAGTTGAGAAAAATTTTAGCAAAGAAATTAAGCGCATTTCATTAAAATTAAAAATTTCCCACTCAAGGCTCCTTGCAACTTGGACGACTTTTTGGCCGCATTTTTTTGGTAATCCGTTTTTTAGCCACTTTTTGTTTTGCTGAAATTTTTTCTTCGCGGCTTTTATTTCAACGTTTCTCTGAAGGCCGGATTGCAGTGATTTTTTTTTTTATGGGAAAAAAATTTACGTTTTTTTTTCTGTTTCATTTTGCTTCCGTTGCACAGTGTTTGAAATTTGTAAAAGTCAAAAATATGGGTATTCGATAAAATAATTTTTTAATAAAAAAGATTCAAAAATTTTGCGATAATTGATTTTTATTAAATAAAAGTAAACTTGGCTCGAATTCAATAAATAGACTATATGCTTACTCAGAGACTTTCTTGGTATACTTAGCCTTTTCAACATAATAGATCATTATGTGGCATGGTCTATGAAAAGGGAACTTAGGTGTAAAAAAATCGTTTTCCATTTTTTTGCCAATTCGTATAGAGTTTGAGAAGCTCTTTCATATGGTGTAAGCCAGATAGTCATAATTTGTTGAAAAGTTTACTAAAAATTAAGAGAAAAAAGAGTACAAATATGAAAAAAAAGTTCTATTTTGAAAATCTGAAATATGGAAAGAAAGAGAGAGATTAAATCCTTATGCCGGATCAGTGCTTATAACTTTGGTTGCCAGCTCCTCTTCATCAAAAACAGATTAATCGATCCTAGTAGAACTATGTTTTATATCATCTTCTGCCAGAGGAAAATGTAGTTCATCATCATAACCATTCAAACTACCATTACCGTCAGATACGTCGGACGGCACTAAGCTCTTCATCAATACTAAGTTTTCTGCAAAAGACAGAAGCGATTACATTAACGTAATAATAAACTAGTAAGGGTGTAACCTTTGGCCTGGCCAAACATAATATGCCCTACACTGCAGTCTTGTGGAAATTTTGCTTATATGAGAGTTGACACGCGCTCTTGTCCGAGTTCACCCATTTGCTCAGAGCTTGCATTTATAGTTCTTAGAGTCTGAGTAAAATTTGGTTTGATTAAATCAAAAAACGTTGTCAGTATAGCGTTTTGAAGTTTTTCCTTATATGAGAGGTGCCACGCCCTCTTGTCCGAATGCGTCTGGCTTAAGCTCAGAGCGTGCATTTATAGTCTTTAGTATTTGAGTGAAATTAAGTTGGATTATCTCAAAAAACTCTTTTAGTATAGCACTTTGAAACTTTTGCATACATGGGTGGTGCCACGCCCTCTTGTTTGAATCTGCCCAGTTTTTGTTTAGAGCTTGCGCTTACAATTCCTAGTATTTGTGTGAGTTTTGGTTGCATTGTCGTGAAAAATACTCCTAAAGTTGCATTTGGAATATATTTTTTGTAAGGGCAGTAGGCGTGGCCGTTGACCGATTTCACTCTTTTTCAATTCCACGAGCTAACTATGATGATGGAGGCAGTATACCAAATTTAATTGTGTTATCTTGCTCAGTTTTCCCAAAAAATGTACTTCCACGCACAACCAGCCACCCACCCAGCCAGCCAGACAGACGGACATACATAGCTTTATCAACTCAAGAAGTGACGCTGATCAAGCATATATGTACTTTTCTATATCTGCCACGCCTCCTTCTCTGCGTTACAAACGGAAGGACAAAGTGAATATACCCTGGGTGTAGGGTATAAAAAGACGGCCGCACAGTGAGTTGGTTTGTATAGTATAGCGGCCATAAATTGTAGTAATAGACACAGGCTGTTGAAATTAAGTACAGATGTTTCTTTGATTTGATATGAACAAGAGAGTATCACAAAAAAAAAAAAAAAAAAAAAACTTCGCCGTAAACCACCATTTTGAAAGCTTATCGGTTTTGATTTTGGAGGAGGAAAAATTTTTTTTTCCGACCACTAAATAAGCTCCTAAATGATCTTTTCGTATTTCTCCGCCATTTGACGACCGATCATCAAGTATAGCATATTGTTACAAATCTCTCTATGTTTCATTAATGGAGGTAATTTATGTCAAATGTTTTTTTCGACTAGTTGTACTCATTATCTTAGTTTCTTCCACCCTAAGGTGCCAAGGACACTTCATGGAATTGAAGCTCACAAAAAATCATTAAATTCATCTCTACTAAGTTTACTCAAATTTTTGATAGTGAAGAAGTTATAGCGAAGTTATAGAAAATCGCCCCCTAAAACTATGCAATTTTTTTTTTTAATATTTGACGTTTCAAACAGCATGCAAATAAATAGAAAAAAATATTGCACAGTTTTAGGAGGCGATTTTTGTTTTTGAAACATTGTGTTTCATATTTTGTACTGAGCTTTTAGATTCGCTATAACTTCTTCAATTTCAACAATTTGAGGAAACTTGGTAGAAACGAATTTTATGATTTTTTGTGGGCTTTAATTCTCTGAAGTGCTCTTGGCACTTTAGGCGGGTAGAAACTAAGATAATTAGTACAACTAGTCGAAAATAACATTTGAGATAAATGGCTTCTATAAATAAAATATAGTCCACATTGAGCCATTCCATTAACAACGATATACTGTACTTGGTGATCGGACGTTAAATGGCAGAGATATAAGAAAAAAAAAAAAAAAGCATCGAATTTAGAGGCCGAAAAAAAAAAATATCCTTAAAAATTTTTCAACTGGGAGGGGAAATTCGAACTTTTTTTTTTTTTTTTTGTATGGTGGTCAATATTATCTACTGTACATTTCAGTACACCCTACAATGACTTCTGTAGAAAAAGTTTCTGCGTATGCAAAAAGAAAGTCTGAAGCACCTTTTCTCAAAATTGTCCTGCTAACAAAAATGCTCAATCAGTTGGTGACTTAATTTCTAGTTCCAACATTTCGCTATCTGAATAATTCGCACACTGTTCCATGTTAAAATTTTTTTTTTTTTTTTTAACACAAAATTTAACCCAGAATTTTCGCTTTTATTTCTGTGACCCCTTTGCGGCTAAAACTTTTTCTTTCCGCACTTTGCGCATTTTCATTTTTCTGTTTTTTTGTAAACGAAATTTTTGCGCTTCTTCCAGTTGTTGTTGTTGTTTTTTTCGAACATTTTTTAATGTGCGCAACTCCACCGCCTCGCACACGATTATCGTAATTATGCTGCGGCAGGCAGCTGGTGAGCTGGCAACCCTGAACACTTTTAAAGCGCAGAGTTCTTTTTTTTTTTTTTGTTTTTTGCGTGCGGCACAGGGCTTGATGCACGTAAACAAGTTAAAAATAAAGTTAAATCAAAGCACGCGCATGTTGTTGTGCCACGATAAATGCGAATGTGTGTGTGTTCTTACAGCTATTGCTATTGTTGTTGTTCGTAAGCTGCTAGAAATCATCACTAAAAATCTGGAGGTTTTTCTCGTTGAAAATTAAAATTATGAAAAAAAAAGAAATCACTGCATATACATTCCGTTTATGTTTACGTTTACGTTGTTAAAGTACAAATTTTTCCTCTTTAACACAAAAGTTTGGAAATTTCATTTTTATCCCCATCACGCAGATAACAACACTGCGACGACCTTCGTCCTGGTATTTTTTTTTTGCGATTTTTTAATTTTTGCCCGCGTGCTCAAGTAAATCTCATGTAGTAATTGCATTTTATCAGGTTAATAGGTTTTTATGCCGGCAACAACAACAACAACAAGAGTAACAACAACAAGGAAACAAGAACTTTGCAATGTTTCGTCTGCAGTCATGATGGTGTCGCAAAGTTTTACGGCATCCTTATTTTTTCTCGCCCATTTATATACCTCCATTGCCTCCATTCCATCTTTACGCCTTATCCTGTTTGCATTTGAATGTTTGCATTTCATCTGTGGCTACCGTAATGCTGCCACTATTGCCTTTGCTGCCCCCTAGTGACAGCCATTGGCATTGCTTGTGTAAAAAGTGTAAAAAACTTACAACTCTTATTTAATGGTGAGTGAGAAAAAAGAAGAACTTTACAACTTTCACTCTTTACTGCTTGAGGTTTTCGTTTTTTGGAGTAAAATTTTATCTCCTCTTTTCATTTGTTGGTTAACTGAAGCTTGCGAGGTTTCTGCTGTGTGTTCCTTTTTTAGAATGTGGCATTTATTTTAAAGCTAAAATATGATATTATCCAATTTTTCAAAATACACTAGTTTACCAATCGTACTAAAAAATTTTTATTTTCATAAAAATCAAAATATCCTTATCTCACTAAATTCTGTATTACTTTATAAAGTTTCATCTGGTTTTGCTTAACTCGAATTGTAAATAAAAGTACTATTCAATTGAAATAATACAAAGATTTATTGAAACTATGGCCGAAATTCGACCATTTCGATTTGACTATAAAGCAAAAGGCACAAAAAGCTTTTAATATTCTTCCTTAGGGTTCCGAATAACAGCATTCATAAAAATCGGTGCAACAGCTTAGTTGCAATAGCGTGCTTGCCATTTAGTAGCGTATTACTCCCACTATAGAGCAACAAATTTTTTCTATCTTTCCGTCCTGTTCATTCTATCCCCATAATAGTCATGTTATCATTCCTTGCCGTTAATTCTATCTCTATAACAAATTTCTTAAAAATCGCTGCAGTGGTTTAGCCTTGAGAGCGTTTTTTCCATTAAAGGGCGTGGCACCGCCCACTTAAAAACATTATGGTCATGTTATCGTTTTTGAGTGTCTACCCCATCTTCATACCAAATTTCGTAAAAATCGATGCAGTGGTTTAGCCATCAGAGCGTTTTTTCCATTAAGGGGCGTGGCTTTTAAAAAAAATATAGTTCTATGCACTGCTATCGGTTGAGATTTAGGTATAGAAACCAGGACAAAATCGATATCGTTTGTCTATTTATATAAACTCGTACATAGATAAGTAATGAATCGAATGTATAGACCGTCACCACTTTAGTCGATACAGCCACGTCTGCCCATTTCTCTATGCGCAGACTACGTTGGTAACTATTTGACTCATGTGGATGAAATTCGGTTTATATACAAAAATTATCAAGACAAATAATGTCGGCTGAAAAAATATATGGTGCCACGCCCACAGGCAGAGCTATATGAATGAACTTGTTTCCTATAACACAGAGCGGCAAGTAATAAGGATATGTTCATTTTTGGGTGTGGTACCGCCCATTTTTTTAGCAAATGTTATTTGACTCACTACCTTTTATATACGTATATATACCGAAATTCAGCCCAATAGCTCTAACAGTTTCGGAGATATGATAAGTTTTATATTTGTAGGGCGTGGTACCGCCCGTTTTTTTAAAAATTTATGAGATTTCGACCTCTGTCCCTAATTTTTAGATCAAATGCTAGAAAAAGCGGGCATCTTTTCAAATAGCTCAATGTATAACCTTTAATTTTGCATTTGATTTTTTTTAAAAAAAAGGGTCCTTGTAGTGAATTATTTTTGTGTGCACTTTTTAGTCCAAAAAAAACCATAGTGCAGCGGCTAGCTGACCTACATATGACATTGTATCAACATTAAGTTTTTTTCAAATAGTAGATATGGATTCTTTTTCTAGGAAATTCTTGAGAAATAACCCTTTGGGAGATATTGACAAAAACCTGACTTTCTCGAGTTTTTTTCACCGATATTTCACTAGATATTAGACTAGAACAAAAGTTAATACCTACTATTGAAAGAACACTCAAAAAAAAAAAAAAAAATCAGCCTTGATATTATGACGTGGGTTGGCCAGCCTTTTGCTCTCCATCTATATGCATTTTTTTTTATATAAATCAACAAATTTTGAAGCCTTTTCCTATAAATCAGCGTCATTTAAATTTTGGAAAGTGGCGGGTTGCAAGACACTGAATTTGGAAACAATTTTGTTCATTCCAATGAAACGCAATCTCAGTTGATTGATGAACAGCCAATAGAAGACATTCACTTCGAACAAGATTTCTAGATTGCGGAGACGCTCATCCTCGCATATTTCAACCAAATGGCGTTACACCTTTCTCTGACAAGGAAATTCAGAGCTGATAGACAATTTTCTGCAACAACATTTGCTTGCGTTTTTAAATTTTCAAATTCATTTCGATATAATATAAGTATGTATTCCAATTTTTCACATTAAATTATTTTATACCAAAAACTGTATAAATTTTAAACCAAATTTCTTATGAATCTGGGAAATCTTCCAGGATGAGGTTTTCGATTTTACTAATTGATTCAACAGACCCTGAAAAAAAGTTTTTTTTTTTTTTTTTTTGTTTCAACTTTAAAATCCCTAAAATAAATATTTAAAAAAATTTAAAAATTTTTATTTATGCTCTTTAGAAAATATGAGATAAAATTTTTTTTTTTTATGTTCCAAAAAGTTTGAAAAACTTATAATCAGACCTTAAAAAACAAAATTGAAAAGGAAATTTTGTAGAAAACTTTTATATAGAATATTTTTTTTTTGATGTTTTTATTCATTAGCTTAAAATAAGTTTTTTTACTTTTTTTCTTAGCTTTTCTTTTTAGTTTTTATTATTAAAACAAAAAAGTCATTCAAAATTTTTAATTGCACCTAATCATTTTTCAAAAAAAGTTTAAGGATTTCATGGTAACTCACTATTTGGTATAAGTTTAATAAAAAATTAGAACGAAAACTTCACACTACACTTTAAAAGTAATTAAAGTGTTCAGTCGTGTTGAAACTGAATAATGAAAATATAGAATTAACAATTATATACATCTATACGTATGGAACAAAATTTAAATAAAAAATATAGCGGGCTTACAACTGCATTTCCAAGAGTACCGGAAAAATATTTTAACCGATACTAATATATGTATTTTCTATAAATTTCAGTTTATTTCATGCACAACAAAAAGTGAAGCTCAAAAATACCACTAACAATATATTTTAAAATAAAAAATTAAAAATATATAAATCAAATTCAAAATTTAAAGATTTTAAATAAATTTAAATAAACATAATGATAACGAGTGCATAAAGCTTGAAAGTGTCACAGTAACTAAAATCATATCAAAAATTTTATGAAAAACTATATATCATTTAAATGAAAATAAAATAACTAGAAAATAATTCGCAACATATGTAAAGGCAACGCATATCAATTAAAATATCAGCAAAAGTTGAAATATTTCAAATATCAATAAATGATAAATGTGTTTTACGCATAAATGAAAAAATAGTGCAATTTAGTGTTAATTATTAGTGAAATTTTACAAAAAAAAAAAAAAAAAAAATAGAAAATTTATTTTATTTATAAAATTCAAATAAAAATTAAATAAAAAAAAAAAAAATCGCATTTGAAAATGGCTATGGTCATTTCGTTTCGCGCGAAAGTCGTTATTGTGTCGTTAATTTTAATTTTTCTACTGGGCATTGTCCTGGTGACGGGCTCCACAAAAGGTTGGTTCATACCGCAACGTTACAACGGCGAGCGAGTTGCTGCTAGGATACAGGTAAAAATTTTTTATTTACATTTCAGAATAAAATTTTTCTGTTTTTTTCGCCATATAAAATTTAAGTGAAAATTGTGGCTTATTGATTTTATAATATAGCAAATATGACCACATATAAATGTACGTATGAACATATTTTTAAAGAGCAATTTCGTTTGGTTATATGGTACTTTTTAATTATTGTACCCAATCTTAACGCAATGTACACTTCATAATAAAATGTTCCCTATTTGTTGTATATAAACTACTTAATTGCTGATTGCAAATATCGAAAGCAGCCAGAGCTTCCTATATATTCTCTATAACTTGAATGTGATTCCTATAGTAAAAATTATGAAACATACTACATATATATTGCATTAATATGAAGGTTTATTTTGGCAAAAACAAGAACATGTTTTTTGCTCAAAACTTTTTTTTTTCACAAAGCTGATACCCAATACATGGGCTGCTATATATATTTCTGGCCTTATAATGAAACTGCGAATATATGTATATTATCAACAATGGTTTTATTGTTTTTCAAAGTATTCTCCAGCATGATTTATACACTTTTGCATGGGCTCAAACCAATTGAGGAGTGTCCGTACCAAAGGGCCTAAGTACCATTTCGAAGCAAAAGTAGTGTCATTATATGAAACGGGTGATATTTTGTTAGAAGTTAATAAAATTGTTTTCTGTTTCCACTAAAAATTTACTTGATAGTGCGAAGTTTATGTCATTATGATTAAAAAATGATTGCACTCAAACAACCGACTAATTGCCACTCCTCAATTGTCGAAGCACTTTTTCCACTCCGATTGAGACACCTCCAAAACATGGTTTTTGAACGCTTCAACAGTATCTTCTGGCGACGAAAATCGTTGACCACGCATTTTTTTCTTGATGGGCGGGAATAAAAAGAAATCATTGGGTGCCAAGTTTGGGCTGTACGGCGGATGACACATCAGATGACCCTTCACGGAATTCGTCTTTGAGCGAGCGTCGGCCACGATTGAATTCATTTAACCAGTTTTTTACAGTGTTATTAGATGAGACTTCATCGCCATACAAAGATTGAAGTTCATCGATGCACACTTGTCGTGAAAATCCACGTCGAAATTTGTGAAAAATGACCGCACGAAAATGATCACGAGTTAATTCCATTTTTTTGCCAATTTGATTTATTCAAGTCACTGTAAACAACACAAATGATGGTCGTACGTCAAAACGTTCTGAGTACGTTTATGCTAAAAAATGTCAAGCTTTCCAATGAAAATGTCAGATTGCACCTGGCAACACTAAGTGTTGCCTAGGCCAGATATATATATAGCAGCTTACGTATTGCTTTAAAAATACAATAAAGATTGTTTATTGGAAAAATTTTCACATTTAAAACTTTTACGTCTGTGTAGATGTCATTCGATTCCAAAAAATCTAGTTCTTTACGTTTTTCAAACATGTGGTTGGAAAAAAGATTTTTTACTCAAAAGCAAGGCATCTAACAAAAAAGTGTATGAGCCGTAAAATGCCCAAAAAAAAGTACATAAGACTGCAAATAAAAAATAAAAAGTTTATTCCATTTTTTTATGTGCCTGTGTAGTCTGTCAAAACTAAATAGATTTATTCTATAATTATAATATTGTACTACCACGATACGACTATTTGTTAATGAACAATGTACACATATTTTAATTGACGAATTACATGTATTGCCATAATGGCAGTCGTCAAAATACTGACTTCAATAGGAAAAATACAGTCAGTGTAACACTTCGACTGCTGTGGGTGTTTCGTTTTACGTATGATTTACAGATTTATGTATACTACGTATTCGTAAGCTCTGACTTTTTCACGACAGCTGTCCAAATGTGTTAATGATCTCATACATGAACACGTGGATAGCGCACCACTTTTTTTTGTTTCCTTGTCAATTATAGTGATTGGCAGCCATTGAGTTGGCGCCAAATTGAAGCAACATTTAATGAGTCAATTAACTGAACTGAGCAAAAGCTGAATGTTTTATTAATAAGAGCGACGCTTATGATATGCAACTATTTAAATATATGTAATTAATAAAATTTTTTACAAAATTATGCATATAATTATATGTGTAATTTAATATATATTCATAGATACCTATATTATTACAATTATATTCATACAATTAAAAAAAAAAATAGATTAAAAAAATTTCTCTAAACACCAACATTTTGACTTTAGCAAATAACAAACTTCCATTACGCTTGCATAAGTAATTAGCACATTCGCCTAAAAGCATACTATGTATGTACGCTAATGCATGTTGCACATAAAAATGGGTATAATTTCAAATAATTTAATTATATATGGCTATATGCACATTGCTTCAGTATACAAATGTTTGTAAAATTAAAACTGTTAAGTACTTTATATTGCGTAAACCACTTTATGCCAATTTAAATTTTTTTTTTTTTGCATTAATGTTATAAAATTAAATTTGCATTCACAAAATAAGTGGCATTATTTAAATGGCTAAACAAACACATTTTTATTGTACATAAAAATCCCATCAAAATATATAAGAGCTTAATGTTTAACAAATTTTAAGCACATACTTTCATCAGAGTGTAATGTATTACAGCAAAATGTAACCTTTAAACATTTATTGAAACAAAATATTTCGTGGTTGCTTTCATTAGGTAACATTTATTTAATTAACTGATAATTGTCTGTTTTTGTTTAAATTTGTTGTGTTACAATGCGTTAAGGTCTGCATTATGCTTAGTGTGTTGATTTGATAATCCAATTCGTCGAATCCTGTGTTGCTTTTAAATAAGTAGTTCTTTTGATGGCACAGATAGCAGTAGTATGCCGTCTCTATAGTTTCTGAACACATTTCAATTTAAAGTCGGCTATCTCATTAGCTCAAAGTTAAATTTATGAAATTTTCTCTAACTTTTTAATGTAATAATAATAATGCTATTAATCTATATATGAATACGCAAGATAAGAGCTTGTCCATCTCTTTTTTCTTTGTTAGAAATGGAGTACGACTTAAAATTATACACCATTAGAAAGGTATTTGTTTGTAGATGTGCACAAAATTAAAATTTTATTAATATTTTGCAATTAAGTCAGTAAAAATTATATATAAATTTTGTCAATATTAACAAAAACAAAATACACGGTCACACAGAGCACAAAAAGAAAGACAAAAAGTTTTTTCATGTTTTTTGTTTTGTTTATATATCGCTATTTTATGATATCATATATGGTATAATACAAGGGATGATAAATGAGCTGTGTTGAGTGAGTGTTTCGTAGCAAATAGCAAAAAAAAAAAGTACTAAAAGTGTCCACAAAGTACTTAAATTACTTAACACATTTGTGGTCGTATTTTGACTACTTGGCGATTCTAGTAATTGTAAAAAGTTAAAAATTCAGCAACACTTTGTATAAAAACATTTAAATTGTGTAATACATTGATATAGTAAAGTGACCGGATTTGGATTAAAATAAATGAAAATGATATAAGAAACTGTTTTGAAGATAAGGATATTTTAAAACATTGACCCCATCGATCGTCTGTTGGAGAAAGTTTTTGATAGTCAATTTCTTTTGATATTAGAGCTGATGGACTCATCCCATGTATCTGTCGCTTGCTTAGTTAAAGCTTTTAAAAATTCAAAATAAATGTTTAGGGTTGCCATCTAGTTATTTTCCAAAATTTTGTTTAAATCATACATTTTGTAACTGAATTGAAATTTTGAATAAAGAAACGCTCAGATAAACTTTCTAAAGATTGAACATAAACTTTCAGGGTTGCCATATATTGTTTTGTAAGTTTTGCTTAAGCCATATATTGAAAAAACAAAAAAATAGCTTTAGTTTTATGACCTTTTCAAAAATCCAACACATATTTTTTGGGTTGCCACCTAAAGTTTGGCTTAAATCATACTTTTTGTAACTGAACTGAAATTTTTGGTTCCAGAAACGCTCAAAATAAGGTGGTAGCGCTAAAGATTTATAAAACAACATTTTTTTTTTTTTTTTAAATATATGACTAAGCCAAATTTAAAAAAACAGGTGGCAACTCAGAAATTTTTTAGAAATGTTATTTAACCGCATTGGAAACCAAGAATTTTTATCAAGTTACAAAAAGTATGATAATATGAGCATTTCTGCAGCCAACAGATTCAATTTAGTCAAAAAACCTTTGATTAAAACAACATTTCCGGAAAAAAAACCAGGTGGCAACACCATAAGAGAGTATTTTGAATTTTAAAAAAGTTTAGCCAACCGTTTTGAGACTAAAATTTATTATTTTTTTATTTCAAAAACTTCCATTTAAGCAAAATAAGAACAAAAACAATAAGCAGCCCTGAAAGATTAATGCGTAGTAATGACAGTATCGTCCTCCATACAAAAAAAAAAAAAAGTACGAATGACCCTCCCCCTGTTTGAAAGCTAATATTGAAAGAATTTTAAGGAAAAAAACATTTTTTTTTGCGGCCTCTAAATTTTTCTTATACCTCCGACATTTGACCAGTGGCGGCGGAAGGCGTCAACGGTGTCGACGACCGCCGACGGCCTCGCGCCTGAGGGGGCCTCGCAAAGGAGAATTTCAATATTCAAATTTCATTATTTCCTTTAAACTAAGAAATTTTTTGAGCAAATTCGTGCAGTTAGCTACAAACAAACCAAAAAAAAAAAAATATTTGTTGTTACTAACAACATCGCCGACGTCTATATTTGGTCTAGCGCTGCCACTGCATTTGACGTCCGATCAATTATTATAGTATATCGTTGTAAATGTCTTAACATGAACTACATTTCATTTATAGAAGTCATTTATCTCAAATGTTTTTTTCGACTAGTTGTACTCATTATCTCAGTTTCTACCACCCTAAGGTACCAAGGGCACATCATAAAATTAAAGTTTGTACAAAATTATAAAACATCTCTACAAAGTTTCCTCAAATTGTTGAAATTGAAGAAGCTATAGCGAATCTAAAACCTCAGTACAAAATATGAAAAACAGGATGTTTCAAGAACAAAAATTGCCCCCTAAAACTATGCACGATTCTTTTTCTATTTATTTGCATACTGTTTGAAATGTCAAATGTTAAAAAAATAATATTCCATAGTCTTAGGGGGTGATATTCGATTTTGAAACATCCCGTTTTCCATATTTTGTACTGAGGTTTTAGATTCGCTATAACTTCTTCAATTTCAACTATTTGAGGAAACTATGTAGAGATGGATTTTATGATTTTTTATGAGCTTCAATTCATTGAAGTGTCCTTGGCACTTTAGGGTGGTGAAACTGAGATAATGAGTAGAACTAGTCGAAAAAAAACATTTGAGATAAATTACTTCTATGAATGAAATATAGCCCACATTAAGACATTTACAACAATATACTATGCTTGATGATCGGACGTCAAATGGCGGAGCTATACGAAAAAATCATTTAGAAGCTTATTTAGAGGTTGAAAAAAAAGTTTTTGTTTTCCTTAAAAATCAAAACCGATAAGCTTTCAAAATGGAGAGTTTATGGGAAATTTTTTTTTTGTATGAGGACCGATACTATCTAGTGGACATTCCAAGTGCTGATGCGTTCATGAATTTTAATAAAATTACAATTCCTCACTTGGATCAGGTTAAATTTGAATAAAGTAGGATTTTTCTTAATTGTGAAAGCTTTCTGCAACAAGTGCATTTTTCAGATTTTAATAGAAAGCTTTCTGCAACAAGTGAATTTTTCAGATTTTAATAGATACTACTTTAAAAGTTTAATTCCTTAATTTTTTGATCCATGTTTCACTAGTATTATCCTCAACTCATATAATAATTTTGTTAAATTGATGAAACCTTTAAATATAGAAATTATAGTAAAATAACTACAACAAAAAAAGCTCAAACCTATTGGGTGTTAACGTGGGAAAAATTCTGCTATTTAATTGCTGAGGGAAATCATTTCATTTGCATAAAATCAACATGAAAAATTGTTGACGGCGAGAAAAAAATAAAAACAAAAAAAAAAAAAAAAAAAAAATGCTTCAAAAAAATTTGCCAGAAATTATAAGGGTGACAGAAAAAAATGTAGCAGGTGAGAAATATGAAATTCCAGCAGCACCAACAACAAGAACATGAAAAAGTGCTACAACTAACGAACGAACAGCAACACATTGTTGCAGGCACCTACAAACCTATTCGTCGTGTTTTTATTTTTATCGCTTTCCACAAAGTGTCCTGCCGACAATCACAAACACACTTAAACATCCCCTCCGTGTTTATCACCAACAACAGCCACAGCACAAAACAAATGAACAAATAAATAAACCAATGACTGGCAGTGTTGCCATTTGTTTACAATAATTGTAACGCGTTAATTTAACTCATAGCAAACGACACCATGACGTTACAATTTGCAACAACACCCCAGTGACACAACGTCCCCCAAGTCAAACGCCTACTTTGGCGTTAGCACCTTGTGCTGGCCTTCGTTGTGCGTACCTACAACACCTCTCCTGTATTAGTAGTGTTGCCAACGTTTTTGATGTTTTAGATGAAAAGCGGTAATTAAAATGTGAGTTTTGCACGAGCAGCGTAAATGTTGCTGTTGCTACCACTCCTGCCGGTCATATTTGTTGCTGCTGCTGCTGTTGAGGTTGACTTTTGGTTTGGTTTTTTTTTCGCTTTCCTCTCTTTTGTTGCTTGTTTGCTTTGTAATAATTGTTATATGATATGAAAGCAGCATGAATCTGCTGCCTGGACTATTGGTATTTGAGGTAATAGTGTGCGACAGTTGCGGGGGGCGAGGCAAGGCGATGGGGTGTGGCTTACTTGCAAAAATGGTACGCACTTTAATGTGTATTTTTAATTACCTTTTAATTGGCAGCAGCAATTATTTTTGCCACAATTTTAACGCAGTTGTCGCTTTCCGTTTTTAAATCACAATTAAATTGCCTTTTGTTTTATGTACTAATTAAAGTGTTTCGTAGTTAATTAAAGAAGTTCATAGATATTAAACACACACACACACACACACACATGCATAGACAATGTGGTTCAATAGTAAGATTTTACTTGCATGAAACTTGTTCCGACGAAAACAGACACTTTCGTCCGATGATTCTTTTTCGAAAATTTTATTTTTTTGCATGTCTTGGAAATTTAAAAAAAAAAAAATTTCGATTTCAAAAAATATATAATAACCCAGTGTGCCAGCGAATCGTTTTTTTGGAATTTCTCCCGCAAACGGATCAGTAACGGATCTGTAACAGATAGAAAAAGCGGAGATATGAACAGCCTGGCACACTGAGATAAGACCAAAAAGAAAAACTCAAGAAATTTCTCTCATTAAAACGTGCAATTTATTGTGCAATAAAATCTTTCAGTATACATATTGTGCAATAAAATCACTAAAGTAGTAACATATTCAATCAAGTTGTTCAATAAATTGTGGAATAGGATTCTTAGTAAATTGCACAATAAATTTGTTCTACATATTGCGCAACAATGTTCAAAAAAATGTATACAAATAAACTACGCATTATGTATGCCAAGTCGCTGAAAAAATTTAAAGACCATAATTATTGGACAGTCTATGTGCATATTAGACCTATCATTTGTTATATGGAAAAAATAATATCAATAAAAAATAATAATAATAAAAATGGGCGGAGCCACGCCCTTCGTTCTAAAAAGAAAAAAATTGTCATATCTCTGAAACTATTTGACACAGGTGTTCGCATCATTTTATCTGAAATCAAATATCATTCACCTGTGCCAAATAGTTTCAGAGATATGACAAATTTATTTTTTTTAGAATGAGGGGGCGTGGCCCCTCACTTTTTTATTGAACATTTTTTTCCCAGTGCCAATTAGATATGTACCAAATCTCATTTACCTGAGTCAAATATTTTCAGAGATACGACAAATTTTGGGTGGAGGGGGAGTGGCGCTGCCCATTTTTTTATTAGATACTGTTTTCTCAAGTATTGTTCATATATGTACTAAATCTCATCCTCCTATGTGAAATAGTTTTAAAGATAGGATTTATTTATTTTATTTTCATATAAATAGCATTTTTCTGAATTTTAACGGCCTGGGGCCACGGTCAAATATGTTCTGATCTGGACCAAATTTTTTTTTGCTTGGGGTCTATACCTAGGAAACCAAAATAAGAATAGAAAAAAAAAACTGCTTCAATATGAACTAAGTACCTTAAATTGATTTAACATTTTTACAGTGCCATTTCCTGTTCGCTTCAATAATACAATACAGCAAATTGTCCAGAAAAGTTCTTTTATACATACATTGTATAATATGATTTTTCAATTGTCTGAAATCAATAGGCGCTGTTTTAAAATATACTTTGCAATATATTGCACAATATACTGTGCAATATATTGCACAATATTTTATGCAATATATTGCACAAGATACAGTGAAATGATATTGGACCATACAATTTTGCAACGCCACCTTACTTTTTTCTACTTTTTTTCCGTTTTGCAACTCTTGCGATTTTTGCTTAGGGGCCAGGCCGTATTACGTAACGCATTTTTTGACGAATTTTGACTCCAACCTCGCCGATCGTAACATAACATACTGGCCCCCTCCCTAGTAACGTAACAACTCTTGATTATACCGCGCGAAAATTTGAATTTATTGTCGCATAAAATTATAAAATCAACGTTGCGTAACGTAGTTGATGAGCCCCTTTCCCCATGTAACACTTCGTAAAATATCGTCCGACTTACCCTTCCCCCTTGGCGCGTTACATAATATGTGAACGGGCTCTAAGAGTCTTTTTCTTTCCATGAAATGCAATCTTTTGCGCTGACATTGAGTTCACTATCCTTAGACTTGGTAGATTTCACTCAAGATCCTAATTACCAATTTCGTTTCGTGGTTGCTGGGGAATATATCATATTCAATATCATTAGCTATCTTGTTCTCATTTGCTAAAGGCATCCGGTTACTTTTCTGATGTAAATCGATGTTCAGACTAATATAAGTCGTCCTCAGACCCGGATTCACAGTCATTACCATCACCAACAACATTTTATTTTCATACATTAGTTAACCAATAGTTAAACCACTCAAATTTATTGACTAAATATTAGTTAACCAACAGAAGAAGAAACAGCTGAAGAAACAAAATCCACATAAATTTTAAAAATGTTTTCAAACAAAGAAAATTTTGAATCTGATATCCAATACGACGCACGGCCCGCTTGAAAAAATTTAACTGAAAGGTTCGAGGACGACGGAGTTTTTTGTTGGGTTCTTTTCTGGACATCATCCGAAGTCAATCCTGATAAGAATCAAAATCGGAACACGTGTTATACGGAATATTTGGCCAAGAAATACTCATAAAATTTAATGGGCTTTCACATAGGGGTGTAGCCGATATATGCACAAATAAAAGGCATTTAGTCCAAACATTTGAAAATATTCGTTTAAAAATAGAAGACTGTCCGTTTTCAAAATCAGCACGTGTTTCGATTTTGATTCTTGTCAGGATTGACTTCGGATGATGTCCAGAAAAGAACCCAACAAAAAACTCCGTCGTCCTCGAACCTTTCAGTTAAATTTTTTCAAGCGGGCCGTGGACGCAGATATTTACGAAAATTGGAATAGATATTGTTCTTTTATTACACAATTAAGGCGCCAAGGAATTTTGGGACAGAATTCCCTTAGATTATTGTCAATTGCACTTTTTTGTTTTCACAAAATCTACAAACGTAGCCGTGCAGCTGTATTTTTCTCTTGTTCATTGTTTAAGTTAACCAAAACACTGTGAATATGCAACATTAGTTAGGCTATTGTCACCACTGTAGTTAGCTAATTGGTTAACTAATGAATGTGAATCCGAGATGTGTTTTATCGAGTATTGTGTAATATATACATATATTTTTTTTTTCTTATTAAGTTAATTCTTTTAATAACTAACACAATAAGTTTTTCTTAATGAAAACAATGTTTTCTAATGCTTTTGTTCTATTGTGTTGAATTGCAGAAAAAAAAAACTACTACTTTCTTCTACTGCAAATGTTCATTGAGTGAAATTACGCTGTTGCTGCATTGCAAATACAAATTTATTTCAAGTATCTTAGTAACCTTCTCCTTCTGCAACTCCATTACTTTCCTCGCATTCCAACAGATTTTTAATAAATATGCTACACGCGGCTCAGATCAGTTTGCGATACGATGCGTCACGCAATGAAAGCGCATAGTTACGTTAGAGTTGCCAATGCTAGGGTACTCTGCTTTTTTTTACTTTTGTATTTGTTGTTTTTTTCATTTTTACCATCGCGTCGGCGTCTTCCTTAGGAATCTTAATATATTTGCACATAAATTTATTACGTGGGCGTAGATGAAGGCAGCAGCAGCAAAAAAAATGTCAATAAACTACGTTTTTCTAACGAAGGAAAAGTTTGCAGTTTCTACAGTTGCATTATTCTCATATGGCAGTGTATAAGTGATGCACACATGTGCTAAACAAGTGCTTTTGTGCATTTGTATGTGTGTGCGTAGGATTTTGTTCACATGCTTGGCAGGATTTATGCTTGTTAGTTGTTGCGTTTCGTTTGTTGCTTTCATTAATAAAATAAAAATAAGTAAAAAAGTAGTAGGTAGTATAAAATAAAAAAGTAGTAGGTAGTATAAAAAAGTAGTAGCTGTTGGAAATTTAAAATAAATGTGCTTACTCTTTAGCTAAATAAGAAAAATTTACAAAAAATTTGGAAATGTTTTCTTTTCAGACTTTTTGGAATTTTTCCAGTGAGAAAATATTTCTGAAAGTATAAGAGGAAAATTTTAGAAGAACTAGTGATTCGCGATTTTTGTCCAGCAAAAAAGTGTTCAGTAAAAATAACCTTAAAGACTAAATACTGCAACAACATTTTTAGAGACATTTTTCTACAACTAAAAAGGAATATTTTAAGCAGCATACACATGCGATGCGTGTCTAATAGAAATTCAATACAAAAACATGTCTCGTGAGTACAATAAAAAAAAAAAAAAAACCTTCAAGCAGAAACTTTTTCTATCGGAATCTTGGCATAAACGCTTTCTTTTAACAAACAAATCTGTTAATGATTTCAAAGCACATCGTGATGAACTGCTTCTTAACTATGTATTTCTGTAATGTGTAATTGATTGGAAAAAGTTGAAAGAAAACATACAATCTTTATATATTTCAATAGTATGGAGACAAACACACATTGACATACTCGTGCAAAGTACCCTAACATTTTCGCTACTACCTACATACTGTATTCTGGCGAAAACTTTTTCTCTTTTTTTTTCTCTATGCCAAAGTTTTTAAATCCACCACTAATTCAATCACACTACGTGCACATCTGACATGGTTTGCAAGTTTGTGATGTCTTTTCTTTTTTGTCTGTCTGTCTGTCTGGTCATCTGACATAGTCGGATTGTTACTTTACAAAAGATTGATAACTTATTGGAAATTGGTATTTTTTATGGTGAAACAGCGCTTTAATGTACGTGAATGTTAAGAATGTAGAACTACTTTGATATTTAGACAAAAAATTGACAAAAGTTGAACAGAATTAAAGGTTCGAGTTCAATAATATTTAGTTAAAAGTTGATAAATTGGTGCCAATGTGAAATTCGACATTTAAGAGCATTTTACACCGAGTGACCGCTGTAATCTGGTCTAGATTATCTACACAGCAAAAAGTTTGAGTATAAAGTATAAACTTATTTATGCTAATTTTGTTGTATAAACTTATGTATTCCAATTTTTTGATATAATTTATAAAATTTTTTTTATGAAGTTATTCTAAGCCAAAAATGCTTAAATTCTATAAATTTCATACCAAATTTGTATAATTCTAATATTTAATTCTGCTTGAACAATGTTGGCTTAATATACAAATTTTTTACCCCTTCACGATATAGGTCAATGGTCTAACAAGTTTGTAATTCTATCACACAGACGGTCGTAGGTTCTTATCCTCCTGAGGTCGATTTTTTTTGCTTTTTTGTTTTGAGTTATTTTTTTTTATTATAATTTTTTTATTTAGCTTTTTTCATTTCACTATTCTATTTTCCTTTCTCTAATTTATTTACTTTTGTTTAATTGAATTGAAACTGATTCTATGTAAGGCTGTAAGAAGCATTCGAATATCAAATTCTGTTTAAACAATGTTTGCTTAATTTACAAATCATATTGCTCAATGGTGGAGCGGTCTAAGGAGTTAATAAAAGTAAGTAAAAGCTAGTAAGGGTGTTACCTTTGGCCTGGCCAAACATTAAATACCCAACACAGCAGTATTTTGAAAATTTTGCTTGTATGTGAAGTGCCACGCGCTCTTGGCCGAGTTCACCCAGTTTTTTCTCAGAGTTTGAATTTATAGTTCTTAGCATTTGAGTGAAATTTTTTTGAATTATCTCAAAAAATGTTTTCAACATAGCGTTTTGAACCTTTTGCTTATATGGGAGGTGCCACGCCCTCTTGTTCGATTTTATCCAGTTTTTGCTTAAAGCTTGTATTTATAATTCTTAGTGTCTGAGGAAAATTTAGTTCAATTATCTCAAAAAACGCTTCAGTGTAGCGTTTTGAAGCTTTTGCTTATACGAGAGGTGCCACGCCCTCTTGTCCGAATTCACCCAGTTTTTGCTCAGAGCTTGCATTTACAATTCGTAGTATTTGTGTGTATTTTGGTTGTATTATCGTGAAAAATACTCAAAAAATTGCATTTTGAATATATTTTTTGTATGGGCGGTAGGCGTGTCCGTTGACCGATTTCGTTCATTTTTAATCCCCCGAGCTAGCTTTGACAATGGAGGCTGTGCATTAAATTTCATTGAATTATCTTGCTTAGTTTTCCCAAAAAATGTATTTCCACACATAGCCAGCCAGCCAGCCACCCAGCCAGCGAGCCAGACAGACGGATATGGCTATATCGACTCAGGAGGTGACGCTGATCAAGAATATATATACTTTTCTATATCTGCCACGCCTCCTTCTCTGCGTTATAAACGGAAGGAAAAAGTGAATATACCCTGGATGTAGGGTATAAAAAGGGTTCTATCTATCATACGGACGGTCGTAGGTTCGAATCCTAATGAAATATATCCTCTCGAATAATATGCAATTAAATCTTGACTAACTTTTATTTTAATGTTGAAATGAATTTAAATTCTAAGCTTAAAATTAGATGTCTTAGTTCCACTTTAGAATTTCATTAGTACCGTAACCTTTTGCTTCAGAAAAAAAAAAAAATCATCTTCAAAGTAACTTTAACAGAATGCACACAACCTTTGCAACCTGTCTCATAAATATGAAAAACATCACACACAAAGAGTAAACTCTGGTGCCCAAAATGATCTTTGATAAGCTTTTCAAAAACACACTTTGAGTTACCTATTAAAAAATTTTTGCTGCATTGCTCGTAGATCAAGTAGATATCGCTGCTTTTACAGCAGAATGTTCTAACAGAAGCATGTCAAAAGAACCCTTTCAACTTAAGGAGCGCGCGTTGAAAGTCATTGAATGACTTTATTTATGTTATCGTGTAGTCATAGTGGCAGGCATCATACTAACATACTTATACATACTCGTACTTGCTTGCCATGTTGTGTCGTAAGTAACAAGGTGGAACTTTGCAAAAGAGCTCATCAAGCTGAAAAAAAAAAGAAAAAAAATGGTAAAAAATTATAAATAACATAGAGATAAAAAAAAAAATGGAATGAATTTTTTATTTCTCTTACGTAGTCTTATGTATTTTTTGTCGCTAAATCTGACTGCATCTTCCGAATAGTCTATATATAGGCATGGTTTCGAGATATCCTTGCTTGAAGTTGACAAAAATTGCTGTTTTTAGGCTTATACCGTAGCTGCATTCCGTTTATTGTACCTTCAAACTTTTTCAATAAGACTCTTACTTTCCGAGTTGTGACTCCTTGAAGAGAAAGTATTTCAGCACCTTACAATAGACGGAATATTTTGGGGGCGTGGCATTTTTAATTTTCTTATATCAGGCCTTCCCCTTATTGACACTAAAACATTTTATATACTGGAGCAAATTTTAACTCATTTAAGCGTTTTTCTTTGCCGTAAATAGGTTTTTTGATAAACTGAGAAAAGAGTATGTTTCCCTTACAGAATATATTTGATTGAACATTCTATAAAATATTTGTTTATAATCAACAAATTCAAGTAAATATTAATATGCCTTTAATTGGACCTAGAAATATTGTTGATTGGGCCAAAAATGATATGGGTTTGATGGAATGTCAAATACTTGCTATAACTTAAATAAAGCCTTGTCGGGATTCGAATGCACTGAAATAATTAAAACAAAAAATTTTCTTGTCTGGAATTTGAATATACTCTCCCAGGTTATCAGTCGTACATTCAGCTTACTCTATCTACATACATTCATTTCAAACAAAAAGTCATACAAAATATTCAACATGTATTGAAAAATTTCAAAAAACATGTAGCTGGTAAATACTCGTATATGTTAACTTCTAACAAAGAACAAATGCCTTAGAGGAATGAGTTCAATACTCATCAAGGCAAGATTTTTTTTTTTTTACTTTTTTGCATTCAAATTTCAGAGAAGAGTTTTTTTTTAATTTATAACAAATATTAGCAAATGTTGCCATGTTAGTTCCTAATAAAAGGATTAATAACAATAAAGGTCTAAGTAAAAAATAATAATGGTCTTTCGATTCAAAAATATATTTGATAATTATTAACAAATATTCGATTGAACCAAAAAAATTGCTCAAGTATGCCGCTCATTAAATAATAACAAATATTCGATTCGCCTTTATCAAATATATTATTTGTTAATAATAATTTGTATGTAATCATACTGTTTCCTCAGTGTACTAATATAATTCCGTCTTTTGAATGGGGGATGAAAACCATTCTCTTCAAAAGGTAATAACTCGGAAAGTAAGAGTTCAATTGGAAATGATCGAAGTAATATTTTGTTAAGAAGAGTGTGGCTATTCGACGCCATTATAAAAAAATTTCATATTTTCCCAGCTTCGCCATAAGCCAGAAAATAGCTTTTTCTCCAACTTCAAGCAAGGATATCTAAAAATTCTGTTAGCAAGTATATTGACAGTTCTGAGGACTCAGTCAGATTTATCGTCAAAATGTGCACTGTGCATATAAGAAATAAACATTTCATTATATTTTTTTATTTTGTGTGCATGTAAAATTTGTCATTTCAAACATAGAAAGTATTAGAATAAATTTGTCAGAAGAACTAGAAATCATATGCGGCATTTTCGAGTTATTATCAATTGAGGAGTGGCCGTACTAAAGGGCCTTAGTACCATTTCTTTTTATGTGCTTTATAGTCGGTTATTTGACAGTTATAATTTTTTCAACATAATGCCATGAATTTTAAACTATCAAGTAAATTTTTGGTGAAAACGGAAAACAATTTAATTAATTTCTAACAAAATGACACCCGTTACATATTATGACACTACTTTTGCCACGAAATGGTACTTAGGCCCTTTGGTACGGCCACTCCTCAATTATTTTAGACAATTTAATGTAGATTTGCACTTAACGATCTGATTTTCGATATATTATCAAAAAGTGATATATTGGAGACAAAAGAATTAACAATTTTCCACTTAAATAACGGCCACCCTAAAAAATATATTTGTTGTATCATACACATACATTGCACTAAAACTTCATTTTAACAAGTTGCTGACATGTTTTTAGTAAAGTAGCAGCACCAGCAAGGCTTAAGGCACAAACTACATAACATATCTCAAACATTGGCAGCAATTGGACAGAAAGGCATAATGACGTTGATAAACAGGGTGCGAGAATGTGGAACATAAGTAACAAAAATGAGGTTCCTTAATAAGAAACAGCTGCCATACCAAGTTGTGCTTTGCCTTGCACTCAAAATTTATTCAAGTGAATGAAAATTTCACCAACAAACGACGTACGAGCGAACGCCTTTTGAAGTGAAGTATGTCAACGTACAAGTCGTCGTCGTCGTCGCTTCATGGTTGGATATTTGCTTTATTGGCTACAGCTACAAATACAAAGCGAGCGTTCGTAGCGCAGAGTGGAGCGCTAACTTGGGTGGATCAAATGGATGGGTTAAACTGGGTCGTCGTCATCAACAAATATACGCGCAAATTTCCAAAATCATTCACAGGAAATTGCATTTTTGAGTGGATAATTTATATGCACAGCAGTCGTAGTAAGTAGTAGAAATAGTAGTAGTACAAAATATGTACATAGCTGAGGACAAACGTTTGAAATGCTTTGGAGGCTTAAGTATAGGACAAAGCAAATATGTAAAGTACTCTTATTCAGTTTAAGGTTGGACGCGCCAAAAGTATTTAGGTCTTAGATATGTAATCAAGCGTGAAAATAATACGTTTTTATGGGAATTTAATAGAAAATTTTGTAGATTTCATTGAAAATTTTTCAATCAAAAAACAAAATCTTGAAAGAAATATGTAGCATTCATTTGAATACCCAAAAGATTTATTCAAAACTTACAAAAAAAAGCATGAAAAAATTTCTTGTGAGATAAAAATTGTAAATATTCTGCCTCAAAGTTTTTTTCCAATAAAGCTAATCTCAATTTACAAGCAACAAATACTTCAAAGTTTTAAAAAATTATTTATGTTATGAGATATTTTCCAGTCTGCTACTTAACTACAAATTAAATTCATAATTTTAAAGTCTACTGAGCTTTGCATTGCTAATTGGCCTTAATGTTTTAGGTTCTTGCTGTGATTTCGACAGACATGGAGTTGTTTTTTTAACTTACAAATCTTTATCTTGAAAATGTTTTTCTTTTTTTGGATTGGCGGGTATGCGTTAGTAAAAGAAATTTTATTTTAAGAATTCTTTTTGCTTTAATGTTGATTTTGTTCTTTTTTGATGCCTGCAGCTTTAAATGTTTTTGTGCTAAAGACAAATCTTTTGATAATTAAAGACTTATTCCTTAGATTCATACATTCCGAATTAACTTTTGTGAGCTGTTTTAATTGAAATCTACTTATTTAAAGACATTTGAGCTATCAAAAGGTTAAAGCAACAAATTATCTAAAAGCTTTTCAAATATTAAAAAATATGTTGAACAAATTGAAGATAATGCTTTCAGTTAACCCTCCATTATGTTATAAATTAAAACTTTTCGAGGTCAAATAGTAGAAACTATTGATTTTTGTATTAAAATATGAAAATTAATATATTATAATATTTCCTTGAACATAAAATATGATAAAATTTGAGGTAATTACTTATAGTTGTGTGCATTTAAAAACTTTGTTTGGGAAAAAATGGTCATAAACTTTTTCATTCGAACATACTTTCCCCAAAAACTTCTATATAATTCCTTGCAAGTATAGTAATATTATATACTGAGTTTTGAATTTGAGTGCCAAAAAAACTTTTTTATTGTCGAAAACTACAAATAAACGCAACCCAATTTGTTTAAACTTATAACTTTTATTATGCAAGGCCAAATATTTTAAATTTTTTGAAAAGTAGGTATTATTATTTTTAAGTGACTTCTGACTGTCCTTACAGATTTTGCTGTAGATTCTTTTAAATTCCACGGTATGTAGAGAAAATGTTTCAGCTTTTCTTAAAATTGTTTTATCTTTGATATGGTGAAAAAATTGTTAATAAATAATAGTATCTATTTATTTATAAAAGTTATTGACATTAATTTTTTAATTTTAATTAAATGATTTTAATAATAATACTATGGTATGTTTAACTCACACGAATAAATTTCCATTTTTTTTAACAGAGTTTCTACCGTCTGAAAATAGCTTTTCAAGTATTTTTGTGAACAACATATCGCATGAGTAACCTTTAATAAGTCAATTACTCAATCAGCTTATTTCTGGTGAATAAGTTATTAAAACGCTTTAAATAATAAATTTATCATTTGTAGACTTTCTGTTCGATAATGTTAAAATAAAATTTCCAGAGTCCTTCTTGTAGCAATTTATAATCGCTCAGCTACACATTCAGATCTCTTTCCTGCACGTTTGTTTTCATATATTTATATATGTATGTATTAGGGTGGGCCAAATTGTATGGACGAAATTTTATCGACCTCGGCTTCACCCCTATGTGAAAGTTCATTCAATTCTATGAATATTTGCCCAAGGAACTATACCTCTGCGTTCAACTTTAGTTCGGCGCATTTTTGATCGAAAATTTTACCTTTCAACAATATTTTTTTTTATTTTCATACTAAATTTTAAAAATTTTTATGGAGACAAAAGTAATGCCATTAAATGATTTAGCTGGTATTCTGTCACTAATCAATTAAATTGGGTTCTGTTTACATTAAAAGTTTATTTGATGGTATGGAATTGATGCTATATATTGAAAAAAGTGATATGGGTCAAATAGCCGATTATTATGACCGACTTTCAAAACAAACGATTCACATTTTTGGATGAATTTTTTCAAGCAAAACACCAACCCAGGCTGAAAGTTCATTCAATTCTATGAATATTTGCCTAAGGAACCATACCTCTACGTTCAACTTTAGTTCGGCGCATTTTCGATTGAAAATTTTACCTTGCGTTTAATATTTATTTTTATGCTTAATTTTCAAAATTCTTATAGAGACAAAAGTAATATCATAATAAGTTTTGAGGGCGTGTTCTCCCAAATAACTTTAAGAATTTTTAAGTGTGTTACTTAATGACATTTTATATATAGAAAATTGATTTTTTAATTGAACTTTTTAGTCATATATTTGCAAAGATCGATTTACATATAAATCTATCAATGCATTTTTCTAACACATAATTATGACAAATCAAGGAACGGATTAAAAACACGGCTATAGTGACATATATTTATTTTACTAAATTAATTATAATTATAACACAAACAACAATTATGATATATCAATACGTATTAACACACAAACAAAACTGGCAAAAGTCGGCTTCGCAGCAGGGCAAGGCTGGTGTAGTGGTAACGACTGCTGCTACCAACCTGGAGATCCTTGGTTCGACTCCCGCCCAGACCAAAAACCACAAAAAGTTTTCAAACTTGCAATTTTTCAATTATAATTAATTTAGTAAAATAAATATAATTATAATTACAACAAAAATAGTCTGATGAGTCTTTGTGGCGAAAGACGAAACATATGTCACTATAGCCGTGTTTTTAATCCGTTCCTTGATTTGTCATAATTATGTGTTAGAAAAATGCATTGATAGATTTATATGTAAATCGATCTTTGCAAATATATGACTAAAAGTTCAATTAAATAAAATCATTTTTCAATATAAAATGTCATTAAGTAACACACTTAAAAATTCTTAAAAATAATAAGTTTTGGCTAGTATTCTGTCAGTATTCAATAAAATTGGGTTCTGTTTTTACGAGAAGTTTACTTGATAGCGTGGAATTGATTATATTTATTCCAAAAAATTATATCGGTCAAATAACCGATTTATTATAAACGATTCATATTTTTACATGGATTTTTGGTATATTGTTCTGTAAAATTAAAAAAAGCGGCTAATTTATTTCCTAAAACTGCCACTAGATATTGCCCTGGAAAAAAATGAGTGTCAGATTCGGCATCCTAGCATCCAAAAATACTTGGGTTGGTGTTTCGATTGAAAAAATTCTTGTCAAAATATGACTCGTTTATTTTGAAATTGGTTATTTGGAATAAATATAATCAATTCCACGCTATCAAGTAAACTTCTCGTAAAAACAGAACCCAATAGTATTGATTACTGACAGAATACCAGCCAAAACATATTATGATATTACTTTTGCCTCTATAAGAATTTTGAAAACTAAGCATAAAAATAAATATTAAACGCAAGGTAAAATTTTCAATCGAAAATGCGCCGAACTAAAGTTGAACGTAGAGGTAAGGTTTCTTGGGCAAACATTCATAGAATTGAGTGAACTTTCAGCACAGGTTGGTGTTTTGTTTGAAAAAATTCATCCAAAAATATGAATCGTTTATTTTGAAAGTCGGTCATAATAATCGGCTATTTGACCCATATCACTTTTTTAAATACATAGCATCAATTCTACACTATCAAGTGAACTTTTAATGTAAACAGAACCCAATTTAATTGGTTACTGACAGAGTACGAGCCAAATCATATAATGACATTACTATTGTCTTTATAAAAATTTTTAAAATTTAGTATGAAAATGAAAAAAATATTGATGAAAGGTAAAATTTTCGATCAAAAATGCGCCGAACTAAAGTTGAACGCAGAGGTATAGTTCCTTGGGCAAATATTCATAGAACTGAATGAACTTTCACATAGGGGGGTAGCCGAGATCAGTTTTCAAATCGGCCCACCCTAATATGTATGTATTTACGAGTATAGGGGAACTGATGCCATTGTGGTATAGTTAATCTTTTTATGAAATTTGCAAGAAAACCGTTAGATCAAATTCAGCCAAAGTTTTTTATTCGGATCATTAAAGTATTGGCTACAGAACATATTTCAATAAAATGTGTGCAATTTCATTAAAAAAAGTTATTGAGAAAAATCTGAAAAAAGTCAAAAAAGCTTTTTTCAAAAAGTTCGCAGGTAATGTGGTATACATGGTGGCGCAATGTGGTATATATACTGATCGGTACTTGTAAAGTAGGCTGGTAATGTGGTACATTTAAGCATGGTAATGTGGTATACTTAATCATATAACCAAATCTAAAATTGGTTCTCAAACTCATAGTTTTTATAAAAAAAAAAAAAACAGCAATCAAATAATGTTAAGAATGACAAGAAATATTTATATACCACCTTAGCGAATCCCGACTATACAACACTGGCCAATTTTAAAAAATTACAAAATTCTAAAAACAAAATGGGAATCTTTGTGTATTTACACAGTTAAGCACATATTTCGCAATATTTAGCACCAACCTTTATCGAATATAAATAAAACTTCACCAAAAAGCAACTTTTTCTTAACAAAATTTTTTTGCAAAAAATTCGGGAAAAAAAATCAACCACACGCGACTTACGTTTCGTTCAACTGACTCGGAAAAATTTTGTTTAGGGCATGACAACAACACATCCCTGGTATTTCATGTTTTCTGACAGGATAAAAGCAGTGACGTTCGCAGGTTTCTACCCAAATAGGAGATACGCGACTATACCACATTGATAAACTATACCACAATAGCATCAGTTCCCCTATAGATGAATTGACCTGCAGTCATTTTTTTCTGTCGCTGTTTGCATTTACTTGGCGGCTGTCTGTGTCTTTTTTGGTTTTATATTTTAAAACAGGACACATCTGCATTCGTCATTTCGATTAATTTCTATCAAATATTTTATTGACCGCAGACATACGGATGTGGAGAGTGCAATTGATGTGCGATGCCGTCAGAAAGCACACATGCATTTATTGAATTATTTAATTATTGATAACTGAGTCATTAAAGTATTGATAATAGAGAGATCATATACATGAACATAGTACAAATTTTTTTATTATAAAATGCTTTAAAAGTAGCAATGGAGTGAAATCAATACCATGGAATATAAATTGGTAACTGTTAATTAAAGTGTTTCATTATGCATATAAACTATCGAAAACTTTTTGATGTAGGAATTGAAACATTAGTATAACCTTTCCATATAAACCAATACAGTCTTATACTTCTATGAAAACATTACAAATTGTACGTGTATATTTATGGGATAATGTTGTATGAAGATTCTTGGTAGTGATGCTAGATGGGTTGGTTTTGTGAGTTTGCAAAAAAAAAAAGGTTGATTTTTTTAATTTATCGTTGAAACTGTCTAATACTTTAGATTATGCGTTTCTGGCTCGATGAACCTTACAAAACTTTCCCATATATAATCAAATTAAAAAAATATCTTCGTTTCATTCAATGTCAATAAAATAGAACCCCTGCTCGGTCGACAATCTGATCTGCAAATTTTAAACGATGGTCTAATCTATAGTTATTTTTTGTGATGGAAATTCGTATCTTTTTATCATTAATTTTTAAGCTTTCAAAATGCTTCGATACACTACAAAATCACCAATAAATGTTTGTTCAATTTTCATCCAGTTGGTATGGAAAACATATCTGTGGACTTTTAACAAAACAACCTAACTCGAAATTGGCAACTTTTCATGAGAACCTAAAAACTGATTAACTACTTTCAATAAAGTGGCTGAATTTCGTTGATGCGGCATTGAATCTCTTCTTTCCATACATTTTTACTAATCTTAAAGTATCAGCTGTCAAATTATTTTTTTCTTTTGGTTCATAACACTTCACCGCACGAATGGCGCTGAGTTAAAATTTTGCGTAAACTATGGGACACCCTCATATCTCTGGAACAAGAAATCATAGAGACATGGCGATTATACCAATAGAAGCGTTCTTAAATTTTATATTTAGGACTAAAATCCTGTAGAATTGTCATATGTCGACTTATGTTGTTTTGTCAAAAGTCCACAGATATGCTTTTCGAAATTTTCTGCTCATGTATTTGTTCGTTTAGAATGTGTGTTGAATTGTTTGTAAAGGAATCGGAGATTTTTTTTTTTTGGTCGTATGAAATTGCATGAAGTACAGTCCTTGTCAGATGATGAATCGAAAGAAGATAAGTTGCTTCTGTGTAAAATATGCATACAGCCATCAGATACAGCTTTCGATTCTGCAGAAGATAATGCAAATAAAGATGAAGGAGACACCAGTACTGACTTGTATCACAATCAGTTCTATCAATTGGTAGAAAGCGAGTTCGTTCGGAGCTCACATGATGATGGTACTGGAAAAAAACAGAGGATATGGAAATTGTTCATGATGGTGATATGAATGTCAGAACAACTTCGACGTCTTATCCCATTCCAACTGTTCTATGGCGTTTTGGCCCAACAATTGATATTCCAACATCAGCTCCTCAACTGAAGAATAAATTTAAATGGTCATAGTGCCCGTTTTATGCTACTATATCGTTTTTTCCAGCTCCAAATTATTTAGATTGTTTAGCAGATGCTCATGCTTTATTTGAACGTTGGCCATGCTTCAAAAATCATCATATTTTCCCCGATATTTCAGTTTATTGATAATACTCTTCCTGTATTTTTCAATTTATATTCACTTTGAGGGCCATTTTTTTCCAGTTACTATAAGGCTTTTTTCATAAAAAAACAAAAATAAATCATTTTTCCGGCCAAAAACACGATATTTTCATCGATTTCCATTTAAATTTTGGGTGTTCTAAGTGTAATTTTGTTTTCAATGTTTGCTTGTGAGTCAAAGCGGTAGTATCATATGGACCAGCTGCATGTTAGAAAAGTTTCTAGGGTCGCCCAAAAACAATTTTTGTTTTCATGTTCAGGAGCATAAAACTAGCTAATCTGTAAATTTTCATTAAAAAATTTGGTAAATTAGATGTCCGCTTCGAATGAGTACATGTTTTCTGAATGTATTAAGACATTTGAATGAGTTTTTTTGAAAGTGGAATAAGTCCATAACGAAGCAAAAGTAATGTCATACACATTATGAGCAAGAAAAATATTTTATTTGACCGATATCATTTTTTAACTTAATGGTATCAAGTCCACACCACTGAGTTAATTTTCTAAGAAAACAAAGCTGAATTTTATTGATTTTTGACAAAATGACAGATATTTTATATTATAACGTTACTTTTGTTTCTTTACGGACTTATTCCACTTTCATTTATTATACTTATTTATGCAAAAGAAATATTGCAAATCAAATTTCGAACATTATACTCAAACTTATTTTAATTAAAGCTACATATTGATTGCCTTAATTAAGCCTCAGTAAACTTTGAAAATTAAGTGATTAATTTCAAAAAATATTTAGCAATTATTCGTTTTAAAGATTTTTTGGTTTATACAATTATGAGTTTTGTTTGCTCTTGTTGGGCATACATAAAATTATGAACAGACGTTTGGCAAAAGTATTAAAAACTCTATGTATTCATAAATAAGTTTTACTTTTCATATTGGCCAAACAGGAATTGCAAGCAAAGTGACGCTTTCTCAATCAATATTCGAACAATAATGACGGTACGGGCAAATAGAGAATATAAAGTCATATAAGCACGATTTTTCAAGTTCACTAGAGACTTAAACCTAAACACGCGCATCATAAAAAGTGGCCCATGCTCTGCCCCACAGCAAAGTTCTTTTACGATCATAAAATTGTGTGTGCTTATAAGATAGCAGTGGTCTTTTTAGAAATTAAAATAACATTTTCTTATGAGCTTAAAGCCCTAGAACTAAGTACTTCAGTATCAATAAGATTTGTCACAATAATGCTCTACTAAGCCCTTTAACAACGAGGTCTAAGGACGCAAAGCGATTTCCAAACAAAAATTGATAAAAAACGATCTAATGACACGAACTAAAACTTTTATTTTAACAATTTTGCTTTTCATCGTTGAAGTGTTAAATTAATGTTGTTTGTCTTCTTCAAAACTATTAACTTTTTCAAAACTTTACGACGACACTGGAAATTTTTCGAATTTTCGAAACTCTTTAGCTTTCTTAAACATAACGACCTTCAATAGTTTTCAAACTTTTCGATATCCTTAGCATTTTTTGGTACAATTTTCCTACAGGGTAAATTTATAATAAAAGCACACATATAGATTTCAACAAAAATACAAAAGTAAACAGCCGCACATGCACACGTTCACAAACACACACACACATACACAATCATATACATGTACCTCTTAACCCCAATTTTTAATGTTTGTCTTTGTATTCAACATTTATGCCAAGTTTTATGCCGATTTTTATTCTCCACACAATGCAAAAATAAAGAGAAATACAAACACAAAGATATATGCATATAGCATATGTAAGTATATGAGTGTGTATGTGATATTTGAAAAAACATTGTATGCCTACCTACTTCTATTTATTCATGATTTAACCCAAGATTTATGTGCATCAATGAGGCAGACAACCAACGACTCGTAGAACCGACCAGTGCATGATGATGATGATGATGAAAACCTTTTTCAAATTTTATGTAAATCTATGAACTCACGTCATGGCACATAACTTACGAAGGTAGAAAGGTTCAAGTATCCCTACACGTATTCACTTCTTTGTATTGTGTACCCATACAAACTTTGGCATAAATTACCACTGTTCAATAAAGAGGGGACCACCACTGACGACCACAACACGATTCATTTGTCTAGACATTACAGTTAAGGCCGGTATACATTTTTTTATTAACTTTTCTATATAATGCAACAACTAAGCGATTTCCTGTCATAAATATACAGGTGAAAACCATCACGTGGCCAAAACGTTACGTGATGAAAATATTGAAAAAAAAAAACAAACTTTAAATGGTCAAAATTGATTTTGTTTTTATTGTCTGCCTACATACAGTGGGCCTAAATTGCTGAAGGAATGCAAAATTTGTTTCAAAGTAATAGTGAAATACAAATTGTTTTTCTTTTGACTATATAGTTCTGCATATGGATTATTTTTTCTGAGACGTGGCTTCCAATTTGCTATTGATAAGTCGCATTTTAATGGACACTAATTTAGTTGAAGTGGTCTAGCTTTTTAAGTCATGTCCTTTTCAACACCTAGAAAATCCTTTTTTGGCCCCACGTTGGGCGCCAATAATGTAATATAATAATATTCTGCTACGACTGCTGTACATCTTTTCAAATTATTTATTTGCCATGCGAAATCGATGGATGGTTATTAATTAAAAGCTACTTACACGACACGTGGTACGTGAAAACTTTACTTTTTAGGTCATCTACTTTGAGCTTCATATGGGTATTTCCACGAGATCATACCTACCTTTCGCAGCTCAAAAATATAATCAACATTTTTAAAAAACGCATGTATCTGCTACATCAAAGAAAGCTTAAATCAAACTTTCTACAACATTTTAACCCAATATATCCTATTCTTATGTATTTTTTGATTTTTGACCCCTTTGAAAAATGTAATAAAATGAAAGAAATGAATAGCAAAAAAAAAAACAAATTCTCATTTTCCTTACTTATTGTATATTTTGTTATTTTTACTAATTATTCTGATATTTTTTTGGAATATTTTAACCCATTATTTCCATTTTTTCAAAAAGAGAGTCAGAAAGACCCATAAGAGCAGGTTATGATGGGTTAAGATGTTGGAGAAAATTGTTTCTTGTGTAGTTTCATAATAACTTTGGAACAACCAGTTTTGACGAACATGAAAATTTAGAATTTTACAGTGGGGTGAAATTTCGAAAATACTTTTTTTGCGGATATTTTAGCAATTCGATTTCCAATTTTTATTTTATTATATACGTACCTTGACTCAGGACGAAATGTTAAAATGTATCGTACGATTCATTCCCAGCCATCTGGAGATCGTAATAAAATAAATACCACAACAAGCCGAGATTTTGCCTAAGTCGACCTTGAGTGACCTCTTAGTTAACATGAATTTTAAAAAATCACAGCTTTTTAGACACTTCCTTCCAAAAATTTGGTTATAATGGGTTAAAAAATTCTCCAAAAATATTGTAAAAAAAATTTTACCGTCCGCACGGGCAACCTCATATGGAAGCGCACGTGCACTATCGACTCATGATAAACCCAACATTAAACAACTAAAAAAATTCATAATTTGTTAACCCGAATTTTGAAGGTCGGTAAATAATTATAATAAAATCTACATACTTTTAAATAAAAATATTTAAAAAAAAAAATAAAAAGGGTGCACCAAGCCGCAAATTGGCTTTAAAAAATAAAAAAAGCTTTTTTTTCACTTAAAATAAAACTTTTTTTTCAGTGTAACTTTTTCTTCCAAATTTTTTTCCAATTTTTTTAGCACTAACTCTGAAAATGTCATTAAGATCGGATCAAAATCCGAGGAGCTTTGAATTTTCAAACATGTGAGTATCTGAAAGTTGGATCGGACTTCATATGGCCGCCATCTTGGATGTTTTCGTAATTTCAAAAAATTCTTTTACCACAGTTATACATATGTCAAATACTAACTTTTCACCAATTTTCAAATAAATCAGAGATGTCAATCTTAATCGATTACGCAAAGAAACACTCATATAATTTAACATTTTGTTTGATTCTTTTAGATGTCGCACCCGTTACTTTTTTAAAGCTTATTTTTTTCAACTTATTTATCTATTAATGCAGCAAACTAAGAAAATTCTTGTACAAAATATTACAATGAATTAACTTGAAAGTTTTATTTTTACCGTTTCATGCAAAATTTTACAGATCTGAGGGATCAAATCTCAAATAACGAAAATAGCATATTTGTGGCGTCGCACCCGTTACCATCTATTTAGTACAAAAAAACTTCTATTTGTTGACAAGATCGAGATAGTTGACACTTCTTAAGTTAAGGCACCTTTCTGGTGTATTTATTCAAATTCTACTTTTAATTTCAAAAATTGTTCTCAAACTGTCGCACCCGTTACTATGGAAATGCGCATATGTAAGTAATCGCAAACTGTCTTAAATATAAGTTTTAAAGTAATTTTTCTATGCGAAGCTGTATGTTCAAGTAAAATTTACAAATCTTTCGCAGCAATTTACAATTTTTCCGATAGTATTTTTAAATAACATTTCATCGGCATACCCACTGTGCAATGACCGCAACGTCAACTAACGAATTTCGTGGAAAATTTAATTTGATTTGACGTAAAAAGTTTTTATTAAATGAATATGGAAAAAAAAAGTAACACACAATATAAAACCATTTAACAATTTATCGCAATAGAAAATATAGGGGTAAAAACTTTACAACAAAAACTAAAACTTTCTCATCCCATTAAACATTTTATAACTTCATTCAGCAGCATTTTTATCAAATCATTGGGAAAATTTTGCTCGAATTCCAATAAAGAAAAATATACTTTTATGATGGAATAAAAAAGATGATGATGATGATTTTAGTGTTGCTTCCTGCATGATTACAGCAACATCGGCAGCAACATCCAAAGTCATATCACAAAACAAGCGACATAAAAAGCCGCTAAAATGCTACTTTAAGCATGCCAGAGCATAACAACAACTTGAATGGTCTCTTAAATGACAAAATTGTTAAAAGCTTTTGAGTTGTAAACTTAATAATGGCCATGTTGTAAAAATGTTGCACGCCAAGCACCATAGTAAGTTGTATGCGGAAATGTTGCCATATCACTGCATGTGTGATATTTTGAGTGCGGCACAAAATGCAGAGGATTGCGAATTTTGGAAAAAAATAAACATGAAACTTAATATGAAAATCATGTCAGGTATTAGGCTAAATAATTTATAACGTTAACACTTGCTTTCGTCTGTTGTTGAAAAAATTGCAAAAAATGACTGTTTAATTAGTTCAATATAAAATTATCGAACGTTTTTGTTTTCATATATTTTTTTTTCGTTCTAGTTTTTCTAAGTTTGCATGTAAAACCTTAGCATTTTATTGATATCATATCGGACGTTTTATTGATATGATATTGGCCTGAAACACAATATTACCTTTAGATAAAGTGCCAATATGTGACGCGATGGTGATTTCAAAAAATTTGGCAAGCGCAAATATATTTAAATTGTGAACGTGTTTCATGATCCTCAGGATACACTGTTACTTATCAAATGATTTGCGTCAATGTTTGTACATATAAATAGTAGGAGATCCGGTGAAGAAATTACTACCCTCATCGGCCTTCCTGATAAAATAAAATATAGTAACTTGACGTGATTGGCACTCCATATCCTGGCAAGGATATTTTTAATAAAATATAATTTAGTTAAGTTTTTGACCCAAACTTCCCTCATTCTCTTTCTCAATAAATTTGGTGGCAATCGAAAGCAAAAATCATATAGAAAATGGTGCTGTGTGATTGGCATCCCTTTTTCTAACAAGGATATTTGCCAAACAGGTCCGAAGATTACTGTGTGTGTCTAACTGAAGCATTCTCACTGAGAAACTGTTCAGCCAATGGCGCTGAAAATTTGGAATTGAGTTCACTTCATGTACGGGAAGGTTTTTGTGCTATACACTAAGGTTGCCGAAGGTCAACCAAAGGCTCCACAGTCAAAACGAAGAGAATATATGTATGAATACTAGAGTGAAAATATCTACAGAGCACTATCAACAAACCTTAGTGGATAGTTTTCTTGGAACCTCGAAGATTTCCGAAGGTCACCCGAAGGCTTCACAGTTAAAAAGAAGAATATACTTATATGTATACTAGAGTAAAAAACATCTAAGTATGTCGGACTATCAACAAGCCTTAACGGATAGTTTTCTGGGACACCCGAATATTCCCCAAAGGCACCCACAGGCTTCACAGTTAAACCGAAAGGTTTATATATGAACTAGAGTAAAAAAATCTATGGCGGACTATCAATAAGAATTAATGGAAAGTTTTCTGGGACACTCGAAAATTTCCTAAGGCTCACAGTTAAAACTAAGGATATAAATATATGTGTGCTAGAGTAGAAATATCTATGGCGGACTATTAACAAGCCTTAATGGATAGTTTTCTGGGACATCCGACGGTCCCCCGAAGGCTTCACAGTCAAAACGAAGAATAGCTAGGTATATTTGAGGAAATCATCTATGGCCGAATGTGAACAAGTCTTAGTGGATCGTTATATATTCTTCTTCTTCATTTATACACAGATTTAACAACGCTAAAGATCATATTTGTATGGTGCGTTGCTAAATCACTCACGAACGTGGTTGATATGCTGGTCAAAACACTCGCGAACGTGGTAGAAGATTATTTAAAAACAAATAGACTTTCAATCAACCTCACAATAATGATGGCAGTGGCTGAGTTCGTTAACGTCCACATCTATCGCACGTTGTTTTTTCTTCTTTTATATCCAAGAACTGTCAAAACATTTGCACGCGGCACTCAACTGAAGTATTTCATAAATAAAAAGCGGATAGAAGACATAACGTATCTTGAAACAAATTGTCTTGTAATAAATATTTAATTTTATTATACTTATTTATTAAATATATAAAGTAAGTATTATAATGTATTTACATTCCTTCGAACTACTATTCTTTTCTACTTTTGAGTTTTTTGGCCGTGAAAATATACTGCCATCGCTTTATCGACAATTTTTAAGGGTAAATTAAAGCGGAAAGAATTGGTATCAGAAAAAAGGATTTGGTTACTGTCATAAGTGTCACGTCATAGAAAAAGTTGTCATATACAAAGTTTCATTAAATATGAAATTTTTTTTTGTTTTTAAATGTTCTTTCAAATGTTGTCAGCTACTTATATTGTCATAAGTAAAGCCGCTTTTTGAAAGAAGAAGCAAAAATAGAAGTGAAATGTCATTAGTGTCACAATATTTATTAAAAACACAGTGTTTACAAGCAACGTTTTTTTGTAGATGTCACCAATTTTATGACCATTATTAATTCCACACATTTACATATTAAACTATGTGAATAAATTGATTTCAGACCAAAAATCTTACAAAGCCAATCCAACTTTTACCTAGGCAGAAAATAAACTTTTATTTAAATGATCCATAAAAGAAATAAAAAAAGATTTATTTTCGCAATACTTTTAAATATTCAATTAAGTTTCTCCAACATAAACAACTAAGTCATGACTTCATTTACACAAAATTATAATAAAAATGAAGTTTGATTTCCCCTACAATATAGGTAACAATACCACAAAATTCAATTACTGCAGGAGATGTTAAAAATTTTACCAAAAAAAAAAAAAATAAAAAATGGGCACAAAAAAGCAACAGCCACAACAAAGTAAATATCAATCAACAATTTAAATGAACAGCAACAACAATAACAACAACAACAACAAGAGCAACCAACACCAAGAACAATTTCAATTCAATTTTTGTTATATAGTTTAACTGCATTGAAATTGCGATGAAGATTGCGATTTGCGACAATAAACATAAAATTTAAATGCTTAAGCACTTGGGTTCAATCCTGCGCTACATGTTAGTGTAGTACTACCTACTACGCTACTACATACATACCTTTTTATTTTATTACTAAATTTTTATTTTTATATCCCTACTTTTTTTTTTCCTTGCCCTGCACTTTACTTTTGTATTTGCACTCAATCGGTGAAAAAGTTACTAAATTACTTTTTAGCGTTTTTCCTGCAAACTATATACACAATCGTACATATATATGTTCTTACAAGGTAGTAAGCAGACCTTTGGCTGACTGCTATTTGATTTTCGTTTTCATTTTTTTTTCTCCCGCTATTTGCCTGGAAGTTGGCTATAATACTTATAAGAAAAAATAAAAAAATTATGATAAAAACAAATAGCAGAAGCCAGTGACTTACAATTCTTGACTTTAACGCTCAGCGATTTTTAATTTGGATTTAGTTTCTCGCATTTTAGATCAATTGGAAATATCGATATGTGAGGTGCAGTTGGAGTTTTTCAATAATTTTTGGTAGTTATAGCTTTTGTGACTTTTTCAATGCCTTTTAACATTTTTGACGCTGTCAAAATTTTTCGATTTTATTAACTTTTCAGATGTTTTCACACATTTTTCGGCATATAGGTAGAGCATTTTAAAGCATATCCAATAATTTTCAACTTCTCCAACTATTTTGAAATTACAAATTTCTTGGTCTTCGGAACATTTTTAGACTAAGTTTTTCTAAAATATAACTCTCCTTTAAGATTATTCGAGTTTTTTTCAACCATTTCATCACTTAAGACATTATTCTACTGTGTATTTCGAAATTTTCTGCTTTCTCCACATTTTGATTTTTTCAATTATTTTGGAATTTTACAACATTTCTCCACTTTTTGAACATTTAGAGATTTTCACAACATTTTTTAACTTGTTTCAAAAATTTGAATATAATGCATTAAAACATTACATTATTCTTCGATAAATGAAACACATTTTAGACTTTTGCAACATTTCTTAATTTTTACAAAAATCTTTGAAATTTTCAACACTTTTGGATATTTTTTTTATTTTGACATTTATTCAAACTTATACACAGAGAAAGCAACATGTTAAATGTAAAAAAAACATGATTATTTTAACAACGTTGCAACCCAAATTTTGAGCATGGCTCATTCCTATCAGTTTTAACAACGCGCGTTGATAAATAAATTTCAACAACGTTCGTGAGTGATTTGACAACGCGCGTTGCTAAATAAAATACAAAAAAAAAAAAAAAATATATGCCTATTGTTTTATTATGTTTTTTTTAATTCTAATGTTTTCCTGTCCACAACAATGAAACTGATAAAATTTTCTTTTTTAGTTTTAAATTTTTGCTTTATTACCTAATAAATATTTTTTTATTTGGTCTTGGGGAGATTTGAACCTGGAACCTGTCGTGTGATAGATGCGGATGTTAACGAACTCAGCCACTGCCATCATTATTGTGAGGTTGACTAAAAGTCTATTTGTTTTGAAATTTGCTTCTACCACGTTCGTGAGTGTTTTGACTGCGTTTCGTAGCTGATTTGGATTTTACTACGTTTCGTGGTATTTTGACCATGGTTCGTTGCTGATTTGGATTCAACAACGCTTGGAAACCAGCGTTGCTAAATAAGTTTCAACCGCGTTCATGGGTGAGTTAGCAACGCACCATACAAATATGATTTGGGAGCGTTGTTTAATCCTAATCAGCAACGAATCGTAGTTGAAACTCTCACGAACGTGGTAGAAACTCATTTAGCAACGCAATTTATCCTTTTTTTCTTCGCTCTGTGTGCGTTGTTTTCCAGCTCAGACAACATATTTTTGACTTTGAGCAATATTCTGCCTTTTTAAATTTTTGAGCTTTATTAAAGTTTTTCTTAAATAAATATTTGACATTCTAAACAATTCTTCAAGATTTTTATATCTTTTCAAGTTTAACTTATGTCTCTCGTACCTTAGTGAAAGCTAATAACGATAACTATTTTTTTAAATAATGTGCCACAAACAGATGCTGCAATATATTTATTTGCATTAAATATCGGTAAAAATCAGCAAAAGTCCAAATGTATCGAAAAAATATTATTGTAAAATACATCGATTTCTCCGGTGAAATTCCAAAACTATCGAAAATATCGAAAGATATAATAAAATTCCAAAAATATCGAACAAATAATGAAATACATTGAAAAAACCGGTAAAAGTCGAAAAATATCGAAAAACTTTTGAAATATCGTTCAAAGTCCAAAAGTATTGAAAAATATCGAAATATATCGAAGAAATCGGTTAAAGTCCAAGTGTAAATACATAGTACATATGTGTGAGAAAAGTCTAAAAAATATCGAAAAATATTCAAAATATCGGAAAAAGTCCAAAAGTATTGAAAAATATGGAAATACCTCGAAGAATTCAATAAAAGTCCAAGTGTATCGAAAAATATCTAACATATCGGCGATAGCCTAAAAGTATCAAAAAACATCTAGAATATAGGTAAAAGTCCAAAAATATCGAAAAACATCTAAAATATCGGAAAAAGTCCGAAAGTATTGGAAAAAATCGAAGAAAACGAAATAGTTCCAAAAGTGTCTAAAAACATCCTATGTATCGGTAAAAGTCCAAAAGTACTTATTGGACAACATTGAAGAATTCGGTAAAAGTCTAAATACATATACCGAAAAACATCCAATATATCGAAAAAAGTCCAATAGTTTCGTAAAATATTGAAATACATCAAAGAAATCAAAGTTCAAATGTATAGAAAAAAATCCAAAATGGCCAGAAAAGGACCGAAGGTATCGAAAAATATTGAAAAACATCTAAATATCAGTAAAAGTCCAAAAATGTCGAAAAGCACCCTAAATATCGGTAAAAGCCCAAAAGTATTGGAAAACATTTTATATAAATAGTATGGATGTAGTTTTTTAGAGTACGAACCAGATGGACTTGAGTATGAAAAATATGAGTACCAAGGACTGAGCTCAGATTCTTTAAGATAGGACCTCCAGTAACAAGAAAGTGTTAGTCCAGTCCAACCATGTATTACGATTTTTGGTTTTTATGACCGTTTATGGTGGAACTGGACCTCTTTATTACGAATCTAAGCTTGGTTTTAATCTACCTCATCAGGATCTTGAGTTGTCTTAACTAAAATGTGCAAATATGTGTGGATTACTTAAACTATACTACAAAAAAAAAAACAATTAGTTAATTTATTTCTTATCAACGGATTCAGATAGTCAATTATTATGAGTATAATCCTAAGCAAGCCGCATTCATATCATTTTTCAACTGAATCCGCTCACTTATGGTCGTACCTATAAGAATCTGAGTTCAACTTACAGTACTCATATTTTGCATACTCAAATCCATCTGGCGTCCACTATATTTGCAATATTTAGCATTTCTCAAGTTTTCAAACATTATTCATTAGCTTTGACTTTTAGTATTTTTTAGAGTAGGTACTTAAAATTTTTTAAGGTTTTATTGTATAAATTTTTCAACTTATTCAAACTTTTTCAAACCATGCATTGAGCTTATTTAACTTTTTTTGCCTTTTTCTGGGCTTTTTCGACTTTTTTTTATCAAATGGTATGATGCTTAAAAATATCGATACTTTTTTACTTAAAACTCCAAAGTCCATTGATTGTGATGCTAGAAAATAATTTCATTGGTTTCAATGCATTCAATCGATGGGTCTATATAAACCGACTTACTGCTGGCGCCAGCAACAATGGCGGGCAAGGTAGCGAACCATTTTTTTTATACCTGTCGCGCGCTCATTACACAAATCTGAAGATTTCATGAACTGAATGTTGAATGAATGGGGCACACAGCTCTCGTGCTACGTGTTCGTATGCTGCTTGTGGAGTCGCACAGAAATCAATTTGAACTTTTCGGTCATTTCATTACACACAATAAATTGAACTTTTACGATCGGATAATTTTTGGTGGATTTTTTAAAAGAATTTTCTCTTTCTTCGAAATTTGCTGGGGCCGCATAATCTTCATTTTCGATTTTTTTTTTTTTTTTTTTTTTTCATTTAAAGTTTTGTCATAAATTTTTATTTTCAATGAATTTTGAGTAAAAAGTGACTATTACTCTTAACATAAAAAAAACTAAATGCAGAAACAAAAATTAAATTCCAAATTTAGCAAAGAATTCATTAAGACAAACCAAAATAAAATAAAATTGAGACTCAAAAGAAAAACCGAAGAATAATGAAAAAAAAGTGAAAAAACATGCAACTGTAAAAGGAAACTCATGTAAATACGCTCATACACCGCATGAAGCCTGAATACGTTTATGTTACAAGGCTGAAACTGAGATTTATTTGCATGTGGTTTTTTTGGTCGAATGTTGTTTACTGTTGGCCCGTATGCTATTTACAATGGATAACTGTGGTGAGTTAAGGAAGAACCAAAAAAAAAAAAACTGAAATAAACGAAAATGCCAGTATCAAAAAGGGAAAATAATATTTTCAAGCGGAAGATATGTTAACGATTTAAAGGCCAACAGTGAAAAATAATACCTTAAGCAAGTTAAACAGTGAAAATAGCACTACTGTATAAATGTTTTAATCATAAAATTATGCTAAAGTGGGTTAAAAATTCGTAGAATATCAAATTTATGTACATATTTTTATTTTGTAAATTTCCTTTTATTTAAATGCGATGCAAATTTTTTTGGTCACCAAATACGAGTAAATATGATGATGCCATTTTGTAAAATTTTGTTTTCTTGGAAGCATAGAATAAAAAATTACGTTTTAAGAGCGTTCAACTCGTAACGTCAGATGAACCCATGAACCCACAACGCCCTGATAGTTACATAAAAAATATCACAATTATAATTTCTTGATGATATGGAATTGTTGAAATTAAGTTGACAAAATGATATCGATTAAATAACCGATCATTATGGCACATAATTTACATATATGGCAATACTTTTGCCTCGATTTGGACTTGCACCATTTTCATTTTGAACGGCTCATATAGTGATAGAAACCAAATAGCAATATATTTGAGAGTTTGGAAAATGATGCGGAATTTGGAACATGTTGAACAAATCCAAATATATTATATAAGTGGTGCAGAAAAATGTTAATACATTCATAAAATGATGAGTTATTGGAATTGCATCATTTTCATTTTGAACGGCTCATATTTGGAACGTTTATAAATACTTTCTTTTTCGAATAAACAATGTTTTTCACCAATTTAAAAATTTTCATCTTTATACACACTTTCCAAAAGTTGTTTAATACTTTTGAACTATTCTATGTTGATATATGCAATATCTGAAAAAATTATTTTAATATGTTTTTCATTCGAGAAATCTTCACAAAATCCGTATGGTAAGGGAGGGAAATATCGACCACCAATCTTTCTTTTTTTAAAATTAAACTCAAAAAACACAAAACAAAACAATTAATTTTATGTCATTCATTAAAGGAAACAAATCACCTTTATTCTGATTCACTTTTAGATAAATATTTCATCAGGATAAGGAAAAAAAGTTAAAAAACTGAAAATACTCAAAATGAAGATCAAAGAAAAGTGTAGTGTTATATGGACCCACATGTTTATTTGGTACAGATGTTGAATATAAAAATGTCACTTCCACATCCGGTACATTCTTCGTGATTCCAAGAACGTCAGATTCCACATTCAACCCAAAATTTGCCACGGCGATCTTCTGAGTAAAGGGTATTACAGTATATGTATGTGTCATCTTCTTTTACTTTGTAGTTTATTAACTACAAATAATAACCATCAGACTCGTCATGAAAACTGCAGCTAGATTCCCCATCTGAAGAAGATGATAAATACATTTGCTTTAGGGGCTTTTTTCTTTGGTGGTCCATATTACCCACAGCAGGTGTTATTGAAATAAATAGTATTTTATCAAAAACCCTTGCGGTTAGTGAACTATTTTGTGCTAATAAATTATAAATTATAGAAAAAATTAATCACTAAAATTATATTTATGAAAAAACAACTTCACAGCAACACGCGATTTCACCAAGCGCTAAAATCGCGCTATTATAAGCTTTAGTTATTAGCACTTGAACATGAATAACGGTAAATCCTATGTGTGTATTGGAAAATAACCGTGTGGTCCATATTACCCACGTTGTTGTCTATATCTCCCTCCCTTACCCTATGCATATTATAAATATTTCCGTGAAATCATTAGAAAATCCTAAATGTGGTACACCTAATTATGGAACCACATTTTGGACTTAGAAAGATAAGTTTTCCGTCGTTGTATCTTTCAATAAAGTCTCCCAGTTGTCATAATTCGACCATAAATGTTTTGAATAATTTTGGTACCTTTTGGAAACTTTTAATACTTTTTTTATTTGCTATTTGGTACGAAATAGAAAAGCTCATTTATCATCCCTGGTATAATTCAAGCGATATATAAGCAAAACAAAAAACATGACGTCAGTGCTATGCTTTTTGGCTTTCTCTTTGTGGGAAGTGCTTGCTCACTCAATTGCCAAATGTACAACTAACTAGTTTTTGGCACATTTTAGTTAGAACTTAGCTATTACCTAAAAAATAATCGACCAAAAGTTTTCTCTGGATAATCTATAAAATAACTCATTTCCAAAAATCGCGGAAATCTTTCCAGCTAAAATTACCAAATGAACGTTCTATTATTTTCTCCAAACTATTGTAGATTTTTTGGTTCAGATATGTCCGAGTAATAAAAAGGTATCATCATAACTTATACCTATTAAGTTTTAAAGGAAAAGATAAGCACAAAACGGCCATTTATGTTTTTTTAAGGCTTAAATACCTCAAAAAAATACGCAATCCAGCAATTTTGATGCCAGACTCGAATTCGGCATCGCAAAACTCATTGAAATAACTATATTTTTTTTTTTTTGGTTTCTATTTTTAATATGGGGATAATGCCGGAACCAAAAAATTTGATTTTTCGAAGAGACGATCAGCTGGAATTTCTGGGTTTGAATTTTTTAGACCTTTATCTCTTCAAAACCACCGTGTATAATTTAAGATTTAACATTTTCTATAGAATTTCTGGCAAGTTTCAGCTTTTTCTTGATATGTATCAAAATCAAATTCTTTAGTTTGAAATCGAGTACATAAAATGAATATATATATTTTTTTCTATTTAACAAATAATTTTTCTCGAGATATAAGTATCACATTTTTCGCCTCCAACTCTTATTGTCACTGCGTTGCGCTTTAGCAAACACAAAAGCAGACTAATTTGATTAATTTCTTCCTTCCCACAAGTAATAAAGCAATGAAGCAATGCTAAAATGAAAGAAATTATACACACTCCTCGTACAAGTTGTCTCTACAAACGTTAAGTCCTCATCCACAGCTATGTGTAGTGTCCTGCGAACGCAAATTTCATTTTCATTTTATGTACACAAATGTTCTCTTTATCCCTTAGTTCATCTGCTATGCATTCGTTCAGGCATTCATGCAACCATTCAAACCATATCGCATCTCTTAACGCTCAACTTGATTGCTCACTCAAACACATTTGGAAGATTAATACGCTAACGAATGACCAACGACGACGACGATGATGATGAAGAGGACGACGCAACAGAATTGAAGGATGCGGCAGGCAGCAATTCATTTTATTTATGCACACAGCTTAGAATTAAACATAATTTATTTATGTGTGTAAAAAGAAAGTTATATGTGTATACGTATTTGTAAACATTATATGGCATACATACACAAATACACATATGCAAGTTTCAACAGCAACATATCTGTGTTGTCGCACTCATACAATTTTCGCATTGTATTCCGCTGTGACAATGAACTTGACATTAAAAATGTTGAGCCCGTGTGATAAGCAGCAGCCGCGTGATGATTTGAATGTTTTCACTGTGACTTTATGACGCAAACGAACTCGTTAAACTTTTATCTGCCTTTGGCCACGAGTTTTAAGAGTTTGAGATTTTTATTTTCGCGAATAATTTTTTTGTTTTATTTTTCCAAAAATTTAGTAATGTTGTAGGTACAAAATTTTGCATTATTTAACCTTTTCCGGGCTGCTCCTCAAACGCTGGAAAATTTCGTGCTAAACGATATACCATTTCTATTCAAATGTGTTTTGAAAACTTAATTTTTTTTTTCCAGGTTTGAAACAAATTATGGAACACATATTGGTCATTAAAGGTAAAAAAATAGGTAGAATTTTTTTTTGGGTGGCATAGGTGGTATGCACAGTTTTTCAACATGATATTCAAATTCAATTACCTGAAGATCACCGCAGTAGCATTATTTTCTATTTTTAAGTACATATTTTAAAGCAGTTCTATGGATTGCATAGGTTTATGAGGACTTCATGGAGAATATAAAAAAAGAAGGGGAAACGCTTCAATCCAAAGTGATGGTTTATATTTAAATTTAACTACGAACAAAATGAGCTGTGTCCAATCAAAATCGGGTCATGTTCAACAAAATTAGATATGTTTACCTAGTTTTGCTGTACTATTTTTGTTTCACAAAATAACAAAACTGGTTCAAAATTCACTATGGATAATTTCTGTATAGTCTTTTCTCTAATTTATTTCGAATAAATTATTTTTATCAGTATTATGTGTAAAAAAGCAAAAATATAAAGTTTTAGCGAAAAAAAAAAAAATTACCCATTTTATCTAAGCACCCTGTAGGAAAATAAACCGATGAATAGAAAATTCCTTGACATTTCTAAAAAGCTGAAAGTCTGTTACACTTGCTGCTTAGACGCTTCATATCATTTATGTTACAGTGTTAGAGATAAAATCTACTAAAAATTATGTAACGAACACAATTTTTGGATTTGGGATCAACCTATTCTCTATCAACGAAGACTTGTCTGGGTCCAATCGCAAAGAAAATGTGGGTCTGACATTGAAAAATTCAAATGGAACATATATGTCCCGTTGGTAATGAAAGTGTTAAGTACAATAAGTTGATTCAGTGTTGGCCAATGAATATTTTACCATGAGAGTGTTTAATAAATTCTAAATGTTTTTGTTAGCTATGTATACTCATTAAGAATTTTAGTCACAGATAGTTTGCGCTACCGTGTTAAAAGTAAAAAAGTCTATTACAAGAGTGCCGCGAGTCAGATGTATCATTCGGATGTATCTTCATGTATTTTCATTGCTTATGATCCGGTTCAATACGTAGGGCGCTATTTACATTTCGGGAACTGGCAACACTAATGTCAATAGGTAAAATCTGGCAACAGAATAATAAAGTTAGACATTTTTAAGCATAAACGTACTCACTACGTTTTGATGTATAAGTGCTATTTGTTTTATTTACAGTGAGTTAAGAAAATCAATTTGGCCAAAAAATGGAAATTTCAATTTCAATTTTCGTTGGATTATTTTTCACAACTTTCGACGTGGATTATCTCAACAAGAATGTGTCGATGAACTCAGTTCTTTGTAGAGCGATAAAACACTATAAAAAACCACAGTTTATGGCTGGTATAGTGAATTCAATTGTGGTCGTAGTTCGGTCGTCGACGAATTCTGTCAAGGTCGTTCAAAATCGGTTGTTGTGGCGCAAAACATCAATACAGTGTATGACATTGACATTCGAAGTTGACAGTTACCACGAATCATGATAAATAGTTACATGTATTTCTGCTGAATTCTAAGTGGAGAGGTTAATTTAGGTGGACAGATTGTCGTTTGCCGCTGAAGCCTTTGTGATTGTTAAGAAATCAAAATCACTCCAATGCAATTGACTATTTACATGATGAAACCCTATGGTAAATACTCAGAGCTAAAGAAAATATTTAAAAATTCACATTCACGTAAGAAAATCCACGTCGATTATATTTTTCCACCTAATTCCTGAAAGTAATATTTTGACAATCAAGTTTCTATTGCCGATATCACCATGTTATTGCGGATATCCATTTTCCAAAAATTTGGGAACAGAACCTCTTTTTTGCATTTCCGTTTTAAAATTTTTTTTTTTAGATTTTTCTCTTTTGCTTCACTCTAAGCAAAATATTAGCTTTGAAGCATCCCACTTTTAGCCGCCGAAAAACACTACCAACCAATGTCAAATTGTCATCATAGTCTCTAAGCAAATAGGAAGTGTTCGCAACAGAGTATGGCAGTACTCAGTGATGTCAACTGTAAAGGACATCGAAAGGCTAAAAACACAGTCGAAAAAAAGGAATTTTTAGAAAATGCAAAAACGTTGCAAGCCCAATTTTGGTATTAACTCAGATTGTAGCAATTTTTGCTTCAACTCGAAAATTTTTTTTTATATCTTCGGCATAAGCAGCTTTTTAGAAACTCCCGCGTTACTTTTGACTGTTTTAATCTTTTCCTGAAAAACTAGAATAAATAGCGCATTTCAAACTCATTTTAATCAAATGTGAAATTTGATTTTAACATGAAAAAAACATATCAAATCAAAATGGAAAGACCTTAAATTCGTTTAAATTTGGAAATTATCTAATAATGCAGAAGAATTTCGAATTTTTCACATACCACAAACAAAATTGTCATGCTATTACATAGAGATCTTTTTTATATGTTGACTATTTTTTTGTTCAATAAAGGATTTTCTTTTAAATTAACAAAATCGATTTATTTTCCGTTAATTTTATATGTTGCCGCAACATCTCTCAAGTTGTTGTTCTTAATCGCCAGAGTAGTAACATAAAGGACGAAACAATAAATACAAAAACTTTTCAAAGAAAACTTAGCAATATTACCGCCTGAATAAAAATGTTGGTACTTGTTTTCTTATTGCGTACACACACACAAAGTGTTGCTGCTGTTACAATTGCTGTCACTACAACTAGTCGCTGCTTTCAATGTGATTGCAATGCGACCTGACAACAGCAAGAAATATAAAGAATACTAAATAGAAACCGCAAGACTTACGATCACATTGAAGGGCTGCTGTTGATGTTGCATTCGCTTTCAATTTCTTTTACTTGAATTTTTTAGTTTTTCACTCCTTTCAGTAAACTTATAAGCGAAGAAAGAAAATATATAATAAGAAATACAGGTAGCAACTTTTTTGCTGTTGCTGTTGCTGCTATTATGATGTTGCAAAGTTTTCTATGACTTTTCATTCAATTCAAGGTGGCTAACAGTGGGTGATGACGATTTTACGCCGTAAGAAAGTTACGTAGTGGTATTTTGTTGCTTATAATCACCAAGCAATTGAAACAATAACAAAGCAATAAGAATATTGTGTGAAAACTTTTTGACCAACAACTTAAGCAAAATAAAAGTTGATATTTTTATGTTTCTATGGAACATTTTTCTTAAAGATTTTTCAAAGAAATTATTCTGAATTAAATGCACATTTACATAGCAATAATAATGAAACACCCTAATCAACTCATACTAACGTGCATCCATACAGGCAACAACATTTTCTGCATTTGAAAAAATGTTGTCGAGTTAAGAAAAATATGTGTAAAAAGTTAAAAAGTAGCGTTAACAGTTTGAAAGCAAAGCAAAGAAAATAAAGTAAAATTGCATGACAAACAGCCGCAGATATGTCAACAGGAAGGCGACAATTCACGGTTTTTTATTTCTGTCATTGCTGCTGCTCCTACGACTGTTGCTGCTACTGCTTGCTAGTTTTCTGCTCCTGTTACCTGACGGCTTCTATTCCTTATCATTGCTCGCCCACGTTGCAAATTCAACTTGTCGCATTTACACTTGCAGGATTGTTTTTTGTTGACATTGCTGCTGCTCCTGTTGATTTTTTTGCTTTGTCTTTTTTCAGTCGCTCTCTCTGTCTGTCGCCTGCAATTTATTTCTGTTTTCCACTTATTTTCCTCAGTGTGCGCTTTGCCTTTTTTCTATTTTTCTGAAATACATTTATTTACTTTTTATTTTCCATCTGTGTTGCTGCTAGTGGTGTCCTTGTTTTTTTTTGTTTGTTGCCATTCTTCGAAACATTATTTCTAGTCAATGCCGCTACTGAGTAGCTTCCGGCTGGCTGTGAAACTGTGTGAGTGTGTTATCACACTTCAACTTATGACAATTTGTAGTATCGTCACCGTCTTGTGTAAAATTAAGTTTCAACTTCTGTCGCTTGGCATTTTGAGGTGAAAATTTCTCCTTTTTTTAAATTCATTTTTCTTGTGACTGATTTTTTGTTTTGTGGCGTAAGGATGCATTGGTGGCAAATGATTTGTTAATATTGACAGTTTCCAGTAACAGATTTGGCAAATTCACTTTTGTTGATTGGAGGAAAAGAAGTTTGGTGTTGTTTCTTGTATGAACTTAAGATTTACGTGGAAGTGTTCCAAAAAGTATGCATGATAATTATTTTGTTGAAGAAATGTATGCTTGTAAAAGCTTAGTCTTTTGAAAATATATTTTAACCTTAAAAACTCTTTTTTGAAAGCTTTATGTATTTTCTAGCCCATCATTTTGCAAATAAACTTTAGTTACTATGAGTTTGCACTTAACATCACATTTTAAATAAAACTGTGTTAAATTTCACACAAACTGTGAAGAAAGGGAGCTACAAAATACTGTATGAAAATCTCACTCAGCAATGTGTTCATTACACGTACTCTCAGCATTGTCTATAAATTTCTCAGCAATGCTTGCAAGTTTACTCTTACACATTGATGACTCTCATATAAGAGTAAAACTTCTCAGTTAATGTAAGAATTTTTTTACACAGTACTGTTTAGCTCCCTTTTCAACACAACATGTTACAAAATTTACACAATTTTATTTCGGATAGTTTGCAAAATATTTAGTCCAGTTTCAACTACCAAATAAACTCAAATTTCGTATGAAATTAATTTTGAAGTTCCAGTTAAAGTTCAATTTGAATCTTAACTGAAGATTTTGGAGACGGTACTAAGAGTATATGTACCTATGTGTATTAGATAGGGTCGAAATTTAGATTCATCCCAAAACCAACCCTGAAGTTAGAAGGACTCTTAAGACCGATGTCTGCATCATTTTTTTCTCATTCATTGAAAACATCGATTTTGGGTTGCAAATATTATTTAAAAGGCGATCCGGTACGAAATCCCTTTTCCAACTGGGTTGTTTTGACAGCTGTTATGTGTTAAATGGCTTGTTCATATGATGTTTGTGTTCAGTATTCAATACGACTCAATTATGAATAGACTTACTCCTGAACAATGTTTACTAATTACCATAATTATGGTAACTTACTACTAAAATCAGTCATCAGTTAGAGAATGTTATAGAGTTCTTTACCATTATTTTGGTCATAAAGAGCGTCCAACTGAGCGCACTATTCGTCCGTAATTTAGAGAACATCACTGTAGTAGCAGAGAGTGTTCTTGAAAACCGTGAAAAATCCATTCGTCACCTATCTCAGGCTTTGGGCATCTCTTATGGAAGATTGTGGCGTGTCTTGAGGCGTGATCTTGGTCTGAAGGCCGACTGATCTTGGTGTTAGTTTTAATTTTGGTTTATGGCCTTTACAATAACTTCAAATTGATCCATTATTTTATCGAAAAATTGTGTTTAGAGACGAACACGGTAACAAGCAAAATTGCCGTATTTGGGCCGATGAACAACCGGAAGTAATCCAAGAGCTTCCAACGTATCCCGATAAATGTACTGTTTGATTTGGTTTATGGGCAGGAGGCATCATCAGACTGTATTACTTCAAAAATGCGGATAGAGCGTATGTTACGGTCAATGGCGCTCGCTACAGAGCAATGATCAATGAATTATTGTTGCCAACATTTCAGGATATTAGTGTAACTGACCCCTGGTTTTAACAGGATGATGCAACATGCCATACAGCTGGAGAAACAATCGCTTAATTGAGTGAAATGTTAGATGAAAACATCATTTAAAGAAATGCTCTTGTTAATTGGCCACCAAGATCATGCGATTTGACGCCAATGGATTACTTTCTTTGGGGGTATGTTAAATCACTTGTTTATGTCGACAAACCCGAAACTATTGACGCTTTGGAAATCAACATAACTCGTGTTATTCAAGGAATAACTGCCGATATGCACGAAAGAGTTGTCGAAAATTGGACCCACAGAATAAACCATTTAAGAGCTAGTCGTGAATAACATTTGAAAAAAATAATTTTTAAACATTGAGTTGTAGCCGCCGAACTATTAGTCCAAATAAAGATTTGCATCAATACATTGATTTTTATGTATTTTATTTAGAAAGCAAAGTAGCAAGCTCTTATTGGATAACCCGTAACAACCCAAAAAAAAAATTTTATAATTTTTAAACGCCAAAATTTTTGTATGATCATAGTCTTTATTTCTAAAGCACCCTTGGGTATCCATTTTGTAGTGAAAAAAAAGCTATGATCAAAAAACATCTTTTTTTTTTGCCGAAATGAGCTTTTAATAGAATCAAAACTACTCCATTGGTTTTTCTCGGAATGAGAAAAAACTTATGCAGATAACGTTTTTAAGAGTCCTTCTAACTTTTGAGTTGGTCTAGGGATGATTTTTTTTTTTTGCTTGATACAAAATCGAACGGTTCTAATGCATATGTTATATATATTTTTCTAACTTATCTAGATTTTTTCAATTAAATTAGTTGAATGTAATATTTAAATATGTTAGACAAGTTTTTTGGCAGCTTTGAAAATGTCTTTTAGTACAGTTTCGGTGATATTTGCAACTACTAGTAGACCGCGAAAAAGTTTCCTTTGAGAGTATTCCACCATGGTTTGATATTGGTATCGGATAGTTCTTACATTCCGCGTTGATGATAACTGTTGTTGCCACACATTGATGATTCTTATCATTGTTTCCAGAAATTTTTTTGATCGTTGTTAAAAATTGTTAAAAAATAATTGTTTTCAGCGTTTCCGGTAAGCGTTGTTACTGAAAAGTGCTTATAAACATTATATCTAAACAATATTTGTAAAAAAATATGTATATAAACACTGTGTATATGCATTGCTTATAAGCCAGAAACTGTTTGTAAACATTATTTTTTGAACATTGCTTATAAATGTTGTTTAAAAACAATACTGCATTCAAAAATGGAACAAATATAACAGAGAACCCATCTACACATCCCAATAGGAAGCGGAGTGCTTCAAGACCACTTTGAAAGCACATCAAAATTTGCTCAAAAGCGCTTCGCTCTCGCACCAAACTCCGCTTTATTCAACGTTGACATGTCAATGGGATAAGGCTTTTTGTTCCCGCTACGGCATAAGCGCTATGTGTGCGCTTTATTCTTGTATCGAATTCGAAGTTTTTTGTATGTTTTGTGATGACGAGAATGGTCTGGTCTGGTGAACAAGAGGCAGATCTGAGAATTATTTCATGATTTATATTCATTTTTAAAGATTTTTCTTCTTTTCCCTCTCAACAAATCATTCTCAGATCCGCTTTTCGTTTGCCAGATCACACCATTCTCATCATTATAAAATATCCAATGTAATTTGAGACCCCAACGCTTTTTTCAAAAATATTTATTTATAAATTTATTTCAATATGTAATGCAATTTCACTGCATTCTCTCTCGTCTATGTGACGACTGTCTGCTGTCGCTATTTTGTTGAAATTTCACAATTGTGCAGCGTAATTTTCTCATAATTTAATGATGGCGCATTAAAATGGCGCATAATGACAATTAACGCTAGTAGGCACCATCCCCAACATCATCGCCATCATAAGGTCGCGCATATCTACAATCACATGCTCATTTGCACAGGATGTTTTTCATACAATAAATAAATGACAGGGCGTGGGTGGAGCTTACTTTTCACTCGCATCCTCAAGAAGTATGAGCAGCTTGAATGATGGCTGGCTTGTAACCGCAAAAAACTTTGCCTCATTTAAACTTTTCCATTCAATTTCTTGCTGTTGCTGTTGCTATGTTGTTGCTGCAAATGAAAACCGCAAATATATAAAAATGTTAACAAAATGAAGAAAAATTTGCACGAAAACTGTAAGTGCGAGCGGAAGAAAGTGTGAGTGAAGACACAATGTAATTTGGAGATGAATGAAAGCAGTGGTAGCTGTACATTTTGACAGATGTTTGGAGCATATGACAGTTACATTTTAATGCAACATTTGCGAAAGTTTGCTATTTGTACTTGTTATTGTAAAGTCAATTCATGTGCAAAAGTCGTGGTAGCAAGTTTTATTTTTAGAAAAAAAGGAAATACCAAAACTTTTGACATAACGCGATTAAACCAAGTACAAAGTACATGAGCTAAGACTTTTTTGTCTTTTTTGTGAATTTATGCTGCTTCGTGTTTTCAGCTTAGCTCAAAGAGGTTTTCTTTTCTTTGGCTTTTTACATTTTTCTTACAGAACTTACTTTTGGCATCAGTTGTTTGCGTATGTAGAGTTGCCAGGTAAATTTTTAATATCTATTTCAGTTGCCTATGCAATAGAGTATTTCGGTGTTTGGGTCTAGATATCTGCTAAATTACACGTCTTACAAAAACAACTTCGCAATGTTTTTTATGGAAAATTCTCTAAGTTACAAAGTTATTGATCAACGTTTTTCTATATAAGCCCTAGTTTTTCCTATGTATCCCTAAAAAGTTGTAACGAACCTGTTTGCCAGCAGTTTTGCTCGTCGGCGGCCAGGGGTTCGGCTACAAAAATTTATAAAAGAAAATGACGGCCTATTGGTTAAATTCAAACGCACGGATTGGGGTTCTATTAATTCACTTAATTTTCATTTCTTTATTCGGTTTCTCTCAATATATTTATAATAATATAATAAATAAAACACGTTTCTCTTCTCGTCACCACTCTCTGCTCCTGTGCGTCGCTCTTTCTGCCGTCAGCTGTGACCTACTTGGCTGTAGTAGAGGTCAGTTACCTCGCTCTCACCTAACGCAATGGTATTCTCTTGAACGCGTATTTTCTAACTGCGAGTAGCTGATACCGTAGTGGGCTGCTCACACAATGGCTTCTTTTATTGAACGCGTACTCTATAGCCATGAATAGCTGATATACTATTGGGCTGCTCACACCTAACGCAATGGATACTTTTCTTGAACGCGTGGCCTATAGCCGTGAGTAACTGATATAGTATTGTGCTGCTCACACCTAACCAATGGTATTATTTTGAACGCGTACTCTCTAGTCGTGAGTAGCTGATATCGTATCGGGCTGCTCACATCTAAAGCCACCGAGCACTATTTCCCTGTACTACGCTCACGCTATTGACTACAGTGCTCTTCTGTAAGCGACTAAATTCCCCTTACTCCATTTGCTACGCTGATGTTTGCATATCCAGTCCCATTTGAGGATAGATCGCACCCACGAATAACTCATCTATTATCGGGCTTCTCGTTTGTGTGACCCCTCACTCTTTTCTTTTCTTCTCGGTTGTTGCTTTCCGCCTTGTCTGCTACATTTGCTTACTGCTGCTGCTACTGCTGCTGTTGTTTGTCATACGCCGGCCACGCAAAGACTGTCTCGATCAACTGCTGTGTGTCAAAATTTTTGCTATGATTCTTTGACATTGAACAAATCGAACAACAGCTGTGAGTCAGAAACAGCTGTTGTGCAGTGTTGCCGTTTATATCACATTTAGTGATGTGATGGGGATTTAACCTTAAACTAAACTACGCTTATTTTTCTTGGCTAAGTTCTTGTTAACGATAGTAAATCCATATTTTAATTAATAATAACAAAATAGATTACATTTCATATGTTTGAGTTGACTTTTTTTAATATATTATAGCGAGAAACTACGAAATGATTAAATAAAATAAAAATATGTTACATAATAATAAGCATTTTCTACGACACGACGATTTGTAGGAGGAAAACGAGGCTCCGCCAACTTCCCTCCTCACAAAGTTATAAACTAAGAGTTGAAAAGTAACGACTTATGTGGAAAACGTTACCCATAAGGTTTATCCTCTTTGGGAAAATTTTTTATCTTATTTTAACTGAAGAAAAATATCCCTAAAATCTAATTATGCATAGAGTAAAGATTAATGTTACGAATCTTTTCGGAGGTGATACAGAAGAAGAGGCCTAGATTAACAAAAAATTGTCAGTGATGGAATGGTTTTAAATGTACCCTTGAGGTGTTATGTGGAAAAACCTACTTTTCTAATTTGATTTACAAAAAAAATTTCCATAGAAATGTTTTCTCTGAAATATTAGGGAGAAACGAAAACTGTTTTTTATGAAAAATTAGGTTTTTCGCTATAACTCCTAGACCCTCCACGAACTTACAAAATCTTTGTTAATCTGGATCTCCTCTAACACCTCCTAGAAGCTTCAGAAACTTAGCGTTTACACCCTGTGTAAGATAATACTTTCTACAAGAAAAAATCAAAAATTTTTTCAAATTTCTTATAAATATCACAAATAGTTAAAAGTTCCTGTTAACCCCGTCAGCTCAATGTAAAAGAAGTCAAAAAAAACTTATTACTTTTTTACTTTTCCCGGTATGTACTTACTCGAATTCGCGCTACTGCGCTTCCTTTCCGCTTTACTTGAAATATTTATTTCTTTAATTTTTCATGTCTTTTATTTCAAAAATTTCTTTATACAATTTCATTTATTTTTCTTTTACTTAAACTTTACAAATGCTTTGCATACACATACTCATAAGCTGAACGTGCTGAACATTTCCCATCGAGGTTTTCTCTTAAGCAGGAGTTTCAGTTACAGCATATCCTGCTGCTGCTGCCAACTCCTTACACATCATATGCATGTATGCATATTCTTGAGATTCAACTTTCAACTGAATTCAACCGCCTGCCTGCCCCCTGGCTTTAACTTTAGCGCGCGCTAAGTTTTTAATGCGGTTTCACCGCTGCCGCGCTAAAAAGAAGCCGATAAAGAAAAACTTTGCGTTGCTGTTGCCGCTGCGCGTGGAAGCGTGGTTGAGTTAATGTCAGCAAATCCGTTTGTTTTTTAACATTTGTCAGCCTCCACATTGCGCTTCATAGCCTTGCAGCGTTTACTTTGTGTGTGTGCTAAAGAAAAAGTGCTTAATGCTGGGAATATGGAAGTTTTTTTTTTGTATAAACATTTTTTTTTTTGTTTTTTATTATACGTTTGATGTTTTAAGCGTCTTGTTAGGAATGTCACATTAAAATTTTTTTTAAGTCAACTTGAAGGCGTTGAATTTAATCCTGTGATAAAGCTAATTGCATTACACTGCTTTAAAGATTAAAAATTGACGATTTAATTTTCTTAAAAAAGGGAGCATTTAGAACTCATACGCGCTTTTTTGTACAACTCTACTTTACTCTCATATTCCTATAAAACTTTTTTTCGCAATTTTCATATTAATTTATATTTTATAATTTTCAAATTTAAAAATTTGATTTGTTCTCTCAAAATAAAGAATCCCAATATATGGCCTTTAAATTTGATAATAAAAATGGGGCTACCTTTTTAGGCTGATACTAGAGTACTGTCGATTTTGCCAACGGAGTGTCAAAACTAGAAACAGCTAGAATTTTTTTTGTCGTGGAAGTTTAAAGTGTATAAAATACACTTGCCAAGGCCAAGCAACTTAACTGGTAATAAATAGCAAACATCTTTAGGTGGTGACCTGAAGAGCTCAAAATGTTAAAGATCTACTATTTCAGATACATACCAAGAGACTTATAATTGATTACGAAAATTGACTCAATTAGTAATATCTAGCACACAAGTTGATGCTCCATTTTTTCATATTGTTTTCAGAATAATGAAGATTATTCTATTGATGATTTCAAAAATCATATTATGACTAGATATTTTCTTTGTTCTATTGATGCCAGAGTACTGACAATTTAACTATCGAGTTGACTTTGATGGTGCGGGTGCGGGTGTATTTTCAAAAGACCTCAAAATATCTCAATCTTTGAGCTTACCTAATTTAGCTAGCGTCTTTCAGGTGGAAGTTTACGTGATTTTCAATGCCTGCAGGCTTGGCCTCCTGCTCAACTGCAACAAGAACATAATGGATACAAATATCATTTACAGTTTCCTGTATAGGATATCTAATCCAGACCCTGACAACCTCTCCTATCAGCCAGCCCGATCACTTATGTGGTGTTAAAATGGCACTAACTGTGCTACTTAGGCTTAGCATCGTTTTACTAAGCCACCACTCTAATTTAATCTAATCTTGTTGATAAAAGTTACAAAGATTTTAAAACATACATGGACTCTACATTCAGATTGAAATGTGACTTTCTAATAAAATGAATAATCTGCTTATTACAAGTGTGAATGTTTAAAGATAGCAGCATTTTTTTTTCTCACATATAGACATTTTCTAACTGCCGAACGTGACCGTCATACACATTTAAAGTGTAAAAAAAGTGGAAGTAAAACATATTTTTATTTTAGTTTTTGCTTAACTCTATAGCTCTTAGGTAGCACTATAATAAATGCCAAAGTAAATAGCAGGCGAAGTCCTAGTTCCAAGATACACGCAAAAAAAGACTCAAAACGAACGTGACAAACTCAAAGAAAATCAGAATTCAGCGAAGCAAATCAGAACTTTTTAGTGCGACTAATTTCAGAATTTTATACAATTATGTTACTTTGTAATGTATTTTGATTGATTCAAATATCTTCTGTACTTTTCTTTATTTTGCTCGTAATCTAAATCGACACGTGACAATATGAATGTGACATTTTTCTACCATACAAATTTCAAATTAAAAATCTGTTAAAAAACCAGTATTTTCACCTTATGTTGTTAAATTAACGTGGCATCATCAATTTTTCTAAAGGATGTTATTGATCTTCCAAAAAGAAAAAATATTTTGATTACAATTTAATTTTTTTGTGTTATTTTTTACAGTTTCAAATTCAATCGTGCTTAAAAAAACACCCTATATATGCCAAAGTATTAATGATTTTACTCTCAAAGGGATTCAGATGGTAAAAGCTAGAACATTCTTATACGTAGCAATCTAAAGAAATTAAAATATTTAAAGTCTACCACTAAAAACTTTTAGCAGGTGACTGACAACTGTAGTATCTTTCGTGTTTGCTTTATAAATTATTTCAAAACATTTAATGAGAGTAGGTTATTTTAGTACTAGAATCAAGAAACAGAACACTCGCCAAAGTATAGCATATTATTTTGAATATGTTTGAAAATGTTTGCTGCATACATGGCTCCAGGTACTTGAAAAAATTAAATAAAATTTGACTGTTCATATTGTCCATTGTTTTCAGACATTAAATTCCATAAAAAATCTATCATAATTACATAAAAAATTCATTCAATAAAACAACTTGTTTGTGTTTAAATTTTGTGTCTTAAAAAAACACCCTTTACATGCGTTCACTGTCTGATAAGAAAGGTAAACTTTTTTCAAATAGCCTGCAGCTTTAGTTGAAAATCGCTAGACATGAAAGACTTTTTAACATTTCGCTTGTATTTTCTATAATGAGGAACAATGTCTTCGTGTGCCACAGATTTCATAGAAGGCAAATAATGAGCTATGACATTGCGAGCAAAGAAAAACCTGCACAGACATACAAAAATATTTCAATAAAATTAAAAAAAAAAATAGAAATTAAAAGTTATTCCCAGTTAGAATAAAGAAAAACGACAGCGACTTTAACCCATTAGTGCCCAGCGGTGCCATACGGCACCCAAAACTAAGTTAACTTCAAAAATGATTTAAAATTAATCAAAAGAAGTTACGACTTTCAAAACTAGATAATTATGAATTTGGGTATTTTTCCAGCTATTGAAAATTGTTTTTTCGTTTGTTTATGTCAAGTGTTCGTGGTACAGCACCGCTGGGCATTAGCCAAAAATACATTGTGTATGTTAGCGGGTGTTAACTCTCATCACAACGCAAATTGTATAATATAAATTCTGCATGTTGGATTTTTATTTTTGACTTTTAGGGAATAAGTTTTAATTTAAGAGCCATTTGAGTGTTTTAGTGCATCTGCAGGATTTAATCCTTGCAGTCGAACATACTATTACTTTTCTCCTTAATTATGCTGTTAAAGGTGCCTATTTTGACACCTTCGAAATACGCACTAAAATGAGTTTAGCACAAATTTCTACCCAAGGGTTCGACTTGGGTTCGTAAGGTATTTAAATGGGGGTTTAAATAAGTTATTGTTCATGGGCAAAAACAACTCAAATAGTTAATTTTAATTCTTTAAACTTTATTGAGTAATATTTTTAAAACACGATATAGAACTTAATTTACAATCGATCTTGAAATTTACACAGTTTCGCACGTACGGTTATAATTGAACTGAGTTATTCATGTCGAAAGTCAAGCCGTAAGGGCTACATAATAACATGACTTTTCCATGAAATTGAGTAAAGAGAATTTTAATTGAAAATAAAGATGTCGTCTAATTTGCGTTAGGCGCGTAGTTTAAACAAAAGGAAATGTACAAAAGTTGTGCGATTTAAATGGAAAATAGAATTAAACATTTTAAAAAGAAAATTATCAAACGAAAAACTTGATTTAATAATTTATATAAGTAAAATTTTAACTGATTTTACTACATTTGGTCTTGTGACCAAACATATGCTATAATCTAAGTTTAAAGCTTTATTTTGACTAGTTAGTGATAAACAATATGTAATTTAATTGTTTTAAGTACATACAAGGACATTTTTTTTACTAAAAACAGTAAAATTTTCCTGTTACATAAAAAAAAACAAATGTATATGAATGCCCAGCGGTGCCATATGGCACCCAGTCATTGAGCTGTTCCTAACCAAGTCTTAGTAAAAAATTTTTTAATAAACATAGCTTAAGTCCAGGAGGATAACTCCTGAAAATTTCAGAATCGTATCTACTGTGGTTCTCGTTGGGCATTAATGGGTTAAAACTTTTCAGTGGGAAAGTTAGTTTTTTTGACAAGTGAACGTGGCACATACCACATATGCTATATAAACAGAGCTACTCAAGGTAGTTCTAGAAAATTTCGCGAAAATAGCAAAACTGATTCGTCTATTATATTAGACAAAAAAGAAACAAACTCATTCAAATATGCATTACATTCTTTATACTATATTTTGTTAGTTAAACATATTACCTACTCTAATGACATAATTTCCAATTGGGCTAGTTAACCTGCAATGTACTTGTATAGGATTACGAATGCGCACGCGAAAATAAAGTTTTTCAACTTTCGCACACAATGTTGTTCTCTAAACTTTGTTGTTATTTGTTTTCTAATGTTTACGCATTACGTTTACAGGATGTGCGTTGGCAGCACTGAAATTAATTTAAATTTTCTTACAGTTGTTTATGAAAATATTTTATATTCATTGTATTTACTTAAGTATTTAACCCACATTTAGCCGCATATACTTTAAACTTATTTTTGTATCATATGGAGTTGCGCTGTTCTAAATTATTTTTTTTTATAAATATTGTACATATACTTAATATACATACATGAGTTCTTGATACTTTAAAAATGTTCTTTATAATATAACGTTTTTAAATATTAAAAATTTTTAATCTTAAAAAATGTTGTTGCCTATTTATGAGCAGCTTGAGAAAAAGAAATATAAAGTAAAATTAAAAACAAACAGTTGCACTCAGGTTTTCTGATTAGTCGCAAAGAGCTCTACTGTGTTACACAATGATAAATTCGATTGAATCACTAACTTGGCCCACCTTGAAATCCCAATAAACCTTTTCTCTCTTTTACCAAAGTCTGATAATCACAGTGAAAATTCTAGTTTCTGTGTCTGCAAGTTCTCCAATGGGCATTTATGGGAATACATAAAATCTCCACATGAGTTCTTACGAACAAATAGCCAGTTCAAGCTGTTTTAATCTTTGCAGTATCAATTCGTAGGTACTCACTAAAAAACAACAGTTTACTTTTCTTACTTTTGATTCCTTTTAGCATTGATTTTAAACTTTTTGGTATTAAATTCCGATTTTTTTCCAGAAGAGTTTGAAATTTATGCCAAAAAAGTATGAAATTTATTCCGAAATAGTTTAAAAATAATACCTTGTTTGGCACTGTTCTGCATAAATACTTTTTGGTTTTAAAATTAAACTAAAATTTTTATTGTATAAGCTCCCAAGTTTAAGGCTTATTTTAATGGTAAGATTGTCTGAGAAACGGTGTACAATAAGATCGGCATCCACCTCTATTCCACCTAGATGATACCCTTATCGATCTCTACAGAATTATAAACCTACAAATGTTAGCAAGTCATTTCTACCCACCTGGAAACAAATTACATACGCTAATTTTGACGATTTTTGATAATATAATACCATCATACGTAAGGTTTCCGTAGGCCAAGACTTGATAGCTTTCGTTATACCATGGTTCTTTATACCAACTCTATAATTTATAGAGTGTTTGAAGGTAATGTGGCTCTTATACAGAGCTTTCTATCAAACCATTGCAACGAATGAAAGTATAAGCCGCACTAGTACACATATACCTTACGATACACATATGTATAATCTGAGAATATGGCACGAACATTTCGCTTAACATCCCTTTCTGGCTCCAATTCAGTTCAAATTATGACAAAAAATCTCAAATTTATGGCATAATACGATGATCTTAACTGTTTTTCGATTGATGACCAAAGTTTGAAGCACGACCTTAAAGTTCTGGTAAAGAAACGCACTAAATTGGTCTTTTCCGGATAAGTACTTTGTCCAAAGTATACCTTAAATAAACCTTTTAGATAGTTTTGTTTTTAAAAGCTTAGTCAGACCTCAAACTATTAAACCATTTCGATTAAATTTTAAAAAACTTTAAGCTTTTTGAATTAAAAGTTTGAAAAACATTTAAAAAATTTTTTTTAAAAAAAAAACTCAAAAAAAAAACTTTTATAAAAAATTTTATTTTGAAATGTTTTTTTTTTAAGTTTTTATTAACTTTTATCCCTAAAAGTTTTTAAATAGAAGTTTCTTCAAAAATTTTTTTTCAACTTTTATTTTTAAAAGTCTTGTGTAAATGTTTTTTAGAAAAACTTGTTGCATAAAAGTTTGTATTTTTTTTAAAAAACGCGTTATGATCCAAAAATTTCATATCTAAAATATATTTTTGACTTGTCTTCAGCAATTAGTGAAATGCAGTTTTTTTTTAAAAAAAGGGATTGGTGTCGTACATTTTTTTTTTTCACAAAAAGGGCCTACAATAGTCACTTAGAGGGGTCGTATATACTTTAACTCATGTTTAAAATTTTTTTAAAAAATTGGTACAAAACTGTCAACACTGTAACATATTATCTGCCAGCTCTTTAGACATACGTATGAGTGTAATTTTATATACTTCAGGCACTGGGTCTTTTTCCAAAATACTTTTTTTTTCCACTGTTTGGTCGTGGACCAAAAATTTATAGCTTTCACTATATATAAAATTTCATGGGTATACCTTTGATAAGAGTCGGCTGCCGCTGCTACAATGATTGTAGAGACGCTCTTAGCCCGCTGGGCATACTCACGATGGCGATGGAAAGTCTCTGGCGATGTCCATGAGTCTGTTCCTCAGACAAGGAACCGCTGGGGTAGCCTGGAGTCACTTTGGAAGTCGCCCTTTATGAGCTGAATTCGTTGCTATTGGCGACGATGACACTTCGAAGGAAAGCGATGAATCGCTCTTGCTTATACGCGAGCAATGAAGAAATTTGCATAAAAAGGATAACCAGGAACACTTTGATTTAAGTTAAATTTACTTTTACAGAAAAATAAACTTTATAAAATTGAAAGTTAATAATAAAAATTACAATTAAAAAGAGCTGCAATTGCTTGCTTCTTGGGTTATTTTCAACGAGTGAAGTTTTTTTCAACTTAGACTTTTAGACTTTCTAAAGTGTCAAGTTGAGAATTTGCATTCAGCTATTATTAGCAGTTTATTTCGCATAAGAGTAAGGGAGACGGCAACACTCGTTAGGGTTAGAAAGTATATATTAGAGTGGTCCAAATTTTGTATGGAAAAACGAAAAGTGTTAAAAAGTCAAGGTGCGCGCGACTTTTCTGAATCCTTGGATCCTGCTGATTACAAAAAGTGCTTTGGAACCAAAAAAAAATTTGCGTTTAGATATTCCGCAACGAGCTTGAAGGTACTTTTTTAGGAATTTTTGAGTTTTTGAGTACTATTTTTAATTTAAACGCTATATATTTTGATTTAGATAAGGCATTTGCAAAGATTAAATTGCATTTTGTTAAAAATATTTTGGTCCATTTTTTGCATTAATAATAATTAATGTTGTCTTTCCCAATTTTTTTTAGCAGCACTTTAAACTTCAAAATTTGTTAATTTTTTGAGTTATTTGCACTTTCAAGAACCGATTTTTTTCTTATTTTGCTCTAGCGAATTTTTTTTTATGTTTTTTTTTTTTTTACGCATTAATTTATCTATCAACTGACTCCAACAACTAAGCCACCAGCTTCACTTTACTTGCTAAAAACCGTAAAGTTTAATCAAATTTGGCCAAAAAAAAAACTTTGAGTTTAAAATTTTCCTGGTGAAACAGAAACAACAATAGTCATTTGTGATGTATTTGTTCATGAAAATTCTAAATCCGGTCTCAGAATTGCTCTATCTTGTATGGTTTTAGAGATATCCTAATCCTGATCATTTTGAAGCTGTTATATAACGACAAGGTAACTTTCAGCTTGGTATTGGAAATAAGAGTGACGGAATTTTTCTTGAAACCCCAATTTAAATTAAATCGATATCTCTTTGTTCCCCTGAAATTTCGTAAGCAGAATTAATAAAAAAACGTTTTTTTTTTGCACTTTTTCAACTTTTTAGGTTAGAATAACTCCGAGAATAAAAAAGATATCGGTATAATTTAAATTCGATTTTAAAGAAACAAACTGGCACTTTTAACCACTATACCATTTTTTGTGGCTGAAAGTAACCTTGACTTGTAATATCACTTTTAAAAGAGCAAAAACGGTGTTTTTTATACATTTATGTTTGAATATCTCCTTAACTGTACCAGATAGAGCGATTTTGAGACCAAATTCGGAATCAGCAGTAACAAATACATCGAAAATGGCTATTTAAGTTTATTTTTGACAAAATTTTTTTTAGTTTTTTAAGATCTATGAAAACTATCTGTTAACCTATTTTGCCCAAAAATAACATGAAGTGCAAAAATTTCGATATTGCAAGGAATGTTGTTTTACTCAGAAGATTAGGAACTAATGATTTTATAAAAAAAAGTGTTACTTTACGTCATCCCATTAAGATATCTTATTTCAATGCCTTGAAAACACTAAAATTAATTTTTTTTTTGAGTCTAATTTAATTATACTTAATAGTTTTTAGTGAGTAAAAGTGTTACAAATAGCTTAGTTATTGGAATTACTTTAAAGATAAATTAATGCATAAAAATATAAAAATGTTTAAAAAAATTTGCCAGAGCAAAATAACAAAAAAATCGGTTGTTGAAAGTGCAAACACCTCAAAAAATTAACAAATTTTTAAGTTTAAGGTGCTGCTAAAAAAAATTGGCAAAAAGTAGATTAATTATTATTGATGCAAAACATGGCTCAAAATATTCCTAACAATATGAAATTTAAGTTTTGCAAATACTTTATCTGGTTCAAAAGGTATTGCGTTTAAATTAAAAAGAGAACTCAAAAACTCAAAAATTCCCAAAAGAGTACCTTCAAGCTCGTTGCGGAATATCTAAACGCAATTTTTTTTTGGTTCCAAAGCACTTTTTGTAATCAGCAGGATCCAAGGATTTAGAAAATTCGCGCGCACCTTGACTTTTTAACACTTTCGGATTTTGGACCACTCTAGTATATATACTTATTCAAAGCTTTGACAGCAGACTGTAACGAGTAGTTACAGATCGTGCGAGTGGACAGTGTTGCCGTTCGGCGAGGGATCTCACTAGAATTTGGGAGTTAAAGTTTACGCGATTCCTCGCGTAAACATGCACTATGATGTGTTTGTTAAAAAAAAACACTTTTTTGTGACAAGTTTTTATGAAAAACTTTTATAAAAAACTTTTAAAAATAAAAATGGCAGAAAACTTTCTGAAAAAACTTTTATATGAGAGTTTTTAAAAATGAAAGTTTTTAAAAACTTTTAGCTTTTTTTCTAAAAAACTTTTTAGAAAAGCTTATATGTAATAGAAGCTTAAAAAAATCTTTACTAGTAAAAGACTTAAAAACTTTGTATTATAAAAATTTTTGAAGCTTTTGTGCAAAAAATTTTTCAAAAATTTTTATTTCTAAAAATTTTTGAGTAAAAGTATATTCATAAAATATTCATATTCAATATTCAATATTCATAAAAGTATAAAAGTTTCAAAGCCTTGCTCAAAATAAGCTTTAAACTAAACTGTTACGAAGTTAAGAATTATCATTGATATGACGCCACTCGCATATGCAACCACATTCAATTCCAAAAACTTATTTTTCAAAAGCTGACTTTTCCCAAAAAATGTTCAAACATTTCTCCAAAGCTACATAAAAATCACAATTAAATTGAGAAAATCGCATAAAAAAATCTCAACGCGACTAAACAAATAACCAGTAACACAATTACAGTTAAACAAAAGTGTACATGTATGCGCAATAACTGTATGGGTGTGTCTTTTTTGTTTTTCTCTTTTTATTTTGTTCAATCTCTGTACAATGCTCTATATGTCAGTGTTTATAACTCTCATGTTTGTTGTAAAATGCAGTTGAAAATAATTAAAAACTTTTGCTTGCAATTTTGTTGTGTATTCGGGAGAAACTCAAACACTGAAACTTTTTTGTTGTTACCTACCAGAGAACAAAAATAAAAAAGGGGCGGGGGGAGAGTTCTCAAAACTTTTTCACCATTTTTCTACAACTAACTCTCAACACGGAGATTATGCCACAGCAGCCCACAATTACTGGTTGCTAGCCCCCACCCACCCCAACACACACACAAACACAGTTGCCATTTTGGTATAGTTTAAATATATCGTAGCATACTTTCCGGCGCTATTTAATGCAACTCGTCGTTTGCTGATTTGTCTCGAGGTTTCACTTTACACAACTTTTTCATGAATTTGCTTTTACTTCACAGTTTTTACTTCATTTTGTTCTTTCGTTATCTCTTGATAAATTTAGATTTTTTTTTACTTTCTTGTTCTTTTTGTTGTTGTTGCTGCTTGTTGGTGTTGCTGAATTTCACTAATTTTTCTTTGGGGTTTTGTCTTTTTGGAAATGAACGTTGGAAATTAGTTCGGATTGTTAATGAGCTGCTTTAGTTGTGTTGGTTTAATTAAATGCGGGGGTTTTCTCTCAATGTCTCCTCTGAAACCGAAAAAGTTTTTTATCATCCGTTTTTAGTTTTACAGCTCGTGTGCGCTTCGTTGTTAAAGGGTTTCCTTAACGTCGCGTCGTACTCGTTGTCTCGTTTTGTGGTTTCTTTAATGCGGCTTAAAGCAATTGCTAAGTTTACTATTTCTATACTTGTCTCCCTCACTCTTTGTGTGTGTAATTTTTTCTTTTGTATTTCGTATTATTTTGGTTTTTTCTGAACTTTGTTTCTGCTGCACTGCTGAGAATCAGCGCAATTAAATTTGATTTGTGGTTGTGCACCTTAAGCGAAAGTTGCATTGCGATAATTGCAATAGAGGGTTCCTAGGTTTTTAGTAAATTAATATGGATTTGGGTTTTTCAAATTGTTCAACACAAATCGCTCTACATACTTGTATAGTGTGAATGAGGCTCGTAGAAAGTTTTAATTGAAAAAATCTTAAAAGCGAAAAATTTTGAAGAGAACTTGTCGCAAAAGTTTTTATAGTCCAAAATTTAAAGTTACCGATCCTCCTTCACCGTCAAATGGATGGAAGTCGATGGATTTGCAAAGCATTAGATCCTAATTTACACGAATTTTCAAAATCTGATAAGATCTGAGTGTTAAGGTTGGGAAGAAAATCCTGTAGTACCGGTAGAGACAATTGTCTCAATAGTCTCATATTTGGTCTAGTTGTTTTAAAAGTAGTCCAAAGTGGAATTTTCCTAAAATTAGAATAAATTGAGTGAATGAAGTGTTAAGTAACATTATTAAAAAAAGCAGATATCATGTGAAAAAAAATTATATCTTGAAAATGTTACCTCATTTTATAGCTTTTTAATATACCTATCGAATTACACCAATCATACTGATGAAACTTCAAAGCTGATTCTTCAAATTTAGGTTGTATACTTTGGCAAATGGTTAAAAGAAAGTGATTTTTTCTTTCACTTAAATCATTAATGGTTTTGGCATTGCTTTTAGCGTAGTTTTTAAGCTTTGGGTTGAGTTTAAAAATAAATTTGGATTTTTCTTAAGCTCGGCTTGCTACACAACTAACTGGTGTTTATTTCTAAGCTTGTGCTTCAAAAACTCTATGCTTTTACTTACAACCCTTTGTGTAGGAGCAACTTTTATGGCGAAACATATGGATGAAAACCTAAGTACAAAACTTTTTATTTTAATTTTTTTTTTGTCGATTACAGCGCCATCTAGGATCGATCAGAAAAAATTTTTCCGACAAAATTTTTGTACTTTTTTATGTACAATACAATAAAAAATAGGGTTTCTATTTAAAATTTTGAACTTTCCCTCGCCTCAAGATTCATACCGTTACATATACCTTTAAAAATTATTGGACATGTGTTTTTTTTTGAATATAATGTCCAATTTCTGAAATATTTTACCATTCCGGGATTTTCCTAACAATATGTATGTAATTTACAGAAAATCAAATTTCAACAAAACATTACTTTTCACTCTGCAATGCAATCTAAATGAAATTTGGAGTCGTAATAGCTACAAAAATTTTCTATTCATAACCGAAAACAGAGCTAAAATATCTTAAATAGTTCAGAAGTTATGATTTGTGCGTTGGGATTTGAAACCGGAACACAATGCTCAGAAATACAATACAAAATCTCCTTTCTGACGCTTTTGTGTGAAATTTATGTTTAAATCAAATTTTTTGAAACTGATTTTGTTATAAATTGGCCCTTTTCTGGTCTCAATGTAGTGCATATGGAGTCAATTGGCCTTTTTCTGGTCCGGTTTTAATGCATAAAGAGACAGTTGCTACTTAGTAATTTTTCAAAATTTTGTTTAAATTTGCACACCTCGACTAGTTATAAATTATCTGACAATCAAGTGTTAAGTGCTGTACATGTCTACAAAAGTAAACTTATTTATGAATGTAGGATTTCCGAGTATTAATAAAAGAATTTCCTTTAAATATTTAATTCACAGTTTATTAACTTCACTTATTGTTCAATAACTAAAACTATTCTTATTTTACATATTAAAGTTTGGCGACTTTCTGCCCTTAAATGTAACAATTACACGGTATGAGCGACTTGCGAAGACTGACGTTCGTTCGTTATATGATCTGCCTACGTCATCGTTCAGTTTCGTATCGTCAAGTTCAGTGTTGTCATGTTTATTGTTTTATTAGTAGTTTTGTCCACTTCTTGTAGTGCGCGTTGGTGTTGCCAGTTGATCGTTTGGGTGCATATTGTGGGCTGTTCCCACATTCGGCCATCCTACGGATTCATTCGACCCGAATGAAGGATCCCAACATTTCATGAATTCGGCTACAGTCGTTGTTTGTCCTGGCCCTTCGTGGTCTCCCACTTTCTTGACTTCATACCTTCCATGACCCATTTTTTTTGTTATTTTATATGGGCCGAAGAACTTTGGTTTTAATTTTAGTCCGGCTCCGAATTGAGTTCGCTTAATGGCTACCAACTGGTCTATCTCGTATTGTGGCTCTTCTTTTCGTTTTGCATTAAAAGTTTTCCGATTCTCTTGTTGTATTCTATTGATATTTTCTTGTGCCTGTTCGCGCAGTTTTCGTCTTTCGCCATCAAGTTCATCAACGATGGTACTATCTAGAAGATCTTGCAGATCTGGTACGCCAGGTATTCGCATTTCGAATCCTGTCAGTATTCTGAATGGCGACAGTTTCGTGCTTCGAGGAGGAGTACTATTTATCAGCTGCTGAACTCTTTCGACATGCTTATACCAACTACCAGGGCTTTCGTTACATAACTTTGCTAGCATGGATACAACTATCTTATGTATCCGCTCCACTTGCCCATTTCCGCGAGGAACTCCTGTGGCTATAAGCAAATGCTGCACTCCTTCGCTCTCACAATAATCTTTAAAATGATTTGACGTAAAGGCAGCACCTCGATCTGTTATTACTCGTTTTGGATTCCCAAAGGTAGCTGCCTGCCTCTTCAACCGGTCTACTACTGCCTCTGCACTCGTATTTCGGGTAGGATATAGCCATACAAACTTGGAAAATGCGTCGACTACAACTAAGATGTGGTTGTAGGACCTGTTCGTCATGTCCATCGGTCCCACATGATCCAAATGGTACGTCCCCAATGGCTGGTCCTCCTTATTAATAGGATTCAAAAACCCTTCCTTCTTTCCCGTTTTGTTTTCAACCACGATACATTCAATACAACTTCGAACAAGCTTGACTGCTTTCAAACTAAGCTGAGGAATGTAAAAAGATTTTTCAACTAACTCTTGGGTTTTCTTCGCCGAGAAATGGCCTTGCTTATGTGCGATTCTTATGATTTCTTCCTCCATTAAGGCTGGTACCACCACTAGTTCCTTAACGGGATCTTTATATAGTACTCCATTTTTTACATAAAAGTCTTCATACTCATCCTTTTCAAGGATTTTCATCACTGCTTTAACCCAATCGTCACTTGTTTGTGCTTGTCTCATTCGATGATTCAGTTCCCCTTCCATAACCAAACAGGAAATTCTACTTAGCGCGTCAACGTGTTTCATTTTTGATCCACTCCGATGTTCAATCTCATAGTCAAAATCTTGGAGAAACATTGCCCAGCGGGAAACTCTTAGCGGAACTTCGCGCTTCTTCAACGTCATGGTAAACGCATTACAATCCATTATTATCTTGAATTTAATGCCTTGCAAATATATTCTCCATTTCTTTAATGCCTCTATAATGGCCATTACCTCTAACTCGTATGAATGGAACTTCTCTTCTGCTGGTTTCGTTCTGCGGCTCATGTATTCCACTGGATGAAACTGCTGATCGTCGAAATCTTTTTGTAAAAGTACAGCCCCACAACCGTACATACACGCGTCTGTGTGCACCTCAGTGACCGCCTTTGGATCGTACAACCTAAGTACTGGAGCACGCATCAGATTTGCTTTCAATTGTTCAATCGCTGCAAGTTGATCTTCTTTGATTTCGAACTTACTTTCCTTTCTCAACAAGTCTGTCAGCGGCTTGGCTACCACTGCATATCCGTCCACAAATCTTCGAAAATATGACGTCAATCCAAGGAACCGCTGTAGTGACTTACGGTCAGTTGGTATTGGAAATTTTTTTACCGCCATAATTTTCGTTTCAGAAGGTAGTATCGTTCCATCCCTGACTATTTTCTGATTCAGACGTCTATAGTCGCAACAAAGTCGTTTGGTGCCATCTTTTTTTCCCACTAGCACTACAGGCGAGGCAAATTCTGACGAACTTTCTTGTACTATCCCTTCATTTAACCATTTGATTATTTGTTCCTCAACTATACGTTTGTCTGCATACGATAAACGTCTAGGCCTTTCAAATACAGGAATATCATCTGAAAGAAGAATTTTCATTTCAACTGGTGTTGGTGGATTACTATTCGGTGTATATGATTCAACTATCATCTGCACCGCCTCGGCTTGGCGACCATTTAGGTGAGAGATATCTGCTTCAAATTCTTTTTCATCACGATTTTCAGCCATCAGACACAGATCTCCAAACTCTTTAAATAAATCTTCGGCTTTGCGCCGAACTTCATATTCACCATTTTCTTCGACGTGAATTTGGTCATCGGAAATTTTATTCTCTTCTTTAGAGGTTTCTTCAGCATATGCTTTCTGTCTCAACTTGACTCCATCCTGAGTCACTATCAAGTCAACCAACTTCAAAATTGTGTTACCGATCACTGCTGCATAGCTAATATCACGTTCCCTTACTACATGAAAAGTCAAATTGAGTTTTAAGCCTCCAATAATTGCTCGTGTGGTAAGGCTACCTAATGTCGTAAGTTCGCTTTTACCGATTCCCACTAACCGTTTCCTATCATTACTCAAAGGAAAATCGCCAATCATAAGCAGTGTATCATATCTTAATAAGCATAAGTCACAACCGGTATCCATTAACGCGGAAAATGTGAACTTATCTATCGTCACATCCTTAAACATCAAACTGCTTGTCTTTTCCGGCATTCCACACGTTTCTGCTGTTAAGGTATTTACACTATTTCTTTCTACCTTGACGGTTTTTATTTTATCGTTACATTCCGACGCACGATGACCTGGCTGACCACATTTGAAACATTTTATCGTTTTAGGACGACAATCTCTAGCAATATGGGAGACATCGCCACATTTAAAACATCTCCTTTCGCCATATTTGTCCGGCTTTTGCTGATTTAATGATCCCCTGTTCACCAATTGTGAATTTAAATTCGAAATCTGCGGCTTATTGGATTTAATTTGCTCGTAGATTGAAATTTGGTCTTTTAATTCAGCGACTGATTTGGATTGATACAACATGCACTTATTGATTTTGGTATCTGGAATGCCCTCAATAAAATATTCTATCAAACTTTTCTCATCTAAGTTTATCGACATTCCAATTTCCATTAAGCTGTACAGATATTCCCTCAAATCTTCACTTTGCCGTTTTTTACGATTTTGCAACATTCGATGTACCTCAATCGAAGACCGACCACAGCCAAATTCTTTTTGTAACGCTGATTTTAATGAAGTCCAGTCGACTATACTGCGTTGGCTTCTCACGAAAATCTTCGCTGCACCCTTCAACAACTGCTTCGCATAAATAAATTTTTGGAGTTCATTCCAAAATACTGCCGCTGCGTTTGCTTCAAAATCTTCAAGCCACTGCTTCATATTTGGCTGGCCTGATCCACTGAATGGCGTCAATGAATCTTCGATATCGCGAAGTGTAAATGGCGTCGACCTCATTACTGCCTGACTACTAGCACTCGCTGGCATGGAATTCACATCGTCGTAATTGGAAGCCTCGTCGTCATCGTCATCGTCATCAACGGTAAGACCATAGTGTTCCAAAAGTCTGTCTTGTAATGTTGCCTTACGTCCGGTTAGTGTCAACCCTAACTCCCTAAGTTTAGCTTTCAGTTGCTCAGTATTCAAACTCAAAATTTCGTCTCTGTCCATTTTATGTGTACAAAAATTCCAAAATGTTTTAAAAATAATTATATTGTTTGGCTACAAATATGAAATATTTCAAAAATTAAATTCAATAGTATTTAGAGTTTCTATACTACAATACTAACAAATGCTAATGCGCTATAAAATTTTCACAGAATTCTTAAGTTAACAAAACTTTACTTTTGCTGTTATATTCTTTTCTTTAATTTAATTTGCTCAAATTATAATGTTTGTTATGTCGCTATATAATTGAAAATTCACGACTCTTACAATTTTAATTAACTTTGACTTTAAAAATTGTAGTCAACAAAATTTACAGCACTTTTTATTTGATTTCTCATCAAAACTTAAAATTCTCTTAAAATCACAAAATATTTTTTACTGACTTTAATATTTTAATTTTCATTTAGCTGCATCACATTTTCAATTGAAACAAATTACTTATCTTCGATTCGGTGATGTCTTCTCTGCTCATACGCTTTTGCAAAAACTTCTGACCTGTTTTCACTGCTCAAACTGCACGGCTTCTGCTTCCCTTTAAATTTCGCAGTTCACTCTGCCTGCAACTACTCAGCCTTTGCTGATCTCAAATTGTATTCGCAGACTGCGCTGCCCGCTTCTGACCTCTGTCTCTACTGCTCAAACTGCACGGCTTCTGCTTCACTTTAAATTTCGCAGTTCACTCTGCCTGCAACTACACAGCCTTTGCTGATCTCAAATTGTATTCGCAGACTGCGCTGCCCGCTTCTGACCTCTGTCTCTACTGCTCAAACTGCACGGCTTCTGCTTCACTTTATATTTCGCAGTTCACTCTGCCTGCAACTACACAGCCTTGCTGATCTCAAATTGTATTCGCAGACTGCGCTGCCCGCAACACACACAGCCTCTGCTGCTTCCGATTACTTTCACAGCTAACACTGCCTTTGCTGTTCTCAAAATTTTCCACAGCCTCTGCTGTTCACATCAACACAGGTCGCAATAACACAGCCACCGCTGTTTACGCCAACGCAGTCCTTGCTGCCAATATCTTTAAACGCAGACGCCGCTGCCCACATTAACACAGCCTTTGCTGCTCTCAAAATTTTAAACGCAGAATCTGCTGCACTTTTCGCACTCTGTAACTGTTGAGTGTAATCAAATCACTTGCTTTAACGTGCAAAAATTCTAACTGCAATGACGAGCGAAAATTCTAACTGCTTTGACGAGCAAGTATTTGTTTTTGTTGGGTTAAATTTTTCCCGATCATACGATTGACTTTTTTTTCTTCGTTTACCGTGCGAAGGTTATTTAAAAGTTAAACTTTTTTTCTTACTTTTGGTATCTTAGTACAGTCAAATTTTATACCACAGTCTTTTACTTTTCTGGTATGTTACGCAAAATTATTTATTTCTTTTGCACTTCACACACACACACTTTAGTTATTATTGGTTTTGCTTTTGTTCAAGTTTTTTTTTTTTTATTTTCACAGTCTGTGGAATTATCCCACTTCTGACACCAATTTGTAGGATTTCCGAGTATTAATAAAAGAATTTCCTTTAAATATTTAATTCACAGTTTATTAACTTCACTTATTGTTCAATAACTAAAACTATTCTTATTTTACATATTAAAGTTTGGCGACTTTCTGCCCTTAAATGTAACAATTACACGGTATGAGCGACTTGCGAAGACTGACGTTCGTTCGTTATATGATCTGCCTACGTCATCGTTCAGTTTCGTATCGTCAAGTTCAGTGTTGTCATGTTTATTGTTTTATTAGTAGTTTTGTCCACTTCTTGTAGTGCGCGTTGGTGTTGCCAGTTGATCGTTTGGGTGCATATTGTGGGCTGTTCCCACATGAATTTAATATACAAAATATAAAAGTTGGTCTGACAAAACATAGGATTTTGCGCTGATTTATCAATCAATAAAGCATTGGTTTTCTAAAACATTTGATGAAAATATTTATATGTATGAACATTTCTCTCTATATAGTATATACCTATCTGAAAAAAAAACGACTGTGAGCATTGTTATTGCGAGATAAAAGTAGTATGTTTTATTCAAAATTTAGAGGCAAAAAGGGTGCTTAAAGCCGATTTCTGCACAAGAAGAAGTTGTTTTGATTAATTTTTTAACCTTATCCCACTCAAGCAAACTTATTGAACAAATCCTCATCAAAAGTTTTCACTGCCAGTATTTCGAGGTTGATTTAATATTAATAGTTTAAACATACAAAGCAAAAAGGCGCTTAAGCTTGGCTTATTTGTAATAAGGAACTATTCCGATTTAATTTTCTTATTTTCCGACTCTGAGCAAATAAACGAACAAAACCTCATCAAAAAAAAATTCACTTTCAAGACTTCGAGGTCACTATAATATTAGTATTAGGTGTTGGAATTAATTTTAAAGGTTTTTTTTTCGGTTTTTGAGCATTTATTTAGAAACAACGGTACAATGTATATTATTCAAAGTATTGTCCATCGTTAGCTACAACATTTTCCCATCTTTCTGTCAGCATATGGATTCCGCGCCGGAAGAACGACTCGTCTTTTGAGGCAATCCACGAATCGACCCATTTTTTGGTATCCTCGTAAGAAGTGAAGCGCTGCACAGCCAAGCCATGCGTCATCGATCTGAATAGGTAGTAGTCGGAAGGAACTATGTCTGGGCTATAAGGCGGGTGGGGTAGCACATCCCAATTCAGCGCCTCCAACGTTTCCTTGACGGTTCTTGCAACATGTGGCCGTGCGTTTTCATGTTGAAAAACCTTTTTATCGTGTCTTTTGGCATATTCCGGCCGTTTAACCTTTAATGCTTGGCTCAATTGCATCAATTGTTGTTTATAGCGTTCCCCAGTGATAGTTTCGTTAGGTTTTAGCAGCTCATAGTACACGACACCCTTCTGATCCCACCAAATACACAGCATAAGCTTGGCGCCATGAATATTCGGCTTGGGCGTCGATGTTGATGCATGGCCGGGTGGTCCCCACGATTTTTTTCGCTTATCGTAATGGATCCACTTTTCATCACCAGTGCTTCATCGATGTGCTTCAACCGCTTTTTTCTTCAAATGGAAGCACAAAAGTAAACCTTCCCGCAAATTGCGTTTTGTTGGAACGAAAGTCGACATGTTCACAGAGAAAAAAATATATGTTGTTTACACTTCAGTGGAATCACACATACTGAAAAATGAAGCTTAGGCAATGTGCTTTGAAATGAATATAGTCACAGGTGTGCCTGATGCGATCTATTGATAGTTACGCCATCTCTTAGAAAACCTTTAAAACTAATTCCAACACCCAATAATTCAAACTTGCCTCGTAAAAAAGGACTTGCACTCAATTTAGTTTCAAAAAGGACGAGTCGGGATTTTCGTTTTCACAGTTACTAACTAAGCAGAGGTAAACGAACAAAACCTCATCAAAAAATCTTCAGTGACTTCAAGTCGAGGTTGTCTTTATTTTCCCGGGAGGTGTGTTTGATTAAATTGAAATAACTGGTTTCATTTTTGGCTAAATTAACTTATTTTTATTAACTATATTAACTTAACAAAAAATCTAGGTACATAAACTTACAGGGTTGCTACCTGATTTTGTTCGATCAATTTTGCTTAAACAATATTTTTATATTTTTTTAAACCAACGATTTCAATTAAGTCAAAAAAGTAAGATTTTAACAAACTTTTCGAAAACAAGCAAATGGCAACTCTAATTGCTTTTGATTTTTAAGAAGTTTATTTGAGCGTTTTAAGGCTAAATTTCATATGAATGAATACCATGCACAGGAAATTAGTTCAAGAAGTCTAATGTACTAACCAATAAACAACCAGTTTCAGTAAAAGAAGCTAAGATGTTGCAAAAATGCGATAATATAAATAGCAGACATTTAAAAGTATTTAAACTGGTGTATATGGATCTTATTTGTAAATTGACTTAATTATCTGAAAATAAAAGAATACTCATACCATCATAAAAAATCTGTTGGAAGAATGACACACACTAGTGCTCTTTGCAAAATTTTAAAAACTTTTTTTTTTTAAAGAAGCACTGAAAGCATTGAAAAAACAAAATTGACTCCGTTGAAAAAGAACTGAAAATCAATCTTCTTTTTTGCATTTTAAATTTAAGCATGATGTTGAACCACGGGTCACTCAAAAGTAAATTTTTTGGAGAATCACTCATTTTTGTTGTGCTCGTACTACTATGTCGTAGGTTATCTTCCTAGGGTTAAACTAACGCCAACAAATTTTCATTACTGCTTATTTTGCTTAAAATTCAAAAGATTCGGAAGTAGCTGTTGATGATGAGCATTAACACGAAGCGTCGGAAATGCCAGTTAGAGGACGTGAATTTTGTTCCCCATTTTTTTATTTTTTTTTTCACTTTTAAATAATTTTCATTCTCTGCTACGGAAACGGAAATGCATTCGTTGATTATACTCATTTAGTCGCTGTCAGTTTGTTAGCACCACGTTGCGCGGTTTTAATAAACAGCAAAATAAAAGAGAAAAATTACAAAAATAATAATAATAATAAAATTAATAAAACAGCATAAGAAAAAAAAAAAAAATAATAAAAGGTAAAAAAAGTAAATCATTTTATTAAAAAACATGTTGAATTTCAGCAAAAGTAGGGCAAAGGATACTACTAAGAAGTAGAAAAAATACAAAAACTGAAAAAATCGTTTCATAGCGTTAGGAAGGAAGTAAAAGAATAATGCTTCAGCAATTCCTAAGAAACTAAGTGGGTATAAATAGATTATTATTAAAAACAAAAAGAGCAGCAAAAACACTTGTTTTTATTGCATGAAAATTAATATTTTGTATGCAACTGCTGATAATGATAAGAGGATATGAACACAAAAATAGCCGAAAGCCTTCCAATTTTTTTCTTAAGACAAAAATACTATTGAAGGTATAATCTTTTTTATGGAACTTAAGATGAAATTGCTTACAAAACTCTAAATTAGTATAGTTACAGCATTCATAAAACTTTCCTTTCCTAACAATTTCAATGAAAATTATGATTTTTAATACTTCCGGAACAGTGATGGAGCGTAATTAAAATAACTTCTTTTGAGGGAAAGTTCCTAAATTAAAATGAATTCTTAAAAAAAAAAAATAAATTTTTTCCTGTAGAAAATAAGTAGATTTGTTTCTTCAAAATTAAAAGGTGAAATAATTTATTAAATTGGCGGTTAAAAATGCTGACAGAATATCATGAGTGTCACGGCTTTCAGAAGAAAATAAGTTGACTTGACTATTCTTAAATTCCTCAATGAAAGTCGAAAAATATATGAAGTAGAACACGCTAAGTGTACCAGCTGAAAGTTTTTTTTGTCTCCGATTTTGCTCAGATTTAACAATATGGTAGCTCCAGTGCGCAACAACAATAATCCGGGAGGATTTGGTCCTAGTCTCATTTGCTGTTAAAATACCGGGTGTTGAAGTTTGCGCTTTTAGTCATTTGCATTAAAAGGGTGTTTTTTCATAGCTTACACCAAAATTTCTAAATTGGTATATGGTATGTTAGTAAATGGTCCCATTTATTTTTAAGTGCTCTTTTTATAAAAAAAATATTACATGGCGAAAAAAATTTTGTTTCACAAAAATTTCTTAAACTTAAAAATACTTTTGAAGTTTTTTTAAAAAAACTCCCCTTAAATTTTTTTTAAAAGTAGAAACTTTTTTTTTAATATGAGAAAAAAGTTGTTGAAACTAGGGCTACTTTGGGAACTTAAACGAACTGTGTCGCTTCCTTGAATTTAGTAAAATATTCTTTGTCAGTGCATTGTTTACGCAATACATATAATTTTCTATGACCATTTTATCGAATCGTTTATTATTTTTTAATTTAAATAATGTCATTTAAGTACTTTAGTTAAAACTTGCCTATATGTTAACAGATATAATTTTTCCCCATTTTCGATCCACTCTCCTTCCACGTAATTGCTCCTAGTTACCAAGTTAGTTAGCTCACACATAATTACCGTATCAAGTTCAAAAATACCCCCCACTCTCCTCCTTATAACATAATATACAGACGGTCGTTTAATAAAAACAGAAAGTTTAAAACAAAAAATGTCTACTTACATTGTTATTATATGTTTTTATTTGCAAGCCCCTAGCCACATTTGAATAATAAAATTATGAAAATCTTTATTCACTGTACGAATAATGTGAAAATTATTCACTAATTGAGTGTAAATATTTTATAAACATTTTCCTGCTTAAGTTCAGTCATTGAACTTTGTCTGTGAGAAAACTTCTATGGCACTCCCCAACTCCTCAGCATCCTCAATTACAACGGTGCGCAAAAGACAACCATTTAACTGTCATTAACATATTCAAGTTTTATTGTCTCGTTGCTACTGCTCTGCTCCGTTGCTCTGGCAGGAACCGGATGTTAATTTTAAGCTTCTTAACAGGCTGCAACTTTGTATGCGCATTTACGAAGTTGTTGGTTTGGTGTGTCTTTTATAGTCTATACGTGATGTATGTGTATGAAAGTTTGTGTGTAATTATATACGTATGTATAAATGTTTGACTATTTGTTGTAGCTTCAATACCCTAAGCGTCTTTATTAGATATGACTTTGGTAAATAGTTAAATATTACACATGAAAAATTTGACTTACTGTGGTCCTTTTAAGAGTTTTTTTGTTGAATTTTTTTATATTTTTTTACAATTTTGTGTAAGACTTTTTAACAAAACTCCAATTTAAAATTAGACAAATTAGACCCGGGAAACATTTTTCATTCAATATATTCTTTTTGAAATAAAAAATACACAAATAAAGCTACAGCCAGCTGATCTTAAGCCGTTTTCGTTTTGTATACTCAATAGACCGGGTCCATTTTCTATGAAGCAAAATAAAATCATCCCGAAACCGACTCAAAAGTTAGGGTGACTCTTAAAAGCGATATCTGTATCATTTTTTCATTCTGAGAAAAACTAATGTAGCATTTTTGATTCTACTGAAGGCCTAGCAATAAGGATTATGCTCTTACAAAAAATTTTGGCGCTTAAAAATAATTTTTTTTTTTGGTTTATAGATAATATTTGGTTCCAAAAATCGATTTTTTTCCGCTTTTCAATAACGAGGTAGGAAAAATGATTTTTTACTCAAAATCTAGGGAACTTACGAAAAAAGTGTATAAGACATAAAAAGCTTACAGTTGTGCAAAGAATACATGTACATTTTTCAGAATTTTTAGAAATTTTTTTGTTAAGCTCACGTTTATCAGCAAATTTCTAGGTTAACTTAAAACCAAGGCATCAAAAAAAATTTCATAAGACTCAAAATGCTTAGAATCCTTAAAAAAATTGGTGTGAATTTTTTCAGAATTTTTGGAAGTTTTTTTTGTCTTGAAAAATCATAAAAATAGTAGACATAGTTATTGAAATTAATAAAAAACCGATTTTTTGAACCGAATATTGTCGATATCCCAAAAAAGCTCCATTGGAATAAAAAATATTATGCATTTGTATATCGTTTCTTAAGGAGTCCCTCGAACTTGTGAGTCTGTTTCGGGATGAATCTAAATTTCTATCCGGTCTAATACTCAAGCCCTTTTTTTCACTAACCACTTATTCTTACATCCTATAGATAATTATCCAAAGATATCTAATTGTATTTTTGTAGCCAACACATAATCAATGTTAACGTCTGTGTCCAATACGATAATCAATTCCACTAAATAGAAATCATAAGGAGGTCATTACGACACAATACCACATTACGTATGAAATTATCATGATAAACATAATAAAATCATTGCATAAATTACGGGGTTCCTTGCATATTATTACCCATGTAGCATTAAAATTATAGTGCACACATGAACACACACAGACAAATTGATGTTGGGCATTGCCATATATAATTTTACAATTAGTGAGAAATTTTCCACTTGTTTAATTTTGAACAAAGAACAAACCAACTAAAATAGAAAATATTTAAAAAAACAATAAAAAAAAATGTAGCAAATGAAATGGAAACATGAAAAATAAAGGATTTCAAATCGTTTGCATTTAATTTGATTAATTTTGAATTAAAAAAAGTTTGCTTTACATGAGAAAGTGTGCAACTTCTGTTACCTAGAATTGGATTAGACGGAAATATCAATAAGAAATATGCTTCCCTTACTTCGATTAACCCAGAATATTTTTATTAAACATTTTAACTCAAGCTGTTTGGCTCGATAAATTTAAGTAAAAAACAAATCATACTAGAATCACTTAGAAATACTTTTACTGTTTAATAACACAACAAGCTATGTGTCAAATTTATTTCTTCCTCGTTGTTGAAATAAAGACACTTTAATTAATGCCTTGTACTGTGGTTTTTGATGGTGCTTTATCGCCGTACAAAGAACTAAGTTCAGCGACACAGTCTTGTTGAGATAATCCACGTCGAAAGTTGTGAAAAATAATCCAACGAAAACCTTTTCAGGAAATTTCCATTTCCTGGCAAAACTGATATTCTTAACTCACTGTAAACAAAACAAATAGCACTTGTACATCAAAACGTTATGAGTACGTTTATGCTAAAAATTACATTCTTTATTATGATGTTGCCAAATTTTAGCTACTGACCTTGTGACCTGCGTATATTTAAGAAATTATGGGGCGAAAACGGATTTTCTGAAAATTTTCTCTAAAACGTTAGGTTAAAGCAAAAAAAAAAAAAATTGTTTGTAAAAAATGTCAGAAAATTAGCTTTTGTCTTATGTGTGACTCCTCAGAGGTACATGCTAGACCACTCCTCTGGTAAAATTTTTTATTAGCTAGGAAACCGCTTTCACTTCCTAGAGTCATAGTAACCTTAATGTTTTTATTTTTCACATGCTAAAATTTTTTTTTTTTAACAATTTGAACTTCCCTGCAGGACCAAGGACTATTCCAAAACTAGTTTGTAAACTACTCTATGAGAGCGACCGACTAGTCCAAATTCTGTCACATCTAATATACATAGAGTTCTAGTTACTTTCTTTATTGTTTGTCATTGGACATAATCAATTGTCTCCTTATGCATTACATTGAGACCAGAAAAAGTTCAATTGTCCTTTTATGCATTACATTCGGAACAGAAAGAGGCCAATTGTCTTATTATGCATTACATTTGGCCCAGAAGGGGGCCAATTCTTTTTATTTTGTTTATTAATTTCAAAGTATTTTATTTAATACACAAATTTTACACATAATCATCAAGAGGTTTTCTAGACGAACATGCTAAAGGCTTTCTTATATATTTCTGAGCATTGTGTTCCGAGATCAAATGAAATTTTATGTTATTAATTTTTTTTTTATTATTTTATAAGCCCGCTATATTGGGCACATATTTTATTTTCCACTCCAAAGACTCTTCGGACAAATAAATAGAAATTTAAAATATGAATTGCAAATCAGTGAAGGATTTGAACCTGGGTCTCTTCACGCAGCGCAAGTCATTAGATTGATACACTTTTATTTGCTTTATATTACAGTCGACGAACTTCCAAATAGTACGTACGTAGGCAGTATGATTATAATTTTACTGACACAATCGATAAACAATTGGACCTCTTTTGGAACTAATGACGAATTATACATTACATTCCAACCATTTTTAATATAAATGACCCATCTTGCATTACATTTGGACCATATTTGTTACAATTAACACTGTTAACTAAATTTAATTCCATTGAACCTTAGCAAAACTGTGGCCATCTGAAAAGAAAAGAAAGATAAATATTCTGCAATTCAATGTAATTTTTGTCTTCAATAGAGTCATTACGAATGCAATACGCAAAACCTATGACATGCAGAAAATGTTGATATAATGGTATCTCAGTGATGCTGGGAATTTGTACAATGCCGATAAAGCAACAATGATGAAATTATCGGAAGCCAATCTATCATTACCAACGAAATTATACAATTTATAGAATAGTTTGTTGCTTGTTTGTGGTTGAACTTTTAGTTAATGCGAATGTCTGTACCACTGAAAAGCCTTATTTTCCAAAGAAATACGTTTCACGTAAGTAGATTCATTTTACTGCATAAACGCATAAAATAGTTTTGTGCAATTTACGATGTTTCTAATAAGATTGCCTCTGAAATACGAGATTTTAGGAAACTAGTACTGATGCTACTATTGTACTCTTTTGGGAATAGTTAGCTATTGAAACCTATTTCAGCATTCTGGGCTAATTAACTAATAATGATCACGAAATCAAAACAAAGATTCAGGAAGCTATCGATTGCAATCAAAACCGTTTTTAAGAAGGAAACCTTTTTACATGGCTTTTGTGAAGCAGAAATAGGTTTTTTTCTCACTGTAGTTGAACACACACAAAGCAGCAACATCAATACATACACATATGTATGAGCATCATACACTTACATACATGTAAATTGTACAGCCACTTGTAGTAATTAAAATTTCCGATGAAATTTGCAGCCAATTTGTATAAAAGTTTCCTTCACTTATTTTCTTTTTGCACATTTCTTAGAATCCATAAAGTTAGTACCTACATATGTGTGCTTGTTTTTACAACAACAACAATAACAAAAACAACATTCTTTCTGAGTGTTGAGTTTCTTCCACTATACATACGTTGTAACCCTGCATTCCTTAACTTGGTTGCTGCAGTAACGTTAATTACTTTAGTGTTTTTAATATCATTAAAATTATTTTCAGTATAAAATAAAGTAGTTATGCAAGGTAATAAAGTGGATTTCTAAAAGAAAATTTCAGCGTAAAGTTGAAAAAAATGTCTTACCTTTAAGTTTTTTAGTAAGACCTACTGGAGTCCATACTATTGCGCAACGTATCTGCATATGCTTTAGTGGCCAACAATTAAATTTAAAATTTTCATAAAATATTTAATTACGTAAAGATTTCCTGAATCAAATGTCTTTTAGGCAACATCGAACACCAAATAATTGGAATTGAAAGTAATGCAGTTATGTAAGAAGTAATGTTACTCATACCACGTGGTAAAAATATTACTGAAGTATTAAAACAAAGTTCAGGCAGCTTGAAAATTGAGTTTTTTATTAGTTTTTGTGTCAGCCTTGCACTCTTTATATTAGTTTTTTGTAAGTTTTCTGGAATGCGCTCTGTAAGATTATTGGGGAATAAAATCTGATCACTGAAAAAATCTCGTTTGGTGCGCGACAGGGTTTTATCATTTCCGCGACAAAGTCTGCGTATAGTATTCAAAGACAGATTCAGTTGGTTTGGATCCTTCCTCTTGGAGTTCTTTTAGAGCTTTAATAGTGCTTGGCTAATAGCAAAGGCGGGTTCAGGTTCTTAAAAATTCGAAAATTATCGAAATCTCAGCACAAATCATTCAATATGGATTAACAAATTCACATGGGTCGACAAAGATCTCAGAGCCTGAGTTATAAACCATTTGTGTGCCAGACAAGAAAAATATTTTAAAATTTTGCTCTTCCTATTTCAATCAGGATTGAGTGCAATTGCACAGTAGCATATGAGTTTTGAAGTTTATCAGCAAACCGGCTTAAATCAACATTTTTCAATTAAGTTCTGCCACAATAAATTTCAACGGCCATAAAAAAAATTTATAATTTTATATAAAAATTTTATATTACATCGAATTATTAGGCTGAATCTGACAAAAATTACCTCGAATTTGAGAAAATGAGAGTAAAATTATGGCTTTGTATGTAAATAAAGTAACTCATACGTCATGTTTATCATTAAATCGTTTAATACAAAAATGAATGTCGCTTTAATTTCTTTTTTGTTTTTTTTTTTTTTAATTTTTGAGCCACCTTAAGCACATGCATGTAGAAATTATGTGTATGTGTTCGTCGTGGAAATACTTACGCTTAGGCGTGAGTGTGTACGCGTGCTTAAGTTAAGTGAAATTCTTTAGCATAAAAGCAGCTCCGCACATTATTTCCGTAACGCTGCTTGATTACTTTTTCTTTTTGGAATTTTTCATATTTTCTCGCGAAAATATTTTTGAACACAAAAATGTTTTTGAATTTAATATAATATTCTAATGAAATATAGCAATAAAAATTTTGTTTTTAATTTTTAATACAACTTTTTTGTTGGAAAAAAGTTTAAATTCTTAACATTTTCGCGCACTAAAACTTTATTACAATTCCTTGAAAACTTAAAAACACAAAAACTGGCAAAAAACTAAAAAAATTCAATTTTTTATTAACTGCCATTTTGTGTTCATGTAGCATGTAGTGAGGCATAAAATATTTACAATTGAGTAGATATGTGTGTTTTAACGTACGTATGTATTCGTTTTATTTGCTAAGTTTTGCCATGGCAGTAAAAGTCAAATTTTGTACAAAGTTTCTATGTATCCGTATATAATCATATAGGTTTCTTTGTATGTTTTTGTTTATACATTTTTCAAATATCTATTATTTCGGAAAATTGCAGCGTAGCATTGTTGCTTCCTTTAGTTTTTGTAGTACGAGTATTTTATGCAATTCCAGTAGTAAATATATTTTACGACTGTCAACATGTAGCAAATTATTTAAAGCAACATGGAGTTCGCTACTAGCTTAAAGCGGGTACATTCATTATGTTTCCTGCGGCAACAATGTAGTTGTTTTTTTCTTTTACTTAGCAAAAGAAGCGCTCACGTGAAAGCGCAAAAAACTGAAATATTTCTGCAATGGAACGGATTTTGTTTTGATATTGTTAATATTGTCTTTAAAAAAGAATCTGAAAAACAAAGTGTAGAAACACAAATTTTTGATATAAGAAATTTTGAAATTTTGAAATAAATTTGCTCAGTCCATACGTTAAAAAAAAAAATTCGGAAAAAAAGTGTTTTTTTTTTCTGAAATTCAAGTTCAAAAACTAGAAATTATTATAAAAATCTCTTAAAACATTACTGTTAAACTTACTTCTTGTATAATATTTGTCATCAACGGGTTTGTTTATGTAAAATAGCCCATTCAATATGAAATAAAAATCACATGAGATAAAAATTTCATCTAAAAAATCGCATGCAACAAAAAACTTATAGTGCAAAACTATAAAATTTTGCATCAGTTCAAATAGTAAATTTTTTAAGGATCTGATATTAAGGACGTTGCAAGGACTTCGTTTCGCGGGGTTTTCTTGCAAAAACCATTTTAATGATTTGCAAAATTGAGAATTCTCCTTTTTCTTTATTCTTAACCATCAAAACCCCTCCCATGACTACGTCCTTGTCTGATATAATCTGTTGGATGATGGTCTGTTTGTCGTTTGGTTATAAGGATCAAAACTGTTTCTCAATGCAACCACACTTTTAAGCTAGAATTCATAAAGAAACACAGATTTTGAGCGTTTCTTCATCAGTGTGTATTACAACTCCCCAAAAATATTAAACAATTTGATAAATAAATGTTTTTTCAGTGCAATTTAAATTTTGACAAAAATTATTATTTTCGACGAAAAGAATTAATGAACTAAGTAATAGCTGCCATTAGTGTCGAACTAGAGTTAAAAGATTTAAGTTATGCAGAATACTGTGTTTTTGGAGTAGTTCAAGTTGAAAAAATATCTATCAACATTCGCATGAGACAAATTTTCTTGCTAGATAAAAATCTCATGAGAGAAAAACCAGCATAAGACTGTGAGATCTATTTCAGTACTAAGTTGATTCTTATTTTTTTGTCTCTAGGTCCCGAAATTGCAATCATTAGTTAACTTATAACATTAGATAAGTTCATATCATAGTGTATCATTTTAATAAAAGTTGAAAATTTTAATTTGGTTTTTGCGATGCTACATACTTTTGGTTAGTTAAGCAAAATTAATTCTTCTACTTTGACAAAGTTGATCAGTTCTGAAACAAATTTTTCTAGTTTGCTACAACGATACTGCGCTTTTTCAAATGAATTGATTGCCAATATTGCCAATGCTTAACACTTTCTACACAAAGGATTTGAAATTTCACCAAAATTGTAAACTGAAGTTAAAAAAATTCAATCGAGGACATTTTTTTGTGTTCAAAAGCATTTTTGAAAGAGAAAAATTCTAATAACAAAATAATTGAAATTCTTCAAAATATTTACTCCAGACACACACACAAGGAAATATTGTGCATGTAGTAGTCTTGCTGCACTGTGATAGCAGTAGAGTGTCATTGTTGCCATTGCTGTATACGTTAAGTTAAATTTCATTTTGCAGCGCAACAAACGCAATAACCCAAAACGAAAAAAAAACCACGTTAAAAGGGAAGAGTGGTAGTTGCACTTGCACTTAAATGCACCAGCAATATAGAAATAACTTGCGATACAATAAAATACAAAAAACACACAACAAAAAGTTGAAAAACGGAAAACGCTTTTATTTTAATGTTCCCGAACTCTGTATGCAATTCACCATAACTTTACGTTAACCCACTTAAAGTCAAGTGCGGGGGAAAAGAACTCAGTCAAGGCATAGAGTATTCCTACGGCTACATATTTTTCGTTTTTAACTTTTTGAAAATTGAGCTTCATCCAGCATCAGCATCAGCTGTAAAAATCCTTTAACATCAAAAAGAGGATGAGCCAAAGGATGAAATGGTTGATAACAACAACAACAACGATGGCTACAAGAACGGCGACGACGACGATTACGATGACTACGACATGAAATGCAACAAATTTCCAGTGCAATAGAGAAATATTAAGTGGATACTTTATGCAAGAAAAGTGTACTTAAAAAGAATAAAAGGGAGTATAAAAGTTGAAATTGGAGTAGAAAGCAGCAAAGTGTTGGCAAAAAGTAAGAACGGATACGCTAGAAACAAAGCAATGCCGCCGACGTCGAATATTTTTACAATGAGAAAATGCGAAATAATCTGCGTTAATAATAAACACTATGCGCTATAGTGCACAATGATGATGTTGCACAGTGCAGTATTTTGCAATTACAATGGGACATTAAATTTTTTAAGCAAAAATATGTTAGTCATAAATTTAACATATAAAAACACCCTAAAAATGAGAAAATTTTACAACGTGCGCTAGTATCTCCAAACTTAAGACAGTAAGTGCAGCACACAGAACGTATGCAGCTTAAATCCCCAGTGTTTCAAACTGAATTGCAGATTACCCAACATTACAGAGATGAGATAGATAGAAAGAGAGAAAAAGCATAATAAAACACTAAGATTTGTTGCAACTTGCAACAAATAAATGTGGCATTAAAAAGCGTAAGGATATAAAACAAAAACATAAAAATAATGAAAAAAAAAAACACTATGCTGCATGCACTATAATTTGCAACATTTTAAATTAAATTCATTATTGTGTCTGTTTTGTTGTACAAAAAGGAAAAAGAAAAAATTAAAATGCAGCATGACGCTGTTGGGGGGCGTAAATATAAAACAGCATTAAAGCACAAGGCAACAAATACAAGTGAAGAACTAAACTTAAAAGAACAACAACAATGGCAACATAAGACAACGTAAGACAATAGCAACAGAAAGCTGCATCAACAACAACAGACAATAATGCGTTTTGCAAGGATTCGCAGGTGATTTAGCAGGATATAAAGAAAATCGCAACAAGCAACAATACCTGCTACGTTTGCTGCAGTCGTCGGTTGGTATCAACTTTATTTATGAGCGCGCTGTACCCAATTGTGTACTCTCAGTTAGTTGAGAATGGGGTGCGATGCGAAAATTTGTTGCCTACTTTAAGGCGATTTAGAATATTTACGCAATTCATGTGATTTGGAGTGTTAACTCTAGCGGCTGCTAGTTGAGCTGCATTAAATTTAGTACGGTTTTGGAGTTTGTATTTATTTTATGTGATTTTTGTTGTTAATGTTAATGTTTCTTTCTTGAACTGCCATATTATTTAAAAGCGCACATTCACTACACGTACAATACTTCACATTGACATCGAGTTTAACTTAAGAAAGAAAATTTCGTTTTGTAATTTTATGGAAAGTTGCTTACATACATATATATAAAGCGAAATATGAAACCGTTGAAAAACTTATTTTGGAAAATAGCATCAGGAAATGAGTTCTACGATAAAGTTGTTGACAAGCTAAATAAAGATGAATCAATTATTTTTAAACTATGGACATAATATAAACTTTGTCGACGTATTTGCAATACTAATCTTGAATACAGCCACAGAATTTCTCTATCGTACCCGGTTGTCGAGATTTCCCAGCCTTATAAAAGCATATTTTTTTGTTATTTGAGGTTATATAACAAGACAATTTAATTTTTTGTCATAAAACTTGTCGTTGTACATAGTAAAAAAATAATATCTTACAAAACTAAACTCTATCGATATTTTTTTTTTTTTGTGTAAAAAGACGGATGGTTAAGTTCTCTTAACACATTGCATTTCCTAACCTAAAAAGTTTCAATATGGGTGATTCTCCAAAAAATTTACTTTTCAATGCTCCAGAGTTAAAAACCGTATTTCCTTTTGAAAGCTGATATTTTGGCTATATAATACAAAAACGCTACGAGAGCTGCTTTACAAATATCTTAGAACAAAATAAATATTTCTGATTAGTTTGCTTTGAAATTATAACATACCATAAAGCATTAAAAACTCATTCTCCTGCCTGTCCCAAACTGCTTCTTAGTGCAGTTTATTTGCTCCTGGCGCATATTTTGTTTAAAAAAAAAAAACTATTGAACATTGTTTGTACAAATATTTAAGTTACTGCTCATCTGTTTCAAATGTGTTAAAAATTTTTAAATTGAACTTAATTTGAAGTTGGCTCCTATTCTAGTCTTTCGTTGTTCAGTTTATTTTGTTCTAACTCTAAATTTTTTGAGTTGAAAGGGGAGACTCAGTTTTTTTTTTTTCGAACAAGTCAGTTTTGCTTTTCGAAAGTGAGTGTTAGACCGGTGCGTTTTGGACGAATGTTTAAAATTTGTCGAGCAACTGGCAGAATTGTAAAGTTTAACTATCGACATGAAGATTGCTGCCACCCTAGCTCTGAGAGATGACGGGAAGGGGTGTCGATATATTTTTGAAGGTTGAATAACGTGGCTTAAAAATGCATGCTCATTGGTCCGAAGTGAATCAATTCTCAGCTTCGTAGTAGGTCGAAAACTGAAATCCAAGACATGGATTCTTATGTATTAAAAACGCGTTATAATGGGTTAAGCTGTTCTGAAATATTGTTTCATGCTTGATTCTACATTAAGTTATGTGAACAACTTAACCCATTATATAGCGTTTTTAAGGGTCTTTTCGACCCATTTTTCCAAAAACTTGTTTATAATGGGTTAAGATGTTCTAAAATATTGTTCCATGCTTGATTCTACATTACGTTCTGTGAACATCTTAACCCATTATATCCCGTTTTTAAGGGTCTTTTTGACCCCTTTTTCAAAAACTTGTTTATAATGGGTTAAAGAAATTTCAAAAATATTCTAAAAAAATTTACTAGGGGGCACCGAAAAAACAAAAACCGTCCGGACATTGGGAACCGTCGTTGACCAAATATTTACGCCCGATTTCGTGATATTTTTTGATAATAAAAATCAAAAAATCATTTTTCATGAATGAAAGTAATGTTGTAGCGCAAAAAAATGGTACCACTGGATTTGTCAGAAAAAATCCTAACAAAATGTTGATTTCAAATTATTCTAAGATTTTTTCTGTTCAATCGTGGAGTGCTCAAACAGGGGATTTGGAAAAATTTCGACTTTTTTGAGCTGAAAAGTTCACTTAACGCCAAAAATGGACATCTTATCAGAAAACTAATGATGCTATTCGATTTTACGGGAAAAAATACATAAGAATCCATGTCTTGGATTTCGGTTTTCGACCTACTACGAAGCTGAGAATTGATTCACTTCGGACCTATGAGCATGCATTTTTAAGCCACGTTTTTCAACCTTGAAAAATATATCGACACCCCTTCCCGTCATCTCTCAGGGCTAGGGTGGCGGCAATCTTCATGTCGATAGTTAAACTTTACAATTCTGCCGGTTGCGCGACAAATTTTAAACTTTCGGCCAAAACGCACCGGTCTATTGAGTGTAAATGCGTTTTTTTAAGTGTTAGAAGTTTTGTAAAGAACACAAGTGTATAACAATGTCATACTATTACATTCTCCTGTACCATTCAATCTCCCGGCACTCAAACCCATGTTTAAATTTAAAATTTGATATTTTAACTATTCAATACAGATACATACTTTACTAGGGCTTCTATATGAATTGAGGCGTTGCGTGCATTAACGCCCTAAGTCGACTTAGGGCGTTTTTGCGCCCATCGCTTTTTTGAAAAGCTTGGGTCCTCAAATTTATGTGTACTTAATTTCAACTTCCAATTTCGATCACAGAATATGGTAGAGCAATATTTATATACTGTTTAAAGGGTTGCGTGCAAGAAGGGCGTAGTGCGACTTGGGGCGTTTTTGCATAAATCAATTCGCGGTAGGAAAAACGGTTTTTACATAAAACCAAGGTGCTGAACGAAAAAATTTTATATGGCAAAAATGCTTAGAATTGTCCAAAGAGTACGTGTGATTTTTTTTAGATTTTTTTTTTTTTAGCCAAATTTTGAAAAATTATAAAGTGTTCGAAAAAATTCACACATATTTTTTGGACGATTCTAAGCATTTTCTGCCTAGTACACTTTTTTCGTAAAACACCTTGCTTTTGAATTAAATCCATTTTTCCGGCCGGGTAAAAAAATTGCTATGTTTGAGTGGCCATATTTCGATAAATTTTTAGCTTAAGAAAATTTTCAATAAAGCATTTTAAAGGAAACTTTATCTCCTTATTTTTTATCAAGTTTTGTCTTTTCCTATCTTTGATCTAAAAAAAGGTAACGTCGAAAGAGTAAAAAAAAAAAATTCGCAAAAAAAGACAAGAATTCGCACTTTTTTTTTTTTTTTTTGATTTCAATATTTATTAAAATTCATTGCGCCGCTTTTGTGTAATATTGAATCAAAATATTCAATTCTTTAAAAGTAGGTGTGACACTCTTGCCATCCCATCACATTTACGCTATTTATAATCAGCATTTGTCTACCAAACTTAACCACCGTTTGCGAAATATTGCCAAATAAATTCTAATTTTAAAGCATTTGCTACGCCTTTCTATGATTATCTACAGGGTTAAAATTGATCCCAGTCTTAATGCTATACTAATAAAGAACATTGTACCAAATTTTGTTAAAATCTCTATAACCGTTTGCAAAAAAAATATTTACCAAGTGCAAAACTTAGATGCAAATGTATGCATGCATTTTATAAAATTAAAATTTTAAAGAAATAAACAAAAACGCACATTTGTAAATAATTGGGGTGAAAATATATTTTATTCCCCTCATTTTAAAAAAAAAACCATTAAAATCGGAACAGTTTTACCGGTTTCCCAAGCAAAATGCTAAAGTTACCAGGTGCAAAACTTAGATGCAAATGTATGCGTGCATTTTATAATATTAAAATTTTAAAGAAATAAACAAAAACGCACATTTAAAAATAATTGGGGTGAAAGTATATTTCATTCCCCTTATCTTAAAAAAAAAATCATTAAAATCGGAACAGTTTTGCCGGTTTCCCAAGCAAAATGCTAACGTTACTCCAGTGATAGTCAAATGGATTTATGCAAAAACGCCCTACAATTTAAATTTTTCCTTCTTCGATAATTCTGTCAATATGCGTTAGTATTATGTGTTAGCGGTAATTATTTACTCATTTTATTAGGTTTTATTGAATAAATTTGTTTTTCATGGTTTAAATGATGGTTTGTTCTTTTTATCAGCATTTAGAAACTTTAAATTGAATTATCTCGAAATGCCATTTTTCGACTTGGGGCGTTATTGCACGCAACGCCTCAATTGCTTTAAAAAAAATAATTTTTAGAATATTACTATGAAATTATAGCATAAAGTGTTTAAAAGTCATTCTCTGTCCTATCCCTCGCCGCTTCTAAGTGCACTTAATTTGCTCGTTTCTTAAGTTGTTTTCTAAAAAAAAAAAACTTATATGACATTGTTTCCATATATGTATATTTCAGCTACTGTTTTTCCGTGGTAACTCTTCGAAAATTTTTTTTTAAATAGAATTGACATACATACAAGTTGGTCCTTCAGTTTAGACTATCTCTGCTCAATTTTTCTTATTCTAACTGTAAATTTTTTAAATATTGAGTAAATAGAGAACTAAAAGTGAAGCGAAAGAGTATATTTCCAGCTCTGTCTGTTTGGATTTTTTGGTAGTGAGTGTTAGTGCGTTTTTTTTTTTCAGTTTAAAAATTTTGTAAAGATCAAAATGTACATCATTCTCCGCGTTAGTTTTTTAAATAACCAAACATATTATTTTATCTTCATATAATTAAATCAAACAATTACGGGGGCTATCAACCAGTTTCAACTTTTTAAAAAAATTGCTATTTTGATTGTGATATTACTGTTTTTGCAACATTTTGTCATTCTCCGTTTCGTCATTCTCCGTTTACTAACCTTCCACATGGTTTTTTCTTTTGCTTAAACTATTTATTTAAAAAATTAAACTAATATTAACTCCTTTAAATAAACTTTTTAAATATCCAAACTTAATTTTTTTAAGGGTCGATACCTGGTTACTTTCAAAAATCTTACATAGTTCTAACTTTTTTGACTAAATGCATATATTTGGTTTCAGAAACGCACAGATAAACTTTTTTGAATCAGTACAAAACTTTCGGTGTTGCCACCCTTATTACAGACTGTGTGACGAAGAAGTATATAAGAAATTCAGTTATTTTGCGTTTAGTCTGTGTTGTGAAATAAAACAAACAACAAAAATAGGTGGCAACATCTAAGTTAAGTATTAAGTGTTCAGGTAAGGAATAATTTTTTAGAACATCCCAACCCATTATATCTCGGTTTTAAGGATCTTTAAGACCCATTTTTCAAAAACTTGGTTATAAGCAAAAGTCGGCAAGGGGTACTCCTAGAGAACAAAGTTCTCATGTATACAAAATGTGAGCATAAAATTTTATTTCTATGTGAAAAAATACAAATATATTCATTCAGTATGAATCGAGCAGTTGACTGAGAAAGTCAATTTGCGTCACCCATTCGTAAAATATGTGCACTAAAAAAGAAAATGTATAAATGGCGATTAGGCTATAATTTTTAAGAATCTTGGCGTGATAGAGAATAAGAATTCTATGAAGAAAATTACGTCGGGTATGACCCTTAGCTGCTTTATTATTGATGCCGAAGGACTTGCTAGGAAAGGGTCTTCAACTGACACAATTTCTAAAACATATTTTATGAAGCCACTTGCATTGACTCAAAATTTATTTTGTGGGCTAATCTTATATGGTCTGATTTGACAACATATTCCACGTCGAAGCCGATATGGCCACAATATGACGCTAGTAGAACAAGAGGAAGTATCTCATTAGATAAGAGATGCCTCTGAATTTTATTTTGGGTCATTACAGGGCACTATTTTATACGAAGGCACACCTCAAGATTCGAGCTCGCTGACGTAAGACATCTTTGTGGAATTTGTTAAGATACTAACGTCGAAGAGTCCGTTCTTCATTTCTCTTGCAGATTTCGCTCAAAAGAGCCCCAAACTATTTTAGAGTTTATAAAAAATTCGAAATGGTTCTTATAATTGGACAATGAAGATATAAACTGGATATAAGATGGTCCAACTGCGGCCAAAGTTATGATGACACCGGATATCTTCAATGCTATTCTTAACCTTTCTTAATATTTTTTGTCTGAAGTAATGGTATAAAAAATACCAACTTCGAGAAATGGACCAGTAAAAGACTAAAAGATTTTTAAAATATCTTTCTTTTGACGCTAACATCTTTGAAAATATTTGAAGGACTTCTTCACTTTTAGCTAGTTTATCTTGTTGTAATTAAACCTTGATCCTCTTCTACTTGCTTGAGTATTAAACTTGTTTCTTTGTCAACTCAATAAATAAAACAAAATTCACCTACATACAATTTTAAAAAATACAAATTTTTGAAACACATGTTTTCCCGTGTACAGGCAAACTGATTTTTTTTTTTTTATAAATTATGATATGACAATAAAATAAAATGATTTGTTTATTGTTTTTATTTTTTCTCTCTTTGCACAACTACAAGCTATTGTTTATGTAGTGGTGCCGACCTTTGGTTATAAGAGGTTAAAATATTCAACAAAAATATTCAAAAAAAAAAAAAAATTCAATTGAGGCCACAGAAAATATATACCGGAAGGTGGCTACCCTATACGGTAACGAATGCACACCAACGACTCATGTTAAATACAACATTAAACAACTTCTAAAACTCATAACTTTAAAACCGAAGAAGACACCACAATTTTGAGTGTTGCATAAAAAAATAATAAAATTTAGTTTTAAATCAAAATACATATTATTAAGAAAAATTAAAAGGGTGCTCCAAGCCCCAAATTGTCATTAAAAAAGAAAAAAAAAAAATCTTTTATACCTTTACTAAATTTTTTTTTTTCGGTGAAATTTTTTTTTCAAAAGCACTTACTCTTTTACACTAACCCAGAAAATTTCACTAAAATCGAATAAAAAGCCAAGGAGCTATAAATTTTCAACTTTGTGAGAATCTAAACGTTGCGTCGAATTTTTGATGAACTTTTGGAAAATCATTTTACCATGTATGTCAAATACTAACTTTTCAACAATTTTCAAAAAATCGGAGATGTCAACAAAAATCTTATGCGATTACTCAAAGATATTATATTAACTTTTGATAAGATCAGATATTTTGTAAATATGCCACTAAAATTAAAATATACAAACTAATCATCAGATAAGCTTAATGAAACATGCATCAAATAAAAGCTTAAAAATCATGAGATTGATGATTTAATAAAATTTTAAAAATTTTATTTTAAGTAATTATTTTGAATATAATACCCAGCCAACTTATCAGCATTAAATATAAAAAATTCCGCACGTTTTGTTAAATTTTTTAGCAACTGTTGCAACAAATCCACTTAACAAATGAAAAATCGCTCTCCTAATCCTGATTTTACAATGGCAGTTTGAACAATAACAAAAAATATAACAATCACAATATTATTGTAACAATTTGAAAATGGATATGAAAAATGAAAAACAGAAAATAAAATAAAGAAAAAAAATTTAAATACAAAAACAAGCAAATATTTTTGTTTTGCTTTTTTTTTTCAAATGAAATCTTTCGCATTCAAGTCAATATCAATTTCAGTCTCAAAAACAACATTGGTAGCACCACCACCACCCACCCACACATTTAAGCGGGTAACTACAACAATGCATACATATATAATAACCCAAATACAACAACATAATGCTAAACAAATTGAAAACGCGTTTTCGGGTGCAGAATTTTTATTCTCATTTTCTTCACAACAAATTCAATGGAATTCAAATTTATATAAAGGAAAATTTTGGAGGGGGCGAAAAAAAAAGAAACATGAACCAAATTGGCAAATGAAAACAATTGCACGCTGAGAAAACAGAAATTTTGTGCTTTTTCTGTCTCTGTATGTGAAGTATCTTTGAAATCCGATTTTACAGCGCATATTAAGTGATCTAAAACAATTCAATGTAGGCGCTTCGGTTATTCTTTTTTTGCTTCCATGGAATTTTAATTAAAATTCAAAAATAATTAAATCAGGATTAGTAACGACAAAACAAATCGCAAAGCTTTATTGAGGAAACATGTCTCTGATGGGAAAAGTAGTAGATATATCCAAGGCTGTTAGATTTGATATCAATTGTGGTAATGTAGTTTTGTGTCTAGTGTCGCAATACAGTGGCGATACGATGGCGGTAAATTCAAAAAAGAATTTATTAATTTTTAGGCTTAAGTGTTATTGCTTGCTTTGACCTAAAAATTTTTGAAGTTTTATTCTGCGGCCACTGAGCAAATTTGAATTTCTTATAAAACTTTTGTAGAAGTAAAGAATTAAAGGTTTTTTGAAACGCTTAAATGCATCAAAATATTGGCATATGAGTTTTAAAAAACTATTTTACTATACCAAGTAAATGTTAATCATACGTCATGTAGTAACTTATGTCTTCGTAGTGAAATTGAGCTTTGTGGTAGAAAGCTTCAATAGCTTACTTGAATCCCAAAACTTTTGGTGTTGTGTTCAGCGGCCTTTGATCAAACTTGAATATCTTATAGAACATTATTAGAAGTAAAGACTGTATGTTTATTGAAGTGCCTTAATGCATCAAAATGTTGGCATCTGAGCATCAATACCTTACTTTGATCTAAAAATTTTTGGAGTTTTATTCTGCGGCCATTGATCAAATTTGAATTTCTTGGAAAATATTGTTAGTAGCAAAGAACTACATCTTTTTTGGAGCTCTAAAATATATCAAAATATTTGCATCTGAGCTCCAATAGCTATCTTTGATCGAAAATTTTTTGGTGTTGTATTCAGCAGCCATTGATAAAATTTGAATTTCTTAGAATATATTGTTAAAATCGAGGAACTATTTGTTTTTCGAAACGCTTAAATTCATCGATATGTTGGCATCTGAGCTTTAATTGCTTAGTTGGATTTAAAATTGTTGCTGGTTTATTCAGCAGCCGTTGATCAAATTTGAATTTTTAATAGAACATTGTTAAAGGTAAACGACTACATGTTTTTTGAAAAGCTTAAGTTCATCGAAATGTTGGCATCTGAGCTTCAATAGCTTAGTTTGATCTAAAATTTTTTGGTGTTTAATTCTGCGGCCATTGATCAAATTTGAATTTCCTTTAGAACATTATTAGAAGTAAAGAACTACTTGTTTTTTGAAGTGCTTTAATGCATCGAAATGTTGGTATCTGACCTTTAATAGCTTAGTTTGATTAAAGATTTTTGGTGTTATGTTGTGCGGCCATTGATCAAATTTGAATTTTCTTTAGAACATTATTAGAAGTAAAGAACTATCTGTTTTTTAAAGCGCTTAAACTCATCGATATGTTGGCAGCTGAGCTTCAATAGCTTACTCTGATCTAAAAATTTTTGGTGTTTTATTCAGCGGCCATTGACCAAATTTGTATTTCTTTTATAACATTATTAGAAGTAAAGAACTGCATGTTTTCGAAGCGCTAAAATGCATCGAAATGTTGGCATCTGAGCTTCAAAAAACTATTTTATTACATTAAGTAAATGTTAATCATACGTCATGTAGTAACTTATATTTACATAGTGGTATTGCGCTTTGAGCTAGAAAATTAAATTTTTTTGGATATTTGAGAGCTTTTTTTCTGAGTCTTTTGCATTTTCTACTATTAAGTGGTAGTTTTAAATATTTTTGTAATTTTCTGTTTATGTATTAATCGATTTTTGCAATATTTTCCGTTTGCATAATATGATTTGATTTTATTTTGCTTGTAGTTATGTTCACTTTATCCCACTGTTCGCTGTGCCCTCCACAACTATAAGGCTCAACATTATTAATCTCTTTGCATGTCATTGACTTGGCCTGGCTTGGTTTCTGTATGTACTCTGTTGTATTGTATTGCTCTTGTGTCGCGGCGGTTTCATTTAAACTGTTGCCAAGATTTGCTATTTTCAATTCTATTCAAATGGAAATGGCAAAGTAAGAGCAAACGAAGTAGAAGAAAATAACATAAAAAAAAAAACAGAAAAAGGCAAAAGAAATTAAAAAGCACAACAATAAGAAATGAAATGTGAAAAAAAGGCAAATGGTAAATATTTGCGCTTGAGCCGCAGCGATAACTGTGGTAATTTTAGGATACGTACAATTGGCAAGCAATTTCTGATATCAAATTTAATCAAGCATTTTTTTCTTTTTCGGTTTTTTGCAAACGCGATTTCATTTGGGCACCAACCGCTGTTGGTGTAGCTTTTATTGCCCTTTTTTTGTGCGATTTTGGCATTTTCAATCAAAGACTTGTTGAACTATGGCTAGCAGTTGACTTAGCCATTTTTTTTTTTTTTTTTTTTTGGGTGAAATAGATAACATTGAGTGTGGTCGCGCATATTGTGCAAAAGGGTCAACGCAAATTGGGATAAAATTTAATATTTGATTTCAATTGCGGTTTCTTTATTTGATTGTTTGTTTGGTTGTTTGCTGGGCTATGTTTTTTTTAATAAAAATTATGAATTGTGATGTAGCGGTTTTTTTAGCTTATAACAAAATTTTTGCTAATAATCTGTATAATTGGAAAAGTTTGAAAATATGCAAAAATGCAAAAATATGCACTTGTGTAAGACGATTTTTGGAGAAAAATACTGCTGATTATGAGAAAACTGCCCCAATTTTTTTGAAAAATTGGCGTAATTTGTAAATCTCATCATTGGTTTTTATAAATTTCGGGATTAGTAGATTTTTTGAAAATATGAGAATAAATATTATTTTCCCAAAATTGTACAACCAACCCAAAATTTTGTTAATATTATAACATTTCTGTATAGATATCTGGAAAAAATCATAATTCAATAGACTGTCGGCGAAGAGTGCTGCCAGCCATTCAAATTTTTCTCAAACTCGTTGTTGTACGTTAACTTGCAAAGCAGTAAATGCTTATTCCATTACCTACTCAAAATTTGTAAAGTTGATTTCAATTTAATATTGATTTTTTATTTCGTTGACGCAAGGCAACATAAAGTGCAGCTGCTGCTGCTGCTCCTTTTGATTTCTCTCAACACCAGTAGCATTTGCCATAGTAGTAGTAAGCATATAAAGCTACCTAAAGAAAATTGATTTTATATACTTGAGGCAATAACAACAAATCTTTATTGGTTTTTTGATTTCTGTTGCACATTCAATATGATCTTTTAATGACACTAAATGTGGCATTTGTATGATTTGTAAGCCATTACGCGCCGCCTTAATGTATGCCACAAAATTTTTTCACAATTTCTGTTGTTTTTGCTTTTATTAAATCTTTAGTATTTAATGATATTTAATATGTGAAAGAAGTCGTTGCAACTTATGAAAGCTTGAAGAGAGTATTGTTGTGTTGATAATAATCATGGATGTATATTCTCGTTAGCAAACAACTCCCAAAATGTGCGGAGATTGGAATCAGGATTATTTTTTTAGAGCAAAGAATATTATTTTCTCCATCTTAATCAACACTGCTTTTTTTTTCATTACACAGGACGATAAAAATTTTTTTATTTCAGATTCACCAGGGTCATCCAATACCTAGAGAATAATTTATTTGTCAGGATTGATTCTAGTTCTCCAAGTATCCTTGCTTAAATGAGCAAACATGTTAACGGTATCAGAAAGTCCTAACTTTTCTCATTAAACCATGCTTTTCACCTTTTTCACTTAGACTCTTAATTCCCGCGTTATCATCCATTTCAACTCCATATGAACATTATAGTCTCAGTGAATCTGGATTAACTCGGAAAAATAAGGTCGCAAGAAAAATAGTAAGTGCTTTGTATGGAATTGAAATACCATAACTTTAGTGGCTGATTACTCGAAAACTAAGGATCTAATCGGAAATGCTAATAAAAAAGTTTTAATGAAGAAGGTCATGTGTTATCGATTTCAAAAATTTTATACACTGTCTATTGTTTGTGTTAAAACTTCTTCAAATATACCTGAAAAAATCTACTTTTGCACCCTTAATCAAGGATATATAGAGAACTGCAACCAGTTCGGCAAATCTGATACTATTTTTGTATTTAGGAGATCATGATTACCCCAAATCGACTTCGAAAGCTTATGCCGCAAAATCAGTGTTGACCTGTGTTATTTTCTCTTTTCGCTGAATTATAAAAAGGAGTAGGTACTTTATGTTAATTTTTGATGGGAAAAATTTTTAAAAATGATTTCTGAATAAGAATTATATATTTACTTCTCTCTTAACCTCGTCAAAAGGTGAAACTGAATGAAAGTTCTTTATGAAATATTTAAATTTCTGGAAACAAAAAATATTGGAAAATACTGATATATCCAATACAAATGAATGGCATTTTCACAGTTTTCATAAAATTTACCATACCAATCTATTTTTTTAATTTTGTTTTCAAAAACTCAATTAATTTTTAAACGAATAGAAAAAAAAAAAATATTAAACTAAACAAAACAACGAAAGTGTACACGGAAAAATTTCTGTGCATACCTTTAGGCTGTTTGAATAATATGAACATGTGTATTTAAGAGCATTACAATTGAAATTTTCTGAAACATGTGCAATTATAAAAAAAAAAAAAACTATTAAGGGTGTTACTTATTTGTATGGAAAAAGTTAAAGTTTGAGTAAACCTAACAGTTGGATTACCTTAAGTAACGCTTGCACTACAGAATTACTAAAATTTTGCTTGTATGGGAGTTGCCACGCCTTGTTGTCCGAGTTCATCCTGTTTTTGCTCAGAGCTTGGTTTTACTATCTTTAAAGTCGGAGTGAAATTGTGTCGGGTTTATTTCAAAAAACCTTCTAAGTTTACCAGTTTGAAACTATTGCATTATGGGAGGTACCTCGCGCTTTTGTCCGAGTTCGAATTGTTTTTGCTCAGAGCTTGCACCTACCATCCTTAGTATTTGCGAACAAATTTTTATAATTTTTGTAGCAAAAATTGTTCAAAAATTACTTAACTTTTGTTTATTTTTGTTCATTTTATATATCAATTAGAAATTGCTTAGAAAGTTCATCAAAATTTGGAAGTTTCTTAAAAGGAACTAATTCAATACAAGCATAGTTAAAATTATCAAACAGGATAGTAAAAATTATTAAGCAGCTGTAGCATTTTGCTTTATTTTTTGTAAACAATTACCTAATGCTCGTCTTTAAAAAAAGAGAAACCATTAAAAAAAAAAACAATTAAAATTAAAAAAAACAAAATATTTATTTGGGATAAGCGTTGAGGGAGAATTGAACTAGGAACCTTTCGTAAAAAAATTTAATTCAGATTTACTTTCAAGCAAATGAAAACAAATTCAGATCCTGCTCCGATCTTGCATCCATTTGCGGGATTTATGAATGCGTTCGGAAAAATTTATTGGATCCGAGAAATTGTTTAGAAAATTTCTTGTTTTGTTTATTTGGTTGCCACCAAGAATCGCGGATCTATTGAATAATTACGAAAAATAAAAAAAGGTTTTAAAGCTGCGTTAAATTGAAACGCATCCTGCGTCACAAGATGAGTGTCGGTGTTCTGGGGAACAACAACATTGTGGTGAAGCTAAAGCTATTAATTTCGATTGTATGGAAACTGAGTCTTCAAAAAACTTAACAAGAACAAAAAATTGGTCAAGAAACTATCCATATGCTTTCTTGCTTTTGGAATTGCTAAGCAAAGTGATTCTACGTCACTTGAGTTTGAGTAAAACTGGCAAGTTACCTGTTCTTTTGTCACATTTGGAACAAAACCCCACGATACCGTTGAATTGGTTCCAGATATCTATTTCTCAATCAATTTGTTCATATCACTGTTGAAGAAGAACAGACAGAACGTTCGTTCCCTGCACATTAAATCTTCCTAAAACAATGTTTGTACTAAATTATCATTTTTAAAATTTAAAAAAAGTTTCTAAGCTTAAACTAAGTTGTTTACTGAAAAGCATACCTAGTAAAATGGAGGTTATTTGACATGTGAGCCGTTTACTATGAAAGTGGGGCAAGTCCAAAACGAAGCAAAAGTAATGCCATTCACATTATGTGCCATAATGATCGGACAGATATCATTTTTTCAACTTAATGCCATCAATTCCACATCATCAGGTAAGCTTTTAGTGAAAACAGCGATCAATTTTATTCATTTCTAAGAAAATATCAGCCAATTTTTATTATGACATTACTTTTCCGTTTTGGACTTACCTTACTTTCATAATAAACGGCTCATATGTATATTGGAGCACATTTTTTGTTTTTTAAATTTGTTTTCTTAAATTTAATTGGTTTGATGTTTCTATTTGCTCGTCCCAATAAAGCAAAATTTTCAAATTTAATGCGATTTAATGGGTTCAGATCTGATGCGTATCATGTCCACTGGCTATTATAAAAATCGATATGCAGCTGCTTAAATTATCCGCGAAAAAAAAGCATAGATCTGTCGTTTGCACTCATCTTGCCTGGTAATTTTTATATATTTTTCACTTCCGTGTAGGCGTGTCCGTCAACAATTTTTTCTTGTTTTCAATCCAATTAGCTAACTTTTGCGACGAAACGAGGGTACGAAATTTCATCCAATTATCTTGCTAAGTTTTTCAATAAAAAATATTTCCAAGGTCACACAGACCGACATGGCTATATCGACTCAGGGGATGACGCTGATCAAGTAAGGACTGCGATCGATTAAAATTGTCCGATACATTTTATCTAATAACTTGTTTTTAAATCATCAATTAAAATTTTTTTTTTTTCGCAGTAGGCTTTGAAATGAATGTACCAAAACTATGGTTATAAAATTTTGTCCCTAGTCAGTCATATTTACTTAAAAATGGCAAACGAGCTACAAGTTCGAAAGTCAATAATAAAAATTTTTGAAGACCACCCGCGGTGGACTACAAATAGAATTGCTCGGAATAGGAAAATTAATGTGAAATTGGTATCAAGAGTTTTGAAAAAATTAAAGGAAAACTTGAATGTCTTTCGAAAGCCAAGTTCCGCGAAAAAAAAGGCTTCCGTGACCAAAACAAAAAGAAGAACTTCTTTTGAAGAAGAACCCCAACATTTCATGCAAAAAACTGATACAGAAGGTAAAGTGTTCCGAGATTTTAGTTTGGAAGGCCAAAAAGGATGTTGGTTTGAAGATGTTTAAGGAACAAAAAGTTTCTGACAGAAATGCTATGAAGAACACGAAAGCAAAACAGCACGCATTAAAATTAAAAATTCATTTTTTTCCAAAAATTTAGCCGATTTTACGCAGCTTCCAGGCCAAAAATTTTAGACTGCAGACTCGCGGAAGAATGTGGACGAAAAGCTTAAGTCAAAAAGCAGTCAAAATTTCCAAGCAATCTGCAGTTGTGGCAAAAGGAGCAATTCTTTTGTAACCACTGGAAGAGTAAACTCCGAATTCTATATCAAGAAATGCTTGGAACAAAAATGTAAGCCTTTCCTACGAAAGCATGAAGTTTCCACTTACTTTTGGCCACACTTAGCATCTTGTCGTTATAGTAAAATGGCCTTGGAATGGTACTCAAAAAATAATGTGATTTTGGTGCCGCGTGAAGCAAATCTTCCAAACTGTCCAGAACTCTGGCCTATTGAAAGATACTGGGCTGTGGTCAAAAAGGAGATAAAGGCAACAAAAAAAGTTGCCAAGGATCCAAAAAATTTTCGAGAAAAGTTGTGTTCGGCAGCTAGAAAGTTATCAAATAATACCATAAAATCCTTAATGGAGGAGTGCCAGAAAAGTTACAAAAAAATTTGTAAAAAAAATATTATAAAAATTCTAGATACGCTTTGAAAATGGTAATAAAATGGCTGGTCAAGAATGAGTCTAACTTTTTAAATCATGCTACTAGTTCCATAGATTTTTTGAGTTTTGTAACGAACAATTTTATCGATCGCAGTCCTTATATACACTTTTGCATGCCTTGCAACGCGTTTTTCCCTGCGTTACAAATGAAAGTACATATCTTGGGTGCATGTAGGGTATAAAAATAACATAACTTAGAAATATTCAGGAATATTTAGAAAAAAAGTGCATACATTACAGTTGAAAATGATGGAAAATCAAAATTTTTTAATTTTTACACTGAAAAAAATTAAAACTTTTCGAAACACCCTAATATTTTCAAGCTGCAAAATTATTCTTTCCACAGCAAAATCACAGCAAAAAATGATTAAAAACTATAATTATCTTATAAGTGACATTTTCTTATAATTTCTTATAATTTTTGAATAAAATTATAATTTTTATGTAAAATTAAAGTCCGCCATATTGGATTGGCTACCTTAGATTTTAGTTTCGGGACTCCGCTAGTGATAATTGAAACCGTATCGATAACAAAGAGTTTAAAATTGGAATTGTCGTTTGACCAAAATTTATGCTTTTCATGCCACTGTGCGCCATCGAAAGTGGCACTGTGCATGGGGTTGAAAAAAGTTTTTATTTAAACTTTAAAAAGAAACTCCATTATAATTTTGTTTGGTTTTGCATAGTTTTGGGTAAAACACACATAAACATACAACACATGAACACACAACACATGAACAAAAAAAAAAAAGAAAAAGGAAATGCCCCACTCCGCTGCACATGTCAGTGTGTGTTTATTTATTGTTTACCTATACATATTTTGTATGACAAAATGCCATAAAAAGTCTCTTTACAGAGAAAAAAAAAACACACTCTGAGTTAACAACGAGAACATTTTTGTTGTTTTTGGTTTTTTTTTTGTATAAAATAATAAAGTATAAACATAAAAATAAAAGGAAAAGAGAAAACAAAAACAAATTCATATTCATAAATTTGACCCATAAAAATGTTTATTGAATTTTTGCTGTTATGTTGCTTGTTATTGTATTTGTTATTGCCCAAAATTGCTTTTGTTGTAGTTGTTGATATTATTGGTTTTTTTCCTTTTTCTGTTTTTTTTTTTTTGGTTTCGCTTTTGTTTGATGTCCTCACTTCATTGTTGTTGTTGTTGCTTTGGGGAGTTGAACAAAAATCTACATAGCAAATGCATTGCATTTTTTTGGCAGCCACCACTGTAATAGTTGGTGATGCTTGCATTTTCTATTGGTGGTGGTGCGTACCCTGCTGCCGCAAATGTGCCATCTAATAAAAAACGTAGAAATCAAATTGATTGCATTGTAAGTGAAATTTTTGTAGAATTTTTTATAAATTTTCTATATATTTTTATTCATATTTTATTGATTTTTTTTTTTTTTGTATTTTGTTAAGTTGCCCACCACCCTCTTTAATATGGCAAAGTAATTGAAACTTCAATTTTTTGTTGAGAGTTTTGAAGCAGGGTTTTTATTTGGTTTATTTTCTTTTATTTATTTTATTTATTTATAGTATTTGCCTAAGTATTTGTGAAGATTTTTGTATTTATGTTTTTTTATGGAAATGTTCGAAATGCGAATGAAATGAAAACTGAAAAATGTAAATGGAAATTGAACAAATATTTACTTGATAAATATAATAAACAAAATTGTTATTACTCACTTTTTATATGAAATCTTTAAAATTTCGAAATTACTAAAATAGTTTTTCTATTTTCCATGCGGTTTTTGCGTGAATTTATTCAAAAATAGTCCTTCTTTTTAGAAAACTACAGACTTTAAATAACTTAAGTCACTAACTATAATAATAATATTTTATAAATTTCTGTCATGCAAAAATTTCTTTAGACTCTTTAACATTTCTTTGAATTCAGTATTATAATGAGAGATGTGCACTGTAAGATAATTAGTATGGCCAACGACATAGTTACCTTATTTGGCAAAGTAACCCACACGTAGTCATTTATAAACACTTTTATACCAACACTAGTTTAGTGCATACATTAGCCACCACACAAGCCAAAAAACACTTTTTTTTTTTTCAAAAAAAAAAAAAAAAGATAAATAAAACCACAACTTCGCGGCTTTATCTACCAAAGAAAAGCACCATCAACTGCAACAGCAGCATACAAAATGTTGTTGAAAAACGCCGTTTTACCGCGGCTAACTTGGCACATGATTATGCGGGCTTACCTACATGCTTACATCAGTATGTGTATGTGTTTGTTTTGTTAGTATGTGTGCTTTGCTAGGTGCTGCTTTGCTGTTTATATGACATTCATTCAAAGTCATGTCTGACACAGATTCTGTTTATTTGCATTCAACTCTAAAGTGTGGCAATAGGCAAAAGAGTACACTAAGAGAAAACCATTCTCAAAATTTCCTCTTAAAAATTACGCTTGCTTGGAAAATCATTTTATTAAAAATTCAAAAAAACTTCAGCAAATCATTTTTGAAATTTTGTTTAATAAAAAAACCTTCGACTGAAAATTAAAAAACTTGCAAAAATTGTTTGTTTTAAGTGCATTACATATAAGAATGTAGCTTCAACGAAAAAAAAAATATAAATATTTTCTCACTTACATACTGCAACCAAGGTTTTTTCTTTCTGCATTTTTTTATTCAGCCAGTCAGTTTATTGCCCGCTAAATTATTCTCATGAGTAAATAAGTTTACTGCCACCACTGTATTATGTGTTCGTGTGTGTACGTGTTTAACTGTTATTCACTGCATGCACCTGTGTGTGTGTGTTAATGTGTCCACGTATGCTGCTGTGCCTTGTATACATCCGAAAGTTTAATCTGTGTGAAAGTTTTTTGGTCTTTTGTGGTTTCCAACTAACCAGGTGGATTCATATTGGGTTAAGTGTGTGTGCTTAAATTATATGCACACAGGCGGCACATACACCTATACACTTTCACACAAAACGAATATACATGCCCACATGCAGCGGCAATATAGCGGTATGAAAAAAGACTTAAGCAATATACTGTACTGAGGTTATGACACACAATTAGCATGTGGCAGCGAAATACAAACAAATTTAAATTTAAGCTGCTTTCAGTTTTAACCTGCGATAGAAAATGTTTTTTTTTTTTCCTTAACACCACAGGAATATTTGAGAAAGATATTTTAGTTTTATAACAAAATTCAATAGAGTGCCATATTACACGGTGAGCTTGAAGAGGGACAAAGTGGAGCTAAAATGGATCCAAAATCGACTAATGCAGAAAGTTTTTATATTATTTCTAGATTAAAAAAAATGTTAAAATTAAAATCCTAGCTGCTCGTCTTCAGGAAATATCGCAAAAATACACATCCTATACAAAATTAAAAAAATGAAGAAAAAAACAGAACAAACATATATAAAAATAGTTACATTTAATTAATTTACATTTAAAATTGCTGTATCTCATACGGCTTTTGAGATTTCTAAACCTAATAAAGGAAAAAATACCGTTTTTGCTATATTTTGACGAATATTGGGTGTACAAATTAAAAACCGCAATTTGACGGTGGATGTCCGTACTAACAAATATCGTGAAAGCTCGAACTTTATATATATGTCATTTTGAAGGTACATTTGACAGCTGTCAAAATCAGTCAACAAAACAATTTTATCTTGTGTGCATCATTATTATTTTTCACGATGAATAACTTCGCAAATTGGAGAAAAAGACAGCATTTGCGGGAGGTTCTGTTGGGTCATTTTTTTGCAAAGAAAACTGCTGCGGAAAGTCATAGTTTGCTTGTAGAAGTTTATGGGGACTATGCTATGATTTTAATGTCGAAGGCAAAGAACGTCCTGGTCAGCCGAAAAAGTTTGAGGATGAAGAATTGGAGGCATTACTCCATCAAGATTCATGTCAAACGCAAGAAGAACTTGCAGAACTATTAGAAGTTGATTGAGCAACAATTTCCAGACGTTTGAAAGCCTTGGGAATTTTTCAAATGATGGGAAATTGGGTGCCATACGAGTTGAAGCCAAGGGACGTCGAACGCCGATTTTCGATGTCCACAATGCTGCTTGAACGCCACAAAAGGAAGGGTTTTTTGCATCGTTTTGTCACTGGCGATAAGAAGTGGATCCATTATGATAATCCCAAGCGCAAAACAGCGTATGTCAAGAAAGGTGAGACCGGCCCATCACAGCCGAAGCCAAATATTCACGCTTGGAAGGTAATGCTCTGTATTTGGTGGGACCAGCTAGGTGTGATCCATTATGAGCTGTTGCCAGGTGGCCAAACCATTAATGCTCAACTCTATCGTCAACAATTGATCCGATTGAAGCAGAAAATCCAGGCAGAGCGGCCAACGTATGCGACCAGACACGAGTCAATCATTTTCCACCACGATAACGTTCGGCCACATATTGCTGCCCCAGTCAAAAACTATCTGGAAATCAACGGATGGAAAATTTTGCCTCACCCGCTTTATAGCCCAGACCTTGCACCATCAGACTACGATTTGTTTCGATCGATGCAGAATGCCCTATCAGGAATACGGTTCACTTAAGCTCAAGATATCGAAAATTGGCTCGTTTCATTTTTGGCCGCCAAGCCGGCGCAATTTTTTTGGGATGGAATTCATAAATTGCCTGAAATATGGGGAAATGTTGTAGCTTCCAATGGACAATACTTTGAATAAAATACATTGTAACATTTTTCCACAATAAAGCATCAAATTTCGCTAAAAAATTCCGGTTTTTAAGTTGTACGCCCAACATATCTAGAATATAAAACATTATACGTAAAATCCGATACAGTATCTTAAAGTTCTAATATTTTCCTTCAAATTTCATTTAAATTATGTCAATAGCTTTATGTTTCTCCGAAATATCGTAGACTGAAATAATGAAAAAACATGTTCTTTGCACTTTTTTATCTTTTTAGGTTAGGATATCTCCGAGAAAACTAAAGATATGAACATAATTTATATTAAATTTTAGAGAAAAAAATCAGGGCTTTAAGTTTTTGTATCGGTTTCTACGTATAAATGTTCCATATTCAAGCTATATAGCTTCAAAACATAGCAAAAACGGTCTTTTTTCCTTGTTTAGGCTAAGATATCTCAAAAACCATATGAGATACAGCAATTTTAAGGCCGGATTCGGATTCAACATTACAAAATACATTAAATGCAATTATTTTTATATATGTTTGTTCTCTTTTTTTTAATTTTTTTAATTTTATATAGAATATGTATTTTTGCGATATTTCCCGAAGACGAGCAGCTAGGATTTTAATTTTAAAATTTTTTTTTAATTTAGAAACAATATAAACTTTCTGCATCAGCCGATTTTGGATCCATTTTAGCTCCATTTTCCCCCTGTTCAAGCTCACCGTGATTAACTTTTAAGATAAAGTGATTGTTTTCCGAAATTGCTAGAGTAGCTTCTTGGCGGAAGTTGCATCACTGAATTGTAATATTTTATGTATCAAAGTTCCCACTAAAACGTTTCCAAAAAAATTATGCTGTCTGCGAAATAAATACTCTATTTTCTCAGACATCTTCTATCAAATGATTTACTAAAATTTGCTCAATTGTCTCAGAAATCAATGCAGTTTAATTTATGTTCAATTCAATTCAATTCAATTCAATTCAATTCAATTCAATTCAATTCAATTCAATTTAATTCAATTCAATTCAATTCAATTCAATTCAATTCAATTCAGTTCAGTTCAGTTCAATTCAATTCAATTCAATTCAATTCAATTCAATTCAATTCAAGTCAATTCAATTCAATTCAATTCAATTCAATTCAATTCAATTCAATTCAACTCAATTCAATTCAATTCAATTCAATTCAATTCAATTCAATTCAATTCAATTCAATTCAATTCAATTCAATTCAAGTCAATTCAATTCAACTCAATTCAGTTCAGTTCAATTCAATTCAATTCAATTCAATTCAATTCAATTCAATTCAATTCAATTCAATTCAATTCAATTCAATTCAATTCAATTCAATTCAATTCAATTCAATTCAATTCAATTCAACTCAACTCAATTCAATTCAATTCAATTCAATTCAATTCAATTCAATTCAATTCAATTCAATTCAATTCAATTCAATTCAATTCAATTCAATTCAATTCAATTCAATTCAATTCAATTCAATTCAATTCAATTCAATTCAATTCAATTCAATTCAATTCAATTCAATTCAATTCAATTCAATTCAATTCAATTCAATTCAATTCAATTCAATTCAATTCAATTCAATTCAATTCAATTCAATTCAATTCAATTCAATTCAATTCAATTCAATTCAATTCAATTCAATTCAATGCAATTCAATTCAATTCAATTCAATTCAATTCAATTCAATTCAATTCAATTCAATTCAATTCAATTCAATTCAATTCAATTCAATTCAATTCAATTCAATTCAATTCAATTCAATTCAATTCAATTCAATTCAATTCAATTCAATTCAATTCAATTCAATTCAATTCAATTCAATTCAATTCAATTCAATTCAATTCAATTCAATTCAATTCAATTCAATTCAATTCAATTCAATTCAATTCAATTCAATTCAATTCAATTTAACGATTATCGCCCCCTAAGACTATGCTATACTTTTTTTTAACATTTGACATTTCAAGCAGCTTGCAAATAAAAAAAAATAAAAAATATTGTATAGTCTTAGGGGGCGATATTCGTTTTTGAAACATCCTGTTTTTCATATTTTGTACTTAGCTTTTAGATTCCCTATAACTTATTCAATTTCAACAACTTGAGGAAACTTTTTAGAGATGAAGTTTATGTTTTTTTGTGGACTTCAATTCTGTAAGGTGTCCTTGGCACTGTAATGTGGTTGAAACTGAGATAATGAGTACGAAAAAAAATCTGAGATAAATGACTTCTGGGAATGAAATATAGTCCGTGTTGAAACATTTACAACGATATACCATACTTGTTGAGCGGACGTCAAATGGCGAAGATATAAGAAAAAAACAAAACTGCATCGAATTTATATGCCGAAAAAATTTTTTATTATTTTCCTTAAAATTCTTTCAATGCCAGCTTTCAATACGGGGGCGGTCATTTGAATTTTTTTTGTAATACTATCTAAGGGGCAGCCCTTTTTAATCTAGCATCGATGATATTACCTCCCGGCCGTCAGATTATAAGGTGGTCACCTACCAAGTTTGGTCGTATTCGTATAGGATTTTGTGGTATGGGATGCCAACGTTCGATTAATCGAATACCTCACTTTGACTCATACCAATGTTATTCTGGTACTGGCAGGGGTTGATTTTTGGATTGCAAAAGATAGCTTGGTCATTTCTCTATAAAACCTCAATATTCATTTCGCTTTTTGTGATTATTTTATATTTTTAATAATTTAAAAAAAAAGATCAACAATCTATGCAAGTGAAAACCTTACTAACTTCATTACAATTTCTATAATACACACATAATTTAGAAAATAAAATGTTAGTCATTCTATGGCCATTTAATGACTAGAGGCAAATGACTTTACATTTAGATAATGGTTGTTGTGGGGATTTTTTTTTAACTAAAAATATTCAAAGAAATTCTGAAAATTCAGGATACAAATCTAACTTTTTTGTTTTTTTTTTTTTTTTTTATGCATACAGTTAAGTAACATACATATATGTAGAAATGAGTTTTACATTTTTCAAATCTTAAATAATACTTGATATTAACACTTTAACCTGAAAACTCTCCATCGTAAATAACCATTCTTTAACATTCTATAGAAATAGTGTTCTGGATCTTAATATTCTTATTCCATAAGGCAACTTATTAAAGACTTTGGGTGCAGTTACAGTAAAGAAGTTTGAGAAGTGCGTTTTATTAGAAGGTGGAATATTCACCAATTGCATAGAATTGACTCTAAGGCTATATAAATTCGAATTTCTAAGAAACACACTGTAACCACTTCGTATAAAAAACATTTTAAGGACTTTAAAAACATACAGGTGCTTCAACGGTAGAATACGAAGTTGACAAAATAACGGCCAGCTGCTTGTTAGTCTTTTTCTATTACAATTGACTCTAATGATAAGCTTCTGCGCTAAAATAATGGTTCAAGTGTGCTATCATAAGCCCCACCCCAACTTGATAAACCATATTGTAATTTGGAGTTCATCAGACCATAATATATCTCTGTGAGTAATTTTTGAGAGCAGCAGTCTTTAAGCAAATAAATTTTTCGTATTGCTGCCGTTGTATATTTCTTAAGGTCAGCTACATGTGCTTTGCAGTTCAAGTTTTTATCAATCAGGACCACTAAATACTTAAATTCTTTTACTGACTCTATTTTGAAGCAGTCGGAGCTACATATAGCTATCTGTTGTTTCCGAAAGAAGACACTAATTTTTTTTTATTGGTTAATGTTTTAGTTCCATTCAACCTTATTTCAAAGCTTTAATTTAAAATATAGTCACCCATTTATTAATCCTTTTAGCTTCTCAAATGTAAAATCCATTTATTCTGATTAAATAAATTCAATAATTTCTGTCAAATTCACTAAGTTAATTTAATTATTTTCGAGCATTTTTGCAGACATACTTCCGGTGTACGGTTAACGGTTGTTTGTAACGTTCAAACAACTACTTCCTATCGCAATTCCATTTTATTACTTACCCCTCCCCTCGCAAAAGTAACACTTTTCTCCAACAAAATAACAACCATAAATAATTGATGATTTTTTTATTGCTGCGGAAATTGCATTAACACCAAAAGTTAGCTATGCTTTTGCGCCTTAAAAGATAAAAATAAAAAAAAAAAAAACTCCAAGCAAATTCGACACAGCAACGATACAAATAACGCTTACTATGCCGAAGCGTCAATAATAAAAATCGAAAATAAAGTCAATGTAAGCTAACGCATGACTTCTGTATGTTGTGTCTTTTGAAATGACGAGGTCGTTAAAAAACGAAATACACTTAACAATTTAAGTGCCGCTGACACAGGAGCTGAGGGTGTCTAACACACTCAGAGTCAGCAAAAAGCATTTAACGGCTCAGCGTGTGAATTTTGCAAACACCCAACAGAATGTATGACTTTTAGCAGCGCGTTTAACACGCAGCCTAAACTATGAATGTGTTATAACACCTTGCTTGGCGAAAATAAAAAACAAAAAAAAAACAAGAAAGGTATACGTCAGATTGAAAAAGAGAGAACAATTTTTAATGCGTACATTTCCGCTTCCGTCTGCAATTTCCTTGTTGTGTGTAAAGAAACCTGCATAGGAAAACAAATAAGCAATAAATATAAATGTGAAAAAATCATGAATTCAATAACGAAAAGAAGCCAATCAAATCGAAAATGAAAACCGCATAATGCACAAAATCTATTTAATGTGAATTTTTTACTTCTTTTTTCAAAAAACAACTTTTCTCCTTGAATCGCATAAGAAAAAAATCGTGCAACTGTTGGAAAATTTCAAACTTACGTGGCATTTTAGAAGATTGATTTACATTTATGATGAGCAAATGTATTTATTTTATAAATAAAAAAATAAAAATACACTGAAAAGAATTTTACCTAGAAAATATGCACTCATATATAGATCACTTCAAGCGCAGAAAGAAGAGTAAAGAAAGAAGACGGCTTTTCGTTTTATTTTATTTTGCGATGTGAATAATCGATCGAATCCGGCCATGAATTTCTCCATTTTGTATGGTTTTTGAGATATCTAAACCTGAGGTAGCAAAAAAGACCGTTTTTTGCTATTTTTGAAGCTATAAAATAATAATTGGCTATTTGATCGGCATCACTTTTTTTTGCATTCAACTTTAGTTCGGCGCATTTTTGATCGAAAATTAGGCCTTGCATTTAAGATTTTTTTTTGTTTTCAAACTAAATTTTTAAAATTGTTATAGAGACAAAAGTAATGTCATAATATGATTTGGCTGATATTCTGCCAATAACACAGGTTTACAAAAAAAAAAAAATTGTCATGGCGTTTTGACCAGACCATGTGTTTCTCAGGGATTTTGACGTCCTGAATCCGAAACCTGTGTCCGTTTTTTCCAGAACATCTGAGAGAAAATATTTCAAGGTCATATTTTGGTCATGTGTCGTTTAGTGATAAATGCGCAAAAATTCTGAAACAAATTTTTTATCATTGAATTCTTAGTCCTTTAAAAGAATATGAACAAATATTCATAGAATTGAATGAGCTTTCACATAGAGGGGTAGCCGAGGTCTACAAAATTTTCTCCATACAATTTGGCCCACCCTAATGAACATGTATTAAGCCTCTTCAGATCAGTTTTTGTTAAATCTTGTCAGAAACCGTACTCGAACCCGTGACTCCAGTTTTCTAATGAAAGAAAACGCGGTGCTTCAACCATTAGGCTATTGGAAACGGATAAACTTCTCTGTATAGGATTGCCATATGCATAGATCATATGGCTCACTAGCGCCGTCTGTTGTGAAAAATTGTCAAATTGTGTTTAGTTGGTAACACACACTGGTTTTGAGACATGCTACGCTAGCTACAATTAATTTTGAGATAACACAGTCCTGCATGGGTTTTCCTCTCTAAGTTTTAAAAGGCGATTTCTATAGATTTAAGTATGCTGATTACGAGAAAAATAGTGAAAAAATTCCAGCACGTCACAATTTTCAGTGATTAAAGTTTTACTTAAGTGCCTTTTTTGTATATACAAGACTACCACGCCTATACTACTCAACGTATCAAAACCATATTTGCACCAAATGTCTTTTTGGTGCTCCAACAAATTACTAAGAAATATGGGATCGATTGGACAAGGGGGTGTTATACCCCTCTTACAAAAAAAAACTCAAAATAATTGAAAATTTTATTTGAGTCGCTCCTACGCCTATACCAGTAAGTATATTGACACCATATTAACAGCATGTATCCGCCTGATATTCCAATAGATTTATCTTGACAATAAGGGTAATCGAATGAAAGTACGGTACGCTCGGTATGCAAAGAAAACATACCATAAACAAAAAAAAAAAAAAAAAACTCATATCTACTTACTTGACCTGCATTATGAAAATTGATATCTGGATGAATATTATGCATAGCAACTATCTAGATCATACGGGGAGCGCCAAAAAATTATATGGTGCAGGATTGGTTCAAATATATTGAGTATTTTAGGCGTGATATTGAAGAGTACATAAGCACAAACGATTGAATTAATAAGTTTTCAAATGCTGCACAGACGAACAAGGGTACCCCTCTTAAAATTACGAGAACGCTTTTTAATGTATTTTTTGACGTTGAACCCAAATCCATGTTCAGAATTCCTCTATCACGTCCGAATTTTGAGAAAATATGAAATAACAGAGAAAAACACACGATTTTCCATTATTTTTGAAGTTATGAAAACTGGAATATCTCAAAATTCTGACGTGATGGAAAGAAACCAAGTTCAGATTCGTGATTAGAAGGTCCCAGACCACCATAATTGGGTTCAAAAATCAAGATAGGAGAAAAGTGTCGAATTTGCAGGCCTGTGTAATCATTTTGGCTAGAACGCTCGTAATTTCGCCTATATTTCGTAAAAAAATTTGGGTGCTATTTCCCAAATGATTCTCGCCAAATTTGTATAAGAATTTTTGCGCGATATTTCGTTTTTGTTATACATACTGTTTGGGCGATATTCCATTTCAATAATTGGGTGATATTTCGTTTTTTTGTTTTTTGGTATTATTCCATTTTTGTTTTTGGGCGGTTATTATTTTTTTTTTAATATTTTTTGGGCATTGTTTCGTCTTCGTTTTTGGGCGTTATTTCATGGAGTATTTTTTGAGCTATATTTCTTTTTTTTTTAATGTATAAGCTCCCAACATAATAACAAATCTTTAACGAAATAAAGCCCATCTTTTTTTACTATGTTAGAAATGAAGTACGACTTTAAATTATACACCATTAGAAAGGCATTTGTATGTAGATGTGCACAAAGTTAAAATTATTTTAATATTTTGACTTTAAGCCATGTAAAATTATATACAAATTTTTCAATATTAACAACAACAAAATACACGGTCACACAGAGCTTAAAAGAGGATTCAGCACAAAGAGAAAGACAAAAATGTTTTTTGTTTTCTTTTCGTTTCACATTTGTCATTGTACCAGGGATGATGAATGCGCTTATCTACATATTTTGTACCAAATAGCAAAAAAGTACTAAAACTATTCATAAAGTAGAGTAGAACGGGGCAATGTCGTGCACTCAACTTTGACATGCTCGTAAAGCCGTACATCTTAAGCGAATGCAACGAGTAAGCATCCGATCGAAAGATAATTTCATTGGTTACATTCATGGGTAACAACATTTGTGTAGCGAGAAATTGTGTTTGTGTAAGTGAATGTGCACGACATTACCCCAATGGTCGTTTTAAAGGTCAACTTCGATAACTCGGTGAAGCCCAAAATTTTTTTCGAAAACAAAATACATCTTTTCTTTGGCAGGATATTTCGTTTCAGAAAACACTTACCTGGTATATTTTCCAGCAAGGAAAATTATTTTTCTGACCCGATGAAAAAACACTTTTATCGTCCCGAAAGCGTGCGTTTTGAAAAAAAGGTTACTCTGTAGAGACGAACTGGTGAAAATTGCTAGTATTATATACATAAGCTCAGTAGGTCAGCAGGTCCCTACCTTACGAACAGTTGGTAAATCATTCAATTCTTTGGGATAAAACAGCCAGTGCACGACATTACCCCTGCACGACATTACCCCGTTCTACTCTTCCAAAATTATTAAATTCATTTGTGGTCGAATTTCGATCATTGGGCGATTTTAGTCTTCATTAAGAGTAATAATATGTGATAACAGTTGTTAAAAAATTTTTTTTCAGTGTAACAAACCTCGCAACTCACTCGCTACCTGCGTGAATTGATCTACCCAGATTAACTCCCATACGCACCACCCTAAACTGCCTATTCCAGTCAGAGGCCCTGCCAACATTTCATCATCTTTAATAATTGAAAAGCAGCAACGTTGCTGTTTTCTTTTTCCGCAGCATACTTTAGGGCTTATTAACAAAAGACATGCGGATACAGAGTTCTTTTGCCTTGTTGTACTCCAGTATTTTTTTCTCTCTCCTTAGCATTTTCTTTAGAAATACAACATACCAAACATTTTTTGTTTACGAAGGCAATAAACAAATGCAAGAAGAATGAAATAAAGAAAAATCAAAAAAAAAACAATTTAAAATTAAATAAGAAAAAATAAATTGAAAAAATGTAAATAAGAAAATAAAATAAAAATAATGTTTGCATACTTTTAGGTCGCAATGAATGAAAAAGTCATTCCTCATTTCCGTGCCGTGCCCTACGCTATGTTTGTTGTTGCCGCCAGCAATTTAATCAGCTAATATAAAATTCAATTCATTATTATGGCATTTGGTATTTAGGTTTTTCCGTTTTATGTATTTGCCACGCACAAACACACACACACACACTGAGTGTAATACACAAATGCCTACGTACGCATTAACTACGCTGTGGTAAAATTATGGTGCGCAATGCTTTGGTTTTGGCCACAAGCTGCGTTATGCTGCTTTATGCGGTTATATTGGGTGCGTTGGTGGTGTTGGCGCTGGTGTTGTGATGCTGTTTGCCGTTGGGACGATGTTGTTAAAGTCAACGCTTACATGCTGGCATATGTATACATATGTATATCCTGCCGTGTTAGCCATTTAATCAAAATTCACAAATAAAAAAATCAATAATTCATTGAGTCAATGCAGCAGGCTTTTTTTACTTTATTGGAGTTTTCTATTGAAATTTGAAAGTTTTTTTTTTTTGCAAAAATTGAAAATAGAATTGCGGTTTTCGTTGAAATTGAAATTAATTGACAGCGTGAGACTTTCAATTAAACATTTAAGAAACTTTGATCGACAAGATCTAGCAAATGAACTTGTCCGTAAAGTTAATAATATGTATAATAGTTAATAACGAAGTACATAGCTAGAAATTGAAAACAAAAGGAAGTTCAAGAGTTAAAAAAATTAGCAATGCAAAGCCACAACGCAAAAGAACTATCAATACCAATATAAACAAACAACCACATGCAAGGTGAATTGCGCTTGTGTTGAAGTATTTAAGTTTGTTTCCGTTTCCGATGTTATGTTTGCAAGCGGCGCACAGTGGTCTGTGACAAACGGAAACCAGTCATAAGTTTCGAAATTAATGTTTCCAAATAAGTAATACGTTTAATAAAATTGCACAAATTTTAAGTAAAATAATATGTTTTAAGTGCAGAAATCCTAGGAAATAATACCACTTCTGTATTTTCTCATATCGTATTGTCAAAACTACAACTAGACATCTACATTTTCATGTTTTCAGAAAAAAGCATTTTAAGTTTTTTGAATGTGGTTTTGAAGTTTTTTGCAATTTTTCCTTCTATAAAATTGGATGGGGACTATTTTTCAAAAATCCGACTACACTAAGGCATAGAACCGTCTTTTCTTTTTGTTTCTGAACACCTGACTCAAAACGTCAATAAATGTAGATGTCTTGTTGTAGTTTTAACCCGACGATATTAAACTTGATGAATTCATATGGAAATTTTTTCCAAAAATTTCGATAGCTCTCAAACGGAAAAGTATAAAGTATTAAAAAAAAATTATAAAAGGATATATTAATAAAACTTTTTTCATACTAAAATGGCAGCCAAAGTCAAAAAATAGGAAACAAGAATTAAAATATCTATTTAAAGGTCCAGAACTTTGCGAAATCCTTTTAAGCCCTATAAACCATATTCTAAAGTCCTAAAAGCTTTTAAAATTAGCTAAAACTTTGCCATAGAGAAAACTCTAAAACGTTAGGGTGATCTAAGAAATTTTTTTTCTGAAAAAAGTCAGAAAATCAGTTTTAACCTGAGGGGTACATTTTAGACCCCCTTCCTGGTGCAATTTTTTGTAAGTCTAGGCCTCCTATATCACCTCCCAGAAGCTTGGTAGCCTTATGCAATATAACCTGTATACTAATACGCAAGACAAAAACTTGTCCATCTTTTTTTACTATGTTAGAAATGGAGCACGACTTTAAATTATACACCATTAGAAAGGCATTTGTGTGTAGATGTGCACAAATTTAAAATTATTTTAATGTTTTGACTTTAAGCCAGGTTAAATTAAATACATATTTTTCAATATTAACAACAAAAAAATACACAGCGAAACAGAGCTGAAAAGTGGAAAGACAAAAATGTTTTTTGTTTTCTTTTTGTTTCACATTTGTTATTGTACCTACCAGGGATTATAAATGAGCTTATCTATTTTTTGTACCAAATAGCAAAAAAGTGCGAAAACTGTTCAAAAAGTACCAATGATAAATGAGCTTATCTGTTTTTTATCAAATAGCAAAAAAGTACTAAAACTATTCAAAAAGTACCGATGGTGAATGAGCTTATCTATTTTGTACCAATTAGCAAAAAGTACTAAAACTTTGCAAAAAGTACCAACTTTATTTAATTCATTTGTGTTGATAAATGAGCTTATCTATTTTGTACCAAATAGCAAAAAGGTACTTAAACTCTTCAAAAAGTACCGATGGTAAATGAGCTTATCTATTTTGTACCAAATAGCAAAAAAGTACTAAAACTGTTCAAAAAGTACCAAAATTATTTAATTCATTTGTGGTCAAATTTTGATCATTGGGAGATTTTAGTCTTCGTTAAGTGGCATGATATATGGTAACAGTTGTTCCACAAAACCTCTCTTATTACATTAATGATAAAAAGAGATATGCAATCCCCATCAACTGTCAAATTTTTAATTTTTTTTTAGTCCAATTTCTAATGTCCCGTTTGCCACTAAAAAAGGTTAATTTGTCATCATTGCTTAGCAAATTAAGTGCAAACCAAGCAGCAAAGGGTTTCAAAAATTAAGCGCAAATATAGCTTAAAACACACAATTAAAAAAAAAAGTAAATCCAATGCAAAAAAATTTAAAGCTATTTAAAGTTGGTCACGTTCACCTCTTTTGGCTGAAAGCAACGTATTTTTGAAATTTCATTCTACTGTTAAATTCTAAATCTTCATTTTGGATAAATCCTGTTATCCTAAGGTCATAATAAAATCATACGAGGAGCATCCTCTTAGAACACATTAACCCATATATCCTGTTTTATGGTCTTTTCGACAGCTTTTTCAAAAAGACTTGGTTAAATTGTTCTGCAAAATTGTCAGATAAGTAAATTTTACAATTGCCAATAGAACAGGTTGCAAAATTTTTTCGGTTCCAAAACTGAATTTGGCTTAAGTCAACCTTACTAAATAAACTGAAAATACATGCTTAAATATGCAAATCTTTACCCATAACCATAATGGAAAAACTGTCACGTTCATATTGTCACGTATCGATTCAGATTATGATCAAAATAAAGAAAAGTGCAGGAAATATTTGAATCAAACAAAATACATTATAAAGTAACATTATTGCATAAGATTCTGAAACTGGTCGCACTAAAAAATTCTGACTTTTTTCGCTCTATTCTGACTTTTCTTGAATAGGCATGGAAACAACTTCTATTCTTGTCACATTCATTTTGTGTTTTTTTTGCATGCATCTTAGAACCAGGACTTCGCCTGCCATTAAAATTGGCACTAACCATAGTGCTACCTATGAGCTATTGTATAATGTCAAGTAAAAATTAAAATAAAAATATATATTACTTCCATTTTTTTTGCTATTTATGTAAATGTGTGCGACGGTCATGTTCGTCACATGAAAAACGCCCATATATTAAAAACTAAATAGTTCTCGAATTTTATCTCCCAAATTTAAGATTTTTGCACTTTATGGATATAACTTAAAAGTTTTTATTAAGGTGCAACGGCTCAATCATTTAAGTGTTCATTTTAGTGTTTAGTGTTAGGTTCTCGCAAGGTTCTGTTCAATTATCAGCTACCCCATTCATACCGCATTTTGGAGTTCTTGTAACGCTCCTGTTTTGTAAAACTAATAATATCCAAACTCTTTGAGATAGAGCAATAAAATTCGATATCTGAGATGTTACCAGCATATATTTTTTTGTTGAAAATGGTAGTGATGAGGTCAAGAACTCGCCCGATATAGCCCTCTATAATAAGTGAATCACAAAAATAAAATTTGTTATCTGAGATATAATTAATAGCATCTAGATGCTGGTGGAAATGAACGTGATAGGATCAATAACGCGACCACCTTTCACGTAGTGCAAAATTGTCCGGCAGTTTGTTTTTGAAAAATTTAATCTAAAATTTGGAATCAGCGAGCTGCAAAACCCTTTTAGCCACAGTTTCGTCGTAATATAATAATTTTTAAGTATCCACTAATTTGTTTTTAAAAAAGTTGATCACAAATTCCAAATAAGCGACTTCCAATACATACCACATAGCCACAACTTTGTCGTGATATAATAATTTTTCGAGAAAATTGTTCGCCATTTTGGATCCGCTGATTTAATTTTTCGGAAATAGTTTCCAGATTTGGAATCAAAGACCCCAAAAACCTAAAAGCTGATATGTTTTTACTAAAAATAACTTGAAAAGATTTATGACCGATTAGAATAGCATTCTAAGCCACTGTGCGGTGGCGGTGTACGTACATACAATATGTGTATATGAAAAACTACAAATACAAGGAAAAACATTATGCATACATACAAACATAGTGGTGCATATCAATGCATATGCACAATTGGGTACACGTACGCAGACATTCACAATGATTGCAATTTTCCGGTATAACAATGAAAAAACAGAAGCAGCAGCAGCAGCAAAACAATGAAATTGAGCGCATCACAAATACAAACATATACCACATGCATACGTGCTACCTTACCACATTTATACATTTACACCAATTGTACATTTCCAGTTATGTGTTGTACATATGTATGCGTACAAGATATTTGTATGTATGTGTGTGCGAAATAAAGCACTTCTCTTTTTTTATTTCTACCCAACACAACATAACTTTGAGCTCCTTTTGGGGTCACATGTTGCATTGTTACCGTTTGCAGTTGTGTGTGTGTTGTGTTCCGTTAATAACTGCGGGCTAAACATCAGGTATGAACCATGCGACAGACAATGAATTTAAGTGTGTAGGATTGCATTTGCACTGAAAAAAAAAACTTTTAGAACAAAATGAATCAAATTTACTTTATATTATGAAGCTTTTAATGCTCAGAAAAATTTGTGTCATCAAAAAGTGTCGCTCGAATCTAGTTTTGGAGCTATAATCGTCGGAAGATCCAAACACAGCTTTTAGAAAAACAGATATAAATGAGAAACCCTTGCATGGATTTTAAAAATATTGCACAGTAAAAATTTTAGTTCAATTTTAAAACCAAAAAGTATTTATATAAAAAATTGCCAAAAAAGTAATAATTTTAATCTATTTTATAATAAATTTCAAACTTTTTTGGAAAAAAATCAGAATTTAATAGCAAGAAAGTTTAAAATCAATACTAAAGGGAATCAAAAGTAAGAAAAGTAAAATATCATTTTAAGTGTGTGGTATCAATCAAAACGTCTTTAAAAGAGCTATAAAATTTTTTTACAGAGGTTTTTAATTTGTCATATATTACTTATTCGCGCTTCAAATTCACTGTTAAAAAGTTCAATAATAAATTCTTACAAAAAATGTCAAAATATTGCCGATAACATTAATTTCCAGTGAATTTTGCATTTCCAGAAAAACTTTTTTACGATAGCTTTCTAGAAGTTCAGAAAAGTATTTACGAGAAGTTTATTTATGATAAAGCCCCAAATAATACTTAATCCTTCCATGTTTTTTTGGGCGTTCAAATTTTTTGGTAAAGAAAGTGTCTAAATGTTTTTTTATTGAGTTTTTCTAGAAAATATTCTTGCTTGGCTTTCTACTTATATATCGCAGGCTGATTTTGTCAATTATTTCAAGTTTCTTTTCTCCAGGTGTATTTCCGCTTTACTTTGCATGCAAATGCGCTGTCCATTTGAACGGTCGCTTGCTCTCGTTGCGGTTGAATAACAAAACAGCTGAAAAACGTAACGTTCGACACCAATACGCTTTCAACTGTTTTGTTTTGTTGTACCTATTTGTTATATTTTTTTTTTTAATTTATTTTTTTCTCTCTAAAAACATTTACATGTGCGCTCCGTTGTGCCGTATATCAGCGACAAATGCAATGAGCGAAACTGAAACTGTTCACTAAACCTTGAGAACGCGTGTGTATGTGTGACCATGTGCATCGACCGCTCAAGTATTCTGCGGTATTGTGGTATCCGCATATTAACGAGTTCCATCATTGGCCAAACAGCATACAATGTTGATTAAAACACAACGGAAGGTGGTAAACTGTCGAAAAGTTTGAAAGGATACAGTAGATTGTTGGGAGAAATTGCCAACAGGCAAAGTGAATATTTTAATATTCATATGGTTAAACGTTTGCGCAGAGTCAAGTGACTTACAAAAAAGAGTTAACATTGTTAAATATCACTGACAAATTTCTGTAGCATACTTTTGCGGGTAAGCTGCTTATTTCGAAGGGATTCCCTGATAGTGAAAAAGGATGATATTAAAAATATTGGAGAGAATTTATGTAAACATAAAAAACGCTCACCTTGTAGCCAAAACAAAGAGTAGTTTTCTATAATTATTAAATCAGAAAGGTAAAATTAATTGATAGGATAGGATAGGATAGGATAGGATAGGATAGGATAGGATAGGATAGGATAGGATAGGATAGGATAGGATAGGATAGGATAGGATAGGATAGGATAGGATAGGATAGGATAGGATAGGATAGGATAGGATAGGATAGGATAGGATATGATAGGGTAGGATAGGATAGGATAGGATAGGATAGGATAGGATAGGATAGGATAGGATAGGATAGGATAGGATAGGATAGGATAGGATAGGATAGGATAGGATAGGATAGGATAGGATAGGATAGGATAGGATAGGATAGGATAGGATAGGATAGGATAGGATAGGATAGGATAGGATAGGATAGGATAGGATAGGATAGGATAGGATAGGATAGGATAGGATAGGATAGGATAGGATAGGATAGGATAGGATAGGATAGGATAGGATAGGATAGGATAGGATAGGATAGGATAGGATAGGATAGGATAGGATAGGATAGGATAGGATAGGATAGGATAGGATAGGATAGGATAGGATAGGATAGGATAGGATAGGATAGGATAGGATAGGATAGGATAGGATAGGATAGGATAGGATAGGATAGGATAGGATAGGATAGGATAGGATAGGATAGGATAGGATAGGATAGGATAGGATAGGATAGGATAGGATAGGATAGGATAGGATAGGATAGGATAGGATAGGATAGGATAGGATAGGATAGGATAGGATAGGATAGGATAGGATAGGATAGGATAGGATAGGATAGGATAGGATAGGATAGGATAGGATAGGATAGGATAGGATAGGATAGGATAGGATAGGATAGGATAGGATAGGATAGGATAGGATAGGATAGGATAGGATAGGATAGGATAGGATAGGATAGGATAGGATAGGATAGGATAGGATAGGATAGGATAGGATAGGATAGGATAGGATAGGATAGGATAGGATAGGATAGGATAGGATAGGATAGGATAGGATAGGATAGGATAGGATAGGATAGGATAGGATAGGATAGGATAGGATAGGATAGGATAGGATAGGATAGGATAGGATAGGATAGGATAGGATAGGATAGGATAGGATAGGATAGGATAGGATAGGATAGGATAGGATAGGATAGGATAGGATAGGATGGGATAGGATAGGATAGGATAGGATAGGATAGGATAGGATAGGATAGGATAGGATAGGATAGGATAGGATAGGATAGGATAGGATAAGATAGGATAGGATAGAATAGGATAGGATAGGATAGGATAGGATAGGATAGGATAGGATAGGATAGGATAGGATAGGATAGAACAGGATAGGTTAACACTGGATACTTTTTTCGAAACTTTTCAGAGAAATTATCCGACAAACTGTTGTGTGAGAAAACCACCTAAAATAGGAAATCCTTTTCTTTCTCGAAAAGTCAAAAAAAAAGAAATTAGGAGGCTGTTTGATGAAAACGGTGAGTCGAACGATAAAAAGTATGGGAATCTTTTTGGTGAAGAATTACAAATTTTACAAATAATGTTGACTTGCATTAACGAAAAAGTAACCGTCTAGGAGATATTCTTAAAAAACCGCAAAAAGTCGAAAAATTTGATTTCGAAAAATTTGATTTCTAAAATTTGATTCCTAAACGTTTTCTTTTTCATAAGTGCAAATCAATATGATTTACAGAACCTGTAGTTCTCTACACAGAAGATTCTAGTACTTTTTATCGTGTGACTTTCCGTTTTCATCAAAAAGCCTCCCAAATAAAAAGTAATTGAAATCACACGGATTTCGGAACAGACCTGAATATCTTTTACAATCACCGCTTCAGAAAATAATAACTTTTTCAATTGAAAACTTTAAACGTTTTTTTTTTTGCAAAATTGAGTTTTTGACTTATGCCGTTTTTGTAGTAAATGAGCGATATGTTCTTGCGCTATTTCTATAAAGTACAAATCTCTTATAAAATTGTTTGAATTATCCTTGACTTAAATTTGCATGAGTAACATTAGGCACAATTGCAACACGTTAAACAAATTCTTATGCATACAAAAAGCTAACAGATACGCATATCCTTAAGCAAAGTTTGCACTATAGACAAATGAACAAAGCAAAAAATAACAAAATCAAGAACTGTGCTCTATTTGCTTCTTATGTTCATAGTATCTAAATGAAATTATTTCATTTAACATGCACTCTTTTATGCTTTTTCTTCACTCATTCACTTGCCATTCACAATCAACGCTTCGATTTAAAACAAATTCACACAAAATCAGAATAACAGTTCTACGTTTCATCTTCAATTTCCACTTTCATTTCTCGTTTTTGATTTGCATTTTCATTATCATTTTGGATTTTGATTTTGATCTCAGTTTATTTCCGCTTTTTAAGCCATCATACAGAGATGCACATATCCTGCGCCCTTGCGTCTTGAGTATCTAGTGATTGCATTTTATTTGTTTTTGTGCAAAAACAAATACCCTTTACAATTGCACGTATATGTGCTCGTACATTTGTGTTGCTTAGTCAGGTTTGAAGGTCCTTTCAATTTCGTTATACTACTGCATGCATCCTGCGTTAGCTAGCAGGCACTTCATATACAATCTTACTGCATCAATGACAACAGCTGCAGCAACAGTTTTTCGGTATCTAAAGCATTTGTTCGAAGCACAATTTGACTATCTTTGTTTGAATTCTTCTTAGTGCTTCTTTACTTTTGCTCGTTTTTATTGCCGACTTTTTCATTATTCCTGTGCGCAGCACCATTAACTTTCTCTACTCCCCTATATGTTTACTGAACATCCTTGTGTTTTTTTTTGTGCTCTGTTCTCTTGCCTTTTATGCAAGGATTTGCAGTTTGTATTAAAATCCTTTCTTCAAAATTTTCTTTGTTGTTCATGTTCCTGTTTGCAGCAACTTTGCGCCAAAAACAATGAGTTCGCAAATAATGCAGTCAATGTAGAACAAACGCAGGGGCTCTCTATAAAACGCTTAACGCACTCAGCTCCTTGACATTCGTTGGAAGTGGAGTTTATGCAATCTCCCTAGTTGCTTTGTCCTTTCCGGTTTGGTGAAAATTTAATTGTTTGAGAATTTGTTCAATTTAATGTTGGCTACCGGCTGGGTGGCTCGTCGGTTGTTCATGGCAATTTAATAAATTTTAATTGTTTTCTATTTACGGGTAAGAAAAATGGCGTCTTTTAAACAAAAGGCTATTATTAAGGAAACTAGGATTTGTGAATTTTCAAATGATATTTTAATAGAAAGATAGAAGACTTTAACTTGGAGTACAGAGTTCTATTAAAGTGAAATATTATAAGTACTCAAAATTTCGTAATGTATTAAAAGGATTAAATATGGCACCAATTATTTTTTATTTTTATAATACAAATATACTTTTCGAACGAGAAACATAAAATTTAATTTAATATTTATTTTAATAATATTAAATTTAATTAGAATTGTATTGTATCATTTGCGAATTCTGTCTGAAATTTGCGTTCATTCGATTAATGAACTGTTTAAGTATTGCACTCGTAGCACTTTATTATTTCGAGAATGCTTTTTATTCCTTAGTACTCTATTTCATAAAAATAGGTTGATTGCTTGCGTGTTTTCGAATATCATTTACCTTTAAGTATTCTTAGTTCCTAGGAGCTAATATATCCAGAGACATTAGAGCAAGATGAAGCATTCAAGAATTTCAAAAAACAAGTACATCGCCCCTATACAAGTGAAAAGCATTAAGTCGGTTTTTTCGAGTTTTGAGTTGTTTGGTTCTTCTGGTTCAAAATATTATGGTCTTAATTTGATAAAACCCATTTAGCCGTATCTCTGTTAAAAAGTGATTATTTTCATCATTAAACTAAAATTTCCATACAAAAAACAAAGTTTAAGTTTCTGAACATCAAATATCTCACATCTTGAAAAACAGTCTTAGTACTTTTCACATGAATATGACGGTTCCATTTCTCCCACGATAAGAAGGATGTTTTACGTTTTTGGATGGAAAGTAGGATGTCACAAACTTTTTAACGAAGAGTAGTATGTTTCGAATTTTTTTTATGAAAAGTAGGATGTTTCGAACGAAAAAAAGGACGTTTCATACTGAATGAATACATAACGAATAAAACTTATTTTCGTGCAGGGCATCGCACCGTCCTAGTTTTCGTCCAAAATATTAAAAAATCCTATTTTTCGACATAAAATCTTTAACGTCCTACTTTTCGACATAGTACTTCGAAGAAATCATCATCAATCGTCATAATTAGTTTAAAAACGTCTTACTTTTTGCCGAAGAATCAACGGCTACCTAGCTTAAGTAGAACAAATGAATCATCCTACTTTTGGTCTCAGGTATAGATGTAGTGCTTTCCAGCTAAATAAAATCTGAAGATCTACGATTATTTCCCAAGTGTCAACTTATAAGAAGTTAAATGATAGAAAAGGGTCAATCTTTGTGCAAACGATCTTTATTGGGGTTGAGCATGAAGGCTTTTGATTGGTTTTAGACCAGTATCTGAAAGTTCTTGGCGATTGTCAAAAAACATTTGTCCAATGGTTTTAAACCTGTTTCTGCATAGTGCGGGACAAAAAAACAGTAGATGTTCCAAATTCTCCACTTGGTCTTCATTACACCACCGACACCTACCTACTATCCGCTAGAATGCCCATTCTATAAGCATGATAATCAATAAGACAGTGTCCAGTGATGGCTCCTACAAAAGTTCTACATATTTTACGAGATAAAGAGAGAAGGTAGTCGGTTTTATCTTTACAGAAAGTAGGCCAAAGTTTTTTTGGTTATTTTGCTAGCATTTGAGCTGATCTATTTTAGGTTAGCCTCACAGTAAAGCGATTTCTGATATAAAGGGTGTTTTTTTTAGAGGTTTGTTTTTCGAATAGAGGTAAAACTGGCATTTTGTGGTCAAATCTGGCAACTTTAATGTCATTTATGTTCAGTTTGGTTTGCCATTTCATCATGAATAGGTTGACAAAAGAACAACGCTTGCAAATCGTGCAAATTTATTTCGAAAATAATGGTTCAGTTCGCGAAGTTTACCGCAAGCTCCGTCCATTTTATGGTCGACATAATCGTCCATCAGAGCAATTAATTCGGTTAACCATGGGTCGTTTTCGCACTACGTTTACTCTATGTGATAATATACATCCGCAGAGACGTCGAACAGTGCGCACCGAAGAAACAATTGCCGCTGTAGAGCAAAATGTTGAAGAGGACCCGAATGAATCGATTCGCCACCGTGCACAGCAATTGGAGCTTTGTCCATCAACTTTATGGAAGATTTTGCGCAAAGATCTTGGCTTGCGACCTTACAAGATCCAGCTTGTGCAAGAATTAAAGCCGCGACACCATGCAATGCGTCGTGATTTTGGTGTATGGGCCGAAAATGAGATTGATCTCGATGCTGATTTTCATCGCAAAATTTTGTTCAGTGATGAGGCTCATTTTTGGTTGAATGGCTACGTCAACAAGCAAAATTGCCGCATTTGGAGTGAAGAGAGTCCACATGAGACCCTTGAGACGCCATTACATCCACAAAAACTGACTGTTTGGTGTGCTCTATGGGCTGGTGGAGTCATTGGGCCATACTTCTTCCGAAATAATGCTGGAGAGTCAGTTACCGTTAATGGAGACCGGTATAGAGCCATGATAACCGACTATTTTGTTCCCAAATTGGATGGCATTAATCTGGATGAGTTGTGGTTCCAACAAGACGGCGCTACATGCCACACAGCGCACGTCACAATCGATTTATTGAAGGAAACATTCGATGAGCGCATAATTTCTTGGAATGGACCTGTCAATTGGCCACCAAGATTGTGTGATTTGACACCATTGGATTATTTTCTTTGGGGATATGTGAAGTCGCTCGTCTACGCCAACAAACCAGAAACGTTAGGGGACTTGGAAGCCAACATTTGTGGCGTTATTGCCGACATACGGCCCCATATGCTCGAAAAAGTGGTTGAAAATTGGACCTGTAGAATTGGCTTTATTCGAGCCAGCCGCGGCGGCCACATGCCCGAAATCATATTTAAACATTAATGGCATAAAATTATCCTTCCAATAAAGCTAAATTGATGGACAGTAAAACGATTTTCTTGTGTTTTATTTTAATTTGAAGTTCTATACCTCTAAAAAAAACACCCTTTATAACATTGTGGTACTGTAAAGGAAGTGATACGTTTAACGGTTCATCATCGGGTAGCAAACCTGCTTTTGCCTGTTCGTTAGCAATTTCGTTGCCCTCTATACCTTGGTGACCAGGTTCCCAGTTCAGGCATGTTTCAAACTTACTGCTGAGGTTTTCAATTAGATTGTAGCAGCTTGGCTGTCAACATAAAAATTAAAGCGATCGACGCCACTGTCCTCAGGAATTTGTCGACTCTATGTTAACAGAGAACTTCCTATCAAGATGCAGAGTTGATTTACAGTAGTAGTCAGTCGAATTTTTACAAACAGAACTTAGTTTGCTGTGTCCAAACTCTCTGAAGCTGAAACCATCAACTTCTTTCAGTCGGAGCGCAGTCTTAAAGACTAATCCTTTCGCATGTAAGTCAATAGGAAGCATGTTAAGTAATACATTTAATGACTCTGCTGATGTAGTTTTTAGAGCACCCGTAATGCTCAAGCACATAAGTCGTTGAAGTCATTCTAATTATTTTAAGATAGATTTAATTTCTGGTGCGTTCCACCAGACGAATACTTCATATAACACTATAGGCCTAACGACAGAGCAGTATATCTACTGTGCAACTTTAGGTTCTAAGCCCCAAGTGTGACCAAACTTGAATTTGCAAGCGTAGAAGGCATTATTAGCTTTTGCTACGTGTTCTTCAATGTTATCTTTCCAATGTAGTTTGTGATCTAAAATCACCCCTAGAAACTTTGCAGTTTTCGATGAATTTATGGTGTTTCCATTGATACAAATGCACCTGAAAGTCGGTATTTTATATTTTCTGGTGAAAAGTATAACTTGGGTTTTTGATGGATTTTTACAAAGAACTTTTGTGGAGTACCATCTGCTTAAAGATTCTAGCGAGTATTCCAGAAGCTCACTTAATACATTCGGATATTTCCCATTTACTATTAAAACAAGATCATCAGCATAGACAACAATTTTAGTGTAAATGCCTTGTAACTTTTTTAATAAGGGACTTAAAGCTATTATCCAGAGAAGTTATGAAAGTACCCCACCTTGTAGAGTGCCACAAAAAGCCAGTTTTTGGAAACTAACAATGAAAATTTTATTAAAATCGGACAAAAAGCCGAGGAGATATAAATTTTCAAATATGTGAGTCTCTAAAAGTTGCATCGAAATTCCTATGGCAGCTATCTTGGATATTTTTGGAATTTCGGAGAATCATTTTACCACAGTCATATGTATATCAAATACACGTACTAACTTTTCACTATTTTCAAATCTTAATCGATTACGCAAAGATTGATTCAAAAAGCAGAAAAGTAAAGAAGAACAGTAAGCAGAAGCAGTAAAAGTAGTACTCGTAGCAGAAGGAGAATAAGAAAGAGTAGAAAAAAAAAGTTCTTAAGAATTATTATAAATTTATTCTTAGTTTGTTTATTTTTTCATCACTACTAATTCTGAAAATTTCTCAATAGACAGCACTAAATAAACCATAGATAATTCCTATCACCAACATACAGTTGCAGTCCTAAGCCATGATGTTTTCTGTTGAATAGCGATTTAACCCCTTTCATCCTAAGCTATCAACCTATTTTTCACCTGAAATATAAATTTTATTTATATTGTGAAGATTCTTTTAAGACAACAACACAACATAATACTGGAAATCTTCTGGGTTATCACTATCATCAGATAAAAACAAAATACAGAAAAATAGAATTAAGACAAGGAAAAACAACAATAATAAAAAAAAAGATATAAAGCACAAAAACAAGACACATTGATAATAAAAATGAAAAAAGGACTCACACAGCACAAAATTGCAAGATAAATAAAGTAACCAGAAAACAAGGCCACATTTTTTTTTGTATTTTTTTTTTTCACATTTTAGTTTTTTTGTTTTTTTATTATTGTATTAAAACTTGTTGTTGTTGTTTTTTTTTTTAGAATTTTTCCCTCTTACAACATTTGTCTATGCAACACTACTCATAATGTTTTGAACATTTCTCGAACTTGTATTTTTAAACTCTGTATGCAGTGTTTCTTAAATTAGTTATTTCAAGGAAACCTAAAGAATGGTTTTGAAAACATTGCTATTGCTTTCTTTTGCAATTGCTTTCACTCCACACATTTTTTCCAAATTTGACAGTTATCTTTTCAACTGGAATAGGCCTTCTAGAGAAATGCGAGTATAGAACTTTTAGTTTTGTTATTAAATATTTTAGTTACTATGAAGCTTTAGTAGAAAACTATCTATAATGCGTCACATTTATATGTAGGTTAGTAAATTAAGCATACTAAAAGTTCGACGCATCCGTAGAAAAAAGTTTCCAGAAATCAATTTTCTGACTGTCATATTATTGACCCATACATGTCATCCTTAAATATGAAATCCCTACATTTGAATCGCTCTTGCGGCAGTTTCAAACAATTTTGTGTTTTCTTCAGTAATTTTCATCACTTCTTTTGCTATTAACTCTTCTGCGAATGACCGTTACTTTTTTTTTCATTTTTACAAAAGCTTAAGGATTTCTATGCTAAGGCCTAAAATTTGTGAAGCACTATTCCAATCTAACTTAAATATGCTATCTCAGCAAAGCGAAACAAAATGGCTTAAATTATGCCATGCTTTTCTTGCAGCAATCACTACGAAGCCTGGGAATTGCAAGTTGTTTTCTTAACTGTTATTTTTATCTCAAAATTTACTTTATGTTGAAAGCAAAAATGTAAAAGGATATGCTTCAAAAGGATGATACATTTCACAGTGTTGTTTTTTTTCTATTCTTTTTTTTTTTTGCTAAGGATAGAATTTGGTTTTTTTTTTTTTTTTTTTTTTTTGTTAAGTTGTTTGTGGCAAATGTTAGTAGTTCTTTTTCTATATTTTGCTGACTTTACTAAATAATCTATAGGTATCGTATGATAAAAACAGGCTGAGTTTACTTTACCAGCATGGCACATATTGCATTACATGAGTTTGAATTATAATATGAATGCTTTTGCTTATGTAAATCCTGCTTATCTGTAAAGGGTCTGTAACTATATCCTAATCAAAGTACTGAATTTAAAAAAATTTCTTGTCTCATAAAGCTATTATTTACGAATACCTTTTACACAAATAATACGAAAATTTCGAACTCAGTGATCTGTAGTTGTTTCTAAATTTTTATTTTATGATTTATATGTTTAATGGTTTTAAAATTGTTTCACATACCTAGTATTTAGTAGTATTTAAAGTAATAAACATTATTGTAAATATATTTTTTTCCATTTAAAAAAAAAATGCTATAAAGTGCCAAATCACCTTAGAGTATGGCTGATATGGCACCATATTATGGGTTATTTGGCACTCAAGGTGACTTTCAAGTTTTTGTTGCCAGAGATGTTGCAACTTTTCGTACAAGATGTACATGTTACATGTGGCCACACAAGGCACATTATGCATTGGATCCAATCATCTAGTTTGGTGGTTTCTGCATAGTCTTCTCAACAACGAACGCAGAAGCATAACTACTTAGTAACCATTTTATGTTGTTAACACCTCTTCTTTGGAACCACCATAGTAACGTTGCATTAGTTGTGTTTTCCGCTTCAAGTTTTTCTGTTTCTGCTGGACCAAATAATTAGAACTCTTGCCGTTTATTTTATTTTGTTCAGTTCAGGGTTTTTTGAAGTCATTAGTACAGGCTATATGTCACTGAACATCATTTCTGCGGTGAGTCTCTTGTATTCAAAGTTTCCTCAAGTTTTTCCAAAAAAAAAAAATTTGGGAAATCTCAAATTATCAGTTCAAACTGAACTGAGGGTCCTAGCTGAATCAAATTCTGCAATTCTGGAGTGACTGTTAATTCAAGTACTTCATATTTGTAATCCTAAATATCTTATAACATGCAAAGGGAGAAATGCCAGCAGAACCATATCACCCATAATAACGGGGTGCTATATCTCCCTTTCGATATATGCCACAAAACGAAAAAGCATATGCAAGCAACACTCACTGCTCTGCTACCTCTCAAAATGTGTATATGCAAAACAGAAGTCAGTCGTTTACATTCCCAAAATAATTTTAAAGATCCCACACACTTGTGATAATTGCAACTAAAGCTGGGCGAACTATTCACTACGAATTCACTCACGCAGCTGAATTAAACTGTTCATACTTAAGTGCTATGAAAGCTGCAAGTATTGAAATTGATAGGGGTGCCACATCTCCCGCTTTTACCCTATAAGCAATTTTATATGGAAATAAAGTGTTGCATGAAAATAATGTGTCGCATACTTTTAGGGATAATGGATTTTATTTCATTTTCTTTGAAATTTTTCTTAATTAATTAGCTTTAACTAATTAAGGATACGAAATTCCATTGTAATAGGAGCGACCCTTAAATTCTTTTTTTTTTTTCACTGTGTGGCGTGATATCTTATGCTTCAATATGAACAGACTGAACTCAGATTTCTGGTAACGAGTTGGGGTAACTATCAGGCGAACGGAAATAAGTATAGGTATGACGAGGACTAGCCTTACACTATAGAGAGAGCAAGTTAATAGTGAGAAATTTGCCTACGTTCTTCGGGACCTAAAATTATTGAATCAAAAGCATTCTTCAAAATAGTTCCACGGCCTGGATTCACAAAGATTTAAAAGAAAGTTTTTTTTTTTGTTGAAAAATCTCGCACTGTATTTTGATATTAAATATTGTAAATTTTACTATAAGGGTATTCCTTAAGCCAATCCCCGCCAGTGATGCCATACGGCACAGTTAAAACGCATTACCCGAATGTTCACCAAAATCATTTTGTAATTTTTTCGCGCAGGCTTGTTGTTTTTCATGTGCGTAGAAATGCTTGATCTATCATTTGATGCATTCCACGCGTAAATATTCCATCAACTTTTCAAGCGCGAGCGGAGAGGAAGCGATCATTCAAAAATTATTCGAAAAAAATCGATTATGGCACCGAGACGTCGGCGAGTTTCAAAAAATTATTTATTTGTATTTCGATTTTGAAAAAAATAATAATGCCAAATTGAAGAGTAATACAGTAGTTTCTAAAGTGCATTTATATTTTTCCATAAGTTGTTCCTTACTAAGTATTTAAAGTATGCCATATGGCATCACTGGCGGGAACCGCTTATGTAAAGTGCAGAAGTAGATTAATTTCCATTTATTTCAATAATTCAATTCATAAATAATTTATATGGGGAAAATATCTACCTGGGGGGTTTGAACACCAAAAAACCCACCCCGTGTGAATGGGCCTGGGTGTCATATGAATTTTTCGAGCCTTTTTTTATGAACACGTGCTGTAAATGAATGTGGATGCATCTAACTATTGGGATTATGCTTATCTGTGGTTACAATGCTTGTAGTTAATCGTGAAGATTGTTGGATCATCAAAGCCACGATTTTTGCTGGCATGTCTCGAAACAGTTTCAATCAAATAAGCCGTTTTATTCACTTTACACTGAAAAAACACATTGATCCCTTCCACCCTGAGCATCATTTGATGAGTAAAAAACAGAGTTTTAAATAAAACTCAAAGTAAATTTTTTGCTAAGAGGTTCCCGCCAGTGATGCCATATGGCATTAGGGCACCATGGAATAATGAGGCGTGGTAGCTGAAAAAGCTAACCGGATTTGAATTCAAGAACCTTCTTTTACCCCCCTAACAAAAAATCACCATCAAATTCAAAAAAATAAGTGCTGGCGGGGAATGGATTAAAACGTGTAAATGCCTCGAAAATCTCATTGAATCGTTATAGTTGTCGAAATTCGCATGGACTTTTTTTACAAGTTACGACTTTTTCGAGGCATTTACAAGTTGTAAGGAATACTTTCTATGTAAAAGTTGTAGTTTGGAGAATTGGGTGGTCCATTTTTGAGAAAAGTTTAATATTTATATTTTCCACAGGGCTAATCTTGCTCCAATCATGATATTAATATCTTTCCCAAATTTCAGCCTAATTGGACCATATTTAGACATCGCTCAATCAGAGCGACTTTAATGTTTGATTTACATAGGATTTGTATGAAATAGGAAAGCGACTAAATAATATGATTTTTTAAGACATCTTAAGTCGTGCTATTTCTGTACAAACCAAGAAACTCAAAGCTTTTTGTATTATGAACGCGATGGCGTTTTCAATTTTTCTCTTGATGACACAATTTTGAGAAAACCTTACTTCAAAATGCAAAAAGGCATTTTTTTGTTCACAATCAGGCCTTGAAAAAAGCATGACTGAAGATGGTTTAAAAAATCATTTTATTGAGTCGCTTAACATTTTCATATAAATTCTATGTAAATCAAACATAAAAGTTGCTCTCATTGAGTGACCTCTTAACATGGTCCAATTCGATGAAATTTAGGAAAGATATTAATATCTTAATTGCAGCAAGGTTAGCCCTGTGGAAAATATAAATTTAAAACTTCTTAAAAAAATGGACCACCTTAGTGGAGAAAAATCTATAAAATGATAGATATTCTGGATAAAATTTAGTTATAAAAACATGTTGTTATACATTTGCTTTCAAATGGTGTTTTGTTACAGATCCTTTGTAAACTATATAAAATTTTGAAATTTGTCTTTAATTTTGTTGTACAAAACTGCACCTTTTTTTCTTACAAAATTTAATTTTGAGATGGGAAAAGTATTAAATAATACTACTACTAGAAAACCTTCACTAATGTCCTGTCCAGCCCATTTCATGGGTGATAAAGGATAACAAATTAAATATACAAAAGAACAAAGAAAAATAAAACATTCGTAAGAGACAAAAGCAAAGGATAACCTGTCCATTCTTGTCTATCATGGAGGTGGACACAACTAAAGATAAAAGTGTTGCCAACATTTTGTGCGCTAATGACACACTGTTGTCTTCGTCCTTGTTTTATTGTTGTCGTTGGCCGTTGTCGTCGACAACAGAGACAACAAGGCCATCATCAAGGGATTTGGCAATTCAAGAAAGATTTGCTAAAATTGTTGTTGTTATTGTCGTTTTTGGCCGTATGCTTGTTATTTTGATGACTACAAAGATAAACATGATACCACTACCACTAATGCTGTTGTTGTTCGTGTTAAGCCATTGCTAGTAGCTAGCAGTTACTTTAAAGGTCTTTATACATTTAATGGGGGAAAAAAGCATAAGTTTTAATGTTATCCTAGAGCAAAATGAAAATTTTAAGTAAAAAATTTTATACATTTTACATCAATTAAGTAAAGCATTTTACACAAATGGCAAAATTACAACTTTCTCTCAAATTTTACTTCCACACCCATTAAATTCTTTGGATTTTTCACAAAACCCACAAATTAATGCCAATAAAAACTAACAGCTCGCGCTCTAATAGCTGCGCGCAATTAGTGCAACATAGCAAATGCCAAAAATTACAGTGCAGTGTGAAAAAAAAGAAAGAAAGCGAAAGAGAGGGAGAGACAGAGAAAAAAACTTCAAATCCAACATATGATGTTAACATAACCCTTGAACAAGTTATAAAAAAGATTTGCGCGCTAACACTGCTATCCACCCTCAAGGGAACTCATCCTAAAAGTATGCAATGCAAAAGAATTTTAAATGTTGCAAGTAAATGTAGAATTGCTGCTGCGCAATTAAAACCCCAGCGTTTGTAAGGTAAAATTAAAAAAGGTAACCAGGGGTTACACCCCCACACTTGCTGGGTTTACATCGCGCTTTACCAAAAATTAAATGGTAACCGATAAAAAGCGAAAAATGCAAATTTTCACATACTCGCACGTACTCGTAAAATCACAAATAAAGTGCAAATACAGTGAAGTGTTAAAAGATGGAGTAGCGTAGAGTGGTAAAGCACAAGATAGTCAAATTACAAAAGCGTGTGAAAGGGGGAACGGAGGGTCAGAAGTGGTAAATGTAGCTTAGGGTGCATGCATGAAATTTAAAAACATTTGCGAAGTAATTGTCGATTCAGCTGTGCTTACAATACAAGAGTACAGCAATATGATATTGAGTGCGCTCAAAAGTATGCAATTTAGATAATTGCATTTCAATTGGTTTTATTTCAAGTAGTTGCAGCAATTGCTCGTAAATGTGAAACATTTCCTTTGTTATTCGGTAACAATTGCGAAAAATGTAACAATTTTATTAGGTACTTAACTTATGAAATAGACAAAAACTTATAACTCTCGAATGAAAATGTAAATGTAAAGAGATAGATGCAATGAACAGTGTTTCAGTTTCAGTCCACAAAATAAGTACTTAGTTTTCTGACATGTTTTTCAGTAATTACTTTAGCAATCAACTTTTTATGCTCAATAAAAGTGGCAGAAAAAAATTTAACAATTATGAAAAAATACAGGTCGGTAACCAAACAAAAATAATGCAAATAATATCAGCAACAACAAAAGGCACCCAACATTGTCTGCAATGCGAATAACAAAAAGTCATTACCAACTTAAAACAAACATTTGTATGCAACACAGAGAATTGAGCAAAAGCGTGACAAAGACAATCAAGCAGCCACATAGACAACAACAACAACTGACAGACAATTGAAATGAAACAAGCAAATTTTAAGATAGGTATGTATGAACAGATAAATACGAAAAAATATGATACAAATAAACACATAATTATGTTCAAAAGATAGGCCAACAACACTAATACAAAAATACAAAAGCAAAACAAAAATAACAAAATGACTGACACCGTCACCAGTACCGTCACAGTCACTGCCAGATTACAAAAACAGAAGAAAAAAAAAAACAGAAAATGTCATCATAAAACGCTTTTTCATAATAATAACTCAACTATTGTGTCTGTGATAAAAGACCAACAATGATTGCGGTGTCGTTGTTAGTAGTAGTAAATAGTAGTAAGTAGTAGTGGTGGTGGTGGTGGTGTTGGTGGTGGTGTTGCTTATGCAGTAGCAACAGCAAATTCTGTGATTATTATCAATACAAACATCAGTAGGGTAAATCAGACTGAAAATATGGAATTATGGTACATACGAGTATGTACACTGTTCTCTTATAAGATGTCAAGGGATCAATTAGCCGCATGGTGGTCATCCTCAAAATCACTTACTTGTGCAGTTTGAAAAGATATTGGGAGTGGTAAAAGTAGTATTGTTTGCAGTAAAAGTAGTACTAAAAGTATTTGTTTGTAGTAGAAGTAGTTGTAGTAGAAATAGTTGTAGACATTGCAATAGAAATATTAGTAGAAATGGTAGCAGAAATGGTAGTAGAAATGGTAATAGAAATAGAAGTAGAAATAGGAGAAGATATATTAGTAGAAATAGTAGTAGAGATAGTAGTAGAAATGGTAGTAGAAATGGTAGTAGAAATAGTAGTAGAAAAAGTAGTAGAAATAGTAGTAGAAATAGCAGTAGGAATAGTAGTAGAAAAAGCCTTAAAAAATAGTAGTAGAAATAGTAGTAGAAATAGAAGTAGAAGTATTAGTTGCAGAAGTATTAAAAATAAAAGTAAAATGGTAGTAGAAATGGTTGTAGAAATAGAAGTAGAAATAGTAGTAGAAATAGTAGTAGGAATAGTAGAAGAAAAAGCAGTAGAAATAGTAGTAGAAATAGTAGTAGAAATAGAAGTAGAAATAGTAGTAGAAATAGTAGTAGAAATAGTAGTAGAAATAGTAGTAGAAATAAAAGTAGGAATAGTAGAAGAAAAAGCAGTAGAAATAGTAGTAGAAATAGAAGTAGAAGTATTAGTTGCAAAAGTATTATGTAAAAATAATAGTAAATAAACAGTTACAAGTTCTACTACTAACTTACTTTCCCTTAAACAAATAAAAGGACAGGATCATAATAAGTAGTTGCAGAAATGGTGGAAGAAATAGAAGTAGGAATGGTAGTAGAAATAGTAGTACAAATAATAATAGAAATAGTAGTAAACATACTAGTAACAGTATTAGTTGCAGTAGTATCATATTAAAAATAATAGTATTGGTAATAGTTAATACACATTTACAAGTTCTACTACTAAATTACTTTAGCTTAAACAAATAAAACGACAGAACCACAAAGTGTTCGAACTTTTCAACAGTGGTTTCGAGCGAGGTATCTGTGAAATTTTCCATTTTGCGAAAAATCGGAAAAAATAATTTTGTATGGCTAACCTTAGTTCTTTTAGTCAGTCGAACCTACAGGAATATTTAGTGACTGCACAAGAGTTTCGAGCAAGTTTCGAACTTATTTTGAGCGAAAAGCGTTTTTCGCAAAACTAGCAACTTTATTTTTTCAACCTGACAACTCCACAGGGAAATTAGCGTTGAAAGCTTTTAACATAAGAATTTTTAGCTTGTTTCGAGCTGATCCTGAGTAAGAGCATTTTCCAGAAATCCCTAAACTTTCCCGGAAAATCTCAAAAAACTTTCATATGGCTTGCTTTTTTTCAGCCAGGCAAACGTATGGGAAAAGTAAGAGAAAATCCCAAAAATACTTTTTTATGGCTTAGTTTATTTTTTCTGACAGACGAATCCACTGAAAAAGAGGATCACAATCACGACTCCTTATAAAAATTGATCGATTGTCTTACTCCCTCAGTCAGTCAGTTGGCAGTCTTTCTTGTTTCGTGGTCTGGTCCAACCTTTCTAACCTTGTAGTTGTGCACGGCTGGCTTAAGGGGTGTTGAAGTTGTATACCGAAGGTTGCAATGGATGCGAAAGATTGTGACGCATGGGGTGGTGGGGAATCTAGGTCCTCCCTACCCAGGTTATCGAAAGATGGTTAGGGATGGGCTGATGGTGGGCCCACCCCGACCTACCATCACCCAGTTATTGATGGGGGATGGGAGATCTATTCAGACGATCCGGATCCCCTGCTGCCAAAAGCATTGGTTGATGCTGGATTAATGTTGATTAACTGTTGTTATCGAAGGAGTGGTTGAACGAAACATGAGAGGCTGTTGGCTAGACATTGTCCCATCTCTGGCTTCAAGCAGCCTGCTGCCTCCCAGTGGCAACCCCTGGTAATGGTGGGTGGCGTTGACACTGAGGACTGCAGTGTCGCTGTCGGCTAGCAGCCAAAGCAGGAAGGCGGAAGGGTGTGACTTTGGAGAGATGAGGGTTTTTCCCTTTTATCCCAATTGTCACGTTGCGCATACGGCAAAGTAGTAAAAAATAATCCAAGATAGGATTTCAAAGGTTTTCCTGAGAAATCCGCACTTGGCAACGTGTTCCCACTATCCATAATTAGTCGAGTTGTACATGGTAAATCGACATGGGTGATTAGTTCCAGGCTGATCAGAGTTATACTAACAGTAGCGTATTGCTACGAAGTCTGACCAGAGATTATTCTGGTACTACGAGAGTCAGTAGCCCTTTAAAGCATCCGGTTCGCTGGATATTCCAACTGACTATTGGGACGGCAACTCGGGGAGTTTCGTGGTGGCTGTAGTATGGACTTAAATTGCAGGAAGTGTTTGAATACTCGGTGTGGAATTGCATTCTCAACCAGGTGCCATGACCCAAAGAATGGCAAAAGTTTAGGTAGTCCTCATTTCCCTACCATTGGAAGGGATTGTGTCTGATCGCATGATTCTAAAAATGAAAACTAACTATCAGCTTTATACTGATGGAAGGTTGCGCCATCTGTCGTATAATGACCGTATGTTTTGAACACCGAAGGATTAAGCCATCATGGCAGGTGCTCACGTAAAACCATAGAGACTTTCCTCATCTGTTAACTTTTCACATATTTATAGAAAAACAAATGTCGAGGCTTACATATACTACACCATTCACTTTCTTAGTATCTGTCTTCTTAAGACTACTTTTACGTTGTCCTATTTTTGTAGATTCTATGATTACAGAGTTCAATATCATTTCGATAAAGTGAAAAGAAGATATATCATTTAGTATGGTTTGAACGGTTTTATATATTTTAACCTCTGGCAGACGAACGCTGGTTCAAAATTTGTATAAATGTTTATAGATACTTAATTTGATAATATTATACGAAGTCATCCGATAATAAAAAATAAGAATTAGCATGCGGATTACCTTTAAGATCAAATTTTTTATTTTCCCGCTTATTAGCCATATCAAGCTCCTGAGGGCAATATGGAAATCTCCGCTCTGAAAATTTTATGACTACCAAAGGACACTTTCGCAAACATTTTGAGACCGGGTGAGACAAAAAAATTCGGGGCGCACGTTATGAAAAGTAGAAACACAAATGTAAATGAAGAAAAAATTTCATATACCGCATGCGTAAACATTTTTTTATCCGTGACGAAAATATTTTTCAGGATACAAGAAACAAGTTTCTCCCTGCTCATCATGCGTTGAAAATGCACTCATTTCAAGTTATTCACGCCTGAAAATCATGAAAAAAAGGAAAAATCGATCTACACACTGATCTGTTTAATAGATATATCGGGTTTGGCACAACCGATTGCCATAAAAATTTAAATGGGTCATCGGAAGCTCTTGAAGAACAAGTTTCCAGGGTAAAAATCGATTTTTATCTTTCATCGAATAACTTCTCATGGAATCCGCTACACTGTTGCTTACGCTTTGTATACTTTACCCTACAACATAGTAATACTACAATAATACCACTATTTTTATCACAATACAACAAAACGCTACAACGTTATATTGCTTCAGTTGTTGCAGTTTTGTATTTTTTTCCTATCTCTGTATTTTTGTCATGTCCTTTGTGTTTCATTTCATTTGTTATATCCGTACCTTGGTATTTCAGAACAACATTAATGAAGATATCATTTAACGTTTGCGTGTTTCTTGCTGTATCTCGTTTTGTATTGACATAGATCTGTACGTCAGTTTGGTCTCATTTTGTTTGTCTATATTAAGACATTAGTATTTTCTAACAAAAATGAAGAAAAACGAACAAAAACACCATGTTTTATCCATGTCCTTGTCTGTTCGTTTGTATCAATTTAATAAGAACATCGACTTTGATTAAATACATTCTGATTTTTTTTTTTCTTTTTTCTCTCTCGAAAAACTGCCTGACAATGAAGCCATTGAGGAAATAGAAATAAAAATAGAAAATGAGTTATATCCGGTATTTGGTGCAAGGTTAAATTATGGTTATGCGATAACAAATTGTAGGACATTCATTGTTATGAATTCTTTTATAGGTCATAAGGATAATTGTGTTGAAGCTCTTTACAATTTAAAGGAATTGAAATTGAATTGATATTTATTTGAAATTTTCAAGCTTTAATGCAAGCATTGCTAGAGATGATTTAAATATATAAATAAACAAAAAGTATATATCTTTTACTCTTTACTGCCTAATCTTCAGAATGATTGACAATATAAATCGCATACACAGACAGGAGCATATTTTAACATTTCATACTCTACATACATATATAATTGAGGTCAATTTCATTAGCCAAAATATAATTATTGTTTTTTTTAGCCAAATATTAGAATTGGCCAAAACAGACCTTTCACATTTAATATAAATAAAGTCCTTACATACTTACATTCAATTGACTGCACTACAACTATTTGTCAACTGTCATTGAGATTGACGGCAAAAAAAAGAAAAAAAAAATGAATATTGAAAGACAGAAAGACAGGACAGTCTGAGAAACATACAGTCAGTCAGACAGCTTGAGAAACGACAGTGACAGTCCATAAACTTAAGATGCATACAGAAACGAATGAATCTCTGGACAACTGCTGCTGCTGTTTCCATTGCAATTGATAGACAGATCTAAAGTAAAATCGACAGCGTGTAAAGTACTTGGCATAAGTTTTCATTTTTCACTCTTTACTCTCTTCCATGATGAATCTCTAGCAGTCACCATATCTAAATCTACACATACTGATTGCCCGCAGCAATTTTTGTCTCTGGTCATATCAGTGTTTAATATGCAGTGTTGCCAACTATGTACTAAAAGAATGAATGAGGAAAATTACAGGGGAAGAGTACTGGGTGTGGGCACCTTTTTGCTTTCGACTCATAATTTTTGACCTAGTGAATATTAGACAAACATATAAGTATCAATGGAAAGCTTAGCTAAGTACTTAGCTAACTACTGGTGAAGAAAGTTAATTGATTTTGTCAGCTCGAAAATTATTTAAAAAAAAATTTTGGTTCGGTTGTGGGCACCCTTAGAAAATCGGCTGAAAATGGGCTAATATGAAGTTAAACGCAATCAACTGGAAAAGAAAACAAAACTAATTTATTTTGGAAACATTGACTTACACAAATTCAACAAATTCTGCCTGTTGCCCTGAAACCAGACTTGATTGCCTTCGGCGTAAATGCCAGAACAATTGTTTTGCAGACTAAGATGGCTAGGTGACGTAATTTCTAGCCCTTGTTGACATTGCTTTTTTGCCAAGCATACATTTTTTGTACCAATCCATGCCCGCCATCTGCTTCTTGATCCACTTGTCTGGAAACTCAATACCGATATTTTTTGCAATGTGGTATGCCATTTTACCACCCACTCTAAATGAAAACAACTTTTTTTATTGTGATATCTTTAAAGGGCCTATTGGTTCTTTTATTTCCACTATAAAAGCGCATAAAGGCATAAGAACACAATCTTAATTAGTTATGTTGGCATCCACGATGATATTTTAGTAAAACACACTCTTTAAATAAAAAGAGAGGGGTGCCCACACACGAACCAATTCGGGGCCCACACTCGACGTTGACTGCCACATTGAAAAGCAATGAGGAAATTGTGTTGTGTGAACATTTTGGTTGCATTCGGTCTTGAATCTTAAAATATAATAAATTTACTGCACTCAGCTTTTCGATTGATTCACTTCGATTTATCGCACTTGGAAAATGATTGAAGAAAGCTTTTGTGTTGACTTACCCTTACTCAAGAGTTATTTTCTTCTCAGCACACAGCAAATACGTCTGTTGTCTCCAGTATATGCACAAAAACTTCGTTCTGTCATAACACTCGCTACAACATTTGTCAAAACAGCCGCATTTGTTTTATTTCAAAAGCTTGTGGGGGTGCTCACAGCCGAACCATGCTCGCAGGCGGTACTTTTCCCCTAAATATTGTATTCTTCTAATGATTATATGTATTTTAGCTTCCAAATCCTTGATGCTATCATGTACTATGAGTATTCCTTATCATATTTTTCACATGAATAGAGAATCTGTGGTAGAGTTTCAAGTGGGCCAGCGAAACGCAGCTGTGGACTTTTTGATGAGACCTTTAATTCTGCAGCGAATTGAGGGAGATTGAAAAATCTTACTAACTGATGCTATTAGTTCTGTTTGTTTTCTCTCATTACGCTCAGTCATCTTGTCAAGCTAAACCTTTTTGCATCCCAACAATTTATTTATTTTTCATTCAAGTCCATAGCTACTTTTATATATCTTGGTAGTTCTGTTTTCCTAACTTGGCGTCAACGTCCCTAAGGAAAATACTAGACTTGTTCTTTTCTATGGTCCTCCATGATTCCATGCTCAGGGTCACAAATTTCTGTGCAGTTTGGTTCAATGGTTCTACTTCCTAACTTCACTACATTATGTTGTAACTACTTATTCTGTGGGAAAAGCTCACAGGCTCGGAAAGACTTTTCAGGGTCGCAAATTCCTATGAAGCTTTCTCCAACTACATATTTGACTTCCTGACTTCAATATATTATGTTTTAACTATTTTGTTTGACAAGGTCCTCACAGACTCGGAAAAACATTTTAGGGTCCCGAATTCTTGTTAAGCTTAGTCCAACGGTTATAATGCCTACGCTCGCTCTCATAGGCTTGGAAAGACTTTTTAGGGTCCCGAATTCCTGTGAAGCTTTGTCCAATGGTTCTACTACCTTCGCTTACTGTTTTAAGCACAACTATGAACGTATTAGTTTTACTGATGTCCTGTAGCGCGCATGCACTGATTCCTGAACCCCACTATCAAGACATTGTTCTGTAGTTTTCTGTCGCTTTGATCGTGCGGCATTTTGACGATTTATTTTCACTTTAATCTTGCGGTACTTTCATGATTTTTGTTTTCACTGATGTCCTTGTTGTTCCGTGGAGCTTTGATAATTTTTTAGCTAACTTCACTTCATGAAAATCCCTATTTAATGGTTGCCACCAGACTGATCTAGTCGGATTGATGGCTCACGAAAGACTCATCAAAACTGATCATCTATACTGCTTTTATAATGTCAACAGCATGTATGTTACGGTGTTCCCTTCCATTCATCCACGCTTTGATGCTTACACTTAAACCGGTTTGATCGGCCTTTCACACAGTCATTTTTCTGACTTGAATAAAACTATAGATGCTAAAATCCTAAAGCTTTTGAATAGTTTTCAGACATTTTTAAAAAACCACAGAATCGTTGATACTTATTCTTCAGAAAGAGTAAAACTTTCACATTTTTGTTCCTGAAATTATTGTTTTAAGGCCTGAAATTCAATACTCTGGCAGTCTTAAGCTTTAGAAAATAAAAAAAAATTTCTCGAGATATGACAGTTCTTATAAGGGTGTGATTTAAGGGATCTTTTGCACAGTATACTTTGAATCCAAAAAATTAAAATTCTTTTCATGCACATCTCACGGTTTTTATTTGTGATCGATTCCAGTAAATTTTTTCATTTGTTTTTGATCTAAATAATGTGTTATTTCTGAAAATTAAATTGAAAAAAGTAGGCTTAAATCATTAAACCCCAGAGATTTCCTAATACGTTGGCAACTAACTGCATGAACCATCAGACATCTCAATCACAATTCAATTCACTTCGTTTCATTATTTTTCTCTGAATTTCAATGAAATTGTCTGCAATTCCTTAAGCTCTGTAACACACGATGAGCAGCATAGCAATGAAAGCTCTGCTATGAACAGAGCGAAAAAAAAACAAATAAATTCCCTGTCCATCTGGAATGGAAGTCAGCTCTCATGCCATACACATAGTACCCGTCCTGTACGTACTTACATTGTGGAATTGTTGTGCTAAAAAATTACATAGAAAAGCAATTCTGTGTTCACACAATATCTAGAAAGCAGAGAAACGGATATGTGACTAAGGAGTGCAATTATAAAAAGGAGGAAGGATAACATAAAAAAGCAAAAACTACAAAATCTACTTGAGGCTACAAAATAAAAAATTGACCAAACACTTGTTCGGTGTATGTTACTGATAAAAATCAAACAAAATCATCAAGTGCTGCTTGTCGGTCGGTCAGTCTGTCTGTCTGTATGGTGGTTATAGTAATCAATATATTTTCCTTGTCAACTCTGAGTAATTGGTTAAAGACGGTTGCATTGTAAAATTGAATTTGCGCAAAAACAGTTTGGCAGTGTAGATCTTAATCACACACTTGTAATTCGAGAGATTGGCTTAATGGATTTCCCGAAAAATTTAATTACTTATATTAAACCAATGTAGTAAAATCTGTTAGATAAACAATATTTTCAGACCAATACCAATATCCTGTAGCCAAATTAAAAGCGAAACCATTGCAAAACAATGGAAAAAATAAAGCAAAAACAAAAAGAAATTGAATTCAAACAATACCAAAAAGTTAGGTGAAAACATGCCTGCTATGTCTACCAAAAAATTAAGCATTTTACCACATATGCACCTGGATGACCACTTGATTCCTGCAAAAGCAGCTGTCACAAATAAACGTCTCCATTGCATATGACATACACATCTGTGTGATATTCAATAGTTGAATATTGCAGAAATGCCAATTCCATAACAAAAGAAACATTGAAATTCGAACAAAACCATAGGCTAGACATTGAAGTTTTGGGCCAAAATCTATTTACCGATACGATTGTGAGTAGTCTGAGCAATTGTATTGTTGATTCATGCGTGAAATACCATGTTGACATTGTTTAAGGATATATGAACAGGAAAGCAGAGTAAAAGAAACCGACAAGCAATTTTACACACAATTCAAATGGGCAATTTATACAGGTACACATAGTAGACGTTCAAATAGAAATGCTATACACATAAGCAAAGGCTTAATTTCTTAGGCAGTTACATATGTGTGTGTTAAAGGACAAAAAATGAAAGCAACGGAAATACCCACAAGGTTGTTTCAAGTTTGAAATGAGAGATTTTTATCGAGCCTTATTATGATGCTTTTGTGTGCAATATTAATTAAGCAAATACATAGTCTAAGTAGAGCAGGATTTTCATGTCATCCACAATATTAATATTGCTTGGGATTCATAGAAGTACGATTTATATTACTTCATGTTTGGAAAAGGCATAGAGTGAAATAACATCCACTGAAAAAGTGAACGGTGCCACGCCCTTCAAATATAAAATTTATCATATCTCTGAAACAATGTGAGTTATAGGGATGAATTTCGGTATATATATAAAGGGTAGTGAGTCAAATAGCATTTGCTGAAAAAAAGGGCGTACCACGCCCAACAATGAACATATCCTTATTAATTGCCACTCTGTTCTATAGGAACAAGATCATTCATGTAGCTCTGCCTGTGGGCGTGGCACCACATAGTTTTTCAGCAGATTTTATTTGCCTTGATGACTTTTGTATACAATCCGAATTTCATCGAAATGGGTCAAAGGTTTCGGAGATATGATGTGTTCTATATTTTTGGGGCGTGGCCACGCCCACTTTTCTTGTAAATATTATTTCTCTGTGTGCCTATTACAAACATGCCGAATCTTATCTGCATGCGTGTAATAGTTTCGGAGATATGACGAATTTGTTTTTGGGGAGTGGCACCGCCCATTTTCACTTTGAGTTGATTTCATCTTACTTGTTTTGATTGAATGCACATAAATTTATTCATACATCACTCCTGCGTTTAATGTGACTAACATTTTCAAACAGAAAAATCGATTTTTTCAAAATTCAAGAGATTTCGTCCAGTGTCGCTATTTGTGGATCAGATGCTGGAAAAAACGGGCATCTTTTCAGACAGATGAATGTATAACCTTTAGTTTCGCGTTTATTTTTTTTAAAGAAAATGTGTCCTTGTAGTGATTTATTTTTGTGTAAATTTTTTGTCAAAAAAAAAAAACATAGTGCATCGTATGGAAGTAAGATGGATCTCATACATCATATTATTCAAAATACTATTGTTAATAAAACGTCCAAAAAGAAAACACAGGGTGTATTGCAAAAGGTTACGAAGCTTCTGGGAGGTGATAGAGGAGGTCTAGTCTAACAAAAAATTGCGCCGAGAGGGGAGTCTAAAATGTACCCCTAAGGAGTAATAGGGTTAAAACTGATTTTCTGACTTGTTTCAGAAAAAAATTTTCTTTAGAGAAAACACTTCTATGGCGAAAACTTAGATAATTGTAAGAGCTTTCAGATAGTGTATATAGTTTATAGGGTTTAAAAGGATTTCACAGAGTTCTGGACCTTTAAAATTGATATTTAAATTTTATTTCGCCATTTTTGACTTTGGCTGCCATTTTAGTATGAAAATGGTCCTATTAATATACCCTTTTATAATTTTTTTTTCAAAACCTCGTTCAATTTCCTTCAATTAAGTAGTACATTTATTATACCAATTTTTTAATTTGAGGTCGGAAAAAATACTTTTCTGTGTATCTCGCATGTGTTGCGCTGCATATGATGTGCGCGCTATACGCACTACACTTTATGTAGCAGAGCCTTCAGACGGATTTTTCTTAAAAAGTATTTTTTTCTGACCTCAAACTAACAAATTGGTAAGATAAAAGAGCCACCAAATCGAAGAAAATTAAACGAAGATTTCAAAAAAAAATTATATTGTAAAAGGATATGTTAATAGGACCTTTTTCATACTAAAATGATCGCCAAACTCAAAAAATAGGAAAAACAAATTAAAATATTAACTTTAAAGGTCCAGAACTTTGGGAAATCCTTTTCAATTCTATAAGTCATATACACCATCTAAAAGCCTTTACAAATCGCTAAAACTATACCATAGAAATGTTTTCTCTAAAACGATGGGGTGATCCAAGAAATTTTTTTTTTTTCTGAAACAAGTCAGAAATTCAGTTTTAACCCCATAACTTCTCAGGGGTACATTTTAGACCTCCTCTCCAAGTGCAATTTTTGGTTAGTCTAGGCCTCTTCTATCTCCTCCTAGAAGCTTCGTAACCTTATGCGATACACCCTGTATATAAATTTTTTATAAAATTAAGATAAAATTGGAAATATTTTAACCTATGGCTGTTACACCAATGGAAAGCTTTGAAAAAAATAAATTTTTTCCAAATATGTCAATAGATCGTAATCAAAATTTTGCTATTTAAACGTCCGACTTGCGGGTTTTTCACTTATACCTGCAGGCCTGTCTTCCAGAAAGCCAGCAAATAAACAATATTGAAGAGAAAATGATTAAGCACAAGTTTTTATCAAATAATCTAGGTTTTTATTTTCTTTGACTTGATTTCCACAGACAGACGAACAAACCGACAGACAAATATAAAGACAGATTGATGACATGGCTAATCTTATTTTCTAAATCTACTATAATGCCTGCTTTTAGTTGTCAGAGATGTGAGCAAAGGGTGAATACTTATATCCGCAGCGTCTGTTTCTGATACTTAGAAATTTAATTTTAAAACTCAGGTTCTCTTTTCTTGATTGTGGTAAAACAATTTTCAATAAAACTCTTCGATTAGCATACTACAAAACAGCAAAAAAACTAAAGTTTCAGTCAAAGCGAAAATCGCTGCGCTCAATTTAATCCACATTCCTCCATTTTTATTACACAACTTTAGAACAGCACTTTGCTATTGAGCACCATAGAGTTTCATGCAGCTACTTTACTTTTACGACAGGAGGTTTTTAGTATATGGATTTAGTGGTTTTCTCTTTATGCAATGCCACATTTTAGTGGCCGCTAGCCAATGGTCGGTCAGCCTACCCAGCAAAGCAACTGCTGGCTGTTGCTGTCACAGTACTTGGACGACTCTGAACTCAATCGATTTGTCTGCAGCGGTCAATAGATAGAAGAGAAGGCAATAGAAGAAGGGAACTCAAACAGGACAAAAATAAAAAATTCCAAAATTTGAAAATAGCAAAAATAGAGCAGCGCTATAAAAATTCACATTGGTCCATTGCTTGTGTGTAGTGTTGGCAATACTGGTGGTGGTGGTGGTGGTCGAAATGCAATTCTATTTCCACAGTATAACGTAGTGTTATTATTCTCATCCTTTTGCAATACCCATTTTGTGATGTCATTTCATTGACCAATACTTTGTGGTGCTTCAAGAAAAACGCTCGAAGAAAAACTAAAGAAAAAGAAAAGAAGACAGAACAACAATTGAAAACGTAGAATAAGTTGACAACATCAAATGTCATTGGACTGTCCATGCTGTCCGCAATGATGACGCGTTATCGAGAACTTACTTTTGCACGAGTGCATTGATTGTGAAGTGGCAGTGGAAGTGCACTTAGAGAAATGAAAGTTTGCACTGAAGTTACTAAACAATGGAAAGGATTTTTGAAGTGGAAAAAAACAAGTTGGAAATAAAAAGTACATGTCAATAACTCTGTCAGTGCACAATTTGTGCCATCACAATTTGTTTTGAAATAAATTTTATTTTCCTATTGTAGTTATTGTTGGAGATGCATCTTAGATTCTATAAAATTAAAAAGCTGAAATTTATGATATTTGTTGATTTTTTTATAGACTTCTAAAAAGTTAAAGTTTTGAGACTAAAATTTATTTTTTTTTATTTAAAAAGTTCGATTTAAGCAAAATAGATATAAAAACTGATGGAAACCATGAAACTATTAATAATCCATCGGCATTTGGACCGTTTCTCATAGGAACCCATTTTTTGTGAAAAATGGAGAAAGATTTCTCATACCCTTTTCCATGAGAAACTTTGCTCAGACCCATTTCCTCAGAGAAACTGGTATACGTTTCTAATCATTTCTACAATTTCGATACAATACATTTCGGCTACAAAAATTTATGAAAGAAAAGGACGGCCTCTTGGTTAAATTCAATATCTTGGGTTGGAGTTTTATTAATTTACTTCATTTTCATTTCTTAAATCGGTGTCTCTCAATATTTTTATAATAACATTATAAATAAAACACGTCTCTCTACCCCCCACCACTCTCTGCTCCAGTGCATCGGTCTCTCCGCCTCTAGCCGTGGCCTAGTTGAGTGTAGTAGTGGTTAGTTGCCACGCTCTCACCTAACACAATGGTATTCTCTTGAACGCGTATTCTCTAACTACGGGTAGCTGATATCATATCAGGCTGCTCACATCTAACGCAATGGTGTTCTCTCGGGCTATGTGTGTTTACCCAAGAGGAAAAATTTCTAGCGCTTCTGATCCAAGCACTACAAAAGTGCTTGTCCCCATAGAAATTTAGAAGCACTATCACAATGATTTTTTATAAGGCTGCAGTAAGAACAACGTGAGTTCGAACCCACCCCAGGAGATTTTTTTTTTACTTTTTTTTACTTTTTTTTGCTTTATTTTTTTTTTTTTAATTAAATATTTTTTATTCAACATCTTTTATTTCACTTTTCTATTTTCCTTTCTCTTATTAATTTACTTTTGTTTAACCGAATTGAAATTGATTACACAATGATTCCATATAAGGCTGCAGTAAGAACAACGTGAGTTCGAACCCAGCCCGGGTAATTTTTTTTTCGTTTTTTTATTTGTTTTTGCTTTATTTTTTTTTTTTTATTAAAATATTTTTTATTCAACCTTTTTAATTTCACTTTTCTATTTTAATTTCTCATTTTTATTTACTTTTGCTTACTTGAATTGAAACTGATTGCACAATGATTCTATGTAATGCTGCAGGACAACATTTGCTTAATATACAAATTTAATACCTCTTCATATCATCGGGCGTTGGTGGAGCGGTCTAAAGGGTTGGTAAATGTAAGAAAAAAATGTCTAGCACGCGGAGGGTCGTTGATGCAAATCCTGGCGCGGCCAGTTTTTTTTTTTTTTTCTTTTTTTTAATTTTATTGAAAAAACGCTTACCGCAGCATTACAAATAAGCGCTTTAAAAACTCTTTTTTGGTAAGGCTGCGGTAAGCTTTTGCTCGCTTACATCCTATGACATGCAATGTTAAAAAGAAAGTATTGTTCTTACGGAGCGGAAGCGCTTATTGGTGAAAAGGATGCACTTCAGAAGGGTTTTTGAAGCACTTCTTTTCCCCTTGGGTAGTGCCACGGTCTCTACGCTACTACGCCTCACTACTACAACTACTTTAACTCAGCAATTACCTGGTTTTTTTCTCGGTTGCTGCTTTCCGCCTTGTCTGCTACTGCTACTGCTGTTGTTATTTGCCGATGGCCGGCCATGCAAAGACTGTCCCGATCAAATGCTTTGTGTCTAAATTTATTTTCTGTTTCTGTGACAGCAAACAGATCGAACGACAGCTGCGTGTCAAAAACAGCTGTTGCGCAGTGCTGCCGTTGCGTCCGGTTTCCCTGATGTGGGTGAAATTTTACCCTTAACTAAGTGTAGGCTTATTTTTCTTGGCTAAGTACGTATTTACGATAATAAATCCTTATTTTAATTAATAATAATAAAAAAAATTACCTTTTATATGTTTGAGTTGGCGTTTCCTAAAAAATAATAATATTTTATAGCAAGAAACTGCAAAATGATGTTACTTATATATAAATAAAAATATGATGCATAATAATAAGCATTTTAAAGGAAGCGATGATTTGTAGGAGGAATACGCGGCTCCGTCAACTTTCGTCCTCACAAATGAGAGAATTCATAAAACCAATTGGAATTACTTCAACTTTTAAGGTCAAGTGGACAATATTTTCCATAAAAATAACTTACTTTAATCCAGTGTGCCTAACGGTAATGAAGTCTCCTATGCGTCGTATGATTAGCCTTTAATTATTTGTTAATAAATAATTTCTATTTATTGACTATTGTTCATTATCAAATAATAAAATGTCATTCAAACGTCCAAATGATTTCAGTAAAATTTTACGGGGCAAAAAATCAATCAAGCAGTACAAAAAAGTAAAAAAAAAATTACAATATATGTCCCACAAAATGCCCAATATTCTTCCCATCTACTGTCGAAGTAGTCACCCTCCCCCCACCTTCTAAGTCAATAAATCATTTTCATAAACCTCATAAATATTTTAATATTCAGAAAAGTCAACAAATATCAACTGTTTAGTATCAGTTAATTAGTTAATTAAAAAAGTTGTCATTCATATGCCCCGCACTGCCCACAAGCTGCAACAGAAGTTACAATATGGAGGCATGAGAGAGCGAAGCGCTGCGTTGCCAAAAAAGTGTTTTCTTTGACTGAATTATTGTCCTTCCGCTGTTCATTGGCTCTAAGCCAGCGCAAAACACAGAATTTGTACAGAGACGGACAAGCGTTGCTTCAACTGTGAAATTGCGTGCACAATATTTGATTTATGGCACAGCGTGTTTTTTCGTTCCCATATTTTTGCGCTTTTTCTTTTTTTGACTAAAACCTGCGAACTAAGTTGACTGCCTTCATAGTTTTCTTGCAATTGCTTGCTTGACACAAACAATTTAGCATTTTCCTCATTTTTTTTTTGAAAGTTTGTGAAAAGGGAGTTTTTTTTTCATATGCTACCATTTTCTTTTTTGCTGCTATTTTCGAGAAAGTTTTTCGTTCACACCACTACTGTTCCTGCTTTGGAAAAGAGTAAAAAAAAAACTGAACACGTTTGCGGTTTGACGCGGTAGTGGCAACGGCAATACGGCAGCACCATCAGCTGTTGTACGTGAGCAAGTGAATTTCTTCGTAGCGCCGATGTAGCAAAGTGACACCCATATGCTTGATTGATATATATACACATACCATTGCATGCATGCACAGTTGGAATGTAGAAAGTGGGTGACCATTCCCAGTGTGTCAGAAGATTCAAATCTTCGCTTTTTATCAGTTACGGATCCGTTACTGATCCGTTGGCGGGAGAGATTCCCAAAAAAAAGCGAATCGTTTTTTTTTTTGGAATTTCTCCCGCAAACGGATCAGTAACGGATCCGTAACGGGTAAAAAAGCGGAGATATGAACCGTCTGGCACACTGGGTTGATATATTTTTCTTGAAATTTTGTTCGTTTTTAATTTCTGAAGGCTGCATTGGAATTTTGCTTCGACAAAATTTTTTGCAGAAATTTGGCAATAAGTATATTAAGATCTTTCTCAAAAGAACTTTTGACGTTAGACATTTTAAATGCACTGCATAGTAGTTTATGCCATTTGTGGACTTTGTTTTCTGAAATTAAGGTGTCATACGCAAGATTATTCGACAATTCATCGCAAGAGTTCCGGGCAAGACAAAATTTTCGGCCAAACATTAAATGTAATGGTCTTTACATATGTACCAAAACATTTCTATCTGCATCAAATATTTTCAGAGTTAAGACGAAATTTTTTTTTTAGGCGTGGCACTTTCCACTTTTTTAGTCAACATTATCTGTTGCAATAACTTTTTCATATTTCCTAAGTCTCATCTATTTGCGTCAAAGAGTTTAGGAGATATGATAAATAAATTTTCAGGGGGGCTTATGACTTAGGTTTTTTTACACTAACACAAAGCGAAGTCAGTTAGTTTCCAAGTCATTAAGGAACAAATATAAAAACACGCAAAATCTTATTTTTATAAAGTTGATTCTTGTTTTTTTCTCATAACTTGAAAACTATAAAAAAAAATCTCACAACTTCGTATGTTAGGTACGCGTGTTCATCGGCGGATTTTGTTCACGTTCACAGATTTTTATTGTTTTAATCTAAACTAGTATCTAAGGGTGGTATCTTTGTATGTATGTATTCTCCTTTAACTCCTAGGAGGAGCATAGGGCCAATATGAAACATCTCCATTCGTCGCGATCCCTTGCGATGACTTTGATCTCTTGCCACGACTTTCTCGATTCTTGGATTTCCTTTTCCAGCAACCTTTTTCAGTTGGTTTCCTTGGCCTGGCCAAAAACTAAATACCCTGCATTTCAAGTGTATTATTAAACACTTAGTTGATAAATACAATGCAATATTCTTGTTCATACAAGATTCTATTAAAGTAAATTGTTTTATTTTTCCGTAACTCCTATAAATTGCTTGTATGGGAAGTGCCATGCCCTCATCTCCGAGTTTACCTAGATTTTGCGTAGAGCACGCATTTACTGTTCTGAGTGTTTGAGTGAAATTCGGTTAGGTTTTCTTAAAAAAATCTTTCAGTATAGCATTTTGAAACTTTCGCTTATATGAGAGGTGCCACACACTTTAGTGCCACTCCACCTACTTTTTGCTTAGAGTTTGCCATTAATGGTCTTAGTGTGTGGGTGAAATTTGGTTGGGTTACCACAAAAAAGGCTTTCAGTATAACATTTTGAAACTTTTGCTTATATGGGAGGTGCCACACCCTCTAGTTCGAGTTCGCGTAGTTTTTTCTTAGTGCCTACATTTATTGATTTGAGTGTTTGAGTGCAATTTGTTTGGGTTACCCCAGAAAACGCTTTCAGTGTAACATTTTGAAAATTTTTTATATGTGAGTTGTAGGTAGGCTTGTCCGTTAACCGATTTAGCTCATTTTCCATCCCCCAAGTCATCTTTAACGACAGAGACAGTATACCAAATTTCATTGAATTATATTGCTCAGTTTTCCCAAAAAATGTATTTCCACGCACACCCAGCCACCAAGCCAGCCAGCCTGTCAGCCAGACAGATGGACATAGGTATATCGACTCAGGAGGTGAAGCTGATCAAGAATATATATACTTTTCCATATCTGCCACTCCTCCGTCTCTGCGTTACAAACGGAAGGACAGAGTGAATATAGCCTGGGTGTATGATATAAAAACATCTGAACCAAATTTCAAGAGCCACCATATAAACCCGTCCATTGTGTCGAAATTACTACCTTTTTGAAAGGGTAAAACAAGAAAATGGGTTAAGAAATTTTGACGTTATAGCCAAATTTGTGAAGCAATTGGTTTTGGATTTATATAAGAGCTAATTTGGTTGCTCTCTAAAAAATGTATTTCTATTTATTACCAAAAAAGTAATAAAAATAGTACCATATAATCCGCTTGCGAAAATTTCATGTTATGGACCATTTCGTAAGGCAGTATAGGCCTATTTAGTTTGTTTTTACCACCCCCAAAATTCAAAAAAAAAGTCAAGATTTTTTTGTTGTCATTTTTATTAAGTTTGGCATCAATGATAAAATTTTGGGGAAATCCGAAAAACGCTTATTCAAATCTTGTTAGGCTAGGCACGGTATTGCTACTTATTTGGGCAAGCTATAATAAAGTAGCTTTATAAGCGCGTATAATTATATCCGTTCAATTAAAAAAAGGAAAAAAGGTGTGACAAAAGTAATGTCATAATGCGTTTATGATATAATTTGTGGAAATACAATCCAATGTCATTGTGCTTTTGATATTTAACCTGCAGACGTATAGAAAACTAATAAACAATGAGTTTGCTAATTAAGACCAGAAGCTTTTCGAGCAATAATTCAAAATACCATGATACCATAATTGACCGATATAATTTCTTCAACTTTTTGTTATTAATCTATACTTTCAGATAAACTCCTTAAGAGAACATAATCTAGTTTTTTCCAAATTTAACAAAATGGCTGCAAATTCACCTTATGACTTTATATTTGCCTTACTTATACTTTTAATATATCGCTAGAACTCACTCTTCCTTCGTTATTCCATAGTAGCTAACAATGGCACATGCGAAAGTGCTGAGCCTTACTCGCAATAAGTTAGCTTTTATTAAAAATATCTTATAGAACATCTTTTGATGGAAATTTCCAATGTCACATCAATAATCCCTCATTAAAAAGTAATCGATCATTGAAATGTCTACCTTATTCCTACGGAGCATATCAAGCGAGTCGAGGGAATGTCGAAAAATCTATAAAACGATATGAGCAAAACCATTGACAAATGTCAGCCAATAAAATGTTATGATCTTTAATTTAATGAATATTTCTTTTCGTCTGTTTCTGGTGGTTGCCTTCATAAAAGCAACGTAGTACGTACGCATATACTGAATCGCACATGTTTTACTCAATATACATAAGTATGTGCACATGTATTACATATGTGTGCGTTTTTCTAGTGTATAAATATTGGCTCATAAAAATGTGTGAAAAATGGCAGCAAATTCAATAAACACTGGTAACTTTGTTTGACCGCCTCTAATGGATAACACACACACACACTCACATTCAAACGGAGAGTACGAGTATGTAGTAGACTGAAGGATATTTTTCCATTAAAATTCTTTCGTTTTTCTTTCGTTTATTTGGTCAAATAAAGAAATTCATGATTAAATAGCATGAAAGGGAAAAAAGTGAATTGGTGTTTCTTGTTGTTGCTGTTGTTGTTATTATGTGGTATTACAGAGTGTACCAACAATTATTTCAATTAAGGTCGAAAAGCAATTTGGTACGAAAACCGCAAGTAACTTGAATGAATGTGACAATTGGAATTCTGTGGTACTCGTAATTGTTGAAATTAACGAAATACAAATAATAAGAGCGCAATACGTACATACAAATACAATTAAATTAACGCACACGAGTGTTATGCACGACACTACAGTTGTGGACAAAAAATCACTAGTTATTTCTTGGCGACATTCGCAGGGATGAGGGATATCGCAAAAATTTGATTGTGATATATGAAACCATATTCAAGACCAACGAAAAGAAAGTGAAGATTTTTCATATTTCAAGAGAAACGTCAATTTGGTCTGTATTCATTCGAAAAGTCCTTGGAGGAAAAAAAAAAATATGCATTTTTGGTCTTATGTCAAAATGTGAAAAATCAGACATCTTTGTTAGAGCAAGATTTGAGCAAAAACAAAGTGAATTCGGTTCAGAGGACACCTCCAGTAGAAGCGAAATTTTCGATTCGACGATTTCTAAAAATTTGCTACCGACAAACCAACACTATATTCGCTTTAAACTTATTTGGATTCTATTCCTTTGGCATATGCTGTTGGTTAACTAATGGTTGACCAAAGAAATTTGGGTGCTTACCTAATGGTTAACTTATGACTGAATATAAAATATTGTTGGTTAAATCCTTGTCATTAGTTAACTACGAGCCTGAGTGCTTTATGTGACATAAATTTTTAAAAGCAAGTTTTATTTTCACAAAAATCGTATACGAGTGTTTCTTTGCATAATCGATTAAGATTTGGGTTGACATATCCGATTTTTATGAAAATTAATAATAAGTTAGTATTTGACACACGCATAACTGTGGTCAAATGATTTTTAAAATTCCGAAAAAATCCAAGATGACGGCCATATGAAGTCCGATATAACTTTTAGATACTCACTAGGGGTGTTTTAGTGCACGAATTTTGGATTTTGATACTTGACACCCCTTAATTTTGTGAGGTTGGAAAAAAAAATGAGTTTGCAAAAAAAATTTTGGGGGTGGGGTGAGGGTAAGGGTTGGCGCATCGAGGTCAAAGATGAGAGAAAAGGAGAAACAATTTACTTACAGCCCTACAAGAGGGGCCACTTCTAGAGGGTTCAAATGTATGACCGACCCACATTTTTTTTTCTCCCCCAACATTTTTACCAAGCATACTTACCTCTTATCTCTTACCCCTAAGGGGGCTTCCATACAAAATTGACATTTTTAGGAAATCGACCCCCACCACTTCCAGGGTGCCCCTAGAAGGGTCAAATGTATGACCGGCCCCTAATATTTTTTCCTCCCCAACATTTTTTCCCACCTCACTTACCCTCTATCTCTAGCTCTTTAGGGGGCCCCCATACAAAACTGACGTCATAGACATAAAAAAATATGGAAAGGAAATCGTCAATTAGGTCCATAACTGCCCAGGAGTCTCTCCAAGAGAAGTAAAATATACGACCGACCCCCATTACCCCCCCTCCAAAGTTTCACAGCTTACCTACCCCCTATTTCCAATCCTTAAGGGGGCTCCCATACAAAGTTACGTTTTTTTTAAAAACGGCCCCCAGTACCCTAACTGGACCATGGGTACCCCTAGAAGGGACAAATGTATGACCGGCCCCCATTATTTCTAGGAAAATTTAAAAAAAAAAAAATTGTATGGCAGCCCGTTTCAGGGTTAAAAATAGGGGGTAAGTATGTGGGGAAAAAATATAGATCGCGACAAAATAATGGAGGTCGGTCATACATTTCACCCTTCTAGGAGTACCCGTGTGCCAGTTAGGGCAATGGGGACATTTTATATAAAAAAAGTAACTTTGTATGGGAGCCCCCTTAAGGATTGGAAATAGGGGTAGGTATGCTGAGAAAAAATTTTGGAGGGAGGCTAATGGGGGTCGGTCATATATTTGACTCCTCTAGGAGTGACTTCTGGGCAGTTATGGGCCTATTTGATGATTTCCTTTCCATATTTTTCATGTCTATGCCATCTATTTTGTATGGGAGTCCCCTAAAGAGTCAGAGATACAGGGTAAGTATGTTGGGAAAGAAAAAATACTAGGGACCAGTCATACATTTGACCCTTCTAGGAGCACCCTGGGAGTGGTGGGGGTCGATTTCCTAAAAATGTAAATTTTGTATGGAAGCCCCCTTAGGGGTTAGAGATAAGAGGTAGGTATGCTTAGTAAAAATGTTGGGAGAGAAAAAATAATGTGGGTCGGTCATACATTTGAACCCTCTAGAGGTGACCCCTAAGCATTTGTAGGGCTGTATGTAAATTTTTTTCTCTTTTTCTCTCATCTTTGACCTCGATGCGCCAACCCTTACCCTCACCCCACCCCCAAAACTTTTTTTGCAAACTCATTTTTTTTTCCAACCTCACAAAATTAAGGGGTGTCAAGTATCAAAATCCAAAATTCGTGCACTAAAACACCCCTACTGAGTATCTAAAAGTTATATCGGACTTCATATGGCCGTCATCTTGGATTTTTTCGGAATTTTAAAAAATCATTTGACCACAGTTATGCGTGTGTCAAATACTAACTTATCATTAATTTTCATAAAAATCGGAGATCTCAACCTTACCCTCACCCCATCCCCAAAATTTTTTTTCCAAACTCATTTTTTTTTCCAACCTCACAATATTGAGGGGTGTCGTGTATCAAAATGTTGTTACTAAGGATCTCCATACATTCTTAAAACACCTCTAATACTCACATGTTTGAAAATTCATAGCTCCTCGGATTTTGATTCGATTTTAATGAAACTTTTCGAGTTTGTGCAAATAGGTATGAACTTTTGAAAAAAAAAAATACACTGACAAAAAAAAAATCATTTTAACTGGAAAAAAAGTTTTTTTTTTTTTTTCTTTTTTAAACCGATTTGGGCCTTGGTGCACCATTTTATTTTCTTAAAATATTTTGATTTAAAAGCAAATTTTATTATAATTATTTATCAAACTTTAAAATTCTGGTATCTTTTACGGTTATCAAGTTATGAATTTTTTAAGTTGTTTTATGTTGTGTTTATCATGATTCGTTTGTGCACGTGCGCTACTATATAGAGTTGCCACCATCCGGATGGTATTTTTTTTTTCTGTGGTCCCTAGTGTAACTTTTTAGTATATTTTTAGAGAACAGTTTGACCCTTTATAACCAAGTTTTTGGAAAAAAAGGTCTAAAACACTCTTAAAAGTGGTACATAATGGGTTAAGATATTGCAAAAAATTATTCCATGCTTAATTTCACGTAGAGTTGTGTGTACATTCTAACCCATTATATCGCGTTTTTAAGGGTCTTTTTGACCCCTTTTACCAAAAAATTCGTTATAATAGTTTAAAAAATTCTGCAAAAATAATCTAAAAAAATGTTACTAGGGACCACCGATAAAAAAATTACCATCCGAACGGTAGCAGCCTTATATAGTAGCGCACATGTACCAACGACTCATGAGAAACACAACATTCAAAAATTCATAATATGATTACCGTAAAAGACACCAGAATTTTAAAGTCTGCTAAATAATTATAATAAAATTTACTTATAAGTAAAAATATTTCAAGAAAAATAAAAAGGGTGCATCAAGCCCCAAATCGGCTTTAAAAAAGATAAAACGCTTTTTTCAACTTAAAATAAAATTTTTTTCAGTGTTATTTTTTTTTTCAAAAACCTATATCTATTTATACTAATCCTGAAAATTTCATTAAAATCGGATCAAAATCCGAGAAGCTATTGGTTGTACAACTTAAAAACCGGTATTTTTTAGCGAAATTTGATGCTTTATTGTGGAAAGATGTTACAATATATTTTATTTAAAGTATTGTTCATTGGAAGCTACAACATTTCCCCATCTTTCAGGCAATTTATGAATTTCATCCCAAAAAAATTGCTTCGGCTTGGCGGCCAAAAATGAATCGAGCCAATTTTCGATATCTTGAACTTAAGTGAACCGTATTCCTGATAGGGCATTCTGCATTGATCGGAACAAATGGTAGTCTGATGGTGCAAGGTCTGGGCTATAAGGCGGGTGAGGCAAAATTTGTATAGATTTCCCATCCGTTGTTTTCCAGGTAATTTTTGACTGGGCAGCAATATGTGGCCGAGCGTTATCGTGGTGGAAAATGATTGACTCGTGTCTGGTCGCATACGTTGGCCGCTCTGCCTGGATTTTCTGCTTCAATCGGATCAATTGTTGACGATAGAGTTGAGCGTTAATGGTTTGGCCACCTGGCAACAGCTCATAATGGATCACACCTAGCTGGTCCCACCAAATTCAGAGCATTACCTTCGAAGCGTGAATATTTGGCTTCGGTTGTGATGGGCCGGCCTCACCTTTCTTGACATACACTGTTTTGCGCTTTTGATTATCGTAATGAATCCACTTGTCATCGCCAGTGACAATACGATGCAAAAAACCCTTCCCGATTTCCCATCTTTTGAAAATATCCCAAGGCTTTCACACGTCTGGAAATTATTGCTCGATCAACTCCCAATGATTCTGCAAGTTCTTCTTGCGTTTGACATGAATCTTGGTCGAGTAATGCCTCTAATTCTTCATCCTCAAAGTTTTTCGGCCGACCAGGACGTTCTTTGTCTTAGACATCAAAATCACCACTTTTAAACCGTCGAAACCACTCACGACAGCTTGATTCAGCTGGAGCATAGTCCCCATAAACTTCTACAAGCAAACTATGACTTTCCGCAGCAGTTTTCTTTGCAAAACAGAACCTCCCGCAAATGCTGTCTTTTTCGCCAATTTTCGAAGTTATTCATCGTGAAAAATAATAGTAATGCACACAAGATAAAATTGTTTTGTTGACTGATTTTGACAGCTGTCAAATGAACCTTCAAAATGACATATATATAAAGTTCGAGCTTTCACGATATTTTTTAGTACGGACATCCACCGTCAAATTCCGGTTTTTAAGTTGTACACCCAATATGAATTTTGAAACATGTGAGTATCTAAAGGTTGTATCGGATTTCATATGGCCGCCATCTTGGATTGTTTCGGAATTGCGAAAAATTATTTTACTAGAGTTATGCATATGTCAACAACTAACTTTTCATCAATTTTCATAAAAATCGGAGATGTCAACCCAAATCATAATCGATTACACAAAGATACACTCATATGTAAATATGTCATGTCTTTGTTGTTCACTACTGTAGTTACCGCACTGCGGTTACATATATGTGTAGCAATTATATTTGATTATTGCCACAATATTTGTCTAATTAATAATATAATTTAGTTCAATTTTGTATTTTGATTTCCATTTCTAATTTGTCCTTTAAATTTGAATAATTCATGAGTTTTCCCTCATATGTTGACTATGATTTGGAATGATATTTTGGTCTGGTCTTTTGTGCCGCTGCCACACACGCACACGCATAATTGGACATTCTGTATGCACGCTGTGGTAACTTAATAATTAAATGTGATTTTGTTGTTTTCAACAAATCATTTCTGTCTAATTAAATATCATTAAGTATTGTATAAATATAGTCTTGAATAAAATAATATCTTTTGAGTCAAATATTTTTCTTCTCATTATATTTTTATTTGCATTCATTATTACAATTATAATTTAGTTTTTCTATTAAACAGACGCAATTTTATCATCTCAACACAATCTTAAAACAAATAATTAAAAAGAATATCAAAATTTCATCAAAGTCTACTCGTATTTAAGAGTTTTGCATAAAATGTAAATACAAGTGCAGCATAAATATTTCAAGTTGTCTGGTCGAATATTGGCACAAGAAAAGGAAATAAATGCAGAGTTTTCTTGTGGCACAACTTACTGCGCTACAAAAGTTCAACATTGAAGAGCATGCTTGATATCGTTCCATTGATTCATTTATTGATTTGTGCGCTTTGCTATGCAGCTTCTTTCAACTATCACAGTGATATTTTACTTCGACTATTTTCTACTTTCTTTGCTATTACATCGCATTCTCCAACCTTCTGTTGCTTTACAACTAATGCCAACATGATGGATTTCTCGAACATTTTTCATCATTCGTAGATTTTCATAATGCCGGTTGGAAATTTTATGTCACAGGGACCAAACGTTAATGCAAATGAAATTTTCATTATTCAGTTAATACTGTAGGAAAAAGGAAATTTTCAAATCAGATTGCTTCCAAAAGGTAAAACCTATTGAATGCTGGCATCACCAACATCGTCATCATCGTGTTTTAAGTTGAAAAGCAACAATAAAACAAATGATGAAAATTACAAATTCCTCACAATGAGAGTTGTAAGCTTAAGTTTGAATGGAATTATATGCTGTGCTGCTAGAAGCAGGTGTGCTGGCAACCAATACTTGTGTTGACAGCTCCTACACAAAGATGAAGCTGCTAACAGACAATCACAACATTTCAACACAATGACAAACATTGTGCTGCCATCGTAGACACAACGTTGCAGCAGTGGAAGCTAAATTGTGTAAACATATAAGTTATTGGCAACAAAGAGCGCAAGGATATTTTACCTCTTATACAGCAAGAATTTTTTACTTCCTATATCCGCTTTTGCTGGCTGAGTATCTTACTGACTGACTGGCATATTGCCAAAAATCAATGCAGTTATTTGCACAACGTTTTAAATTGCAAGCGGATTTGAAGAAAAAAAATAATTAAAAAAAAAGAAAATCGTGGACCTTTTAATAAAATTAAATTTCAAGTTTATGTCGGCAAAAAAAAAGTGTGGAATCTTTTCGTTTGTTTGAACTTAAACTGTGAGAGTAAGAAATTTTTCACAATTTGAAAAAATTGTGGAATTAACTTCTTAATAGCAAAAAAATTTTAGTGGACTTACTAAGTATTTGAAATAGTCAATAATATCATGTGTTTCAAATAAATTTCACCATTTCTATCTCAAAATATCCTTAAACTACTTCATTTACACAATAAGTAAATAAACAATCTGCAATAAAAGTAAATAAATCAATTTACACTTATAAGTAGTTTCATCAGTACCTATGTAGTAGGCCGAATGCATATATTAGCACCAACATACAACGAGATGCTAAATTAAGGCGGAAGAACTTGCCAACACTAACTGAGCACTTTATTTCATTGTATTGCACAGCGTTTTTTTCTTCTGTTTCCATTGTTTGGTAATGTTTTGCTTTCTTTGCTTTTCTCTGGTAGTTGTTCTGCAATGACACGTTTGTATTTTAAACACCGCTCAGAAAAATTCAGTCCAAACCAATATTAACCATGAAGATTGTGAACAACTGTAGGAATGATCACATGAGCCGGTCGGCGACAGTTAAGCGGTTTTATCGCCACGCACTATGGGAAATTTTACTCAATTTTTGAGAAAAATTCAAAAAGTTGTCGATATTTGATAGACAACACTTCAGACCTTACGAAACAGCATTTTGCACTAAAGCACTAAAAAAAGCTAAAATGGAAAACTATTTTTCTAAAATAATCTCTCAAAAGCAGTTGCCCTCATTGATTTATTTTGTTTGTTTGTTTTGTCTGTTTCATCTAAAACATTGCTAAAAGTCAAAAAGTATCGGAAGACATCTTAAAAATCGATTATTGTTCAAAGATATTGAAAAACATTTAAAAAACTTAATGTCCAAATATATCGCAAATATTTAAGTACATCGAAGAAATCGGTAAAAGTCCAAATGTATCGAAATATGTACATCGAAAAAATGGATAACGGTCTAATGTATCGAAATACTATATCGGTTAAGTTCCAAAAGTTTAGAAAAATATTTAAATACGTCGAGAAAATCGGTAAAAGTCCAAAAGAATCGAAAAATATCTACATAATTGTCCGTAAGTGCCGAAAAGTATCGAAAAATATTGATGTTGATCCAAAAAACCAGTAGTATCCATAGGTTAGGTTAGATCCGGGAGATGAACATGTTGTCATCATTAACTTAGGCCTCGAGAAAGGGCCCATTGTATACCCGATACTAAGAGCTTTAGCAGAGAAAGTCTAAGAGAACCACTTGGATGTACATATATACTTCCATATGGATTTAAGACAAACCTCAGACAGTGAGTCAAGCGATTCTAAATTGAAATGACCAAAATTCTTTCTACGTCCAAGTGCAAGCGCTGGACATTCACAAAAGAAATGAAAGACTGTTTCTTCCATATCAGGGTCTTTACAACTTCTACAAAGGTCGCCAATGTTTGAGAAACCTAAACGAGATGCATGGATTCCCATGGCACAATGTCCAGTAATAGCACCGATTAAGATCCGTACATTATCTTTCTCCATTGCTATTAAAAACTTAGTACGATTTATACTATATGATGGCAAAATAGATCTAATATGACTGCAAGTTTGAAGATTTGACCATCTAGAATTAGCAAGCTGAATACATTTTTTTTCGATTTTTCCCTTGATTACGCTAATGGGTTTTTTATTGAAAAGTCAGCCAAAAGGGCATTTTGGTTTGACTCTATTTTAGCCAGTTCATCTGCAATTTCGTTGCCCTCGAAATTACTATGACCTGAAACCCAGCAAAGTGTTAAATTATAGTCCTCGCTAATATCGCAAAGGATATTTCTACAGCTTAACACAAAATTTGACGTGATATAATTTGATGAGATTGCTTTGATAGTCGCATGACTATCAATGTAAATAATAACGCTTCCAAGAAATTGGAACTTATAGGCATCCATAACTACAATCCATATTATCGAAAATATTGAAATACGTGGAAGAAATTGGTAAAAGTGCTAAGTATCAAAAAACATCCAAAATATCAGTAAAATTCCAAAAGTATCGAAATAAATTTCAGGTTCCCAGGAATCCATTAATTAAACTTATTGTAAGCAACCGTAGATGTTTTCTTCTATGTATTCTTCGTTTTGACTATGAAGCATATGGGTGACCTTCGGGAACCTCTCAATAAAGATTTTTGATAGTCCGCCGAAGATGGTTTTCCTCAAGTATACCTAGATATAAAGGCTTCGGGTGAACTTCGGGAACCTTCGAGTGTCGGAGAAAACTATCAGTTAAGGCTTGCTCGTTATATGTAGATGTCTTCCTCGACTTTAGCTAAACATTCTTTTTGTAGATAACCTCCGATAGCTTTCTTTTTTTTTTGTGGAGACGCCTTTTTTATCCGATCACACCCATTTTTGATAATTGAGTAGATGTTACCAACAACATTTCAGATATCAAATACTATTGTTGTACTTCATATATTCACGAAGTTATGGCTATTTCAAATATTACTGTATATGGCAGCTGGTCGTGTATTTGAACTGATAACGCCAATTTTTCACCAATCTGATCAGATGCTGTCAATATCATCTCAGATATCGAATTTTATTGCTGTACCTCAAATAGTTTGGCTGTTATTAATTTATACCACAAAATGGGCAAAACTTCCCATAGTGCCACGGTACGTTTGTTTATCAGGTGCCGGCGCCATCATCATCACTGATGTTGCATGTTGATGGCGCTTTAAGTGGCGTTTCAACTCGTTTAATGAAAATGTGAATAACTTCCTTTTTCTGCTGATGTGCTGCTGATTTGATGCTCAAGCAGAACGAATTTCAGTTAACCAGTTAAGCAGTTTGTTGAAATTGTGTATTTGCTGTAAAAAAAACGGTGTTGCTAGATGGAGAATATATTTACTTTTCAAAGTTTTTGATAATTTCTTTAATTAAGACATATTTTCAAAAATATTGCACAATATATTGTGCAATAAAATTGTATTTTACTTCAGATATTACAATTCTCAATATATTTAACGAAATTACCAAAAGAAGAGTAGATATTAATGACATCCAATATAGAACATGTCAATTCATCGAAACATGCTGTTGCCTTTTATATTGGAAGCCATTATGGAAAGTCTGTATAGCTTCCTTCTTTGTGGAAACATTCCTGTTAGGTCTTAATGTGATCATTTGTAAAAATGAAAGTATGTAATAAGAGCAGACAGCAGGGCTACTGACACTTAAAGAAGGCCTAATATCATGCCTATTTGACCGATTTTTCTTATACTGGGCATATACATTCGTACTACCACAAAAACAAATTTAAAAAAAAAATGTTTCCTTTTTAATTTTTGAAAAACAAAATAATTTAAATCTGGCAACACTATGGCTAAGTAACTTGTTATAAAGATGATGAGTTACATCACAGCCACCACTACTGACTGGTTACTACTCTTCTCATGCAGCTGTTTGATGGGTGTTACTGCTGCGTCAGACTTTGGTTAATCTCGGTCGATTTACTACTAACTAACACAACTAACAACTACAAACAAATACACAAAAAAAAAAAAAACCAAAAAAGGATATACAACAAGCCACAATGACTGCCTGTGAATGTTAAAATAGAAATAACTGCAAAAACAAAAACAACAACAAAGAGAGAGAGCATAAAACAAATGGCTGCTTATAAAGGAAATGTGCGGAAATGAAATTCGCCCATAATGAAAATGATGTTGTGTTGTTGTTGCTGTTAGTAGTGGTTGGTATGTTGCTGTTACTGCTGTCGCCGTCATTGTCATTTGTTGCTGTTGTTCATTATTTTTCACTCCTTTTGTTCATTCGTATTTAATTTGTTTTCTTTTGTTTTGTTTTTTCTGAGTTTGGAAAATTGCTTTGGAAAATTGTCCTGATGCTGCTGTTTTGTTTTAGGGAACACAAAAGAGATTGTGCAATATATTGATGAAATTATTTTTTGTGCGAAATTTTTGTTTTTGGGAAAACTTTAGTCTTTTGTCTATTTAATTCTTTGATTCAATTAAAAAGAAATGTTGCTAAACATAGTTTCAAGCATTGTTGTTGAATGCTACCAATAATGTTCCACAAGTTGGTTGCTAAGAAATGTAATAATACAGATTGCTGAAATTTATTTCTAAACTTATTGGTGACTCTTTTTAATATTGTCATTGAATATTTTTGCTGCAAAATTGATTTCAGACAATTTTTCAAAACATTGTTGCTAAAAACTTCTGCCTAATGATGGTATACATTGATTCCTATTTAATGTTTGAAAAATCTTGAATGTGATTTTTGCTTAGCTTTGTGATGATGATTTGTCTGTATATTTCATTCAGTTTCAGGTTTTGATCATTTACGAGTATCTAAAGACTGACCAAATTATTTCAAGCTCAATAAAACCTCTGAATATGGAAATTCTGAAATCTAAGCTGGCTTTAGAGAATGTTTCTCTGAATAAGTCTGCAGTGACCAGGTCAACCTTAGCATTAAGTTGGGAAAAAAAACTTCCTATTCACCTCAATTAATAAAACCTCACCAAGAATATTAACTGCGGACTGTGTGTCAAATATGATGAAACCTTGGCACCCATAATAATAGAATGATTTGCGTTCTCTTACACAAGTTGGATCCTTGTCGATAATGAAACTTTAACTCTTAAAATTTTAGCCTTCTTAAGGATTAAATAAGTATTGGTAGCGTAATAGGCTGGACAGACGATAGCTTGAATCAGGATTATAGACGTAATAATGCAAATCTTTTTATTGCATGATTTTAGGCATTTTTTTAAATTCATATTTCATAGACATTGACTAAAAGAAAATTTCCCAATTCTGGGGCCAAAAAATTCTATTAGCTTTTCTGATACTTATCTCACTTTTAATCTTGTTTTTGATGTTTTAGAATTTTTTGGCCCCTGAATTGGGAAATTATCTTTTAGTCAATGTTTATAAAATAAGTAGGGTAAGGGAGGGAAATATGGACTACGTGGGTAATATGGACCACACGGTTATTTCCCACTGCATACATAGGATTTACCGTTGTTCATGTTCAAACTTAACGCTAATACCTAAAGCTTATAATAGGGTGATATTAGCGTTCGGTGAGGTCGCATGTTTCTGTAAAATTGATTTTTCTAAAAAAAAGATCAGTGATAATTTTTTTCTGGTGAGTATATTTCATTATTTCACTTTAAAGACATCGCGTTTTTAAATAAATGGTTAATTATATAAAGTCACTAATTACCATTTATAATTTATCAGCACAAATTAGTTGATTAACCAAAAGAGTTTTTGATAAAAAACCATTTATTTCACCAACACGTGCTGTGGGTAATATGGACCACCATAGAAAAAAGCCTCAAAAACAAATGTATTTATCACGTTTTTCAGATAGGGAATCTAGTAGCAGTTTTCATGACGGGTCTGATGGTCATTATATGTAATTCGTTAACTACAAAGGAAAAAAATTATAAAAAATGCATATAATGTAATACCCTTTACTCAGAAGATCGACGTGGCGAATTTTGGGTTGAATGTGTAATCTGACGTTCTTGGAGTCATGAAAAATGTGCCGAATGTGGAAGGGACATTTTTATACCCAATTTCTGTACCAAATGCACTATATGGTCTATATTATACTACACTTTTTTTTATCTTCATTTTGAGTATTTTCAGTTTTTTAATTTTTTTTCTTTATCCTGATGAGATATTTGTCTAAAAGTGAATCAGGTTAAAGGTAAATTGTTTCCTTCACTGAATGACATAAAATAAATTGTTTTGTTTTATGTATTTTGGGTTTTATTTAAAAAAGAAAGATGGGTGGTCCATATTTCCCTCCCTTACCCTATTTAAAAATGCCTAAAATCATGCAATAAAAAGATTCGCATTATTACGTCTATTATTCGGATTTAAGCTGTCGTCTTTCTAGCCTATAAGACGCATATTTGAAATTATTCAAAAGTGTAGCATATTTTCAGGCATTATTTTCAACGAGTGACACGTTTGAAATTAAAGATTTGTCACTATTTAGACAATCAATGGCCTGAGACAGAGAGCAACTATTCAAAAAATGTTGATGCAGAACTTAAGAATTTTGTATTTGTTGTTTTTGAGTATTTTTGTTTTACGTTGGGTAGCCAAACAAAAAAGTTTTCCATAGAAATTTTGGGTTTCTGGTCAAAAAACAATTCTAGCATTATAAAAGTTTTCACCAAAGTCAAAGTATTTTGTGAAAAGTCCAACATTAAGCCAAGGAACTTATCTCAATAATTGTTTTTTGTAATTGACCCACCTTAATGTAGAGTCACCCAACATCTTTAAAAAGATTTTAATTTAGGTCAGTAGAATGTTTAAAAACTTTACTCATGTTTTCTGATGAAAATCTCCCGCATTTAATTTTTTCAACTTCAATTTAATTTTTACGCATAAATTCCCAATAATGTACACACATGACTTGCATTTAATGTAAAAAATATGGAAATCATATGAAATAATGTTGCTGAGGTTTTAATGCCAGCCAACACATGCAGCAGAGTAGCGACAATATAAAAGTAACAAAAATTGTATTGCAAGTGTTGCCATTGCAATATGAAATACATTAAAAAATAAAAACCGAGGAACCTTTGTTTACACACACACACGCGCACAGTTAACACATTAAATAAATAAAACAGAGCAAAAATTATGCCAATTATAATGATATACAATTACAATAAATGTATGCATGTATGCGTGCCTGTGTATATGGGATTAATTCCACTTTTATTTTAAGTTTTTTTCTCACTTAAGTTTTCATAAAATATTTTTATTTATACAAAAGAAGATTAATTAAAAGTTGCATGTACGCGGTATGATTTCACAGTGGATTTTCGTATGGTTTCATTTCATTCACTTGCAGATTGGCTGCCGGGTAGGTAGTTCGGTAGGAAGGTTGATGGGTATGTTAAGCAATTACATTGAATAAGTGCGCAGCATTAAAGTGATGACTTCTGACATTTACGCTATTCAATTAAGTGCGAGTATACACATGCATGTATGTTAGTGTGTGTGCGTTACAAACACTTACATATGTATAAATATTGGTTTTATTTTTAACTTTAGTTTTAAATGATATTATGCGAAGGATTAGTGAGTTTACACTGAAAAATTATTTAGAGAAATTAAATAATTCGTTTTTCTATAACTAAATGGAATTTTACATTATAAATAGTGCACCCACATTAAGATTAGGAGCCCACGGAAATAGATACATTTTTCCCCATACTAATTTCTCAATCCTTTTTATAAAATTTGCATTCATATGAAGTAAAATCATAATTTATGTAAAGGGTAAAATTATTCAAATTATCATAACATTTATCAAATTATAATAAATAATTTAGTACTTTCATATAATGAATTATTTATACTTATTTAATGGAAGTGATTGTTTTAATTCAAAGAATTGTTGCAATAATTTTAGTTGCATTTATTAAAATTTATAGCATAGCATTTGTGTTGAAATTTGCAACAACTCGTTATCTTGGTATTACAAATGTCCTGATAAGGAAGTGTTAATTAATTCATTAGTTGCCTTGTATAAACAATTCAATTAGCATTTAATTAGAATTAAGTGCTTCTATTGATTTGTCAACATGAATAACGATCAACAATATGGTAAAAATGTAAAGTTTGCATCAAGTATAAAGTTTGGCCTGGCCAAAAATTAAATACCCTACACTGAGCTATGTTGAAAGTTTTGAGTGTATGGGCGGAGCCACGCCCTATTATCCGAATCAACCAAGTTCCTGATTAGAGTTTGTTTTTACTATTCTTAGTATCTGTGTAAAAATTTGTTAGATTATTTCAAAAACGCGTTCAGAGTAGCATTTGGTAACTTTTACTTATATGGGAGGTGCCACGCCCTCTTGCTCTTTGCCTAGAGCTTGCAGTTACTATTCCTAGTATTTACGTCAATTTTGGTTGCGTTATCGTGAATAATATTCATAAAATTGATAGGCGTGTCCGTTGACCGATTTCATTAATTTTCAATCCCACGAGCTTACTTTTACGACAAAGGCAGTTTATCAAATTTTGTCTAATTATCTTGCTTAGTTTTCCCGTAAAAAATATTTCCACGCACAGACAGACGGATATGGCTATATCGACTCAGGGGGCGACGGTGATCAAGAATAAATATACTTTTCTATACCTGCCACGCCTCCTTCTCTGCGTTGCAAACGGAAGGACAAAGTAAATATACCCCGAGTGTAGGGTATAGACATGTTTATCACTGCAGTGATAAAAACAAATTCGGTTGCTAAGTATATCAAGAAAGTTCAAACATTTTAAATAGGTCCAAAATGTTAAAAACATGTGTAGCTATGATTAGTGAAAGAAGTGCAAAACGGGCAATGTAGAAGGGCTGAAGGTGGGCTTGTAACAACACTTTGTCAACGTAGCAGAACACCGTGGCAGCTGTTGTTATATTTAAGTGGGAAAATATTGAACCTGTTTTCAATTGCTTCGATGGCAACATATTTCTTTTTTCCATGTTAGTACTGATTCCGCATCCACTTAATATCAAAAAGTTTTTAATATCCTTCTTCAGGGCTCACTCTACTTTGAATTTTATAAAATTCAGATCAACGGTTTGTCCACGACAGCGCGTTTTTCCGTTAGTTGCAGTGCAACAAAACAAAAAGTACATATTATCCTTCATTTGGGTGAAGTCCATTTCCTAAGCGTGGCATTCTATTTTCTTTTTGGGATCCAAGCACTTCCACTAAATAACAAAAACAAAATTTTTATATTCCGTCTTGGAGATCTATCTTTATTCCGAATTTCATAAAAATTCGTTTAGCGACTTTACCGTGACAACGTATTTTCGCTTAAGGAGCGTGACGCAGCTATGTAAGTTATCAGAAAATGTCCTTCTTCAGTCAGTCTGCCTCTTTACCAAATTTCATTTAAATCGGTGTCACAGTACGGGCATTTGTTTTAGTAATTTAATTGAAGCTACTTAGAAAGGCTTGTTTCTTTAGTTTCTACTTAATACCTATGCTTAAATAAAGTTTATAAATTTAATAGCTTTGTAAAGCTTTTATTTGACTTGTTTTTGCGTTGGGTTATGTAGAAAAGTATTCCATATCAGCCAAATAAACTAGTATTCTAACGAAAAGTTTGTCCGCAATGAAGAATAAAAAAATAGGTATTCCACAATACCCGACTTTACTCTAAGCCATTTTTGCAGTTTTCATTATTCTTCTCTGCTTTAAATGCCGTTTTTCTGTCAATGAAACAAATTTTGTAATGAAAATATGTTTTTTTATTTAGGAACTCTTATTTGCTCCATACAACTACTTAGCTTTGTTATATGGAGCACTTCCAAGAAAAGGTAATTTATTATAATCATAGCCATCAACTTTCTTATATATTTTTGCGTTTTTTAATTGAATCGTTACTTTCTGATCTATTATTCATTGAAGTACAACTCCATGCAAATACATACATATAATATACACACATAGTCCTTTGTATGGAGTTGAAAAACCTTTACTTCAATGGATAATAACTGGAAAAATTATGATCCAATTAGAAAAGTTGAAAGGTAAAGATTATGAAGTAAGGTTATGGCTATCGGATGCCGTTGGCAGATATTAATAACATCGTTTAAGTACTGTAAGTGTGATATTAGCAGAGCTGGGAAAGTATTAAATCTCAAATCATAAAATATTACAATAAAAGAAATTTCTTAAGTTTTTAATAAATCGAATATAAAGTCAAAAACTTTTGTCGAATTGGAAAAATATAAAAAGTTGTTGTTGTAGCAACTCCAACTCCAGGTCTGTAAATTGAAAAACAAAATTACTTCTTACGCCTACTAGTGATTGGGGGATAAGGTAATTGAAAAAAAAGTCGAGCTTAGTCCAGGAGGCCCATAAGTTGGGCTACTTCTACTGAGCGGGACCATAGGTCAATCGTCGAGAGGTTGATTGGACGGAAAGGACAGTTGAAAAGATGGGAACTGTCATGCGGACTGCCACTGCATGATGGGCACCGAATACGAGGTGCCATCTATGATCCGGGCTCTGTAGCTCATCAAGATGAGCGAGTATGCACCTTGCCTCCCTCTATAGTGATTTTTCACTGTGGTGAATTTGTGGAGTGTAGCTATTGAGCACTTTATTGAAATATAATATAAAAGTCGTCAGTTATGTTTTAATACTTACAGTTTAAAAAAAAAATAGAGATGGCTAAAAATTTTAAAATAATGTCGAAATAATATCGAAAAATTGGACAAATTAAAAAACAGACCAATCAGCTTAAAAATTCATAGAATATGTTGAACACGTTGGAAAATTTAAAAAAATTAAATCGATTTATAACTCTGATTCACTCCACTTTCATGCAAGTACAGAAGGTATGCTGCATGACATACATTTTGAATTTTTCTTCTTTCCCCACCTACGTTCTAAGAAAGTACAAGGCGCTGTTGCAAGTGTCAAAAAAGAACGCAATTGAAAAACGACTACACTGGTGTGCAAAAAAAAGCAACACTAAAATGTTCTTACATGTCACGCGCCAAACGGCAACATATTGATAGTGTTGACGATGATGCGGAATGACTGAATGACTGACAGCAGCCACAGCAGCAGCAGCAACTTGCATGACTGTGCAAATGTGTACATAGTGGTTTTGAACAGAAAAACTCGCGCGCATACTTATGCACATGCATTCCCTGCAGTTAAATTTGGATCTAGTCCCAAAGAGTGACTAGTTCGGCAACTGTTCAATAAGGTACTAGCGTTGTTCTAGTTACCACGTAGTGCACAGATCGTCAGTTGACAGAAAAAATACAAAGTTTTCATGTTTTTCTTTGTCTTTGTTTGCTCTTTTATTAACTGAGAAGTGCCGCTGATTGAGATAATGTAGTATAGTGAGAAAGTAATATGTTCGAACAGTCACGTTTTTTGGTGTTCCGTTTTTTTAATAAATTTTCATGGAAATATGTTACTTTAAAGTAAAAAAAATGTTTTGATATCAAAACCGACGCACTGTTTCACATCTACATATATTGGATTATCTGAAATTGTGTTAATTTATTGATTATTTGTAAAAAAAGTGTAAATTTTTCATTCGCCATTTAAATTGCGCATCAGCTAATCCGTCAGTGTTCGCTCATTCTTCTTCTAATTACATCTCTCAATTTTAAGATACTCGTTCGCTCAATTTTTAGATACTCGAAATCGAGTCTCGAAGCTCTCAAAATTTTCAACTGTCCCTCGACTGGTGAATAGGTAATGCAGAGGGAGACAATTGTCTCTCGGCTAGCGAAAAGGTAATGCAGAGGGAGACAATTGACGATTCGTAGGACATCAACATTGAAAAATCGTCAGTCCATTATATGAAAATTCGTTAGTTGTGGAACTAGTACTAGTCCTGTTTGGAAGTAGTCAAAGACTAGTCATGCACTAGTCCGATTAACTGCAGGGTTTTTTCTGAGTGAACATACATATATGCATGTGTATGTATGCGTGTTGCAGTTTATTACGCGTCACGCTACATTGGCATTTTTGCACCCTACGTGCGAACCAGAAAACGAAACGAACAAAAACCCAAGCATTAGAGGGTAAAAGAATCAACCCAGATGCAGCTTATTAAAATTTTCAAATTACAATGGGGAATTTTCTTGCATGTGATGCACAAATAAAACAACAACAACACACCACAAACAACAAATAAAGTGTGCATAAAGTATGTAGTGGTAGTAGTAGTAGTTGTTGTTACATAATTATTAACAACGCGACTTTTTGCAATCAAAATAAACAACGCGCCTTGCGCTGAAGCAAGCAAGGAGTCGAACAGGTACGAAAAAAAAGTACCTGCCCCTATTCTACTACTAAATTTCTTTACTGTACTGCCGGATGTTAGCATTTTGCTGTACGGCGCTTAAAAGAATGTTCATGTTGGCAACACTTCCGCTCTTTTTAGTTTTTTTTCTGTCGAGTAAATTGCAACAATTTATGCCGCTACCTCTAGAGAGTCGGGGTTCACATATACGTACATAGTAAGTAGTGACGTTAAGTGGAAATTATGAAAGCTGGAATTTTTGTTGGTTGCTGAAAGAAAATTTCAGTTTGTGTAAGAAATTTCACTGTAAAATTTTCCCATTTTTGGAAAAATACTATATAGAGGACAGAAATTTTTTAAGGAAAATTATTTTCTACAAAGCTGTAAAACGCCATTTTCAATTCGCTGAGCTCAAAACTTTCTTCGTGATATTGAAATCTCATTTTAATATAATTAGGTATGTCTTGTTTTTTTCCGATACTGTAACAAACTACACCACTCAACCTTCATATAATTTTAGAAAAATTTATGTCCTCCAAGAACAGTAAAAAAATTTCTATAAAACTTCCCTCAACATTAAAGTATATTTTTCAAAGAATTCTAAGGATTCTGCTGATTAATTAATAAATTAATTAATTAATATTAATTATTTGTAATAATTTCAATGGATAGTAAAATTTTGCTAAATGACAACAACAACAATAACAATTTGTGCTAATCACAACAAGTGAAACCATCGCGTTCATTCGTCTGTTCGATCATCAGTCAACCGCAAAGCCATGGCGGCTAATTACGGCACTAAAATGCTGCAATCAATTAAATCCTTTGATAAGAGCAGGCATGATGCCATACCAGCAGGCAGCCAGGATAATGCGCAGAAATTGCGTTTATTTATTTTCATAAATTATTAACCTTAACTGAACTGAAATGATAAGCGTTATCTAGATATATTCAATAATATTTTTGCTTATACAGAAAAGGCAATGAGAGATTTCTTCATTTAAAACGAAACATCTCATTAAATTGTTAATAGAACGACCATTGATTCAATAAAACTTATATCAAATAGCTCTTGTCACTTTTTCCACAAATATTTCTTATTAATAAAAATATGTTTTTAAGCAAGAAAGCACTAAAATGCTAATACGAAAACTATTCTTATAAAATAACGATCCAAGAACAGATGTTTCTATATTTATTTTAGTTGGTTCTTTAAAATTGTTACCTCTAAAATATCGGAAATTATCTTTAATGTCGATTATAATCCAAAATGCCGAAAAACATCTAAAAACAAAAATTCCAAATGCATCGAAAAACTTTTGAAATACATTGAAGCAATTGGCAAACGTCCAAAAGTAAAGAAAAATATCCAATATATCGGTAAAATTTCAAAAAGAAGGTAGCATCTAAAATAACGTAAAAGTCCAAAAGTATTGAAAAACATTGAAATTTATCGAGAAAATCGGTAAAAGGCCTGAAGTATCGGAAAACATCTTAAATATTGGTAAAAGTCCAAAAGTATCAAAATACATCCAAAATATCGGTAAAATTTTAAGTGTTGAAAAATATTGATATACATTTCAGGAGTCCCAGGAAACTATTAATTAAGGGGACATTCGCTTTCGTAATTGAAAAGAAAAACACTTTTTAAAAATTTTATTAAGAAAAAACTATTATATTTATTGATAAAATTTCTTTTGGACATTGTTAAACACTGTTTAAGAAATATGAAAATCTTTTTTTTTTGTATTTTTAGTTTCCCTTAGCTGCTGTAGAGGGCGCCATCCAAAAGTTACTTTTTAATCTGGTAGGAAATTTTACTCCGAATCTACTCGACGGATTTTAAAAAACCAAAGAGGATTCGATTACTCATAAAAAATATTAAACAATATGCCTCTGAAAGTTTTAAAAAATATCCTCCCCTTTTTTTTACGGGGCATTTTTTGAGGGTAAGTCCCTCAATTTTTTCGCATTTTACATAAATATTCATACAAAAACTTCAAAATATAAAAAAATATGAATTTTATAGGCTTATTGTATAGTTTTGGGTCTCACGAATAAAATCCATTTTGAATTTTTCAAAATCTGTTACAGGAGTTCTAAAATATTTCCTACCGTTTAAAAAGTAACTTTTGGATGGCGCCCTCTACAGCAGCTAAGGGACACTAAAAATAAAAAAAAAAATTTTTTTCATATTTCTTAAACAGTGTTTAACAATATCCAAAAGAAATCTTGTCAATAAATATAATAGTTTTTTCATAATAAAATTTTTAAAAAATGTTTTTCTTTTCAATTACGAAAGCGAATGTCCCCTTAAAGATGTTTTGCTCTTATATGCTTAGATATTCTTCGTTTTAACTATGAAGACTTCGGGTGACCAGAAAACTATCAGTTAATATTTGTTGATAGTCCACCATATATGTTTTTCCTCTAGTATACCTAGGTATTCTTCGTTTGAACTATTATGTCTTCGGGTGATCTTCGGGAACCTACGGGTCTCTCAGAAAAAAATCAGTTAAAACTTGTCGATAGTCCGCCACAAATATTTGTTTTCTATTATAATAGGTATAATTATACCTAGATATTCTTCGTTTTGACTATGAAACCTTCGACTGACCTTCGCGAACCATCGTGTTTACCAGAAAATTATCGTTAAAGGTTAGTTAATAGTTCACCATAGAATTATTTCCTCTAGTGTACCTATAATTTTTTTCGATTTGATCACGAAGCCTTCGGCTGGCATTCGCAAACATTCGGGCTTACCAAAAAAATATCAATTAAGGTAAGTTGATAGTCCACCGTAGTTTAATTTTCTCCAGTGTAACTATATATCATTTGTTTTGAATATGAAGCTTTTTGGCGACCTTCGGTTTTCAAACAAAACTATCAGTAAAGGCTAATTGATAGTTCACGATAGATTTGTTTCCTCTAGTGTACCAACTATGAAGCCTTCGGCTGACCTTCGGGCTTACCAGAAAATTATAAGTTAAAGCTTTAAATGTTTTTCCTCTGGTATATCTAGATATTCTTCGTTTTGACTGCGAAGCCTTCGCGTGACCTTTGGAAACCTTCGTGTATGGCACAAAAACCTTCCCATACCTGAGGTACACTCAGTGTCAAAGTTTTAGCTCAATTGCTCGAATAGTTTCTGAGTGATAATGCTCCAAACACAAACACACAATCATTTTCCATTTGCCGTTTCGCCTTTTTAAGGGAAGATTTTAGAAATAAGACAATCTTATATTCTTCCTAGGCTCTGAAACTATCTCCATACAAAATTTCATTTAAATCCGTTCAGCGGCTTAGGCGTGAAAAGGTAACAGACAGACAGAGTTACTTCCACATTTATAATATTAGTATGGATTTTAAAGTTAATTAAATTAGTTTTCGGAAAAATATGATTTCGGTTAACCCCTTTCTCCTCCTTGGGCTGCATTTAGTGGTTAAAAAATATATTACGACGGACAGACTTATTTTTAATGGCTTAAATCACATATAATTTCAAATAATTATTTTTTACTGTAGATAAAGGTCAAATTATCCAAAAAGTAAGTCTATTTTTGATTTGTTTCTACAAGAAAGCATAGGCAGACCAGCAAAAGTGACTGTTCGAAAAGTCGAACAGTGGCGGTTCGCTATTTTTGCACTTTTTAACAAAGATATCTGGAGCACTAGAGTCGATTCGGTGAATATGATATTATTTTCGTATTTAGTAGGTCATGATTACTCGAAATCGACTCCGAAACCCTATACCGCAAAATAAGTGTTGCCCTGTGTAATCTAATGATATCGTCGACGATGAGTGTTAAATGTGTTAGGGGAAAACGTTGAGAAGAAAAATGCCCCTGGAAGCAGGGAACAAAATTTCACGAAAATTAAAATTTTCCAGGAAAAATATTATGGGGAAAAAATAATGGTTCGTATTCTCACATTTTATCCCGGTACCTGGGCAACTATGAGGCTATTTTTCGATCATCCTCTCAATTGCTCGAACTTTGACCTCGATGAGAAGCGACTTATCATCATCCAATCCACTCCGTTTTTTAGATCCCGCAATAAGTATGTGATCAAACCTCATAAAATGAAGAGTCGTATCGTATCCAAATCGAGAAATCGTGCACTAAATCATTCATGTCTTATGTACATATTCAGTTTGTAAGCTGAATTGTGTCAAACGGCCATTGTTCGACTTTTCGAACATTACCTACTGGCAATTTTGCAAATTGCTTCTATATAACTAAGAGGAAAGGAGATATAGTCTAGTGAAATCAAACTTTTTGATCTGATATTTTTGCATACTTTAAAACCTCAAACTTTTATGTAGCTCGGTCACAAATTTAAGGATATCTGTTCGAAAACCAAAATATAGCTGAGAAAAAAGAAAAGAATATAAAAATTTAAAGATTTAATTTTTTTGATAAGAGAGCCTTATTTCACTGGACATTAAAAATTTCTAAAATTGGTGAACAATTTCGAAAAGTTTGTGAATAATGTTTATTGTGAAAAATAGTTAACTATTTAAAGTAGAAAACTATGTGTGTACTCGATAAATATTAAGAAAATTGTAAGAAGTTAAGAAATGCTCAGAAACCAAAAAATAAATCTTAAAACGATAAATTAAGTAAAAATCTAAAAAAGTGTCGAAAAAAGGGAAATTTTTTTTTTTTTTTTTTATTTTGATATAATTTAGAAAAAGTACTTTTTAAAAAGTAAGATAAAGAATTTATGTTCAAAACGTAATATATTTCCATTGTTGCTTCTGTGATGAAATTTTCGCACATTGCATGGAATCGCAGTTATGTCTGTACGAATGTGTGTCTCTGGCTGCCTTTACTGCCACTACCGCTTTCACTGCTTTAACTATTAGCCATTGCCTTTGAGTGAAACCCCTTAAGGGGTTTCGCTGCCGACGCCACCAACACATTCATTCAACTGTAACAGCGTATGCAGCAAAACTTTCAATGAAGATGTTGCCGTCGCCATCATTATCCCATTGATGTCCTTGCTAAATTTATGCCATATTTAAGTTGAGCTTGACATTTTGTTTTTGAAACAAAAAAGAAAACTAAAAGAGACGACGGCAAAGAAAACTAAAGTAAAGTGAAGTGAAAAAAAAGAATGCAAATAAAAATGAAACGAAAAAAAGATTTAAAGTAATTTAGCAAGAAGTGAAAACTTTTTTCGCAATTCTAAAATTTTTTTCGCAACGTTTTTCTTTTGTGAATTTAATAGCGCAGATGAGCATTTGATGACGTTGCTACCACTGTGTAATTTTTCGCTATTATCATTGTTGCTGTTGTAAGTGTGTGCTCACCAACATTGAAAAGACAAAGTTTTAAGCGCTAAATAGGATATTGAAATCTTTTTTAAAGTGTTGCTGTGCATTCGAAGTAGGACAGTAGCCATGCAAATTGATTGGGCAGGACATGAAATGAAAAATGAGAGAAAAAAAATGACAGCATATAAGTTTTTTATAATTTTTTTGTCTGTTTTTAATTAAATTTAGTTATGTCTTTTTCAATAATTGAGGAGTGGCCGTACCAAAGGGCCTTAGTACCATTTCGAGGCAAAAGTAATGTCATACTTTTTATGTGCCTTATAGTCTGTTATATGACTGTTATAATTTTTTCAACATAATGACATCAATTTCACACTATTAAAAAAATTTTTTGTGAAAACAGAAGACAATTTTATTAATTTCTAACAAAATGCCATCCGTTTCATATTATGACACTACTTTTGCCTCGAAATGGTACTTAGGCCCTTTGGTACGGCCACTCCTCAATTGTTGTGGAATGTGTTATGATCTTGTTTGCAGTATTGGGTCAAATTTTATCTTAACTGCAACAAAATCAAAACAATTCTGAACTGGTATATAATGTGCAAAAAGCTTGCATAATGTAAATATATTAACGATATTGGAATTTTCTAGAAAGCTCTATGAACTTCTACATGGGCATTTCCCAAGTGACGAACGTGACCGTCGCACACATTTGAAGTGTAAAAAAGTGAAAATAAAACGTATTTTTATCTTAGTTTTTACTTTACATTATAGCTCTTAGGTAGCACTATAATAAGTGCTAACGTTAATAGCACGCGAAGTCCTCTTTCCGAAATACTCGCAAAAAAAGACACAAAACGAACGTGACAAAACTAGAAGTGGTTTTTGTGCCTATTTGAAGAAAGTCAGAATTCAGTGAAAAAAGTCAGAATTTTTAAGTGCGACTAATTTTAGAATCTAATGCAATAATGTTACCTTATGATGTATTTTGTTTGATTCAAATATTTTCTGAACTTTTTTTTTGTTTTGATTATAATCTGAATCGATACGTGACAATATGAACGTGACATTTTTTATGTTATTTTTTAAGTTTATTTAAAGGCCCTCCACTTTATCTCATTCATTGCAAAAATTTGTTGGAAATGTGTGACAGTTTTAGAAATGTTTTTAAAAATTTTTTGTATGCAGATATGTCAAATTGAGCGCAGACTGACTGCCAAACTTTGGAAGCAACAATATTATACTTTGTTTGCATCCCACAAATTTGGCATGTCTTATAAACAGAATGTGAGATAGTGTGGAAGGGATTTTAGTAAGGTTGATTTAAGCCAATTTCAGTTTTGGGAGCAACAAAATCTTGCACGTTGTTCTGGTGGCAATTGTGAAATTTGCTAATCTGACGACTGCAACACTTTTATTACTTTTTTACGCATTATTCTTAGGTTTAAAGAATTTCTTTTCTTGTCTTTGTTGACCACTAGTGAAATTTTATGTAGAATATTTTTGCAAAACACTTTAACCCATTGTAACCAAGTCTTTTTGAAAAGTGTCTTTTTGAGCCAAAAGTGGCGAACGTGACCAACTTTAAATAGCTTTAAATTTTATTTTTTGCAATAGATATATTTTTTTTTATTGTGTGTATAATGCATTATTTGCACTTAATTTTTCAAACAATTGCTGCTTGGCTTGCACTTGGTTTGTGACAAATTAAGTTTGTCAGTGACGAACCGGACAGTAGAAATTTGACTAAAGAAAACATTGCATTGTTCTCTTTTAGATTTTTTTATATCATTAATGTCATAAGAGAGATTTTGTGTAACAACTGTTATAATGCATTAAGCCTCATAATGCAGATTATAGAAAAAAACACAACCACTTAAAAATTACTAAAAAAGAAAAACTACATTCGTGCAACTTAGGAGTCGGTTTGATAATCATGGTTAATGAATTTATGTGTAAATTGCTTAAATTAGTAAAATTTAAATGTTTCTCTGAGATAATATAATAAAATAAGTTTTTAATGACTTTTAATGTTTTGGTCATGGTGGACCTAATGGCGAAAGTGCTGATAAGGCATATCTAGTCAATCATCTCTATGCAAAATATATAACCTTCCACGGACAAAAATGCACAGCTAAAAATAAAGTGAAGAGTCAATTTTATTGGTTAGAGATGAAGTAGTTAAACATGTTCTGATCATACGAGTATGACAGTTTGTAACGAACCTCTTCTTCGTTAGCCGGGGTGTTGCCGTCGGCGTCCAGGGTTTACTACAAAATTTATTTCGAATGTAACACAAGTTTTCCGAAAACGTTATAATTCACTTTTATTCCTTAAACCTGTGCGGCGACCACCAAGAGAAAGCATTAAATTAAAATCTTAGCCTAATAAATATAATTTAACATAATCTAAATTCATTATATCACATTTCTTCCATACTAATTCCCCTACCCGCGGGCAGGGTTTTAAAGTGTCTCTATGTGTCCGTCGTGGAGTGCATCACAAGCCATGCCTCTCCGTCTCTGGTCCTGGGTCTCCGACTATTCCTCGTGGAGTGCATCACCGACCATGCCTCTCCGTCAGTTGTCCATAAAATGTATCTATTAGTTATTAATTATAAGTCCCAGTCATGTCCCGAAGCGTCCTTGCTGTTAAAAAGTCTTAATGCTGCGGGATGATTGAAATAAGCGCGGATCACGTCTTACCCGTGCGGCGACCACCAAGAGAAAGAAAGTATCTCCGACCGGAAACACCTTCCTTGCTTTTGTAAAATGGCGGCCGCCGCCCCCTTGCGTGCTAAAGTCACCTTCGTTGGGGTACGTTTTGAATTATCTGCTGGCGCGATATTTCGTTGCTTGTAAACTTGGTTGGTTTGTTGATTGTTTGGTCTGTTGTGCAACCGTTGTGCGTTTACTTGGTTGGTTGGTTGATTGTTTCGTTGGTCGATTGTCTGGTTGTTTGGCGAGCTGTTTGCTTGGCTGGTTTTTTGATTGTTTGGTCTGTTGTGCAACCGTTGTGCGTTTGCTTGATTGGTTGGTTGATTGTTTGGTTGGTCGATTGTTTGCGTAACTGGTTGGTAACCGTTTCCCCCTAGTGTGTTCATCAGCGTGGTTGTTAGCTCCCGGAATTTCCTTCGGTTTCTGAAATTGACAGCTATGCTATAAATAAATACGCAAGTTTTCATTTTCCTCAGAAATATTAATAAATTCTTTAATAATGTTAAAATTAAGTAAGAAAACTGATGGAAATCCTACGAAAATTATTGTTTGATGAGTCTGCGCGCACGCACCAAACAGACGATTGGCCACCGGTGGAAGCTGTTATCATCCAAGACTAGGATGAGTACACGCTTGGATGAGTGGGCCAATTGGCCACTCAAGATGATGTAGTTGTAAGTGATGACGCAGTGAGTTTTTGTGTTTTACCCACCATTTGCCGGCAGGTAAGACGCGGTGTATGAGGCGATGAGTGCCCGCGATTTGCCTCATTACAAATTGATTTGAGGTCGGTTATCATATCGCAAATACCAATAAAAGCGGTCTTATTTAAACTATATATTATAAAAATTGATTAAATGGTGCATTAAACAAATTGAGGGGCAAACAATTTGAAATTGATCACTATAACTTTTTTTGATTAGTTCAGTGTCGCAGATTCAGAACCTAACAACCATTTTTTCCTTCCGCATCCGGTGAATTCTAATTTTGAAGTTATAAACGTAATATTTTTCAATTTTCTATAAGAGCAAACATGAAATTACTTCCTTCTGTCCGGCGTGCAGGCATCTTCTCTAGCCAAAGCATTGCATGCAACGATTTTACTTCATTGAAGCGAAATTGCAGCAAAATTCGTAGCAATTTAATGCTAATTATTTAGTGGTTTTTGCTGCCACAGCTAAAAAATGTGCTTCTATATGGAGAATGCAGTTTCATGTGTACTGAAAGTTCTCTTGCTATGCTACGGTACAATTAAAAACTTCACTTAACAGAAACGTTTTTGACATGTCAAGTTTTCATTGCTAACACAAATTTAAATTTCGCGTGCACTTCATTAACTGCTGTTAAAGTTTTTGCAAGAATGTTCATAGAGATAGTACATGCTTTTACTGAAGTGAAATATTTCTCTCAATACACATTCTTTAAATTTATCTTTCTTAAACGGTAGTTAACTTTTTTCAACAAATTCGATAAATTTCTAACTTGGCTCATTTGAACCATTGCCGTATCAACATCTAGTACATTTCAAATAATGTCTCGACTTCTACTCCTACTACTTACTTCATTGCATGTTTGGTCGGATTTTGATAATTTTACTAAATTCTCAAGCTAATCATTTAAAATACAAGTCACATAAAAACTACTTTTTTTAGATTTTTCAAAATTAAATTATTGCTTAAACTTGAGCGCCATTAAAATAATTTAAAATTTTCTGTTAAAGTTTCCAATTTTTTAAATTTTCCATGAAGTTTCTGTGGTTTTTGAAGACATAAATATACAGGGTGTATTGCATAGGGTTACGAAGCTTCTCGGAGGTGACAAAAAAACAAAAAAAAAAAAATAAAAATGAAAAAGATCCTTGTAACATATCCTTTTATAATTTTTTTTGAAAACCTCGTTCAGTTTTCTTTAATTTGGAGGCACATTTGTCTTACCAATTTGCTAGTTTGAGGTCAGAAAAAAATACTTTTCAAAAACAATCCGTTTGAAGGCTTCAGTAGATAAAGGGCAGCGCGTTTATCGCGAGTAACTCGTATGCTACATAGAAGTATTTTTTTCTTGCCTCAAATTAAAAATTTTGTAAGACAAATGTGCTACTAAATTAGAGAAAATTTAATGAGAATTTTAAAAAAAGTACAATATCAAAACATATGTTAATAGGACCTCTTTCATACTAAAATGACCACCAAAATCAAAAAATGAGAAAAAATCAACTTTAAAGGTCCAGAACATTGCAAAATCCTTTTAAACCATACACACCATCTGAAAGGTCTTGCAATTAGCTAAAACTTTGCCATGGAAATGTTTTCTTTAAAACATTAGGGTGATCCAAGAATTTTTTTTCTAAAACAAGTCAGAAAATCAGTTTTAACCCTATAACTCCTCAGGGGTACATTTCAGATCCCCTTCTAAGTACAATTTTTTGTGAGTCTAGGCCTCCTCTATTACCTCTCAGAAGCTTCGTAACCTTATGCAATAAACCCTGTAAAAATACTTTGTGTGACGGTTACCTAGAAGCGTATACAGATACATGTAGATATACATACCAATCTACGTACAGGCATGCACATAACACACACTTACAATATTCTGCTGCATGCTAATGATGCTGACAGCTGAGTGCTTGTTAAACAACATGTTCAGCATGATGAGGTGGCAACTCTGCACCGCACTGAACTGAACGCTGCTCTGCTTTTAAATGATGACAGATGACATAAAGAAAATGCAACATGCAATTGACTTAGTACACACACAAAATACAAATAAAAATATATATATTCAAAACATTAAGTTTTAAGTAATATCCCAATGAGAAATTGATTCGCTTGATTTTTAAGGCTAAACAGATCTTTTTGGAACTCATTATTTGCTTTTAGTGGTTATTGTTGAGGATCGTGTTGGTTTGCGTTTTTGCTTACGTTTTTTCACGTATTGTTACTAAATTTCGTCTTAAAATTATTAGTATTTTCAAAAATATTTCGTTTTCTTTAGAAAAGTCACTTATTAATTGTAGACATAGGTACTGTTTTTTGCAACACATAAATACATATAATTTTTTTTTCTCAATTTTATAACTTTACCCTTACTTCTATGCACTGCAATCAAACAAATATTGAGCTGTTATAATCATAATGCAAAAAAGATCGTAACTCTTTATACAACAAAATTTAACATGTCTTCGCTATTTGTTGCAACATATGGGTGAGATTTGGTATGTGTATGTATAACAGAGGTCTGAGACATTTGTCATTCATTTAAGAATTCGGCGAATCCATAACTTCCTTTGTAACGAAATTCGGTATAAGTAAGTTAATTTGGATGAAACTTGGTACATATATTAAGGACACAGAAATGTTGGGCGGCAAGCCTCTTACAATATATAAAAAAATCAGCTATATAAGTTGAAGCTGAAAACCTTCACTAAAGCTTTTTGTTTTAAAAAATTTAAATTTTTTTTTTTTTTTTTTCTTTTGTAAAAATTCTACTCTAATCTGCATAGCTATAGCATTTTCTTATTGGGATATTAAGCCGTTTTGTATACAGATTCGTTTGTATGTGTCTGAGGTATTGTATGATAACAAGTTTTTAGCAACAATTTACTTGTCAGTTGAATTTAATAGAGGTATAATTAACTTTATTTTAGAATTTTCATATATAAACATGAAATTTCCAGCGTTAATGTGTACTTTCCATTTTTTTTTTAAAAAAAAGCGTTTACTTGGGGAAAATTATAAATTTTTATGGTATGTTAATATTTATTTCTTTACTTTTCTTTTTCTATTTTATATTTATCGCAAATTTGTTCGATACACCATTTCGGCAAAATTTACTTTAAAAACTATAGGCAAATTTAGTAAAATTGAATGTCTATGGAAATCCTGATGCTATTCCAGTAGTTTGCATACCGCCAGCAAAAAATACGGTAAGTTTTTTCATAAAAATTTTATTAGTGGGGAATGGGAGCTGTCGAAGTGTTATGGTTCATCTTCTAATACTGAATTAAAATTATTTTGCATATGCTTGGAATATGCTTTGGGCAAGCAATAACACAAATTTTGTAAAACTCAAAGCAAGTTGTCCTTTTCAAGCATTTAAAAGTTCCAGGCAAAATGTGAAATCGTGAGCGTGCCACTTCTCACACAAGCGGAAATTTTGAAGAGCTAAGTACGTGCATAATATACTCAAAGTTATTCCAGAAAGTTTAGCAAAATAACTACGGAAAAATATATGAAATTTTTGTATATGTTAATCAATTGGTTAAACCCTTTTTTAATTGCCTTAATCATAACAAAAACACTTGAAACTGAATCACCAATTTTTGGCCACTAAAACAGATGCAAATAAAATACTTGGTATGAGGTTTTATGTCATTTATATTGTTGTTTACAAAACAAAAGTAAAAAGTTCATACTTCACTAATACAAAACTAAAACTTTAGTGCAATGTAAAAATTAATCGGTATTGGATGTGCAAAACGTTTGCAACTATTAATCTAAATTAAAAATTAGTAACTCAAAAAATCAATATTCAATGGAATAACCCCTGTTTTTTTAACAACAGTGCATATTATTTGGCATGGATGCGTTAAAACTATTTACAAATGAGTGCGAAATGTCCTGCCACCGCTTTTTAACTTCATTAAACAACTCATCCTGTTTTATAAATTTTTGATTGCATAATAAGCAATGCCATTTCGTGACTTGACGATTTGATTGGGTTTAGATCTAGCGACACCGCGAGGCATTGATGAGCCTTTCTCTCCTTGGTCTTCTCACAAGACTTTTACCATCTTTTCTGACGAGTCCAAGTTTAATTTATGCGGATTGAGTGGTAGCAGTCTTATGAGAAGACCAAGGAGAGAAAGGCTAAGCCTGAAATATACAAGAGGAACTGTCTAGCAAAGAGGTTGTAGTATCATGGTCTGGAGATGCTTCTCTGCGCAAGGAATCGGCCCAATTCAAAGTGTTGAAGGCATAATGAAGTCTAATGATTATAAAGACATACTAAAAAATACTATGCTGCCATATGCAACTTGGAAAATGACACTAAAATGAATATTCCTGCATGAAAACAAAGTGAAAGTGGTAAAAGATTGGATAAAATGGCAAAATATTGATGCTCATCAATGCCCCGCGGAGTCGCAAAATCTAAACCCAATCAAATCGTCAAGTCACGAAAATGCATTGCTTTTTATGCACTCAAAAATTTAGAAAACAGTATGATTTGTTTAATGAAGTTAAAAAGCGGAAGCAGGACATTCCACACTCATTTGTAAATAGTTTTATCGCATCCATGCTAAAAAAAAGCACTGTTGTTATAAAAACAGGGGTTATTCCAATAAATATTGACTTTTTAAGCTATTAATTATTAATTTAGAACAATAGTTGCAAATGTTTTGCACAGCCAATACCGATACATTTTTACATTGCACTAAAGTTTTAGTTTTGTATTAGTGAAGCATGGACTTTTTACTTTTGTTTTGTAAACAACAATATAAATGACATAAAACCTCATACCAAGTATTTTATTTGCATCTGTTTTAGTAGCCATAAATTGGTGATTCAGTTTCAAGTGTATTTTGTTGCAAATGTTATGCACAGCACTATATATATTGTAAAGAGAAACAACAGACACAGAATAAAACTTTTTTTAAAAAGTGGGTGGCCACCGATTTTTATGAAGAGTAGATAGAATAAACTCTATAGTGTTTTTTCTGACAAAATTTGGAATCGGGATAAAAAAACCTTTCTATTTTATAATGAGCAATTCCATGTCTGTATAATTAAAATACGCAAACGTGCTTACTAGACTGCTTCCAAATTTTTTTGTGCGCCAAAAAGTGTCTGCGTTGGGTACTTCCAGTACAGACATACGTATTTATTCAGACAGTCAGGCGACTCTAAAATCATAAGTGATTTTTCAATACACTCAAAGAAAGTCTGGGTCTGTTTTGAACTACTTCAAACCGTACCAGGCCACGAGAGGCATGAAGATAATGAAAAGGCAGACCACTTGGCCAAAACAGGTAGTGCATTCAATACTTTCATAGACTCATAACAATTCTACGAAGTGAACAGCTTAAAAATAACTTAATTCTGGAGTGGGAAGATATACAGTCTTCTGGACAGAAGAGCCTAAGAGGGCATGCGACGAGCGAAAAAATTAATCAATTTAAAAAGTGTTAAGGTTGAAGCTATTTTAAATATCAACAGAAAAGATATAAAATTATACAACAATATACTGTAAACTTAATTATCACCTATAGAAGATGGGTCTGGTCGAGCTCGATTCATGTAGACTCTGTCAAGAGGATTTGAAAACAGCAGTGTATGTGTTATGAAGTTGCACCGCTGCGGTGGGACGCAGAGTTTAGTATCTAAGTGCCGAGATTTTAGATCCAAATAACCAAGGTAATATTTATAAAACTGCAGTGACGAGATTTAGAGATAGTCCGGAACGAGGCTGCACAAAAGATTTTTGTAGGTTGCAGTGTAATCCTGAGCCTTCATATGATAATAATAATGATTGCTGAAATCAAATAAGTGGTTTCTGAGTAATACTCATATTTTTGAATCAGACTCGAGACTTTTGCTAATGTTTACGTTCTATTTTTAAGGTTGCTGCAGGTAAATAAAAAGAAAAGGACATTTAAATCTAACGTATCTTATCTTTGCTGGATTTTAAAAACACTGTGTTTTGCTTTATAAAAACATGAAGCATAGAGTATAGAAAAGTCAAAAAATCTGCAATAATAACCCTTATTATTAATAACAACAGACCTTAAAAATTCAAAAAAAAAAAAATTTCAGATCAATCCCATTATAACATTTCCATTAAAGATTAAACCACAACCAGAGCACTTAATCCATATTAATCTCTCGACATAAGACTGATGATATAATTAAGAAGAATACAACAGCCAGAACAAATGCAAAAAAAGGAAAACGTACCAAAACTACCAAAATGTAAAACAGTTGAAAGTCAAAATCAAAGCTAAATTTCATTATAATTTATCATCTGACATGAAACAACAGCATGGGGGAAAAAGGCTCAGAATAGTGAAAAGCAAAAAAAAATCGTCCCCCGGAACAGCACTGATGATGGAAAGTCAACAAAAAGCAACAACATAAACAAAAAAATAGTAATATTGTTGACATAACAAAAGCAAAAAAGGCACCAGAAAAACCAGAATTGTGCTCCCACCACTACATCTAAAATACAAAACGTTGATGATGGTGAAAGTGTTTGATGTCAACAATTGTTGCTATTGTTGTGTAGTTACTATTTTTACAATGATAGTTGGACAGATATTAATGCACAAACACACACTCACTTAAGAGTCACATACACACTTGCACAACAAACACACATATTAATAGCATTTGTAAACAACATTAAATCCAGTTGAATTGCGCCATGACATGAACACGTCGACTGACACCAACTCAACTGTGTAGAGTAGCAACAAACACGCAACACACCCACTAGCGGCAGAGGCTACAAACGACAACAACAATAGCAAAGTGAGATACAACAACAACAATAAAAACATACACATGATTGTTAAACATTTTTTAAATGTTTTGCTTTATGTCAAAGTAAAGTGGTGGCCACGGTGCACAGTATGCAGTTTTCAATGAAATTTGGGGACAAAAGTTTTTTTAAATATCTGTAGACTTATACATATAAAATTTAATAACACTTCTTTTGGTGTGATTGTTATGTCTCAATGATTTTTAGTTCGAGAGATATAAGGTTGTCCCATAAATCACGCAATATTTAAATTTGCCGCGATTTGTGCGGTGAAGTGTTGCTTATCAAAAATAGACAACAATTTGGCAACTGCTGGTGCAAAGCTAGCGAAAATTTATTGAAAAAGTAGATTTAACGTTGCATCAACGAAACTCAGCCACATTATTGAGTAGCAGTAAAGAAGTTTTTTAGCTCGACTGAAAAATTGTCAATTTCGAGATTGGTGGTTTTTAATAAGATGCCACAAATTTGTTTGAGTAGTTTGCTTTACTTCTTTTAGATTTCAAACATTTAATTCGTTGCTTTAACGTTCCTCAAAATGTCGCCGAGCTTTTGGTTGTGTCACCGAATGTTCTCCAAAAAGTTTTCGTGAAATTTGCTTCAACAGTTTTCTACTTCAAGATCCTTAAAGGTACACCAACGAAAAAAATTTTTTTTTCTACCTCCAAATAAGCTTCTAAGCGTATAGCTCCGCCATTTGACGTCCGATCATCTTATGTAGTAAATCGTTGTAAATATCTCAATATGGGCTATATTTCATTCATAGGAGTAATACTCATTAGTTGTACTCATTATCTCAGTTTCTAACACCGTAAGGTGCCAAAGACACTTCATAGAATTGAAGCCTACAAAAAATTATAAAATTAATTTCTACAAAGTTTACTCAAATTGTTAAAAGTGAAGAAGTTATAGTGAATCTAAAACCTCACTACAAAATATGAAAAACAGAATAATTGAAGGATAAAAATTGCCCCCTAAAACCAAGCAAGATTCTTTTGTTAATTACTTGCATATTGTTTGAAATGTCAAATGCTAAAAAAAATATTGCATAGTCGTAGGAGGCGATTTTCGTTATTGAAACATCCTGTTTTTCAAATTTTGTGCTGAGGTCTTAGATTCGCTATAACTTCTTCAATTTCAACAATTTGAGTAAACTTTGCAGAGATGAATTTTATTGTTTTTTATGGGCTTCAATTCTATGAAGTGTTCTTGGCACCTCAGGGTGGTAGAATCTGAAATAAATAGTACAACTATTTGAGATAAATTACTTCTTTAAATGAAATATAGCCCACATGGACAACGATATAAGTACTATACTTGATAAACGGGGATCGATACCATCTAATATACCCTCTATTTGCATAGGCTCTTATTAGAAACCGCTTAGACCCAAGTCAGATGAGAATAAAACTTTGTCCGGCTACCGGTAAACTAATAGTTCTAATAAATGACGAAAAATTAAGCTTTGGAATTTTTGGCAAATTGGCTAACATGATTTTGTTAGTACATCTGGAATGATTTGCCAGCATGTTTCCATCAAAAGCCCTTTCCATCCGAGATGTGAAGAAACTAACAAAAGTCCACACATTTAAGGTAAAACCTTTTTCGTTGTCTCTGACATGCAGGGTTCGATAAAAACCCTAAAAACTTAAAGAAAATTGTGTTAAAACTAGAAAAATGTTTATAAAAAACTAACAGGAGTTCAAAGCATACAGCATATTGAATACATTACTAAAATTTGAACTATAGATTAGAATTTGGACTAAATTTCATGAAAATAATCATAATTTTTTTTATCTCTTGCCCTTAAGCTAAATTTTCAAATTTTGAAAATTATTAAATTTGAACAGCTGCAATATAAGGCTTATAATGTAATTTTTTCTTTCTGTTTTCTGCAAACTGTGCCCAAACCAAACCTATTTTTCCACTCTTTAATTGCACACTTAGCACTGTGCGTACTCTGACTACTTGATAATACCTATTTTTATATGTTTGCGTGTCATCGCTTCGTTAGTGTGTGTGTGTGCCTGCGCCCATGTGTGTGTGTAGTACTGCATAAGGTGCTGAAAAATAAAATATTGCTATCAGGTGAATCCCACGTACACGGAAAAGGCTGCTCTCTGCCTGTGTTGGTAACATGTTAATGCTACCCACTGCATGTAAAGGTATGTCGGTGTGAGTGTCAAAGGCTTAACTAGGATTTATAACATTAATGAAGCTATACTGGGAATATAGGGCATAACAAAAGTTTATCCCATTTTCGTTTTTACTTTAAATTTAATTTAAATTTAAATTCAAAGGATTTATCACACAAGCGCAAATATGGCTCGACACACTTTTTTAATTTTTTTATATTTTTGTTTTTATTGATTTTTAAAATATTTTACAATATTTAGTGTTTGTATGTGTAGTACTTATATAAAAACTTAATTAAAATGCCGTTAACAGTAGTTTTTCATACTGAATAAATATTTAACATGAATATTTGCATTAGTTATTTGTAGCGTAGTTTTGTTATAAAATTTTTTTTCAAATACAAATAAAATAAGATGATTTAATTAATTAGATAAATTAAAAAAATTAATTAAAATAAATTTAATTGAATCACAGCATGGCACTAAAGTTAATTTAACCCTTTTTTGAGGCAATAATATATAAAAGCTAAGCTACTTACTTGAGGTAGAGCAATATAATTTACTATCTGATATGTTAATGATATCATCTATCCTTTTGTTGAGATCGAAATAGCTTTGTGAATATTTGAATTAAAACAATAAATTTTTAACCCTTGTTGTTAACGTCAAGATGCAAGTGGAGAAGATACTTTCCAAAAATTTACCTTAAACTTTGTCCCTCCGTCCGTAATGAGAATCTACTCTTTCAATTTTAATCAAAAAAAGTTCGACACATTTAAATCATTCAAATTATCAATTTTCTGATAAAGGTCATGTGATCTTTAATGCGATTGCAATATGATGAGTAAATGTATGTTTTATGAAAAAAATGGGTTGCATACCTTTAGGGATAAAGATTTTTAGTTCATTATCGATGGGAGGTAGGCATATCTGTTGACGCAAAAAATGCTTACTACCTAATTTTGCCATCTTTGCACACATAAGTATATAAATACTTAGACAAACGAAATCGGTTCAGTCCCTATTTCTATACCTAAATCTTAACCGATTTGCTTGATTTTTTATATTGAAAAGGCCGTAAAAAGGAACAGTGCAACGCATTATATTTTTCTTTAAAGTGGGCTGTGCCACTCCCCTAAACGGAAAAACGCTCTCACGGTTTAACCATTGCATCGATTTTTATACGGAGATAGAGTTAGCTCTAGCAAAAGACAAAACGACCATTATGTTTTTTAATTCACGAAGCAACGCCCCTAATGGTATAACACGCTGTCAATTCTTAACTGCTGCACTGATTTTCATGGAATTCGGTACTGACATAGGCTTATGTTCGAAAACTTTTTTAACAATTTTTATACCCTGCACCCAGGGTATATTCACTTCGTCCATCCGTTTGTAACACAAAGAACGAGGCGTGGCAGGTATAGAAAATTGTATATAATCTTGATCATCGTCACCTCCTGAGTCGACACAGCCATGTCCGTCTGTCTGGCTGGCTGTCTGTGCGTGGAAATATTTATTACGGGAAAACTACTCAAGATAATTCAATAAAATTTGTGTGTAGGATTTGTCGTAAAAGTTAGCTCGTGGGATTGAAAATGAGCGAAATCGGTCCACGGACACGCCTACTGCCCATACAAAAAATATATTCAAAATGCAACTTTAAGAGTATTTTTCATGAAAATGCAACCAATATGCACATAAATACTAGAAATAGTTAGCCAAAGCTCTTGGTAAAAAACTATGCAAATTCGGACAAGGGGGCGTGGCACCTCCTATATAAGCAAAAGTTTCAAAACGCTATGCTGAAAACCCAATTAAATTTCACTCAGACACTAAGAACTATAAACGTAAGTTCTGATGAAAAACTGAATGAACTCGGACAATAGGGCGTAACACCTCCGATATAAGCAAAGTTTCAAAACGCTATACTCAAAACATTTTTTTAGACAATCCAACTAAATTGCACATAGATACTAAGAACTATAAATGCAAGCTCCGAGCAAAAACTGTGTGAACTTAGACAAGAGGGCGTGGCACCTTCCATATAAGCAAAATTTTCAAAACACTGCAGTATAGGGTATTTGATGTTTGGCCAGGCCAAAGGTAACACCCTTACTAGCTTTTCTTACCTTTTCCAAGAATTACTTAATTATAAAACTGGAGTTGAAAAGTGTTAAGAAAATTCACTTTTAATGGATTGTTTTAAGCTTTTAGTGTCAGAAAACCTTTACAGTCCATCTCTTTTTTGTAAATTTTCCTATATCCCAAAAAATAAAAAAACAATTTAATCACATAAAATTTAAAATTGTGCACTTCACATGTGTTCATTGACACAATTTTACATTTACCACAACGTTGGTGGTCAGTGTCCACCCAATTTGCCTAAAAGCACACTATACAAAATTTAGATTTTAATTAAAACTTTGTTTAATATAAATTTTATATTTTTTTGGATTTTTTTTGCTATTTCAACTTTTCTATTAATCACAGTAAAAAATGCATAAGCGCTCGCCAGTACGTCACAAAATTAAGGTCACATTTGGTAACGCTGACTGTGAAGGGTGACCAAAAAAGTTTATATCAAACTCATAGACGCATACAAACATATGTAAGTATGTAGATATGCATATACGCACCAAAAAGAAGAATAATGATAAAAATGCAAAGTAAATCACTGCTGCTTCTAACACTGATGTTCATTATCACCACATGCAAAGGACATGACACAAATTCACCATTCATGCAGGACATACAAAATTAGAAAAAAAAAACAGAAAAACGAGTGGACAAAAGCAGGCAGCTACTATTACTACGTCACGTTGCAATGCTTGTATGTATCAATGTGTCTGTATGCATACATATATTATGAATCAAGCAAATTTCCGCTGGCAGCGCGCGTAACGAACCAGCACATTTACATGGAAAAGTTTCATAGAAGCAGCATGCCATAAGAGTTCATATTACACATGCACATACATAGCGGCATTTTGTAAAATTTGGGCAAAATGCTATTTAGCCAACACATACACACATACAAATACACATGTATACGTAGGAACATTTACAAATGTATCAAAAAAATGACATCGTTGAAAAAGCAAATGCCTGAGAAAATACTTTTCATTGTCACTTAATGTCAACGAAAACAAAGCCAACGGAATGAGTGCGATGACATAAATGCATATTGCCAAGCGCACGTACATGTATGAAGATAGACACAAATACATATACCTATTGCATTAAAACAAATTTCTTTGGGTTATTTCATGAATAAAGTAGGTAATGTAGAAAATTATAGATAATTTATCCCTTCCAAAAAATGGTCGCAATTAAATGATGAACTTCGTAGAAAGTAGTCTCATATAATTGCATTTTCATAATTAGGGTTCGTAACTGTACACTACAAAATAAATCCATTCCTGTGGAGTCTCTCTACATTCTGAATTTTATTTTAATTAGTGAAGCCTTATGGAGGATTAAAAGAAAATAAGGAGATTTTCAGAGCTTGCGTTTATAGTTTTTAGTGTCTGAATGAAATTTGGTTCGAATATCTCAAAAAACGCTTACAGAATAGCGTTTTGAAGCTTTTGCTTGTATGGGAGGCGCCACGCCCTCTTGACCGAATTCGCTCAGCTTTTACTCAGAGCTTTCACTTATAATTCGTAGTATTTCTGTGTATTTTGGTTGTATTGCCGTGAAAAATACTCCTAAAACTGCATTTTGAATATATTTTTTGTATGGGTGGTAGGCGTGTCTGTAGACCGATTTTGCTCATTTTCAATCCCCCGAGCTAACTTTGACGACGGCAGTGTACTAAATTTCATTGAATTATCTTGCTCAGTTTTCCCAAAAAGTTTATTTCAACACACAGCCAGCCACCCAGCCAGCCATGGCTATATCGACTCATGAGGTGGCGCTGATCAATAATATATAAACTTTTCTATATCTGCCACGCCTCCTTGTCTGCGTTACAAACGGAAGGACAAAGTGAATATACCTTGGGTGCAGGGTACAAAAATAATATTGGGTGTACAACTTAAAAACCGGAATTTTTTAGCGAAATTTGATGCTTTATTGTGGAAAAATGTTACAATATATTTTATTCAAAGTATTGTCCATTGGAAGCTACAACATTTCCCCATCTTTCAGGCAATTTATGAATTCCATCCCAAAAAAATTGCGCCGGCTTGGCGGCCAAAAATGAATCGAGCCAATTTTTGATATCTTGAACTTAAGTAAAGCGTATTCCTGATAGGGCATTCTGCATCGATCGGAACAAATGGTAGTCTGATGGTACAAGGTCTGGGCTATAAGGCGGGTTTGTATAGATTTCCCATCCGTTGTTTTCCAGGTAATTTTTGACTGGGGCAGCAATATGTGGCCGAGCGTTATCGCGGTGGAAAATGATTGACTCATGTCTGGTCGCATACGTTGGCCGCTCTGCCTGGATTTTCTGCTTCAATTGGATCAATTGTTGACGATAGAATTGAGCATTAATGGTTTGGCCACCTGGCAACAGCTCATAATGGATCACACCTAGCAGGTCCTGACCAGGACGTTCTTTGTCTTCGACATCAAAATAACCACTTTTAAACCGTCGAAACCACTCACGACAGCTTGATTCAGCTGAAACATAGTCCCCATAAACTTCTACAAGCAAACTATGACTTTCCGCAGCAGTTTTCTTTGCAAAAAAATGACCCAACAGAACCTCCCGCAAATGCTGTCTTCTTCTCCAATTTTCGAAGTTATTCACCGTGAAAAATAATAATGATGCACACAAGATAAAATTGTTTTGTTGACTGATTTTGACAGCTGTCAAATGTATCTTCAAAATGACATATATATAAAGTTCGAGCTTTCACAATATTTGTTAGTACGGACATCCACCTTCAAATTCCGGTTTTTAAGTTGTACACCCAATAATAATGATATAATAATGGTAATAAAGACAACAGCATGTTTTTTTTTTTTTGAAAATGACCAAGTTTACTTTACCCAAACTGCCTGCTAAAAATTATTTCATTTGAACCTATGTACTTTATCTCATATTCAGCACTGCGACTCTTCAAAACATCTTACATTAGTTCTACAATTACATAAGGACTGTCCCGGAAAAATTTGTCCCTTTGTTTTTCATTAAAAAAAGAAAAAAGTAATGAATTTTTTTTTAAATTTTGTTTTTTTATTTATTAGTGAGTAGTATAACAAACATAAATAACCTTACACTATTAACAAATATTTATTTTATATAAAAATATTTTACTTTTTTCTTAAGACCCTTCATTAAGTATTGTACAGTTGTTTCGTCGACAGTACCGTACGACCTTCGCCACCTATTTTTGAAATCTTTTAAATTTTTTGCAGTGCTTTTACTCTTTTGAAGATCTGATTTCATTAGAGCCCAATATCTCTCAATAGGACGAAGCTGTGGGCAGTTAGGTGGATTCGCATTTTTGGGAACAAAATTTACATTATTGCTTTTGTACCATTTTATGGTGGCTCTAGAGTAGTGAGAGGTTGCTAAATCAGGCCAGAACATTACAGTACCTCCGTGCTCACGAATAAATGGCAAAAAACGTTTTTCAGAGCATTCATCAATACAAATTTTTGAGTTAATTGTGCCCAGTGTTACAAAAAAAATGCTCCTCAGACCGCAGGTGCATATGGCCTGCCAAACCATATACTGCTTGGGAAATTTTGTAATTTTCTTCTCTTTAAATTTGCTCTGTATCTGCCCCTCCTCCGAACAGGTGTGAAATTCGTGTCTTGTTAGCTGTTTTAAATCTGCCTTAATGTATGTTTCATCGTCCATTATGCAGCAGTCAAACTAAGTCAGGTAACCGACATATAACTTTCGAGCTCGCTTTTGAGCCTCTAACTGCTTTTTATCGGAACGGTTTGGTACTTTTTGAACTCTGTAGGTTCTTAGCTTAAGTTTTTTCTTTAGTCTGTTTGTAGAAAATTTTGAGGTTCCTGCTCTGGCAACCATATCTCGTTCTGAAGTGTTGGGATTCTGATTAAAAAGGCGCTTCACTTTTTTCACCAATTGTGGGTTTATACTGGCTTTTCTACCTAAACTCTTTGTCCGCATAATAAGTTGACCCTTTTTTTAATTCGAAATAATCCTTTGGACAGTGATTTTTGATGCACCTGTTTTTTTAGCTATGGCTGAATATTTTAATTCTCGTTTTTGCATGCAAGTGTACAAAATGAGTTTGCTCTTTTTTTCTTGATTGCTAGATATTTTTATCGTCTAAAGTTTGTTTGCCAAGCGTTATATATTTTTTTAATCGTCATGTTATATAGAAAATATAGCACCCATATTTCGACCTGCACGATCATCAGGTAAATCATAATCTTAAGGAATAAAAGCGTCAAATTTTTCTGGGGCAGTTCTTACATATGTCGAAGTTTTCACCATTTCACGTATATTTGCAAACACTACTTCATGGAACAGCCTCCAAAACAGGCAGCTTGAAAACAAAAATTGTGTCCATTTAAAGAGGCAACCAGAAAAAGCCACATAAAAGCATCGTTGACATTTTAGCGCAAAACACAAAAATACTTTCACAGCATTAGGCAAAAAACACAAAAAAAAAAAAGAGAAGAAGAAAAAAAAAAAAGGATTTTTCAACATTTGTGTGTGGATAAAAAATAAATCGAAAGTGCCTAAAATAAAAATAGAAACCGATGACTGGCCATAACAGCTGCGTCATTTTACGACGTCACCATCGATGGAAGCCAATTTAAATAACCTGCCTACTGCAAAAATATCACTAAACATAAAATTCATAAAATTTTGCATATAAAAAGAGTAAAAATAAAAACGCAACTTTTATTTGGAAAAAAAAAAAAAAAAAAATTTGCCACACAAAAGCAGGTCAAATTTGAAGGGCACCTTAAATATAAGCTTTCCTCAATAGGTATTTAGATTTTTATCTGACTCAACGATAACGACCTACTTAACTCAAGTGTATGCTGCGCTGTGTCTATATAATATAAAACCATTAAATGCCATAGCACTTTGCAGCCGCAAAATGTCCTTTCTATGATGGAGAGAAAAAAAAGTGAATGCTGCAAACCAAAGAAAATTGCACAAACAAAATAGTAGTAGAAAATGTAGTAGCTTTGATAGTTGGTGTATTAGAGCAGTAGCAAAAAAAAAAAAAAACTTCAGCTGCAATAAAAGTATGCTCTTAACTGGCCAGTTGTGTGGAATTTCATTTTTGTTTCAGATTTTTCTATTTTATCATATTTTTCGTATTTTATTTTATTTTTTTATTTAAAATGTAAACCGTGTTTTTAATAGCAGTATACAAACTCAGAAAGCATTTTTTTTCATGGCACTATTTGGTTTCAGTTTTTTTATTTTTTTGTCGAAATCCAACTCTTGAAATGTTTTGAAAGCATCCTAGACATGCATTTCAATTTTTAGTGGGCATAGCTTAGATCTTTAAAGTTGGCAAAAGACATGGACACAAATTTTATTTACAATTTGCTTGATTTCATTTTTGAATGATGAATTTCTTAAAATGCTTTACTTCAAAATGTCTTTGAGACTTTCTTTGCGTTATCAAACCATGATTCGACTTGACATCTACGATTTTTATGAAAATTGGTGAAAAGTAAGTATTTGACACGACATATTACTGTGGTAAAATGATTTTTCGAAATTCATATCTTGATAACCGTAAAATATAGCATAATTTTGAGAGCTCAAAAATAATTGCAATAAAATTTGCTTTTAAATAAAAATATTTAAAGAAATTAAAAAGGTCCTCGAAGCCTTCAAATGG